>CM056057.1:167403126-168003126 GCA_029574335.1 Rana kukunoris
ACCTCTCAAATCTATGGTGCCCAAACTGTATCTGGTAACTAAAGTCTTACAAACTATAACTTGAGGTCTTACCTCTTTGTCTTGATCTGGTTCTATGAGCTGAAAGGTCTCTACCTGGGTAGTCTCTTTGGATTCTGGCTTACCAAGAAACGATGGACCTACGAACCAGTTTGTTTGCTTGAGTACAGCGGCTGACACCAATCTTGTCCCATGATCTGCTGGGTTCTTGTCGGTGTTGATGTGATGCCACTGATCTGGACTTGTAGATTTTCTGATACGTGTCACTCTGTTGGTCACATATGTGTAAAATCTTTTTGAAGCATTGTGAATATATCCTAACACAATCTTGCTGTCCGTATAAAAGTTCACTGCATGGATCTCAATGTCTAGTTCAGTCGTAATCATGTCTGCTATCTCTACCGCTAAGACAGCAGCACAAAGTTCTAGACGTGGGACAGTGTGAGCAGGTCTGGGAGCTAGTTTAGATTTTCCCATGATGAACCCAACATGGCTTTGTCCCTCAGTGTCTATTACTCTAAGGTAAGTTACAGCTGCGATAGCTATAGTGGAAGCGTCAGAGAATATGCATAATTCTCTTCTCTTTGTAGCAGACAAAGAAACAGGTACGTATGGTCTTGGGATGTTGAGTTGTTCAAGCTCTAACAATGAGTCTTTCCATAACTTCCACTGCATTTGCTTCTCTTCAGGGAGAGGTACGTCCCAGTCAATTTGTTCTTGTTCGGTAGTGATCTGTCTCAAAAGAGCTTTGCCTTGCATGATGATGGGTGCTACGAATCCCAGGGGGTCATAAAGACTGTTGACTGTAGATAGAATACCTCTTTTCGTGAATGGTTTCTCTTCTCTGGAGACCCTGAAGGTGAAACTATCGGTCTTTAGGTCCCAACTAAGCCCAAGACTTCTTTGCAAAGGTGGTGATTCTGTCCCTAGATCTAAGTCTTTAAGATCTTTAGCACGGTCTTCCACTGGAAATGCTTCCATGACTCTGTTGCTGTTGGAAGCTACCTTGTTCAATCTTATGTTGGATTCTGCCAACATTTCTTTTGTACTTTTTAGGATGCTAATAGCTTCTTCGTTACTGGAGAAAGAGGCAAGTCCATCGTCCACGTAGAAGTTCTTCATGACGAACTGTTTGGCTTCTTGGCCATGTCTTTCACCTTGCTGTGCTGCTCGTTTCAGGTTGTAGATAGCTACAGCTGGGGAAGGGCTGTTTCCAAACACATGTACCTTCATCCTGTACTCTATGATGTCTTTGTTAAAGTCATTGTCTGCATACCACAGGAACCTTAAGTAGTCTCTGTGATCTTCTCGAACGAAGAAACAGTAGAACATCTGTTGTACGTCTGCTGTTACTGCTACGAGTTCTTTTCTGAACCTGATGAGTACTCCAAGGAGTGTATTATTCAGGTCAGGTCCGCTGAGAAGGACATCATTTAGTGAGATGCCTTCGTGCTTCGCACTAGAGTCAAATACTACACGTATCTGACCTGGTTTCTGAGGATGATACACCCCAAATATTGGTAAGTACCAGTGTTCTTGGTTTTCTTGTAGTGGTGGCGCCTCTTCTGCCTGCTCGTTGTCAAAAATCTTTTGCATAAAGGCTTGGAAGTGTTTCTTCATATTTGGCTTTCTTTGTAGAGTGCGCTGCAACAAACTGAAGCGTTTCTCTGCTTGTACCCTGTTGTTAGGAAGGCGATGGCGTGGTGACCGGAAGGGTAGAGGGGCTACCCAGCTGCCTGACTTGTCTCTGTAGACTTCTCTGTCCATGATCTCGAGGAAGAAGGTATCTTCTACCGAGGGTGCTGGCTTGTCGACGTCTCTTGTTCTTTCAAACACCTTACAACCCAGTTCATCTGTATTTCCAGTTGAGGCTAAGTCTTCCATGCACCTCTGGATACTCCGATGATGTGTTGGATTATCTAATTTCTCTTTAATGTGTAAACTGTTGGTACATGGGCAAAGACACGAGGTACGACCATTCTGCAACAGGTGTGTTCTGTAGACATTTACTTTTGCTGGCTTGTGCAGTCCGTCTAGACATACTTCTCCAACGATGACCCATCCGAGATCAAGGCGTTGTGCAAATGGTGCATTGTGTGGCCCATTGTACTGTTCTCTGACTTTGTGCACTCTGAGGATATCTCTCCCAAGTAGAATGGTGATTGCAGCATCTGGATCTAGTGCTGGTATCTGGTCTGCTATTTGCACCAGATGAGGGTGATGACGAGCAACTTCAGGTGTGGGAATCTCTGACCTGTCGTCTGGTATCTCATCACATTCTATGAGGGTAGGAAGAGTCACCTTTGTCTTTCCATCTAATGACTCGACGATGTAGTTGTTTGCTCTTCTTCCTATTGTCTCTACAACTCCAGAGCAAGTCTTCAAGGTGTATGGGGTTGGAGTTCCTTTGTCACCGAAGAGGTCAAAGAATTCTGTTTTTGCCAGCGATCTGTTACTCTGTTCATCCAAGACTGTGTACATCTTGATTGCCTTTTCTCTGAAACCTGCTGGATACACCTTGACTAAGCATATCTTGGAGCATGATCTTGGAGCGGATCCCGGTTCTGTACAGATCTCAGTGCACTTTGAGGTTACTGCTGGCGTTGAACTTTCGCCTTGCTCCCCACCATGATCTTCCTGAGTTACCGGAGCTTCTTGTTTCCATGGTGGTGGTCCCGGGTGCAGTGTTGACAAGTGTTTGTCACTGTTACACTCTGTGCATCGTATTGTTTTTGTACAGTCTTTTGCAATATGCTGAATTGAAGCGCAGCATCTGAAACAAATGCGATTGTCTTTAAGATAAGCTCTGCGCTCTTCTAATGTCTTACTTCTGAAATTGCGACATTTTCTTAGTGGATGAGGCTTGTTGTGGATAGGACATATTTTGTCTGGCTCTTCAACTTTCTTACTTGTGTTGTCTTCCTGATTGGCTGCAGATTCAGGTGGAACTTCTGTCTTCCTTACAGAAACTGTTGGTCTGCGTTCTTTGTAAAGCCCTGGAGGTTTCTGCTCTACCTTTGGGAAGCTCGCTGTTCTCTTGTTCAGGAAAGCAAAGCTTGGGTCATTGCGTATTTCAGCTTGGTCTTCTATGAATTCAGCGAAGAAGGCGAACGGTGGAAATGCAACTCGATGATCTTTCTTGTATCTTGAAGCTTGAGCTACCCACCTTTCTTGCAAGTTGTAAGGAAGTTTCTCGATTATGGGCTCAACTCCACGTGCTGTATCCAGATATGAGAGACCTGGCAGATATCCACTAGACTTAGCGACTTCTATTTCTAAGAGTAGGTCTCCCAAACCTCTCAGCTTTTGGTAATCCTTGTTTGTTATTCTTGGATAGTTTTCTATCCTTTTCAGAAGAGCATCTTCAATCACTTCAGGTGATCCATAGCATTGTTCTAACCTCCGCCACACCATTGCAAGTCCTGCAGTTGGGTCATGAACATGTACTGATCTGATTCTTTGGGCTTGTTCAGTGGACTCTGGTCCTAGCCATTTGACGAGCTGGTCAAGCCTTCCTTTATCTGTCAGCGTTAAGTCTTGGGTACCGCTCAGGAAAGATGACTTCCAGGCCCAGTAGTTTTCCGGACGGTCATCGAATTTCATGAGACCAGCGCTCACTATCTCACGGGTCATCAGATGATTTACCACTTCTATAGCACTTGTTGCGTCTGGCGAATACTTCTTGGGTGTACACTCAGGGTATGGATGAGGTTGGTAAGGCTGATAAGGTGCTTGACAGAATACACTTTGTTTAGGTGGTGGTTCTCGTCTGTTGTAAGTCTTTCTGTTATAGTCTGGACTTGTATTTGCTTGAGGAGAGAGTATGCAAGCATCCGTTTGTCCTCTTGGAGGGTTGGCAGATTGGTCTCTGCGCATGCGACCATTTGACTTCCTACACTGAGGTTCTGATCCAGTCTTGCAATGTTGCGTAATATTGAAGTTGTCTATTGCTGGTGGAATCGATGAAGACCTAGGTGCATCATTGGGCTGCTGGTCAGTGTACATGGTTGCTTGTGACTGTACGTACTCACGGGTGCGTTGGATTGCGCTGTGGGATGACATCTGGTTTTCTATGCCATTGAATTGAGCTTCAGCAGCTCTTCCGAAAACTTCTGCTTCGGCTAAGGCTGCTGCAGCGTTTTTCTGCTGTTTGAGTAAGTGTAAAGATGCTTCCACTTCTGCTTTTCTTGTGAGTGTTTCAGATTCACGTCTTGCTAATTCTCTCATCAATTCAGCTTCCTGCTCTGCATAAGAAGCCATGGCACAAGCTGCCTCTGCTTTTGCTCTTGCCTTAGTCGCTTTGTCGCTAACCGATGACAGACTTGTGATGCTTGAATGTCTAGAACTAGTACGTTTAAATCTTGCTGAATTGGCGCTAGCTGAAGTAAGATTTGTTTGACTGGACGCTCTAGACAGTGTTGCGCATCTAGACTTGGTTCTTGGCAAGCAGTGTGTGTCTTCCTCCTTATAGTAGCATTGAGGGTTAACAGTCAGAGAGTTAGTCTCTGTGTTCTCCATCTTGTTTTAGCTGGCAGCGTGGATAATGACACAGGCAATATCAGTGTTATAGTGAGTGAGAGAAATTAGTTTCACTTTCATTTGCATGTGGCTGAAAGGATTTGTCCTTTTATTGTTGAGGACGATTCAAAGCTGTTTAGTTGCTTCTGACAACGTTTTAAAGCCTTTTTACTGTAATGTCCCAGCTGTGTGTGTGTTGCTGTTTAGAGACACAGCTTAACATCAAGTATAACCGAATCCCAATGAAAGATGCGCTTGTTAATGAACTGATGCAGTCTTTACTGAGATATCATTCACAAGAATGTGTACAATAGCATGTGAAAATGTGTGATATGATTTGATTTGGTAAAACTGTAAAACAAACATAAAAAGACAAATGTAAGCATGGTTATTCAAGCAACATACATTCTACATAGCTAATACAAAGGATTGGGCCTAACATGTGCTTGCTTGCTACAGACTGAAACACACATTATACTAGCTGTGCCTAGCATCCCTCTATATAAGCTGAACTAGCAAACCCCTTTACTTACAGGCTTTGGTGTTCATCAGCTTTGCAACCTGTAATAGCTTCTAAGAAGTCCTAAGGATGTGCTCACTTCTGTAGCTGGAGTTGAAAGGAAAGGATATGTGCATGCTCTATAGGAGTACAGGGAAAACCCGCCTCTAGGCTTCAAGAACATGGAGGGTCTTAAAGGAACAGACACTGCCGAGTGCCATGCATATAATATATACTGTGAAGGCAGCACAAGGCATAACACTCAAATGACAAGTTGAGGCCATGATAGTAGGATTACGTGTAAGCAAATGGATCAGACAGAGAGGGAGAGGGAGCATGGAGTGGAGTGGATAAAAGAAGGTAGAAAAAAGAGGTGGGGAAGGGAAGGGAGAGAATGACCTTAGAGTATTAAACATCACTGTTATCAATGGTTGAAGTTAGTATCATACCAAACTTTCCATGGGCTCCACAGGGTCCACACCCTGTTGCATGTTGTTTTACCCCCATCCACCCACTTCTAATGATGGGCATACATGCACCATTTATATATGCCGAAGCATGGGGGCATCCTCCCACAAAAAAAGTAATGCCGCGTACACATGGTCAGACTTTTCTATGCCGCGTACACATGGTCAGACTTTTCTATGCCGCGTACACACGGTCAGATTTTTTTATGCCGCGTACACACGGTCGGATTTTTTTATGCCGTGTACACATGGTCAGACTTTTCCACGTAAAACCTCCATAGTAATGTCAACCGTATGTACAAAATCGCTCCTCCGCCCCTAATGCCCCCATGCTTCGGCATATATGCTCTTCTTTTTTTTTTAACTGTGATGGTGAAATCGCCTCCTACAGCATTGGAGTCACCGTTTTATATATTAATCGTGGGAGCAAATGCTGTTGCTGTCACGCTAAATAAATCTGCGCTGCAACTGAATGGCGTACCTGCTAAGCAAATGATGGTTAACATTAAAACAAAGTACCATTACAGTATAACAGTAAAATCATACCATACCTGCAAAGCAAATAACAATAATAAAAACATAGTAAAAAATAAAACATTTTTTAACGCAACCTGTGCCTAAAATATATATATATATATATATATATATATATATATATATATATATATATGCGGAAGCATGGGGGCATCCTCCCGCAAAAAAAGTTATGCCACGTACACATGGTCGGACTTTTCTATGCCGTGTACACATGGTCAGACTTTTCCACGGGAAAGCCTCCGTAGGAATGTCAACAGTATGTACGCGGCATTAGGAGCAAAATCGCTCCTCCGCCCCTAATGCCCCCATGCTTCGGCATATATGCTCTTTTTTTAACTGTGGTGGTGAAATCACCTCCTACAGCATTGGAGTCACGGCTTTATATATCGTGGGAGCAAACGCTGTTGCTGTCTAGATAAATAAGTCCGCGCAACAGCTGAATGGCGTACCTGAAAACAGTAAAGTAAATTGCATACCTGAAAAGCAAGCATGAAAAAACATAACAATAAAACTTTGCAGAATAGAATACAGTAAAAAAAAAAAGAGCAGGACAATAGAGAGAGAATAGAAAGGGAGAGAACAATAAAACGACAACTATTTTTTTTTTTTATATATATATTTTTTGATTTTTTTTTTTTTTAACACTTTTTTTTGTAACTGTAACTGTTCAACTTTTTGGTTCCAGGTTTGGGTCTCTCAAAATGCGATGGCATCTTGGGAGACCCTGTGTAAGTGTGCCTAGCCTGTGAAATGTTTTACCCTACACTAATAATTAACTTATTTGTGGAAGCGTTCAAAACATTCACCAATATAAAGACCAGGATCGGCAGGACATTGGGGACAAAAATAACGGGTGTCACGCCTAAATCCGCACTTGCTACAGACACAGCATTTTCTTTGGGGGGCTCGTTGGGTAGGGGTACTCTCGAGGGCATACAAAAAATGCCTCTCATGCAGTCGGCTTACTGCATTTGGTAGGGGATGGTGAGGTGCACAACCGCCTGGATACATGAGTTCTGTGATGATCTCCTTCTGGAATTCAAAGAAAGGATCCATTCTGTCCTGAAGCTTTGTATAAGACAAAAGCATTCAGTAAAGTCAATTGAAATAAATGTATAGACACTTTTTTGTACCAGCGTCTCGTCTTAGGGCAATATGATACGGTGCCATCAACTGGTCATTGAGGTACACCTCTTCCATATTTTGGTTATATTCGTGGACACAGAGGGGTTTCTCCACAACACCAGTCGCCGTACAAATTTGTACTGTCGTGTCTGCGTGAAGGGTGGTAAGAACTAAAACATTCTTATTGTCCCGCCACTTCACAGCGAGCAAATCATTACATCTGCAGCAGGCTCTCGCCCCCAGCCTAATACGGGCATCTACAAGCCGCTGGGGAACGCACGGTGCCAAACGATCTTGCCAGCGCTCCCCATGTAATCTGGGCATTCTTCCGGCTCTACCCCACTAGCTTTACCCTCATAAACCCTAAAGCTCCATGTGTAGCCTGTTGTCCTGTCACAGAGCTTATAGAGCTTGACCCCGTATCTGGCACGCTTGCTGGGAAGGTACTGCTTGAAAGACAAGCGGGCAGAAAATTTAATTAGGGACTCATCAACGCAGACAACTTGCTGGGGATTAAGCAAGGCTGCAAAATGTTCGTTGAAATGGTTTATGAGGGGCCACATTTTGTAGAGCCGGTCAAATTCAGGGTCTCCAAGTGGACGACAAAGTGCATTGTCACTGAAATGCAAGAACCGCAGGATCGCCTTGTATCGTTTCCTGGCCATGTGAGCAGAGAATATGGGCATATGGTCAATTGGATGTGTGGACCAATACATCCGCAACTGAGGAAATTGGTGTATGCCCATGTTGAGGGTAAGGCCCAGATAGGTCTTAAATTCTGAAACCTCAAAAGTTTTCCATTCTTTGGCAAGCAGGGTCTGGGGATTAGTGGCGATGTAGGTACCAGCATATAAATTAGTCTGGTCCACAATAGATCTATAGAGATCTTCCGTGAAATACAGCGAATAATAATCAAGTGGCATAAAATTCGATGTATCCACCTGAATACCGGGTTGGCCAGTGAATGGGGGAGGTACGGGTGCTGCAGAAGTGGTGGGGACCCAATCAAGAAAGGCGAATTCTGCAGGAAGGGCACTATGGGCACGACAGGCCTGTCTTTGTCTTCTTCTTGGTGGCAGCGGGACACTACTTGTGCTTGCCACCTCGCCAGCTTGAACTGCACTTATGGGACTCGCCACATCACCACGTGATACTGCAGTACTGGATGAACGACCAGGGTGTACTAGGCCGCTGGTGCTTGCCAATCCACCAGAAGGAATAGCGGCGCTAGTACTGGCTCTCTGCTCCATACAAGGGTCCTGTGGTTCTTGCTGCTCAACAACATCAGAATGGGGTCGGGTACGCCTGGCCTTAGCAGAGACCACAACTTCGTCGTCGGAGCTATCTGACATGGAGCCGCTGTCGTAAATAGGATCGTATTATGAGCCCGAATCTGACAGATGCGTGACCTCCTCTTCACTATCTGACATGCTCAGGATCCTAAATCATCTTCACCAGTGTACATTCGCTTTGCCATTTTGGGCTCTAAATTTAGTGGTACACTGGTGATGATCCACAGGTAAAAAAAGCACCTGACTATAGAAAGGCAAATGTAGAAAACACTTAGAAAATAACTGTTAGCGATCGCAGGGATCAGGCCTGTCTCTGCGAACACTGCAGTTATGTGTGTTGTGTTTTTGAAGTGACAGTGATCGATACTGCACTTGGGTGGGTTGGGCTGGGCTGGGTGGAGGGGCAAAACGCAGGTGCTAGCGGGTATCTGGGCTGATTCTGCTAACAATGCGTTTTTTGGGTACCCTAAACTGCTGGGTATGCCAGTATAGATCTGATCAGATCAGGTATCGATCCGTTCAGATACTATACCACTAAGGGGGTATATGCTTTGCGAGTGGGTGTAAGCGTTACTGGGGCGATGCAGACCCTGACTGATGCTAAAATGTAATTGATATCACCTGCCGGGCGATTAGGGGGTTAAATCTTTATTGGGTTATATACGGCAGGTGCCCTGATGCTATAAACGGCAAACTAACCAGCGTCAACCGTAACACTTATACGGTGATCACTGGTGAAATGGTTAACTAGGGGGCAATCAGAGGGCTAAAACCTTTATTAGGTAATATATGGGGGTACCTAACGCTTTAAAAAAAATAACTAGCTGGCTAACCTGCGTCACCAGTGACACTTATACAGTGATCACTGGTGAAAGGATTAACTCTAGGGGCAATCAGGGGTTAAAACCTTTATGGGGGTACCTAACGCTATAGAACCTGGCGGCAAACCTCAAAAAAAACTAACTACCTAGCGGCAACAATGACACTAATACAGCGATCAGAAAACCGGTCGCTTAGTGACACTGGCAATAGGGGGTGAAAGGGTTAACTAGGGCGGTGATCAAGGGGTTAAACCTTAGGGGGGTAGGGGGCTACCCTTGACCTAAAGGGGCCTAAAGCTAACTGCCCTAACACTTTTTTTCTGTCACACTGACACTAAATGCAGTAATCAGAAAATAAATGATCACTGCATTCAGTGACACACTGTGACAGGGGACTGGGGGGGGGGGTGATCGGCGGTCACTGGGGGGGGGGGTAAGTGTGCCTATGTGTACCTGTGTCAGTGTACTGTTAGGTGCAACTTACTGTGTGATTTCTTCTCTCCTCAGCGGCCGTTGAAAAGACCGCCACGAGGAGAGATTACATCACTTCCCCCTTCCTGTAAATACAAGGGGATTGGGTACCTAAGGACCCTGGGACTATTAAACAGTGCAGATAAATTGTGAAAGACCCAATAGTATAGAAAAATAGAAAAGATTTTTAATAATACATTTTTAAACAAAATAAGTATATACAAGACCATCTGAAGTAAATTACATGGAAACGTCAGTTCATTTTAAACGATGTGTTACAGTTTTAGTTCGCTCACTCAACATGTTTCGCTCGTTAGAGCTTCTTCAGGAGTAATTTGAACTGACTGCAATGGATCAAAAAAAAGAGAATCAATATAAAACAGATGGGCAATACAAAAGCATTAATAGAGATAATTATACAGATTGATATGTCTTAACATAAATTTTAGATTAAAAGTATCAAGATAAATCGATGGACATGCAATATTGTGAATATAACAATTTCGGATTTGGAACTATTAAAAACAGAAGGGGAGCGCAACACCTCTTACCTCAGCATGTCTGGTTGAAAACAATAATAACTTGTCAATGAATCAATCAGGTGAATAACAATCCTGATTAGATTGAGCCTCGAAAACCAATTTCACGAATGGTGTGGCACTCAGTCCCTATAACCATAATCAATAAAAAGCTTGAAATAAATGTGTATTGCGAGACAATGATGAAAGAAATTCTCAAAGATATATAAATCTCTGAAAAAAGTCATAAAAAATTGAATGATAGTTACCTTTAAGGTTATCAGATTTAAGGCTAGATCATGTCACAATCAAATATAGCAATGGGACTAAATGGAGGATGGAAACCTCAGAGGAGCCTCCATTATATTGATAGATATTGCCTCAGAATTGAGAGGATCTGAAATTCTGTTGGGGTAATCAGAGAATGCAATCTAGAGGGAGAGAACATATAGAAACAGTCATAAGTTTCACTGTTTCTCAAGCATTGATGGGGTTAAATTAACCAAAATGATGGTCCATAAATAAAGGGCATTTTAAATCCCCAAAAGTAGTGAAAGAAAAACATACCATTCAAAATTGACAAGGTCCAAAGTGTCCCGAGTGTGCAGCAGTATGCTGCTTTCTGGTTACTGAGATCGTGGACTGACATTGCGGCTAGCACAGCCGTGCTTTAAATATCACATCAGAGGAGGCGCCAGCCAATGGCGTCAGCTCTGATGGGGACATGTGACCTCCCCTGTTACAACCCTAAATGATCAACCCAGCTGAGAGTCAGCTTGCTGATTTGGTCTGCATGGTCACAAGACCGGCTTGCATCGAATGACGCGCCGCCATTTTGGATATCGGAAGTTTTTTTTCCTTATTTGCTATGTTTTGTTGTTCTTTCGTGACTTACAACCACCGCAATTATGCGGTGGCTGCATGGTAAACCGGCTAACTCTATAGAAGCGGGGAGATTGGGTGAAAACATAATCGGGGGGTGTAAAGTTAGGACCACTAATAGCAGAGTGATCCATCCTCCTTAGCATAATATAGTGGTCCTACATGTCCCTATGGCTAATTTGGAGGACTGAGGATACAATACAAGAACGGAATCATAAATCGGCTATGGAAGGGATAGATCACCATTAGACATGTATTTAAAATATACAAAATGATACAAAAGTATTTCACTGTCTACTAAGGAGTTAACAATTCCTATTTTCTATTTTTGCAGCAGGGGGCGCACCCTGATCCTCATCCGATCTTCATAAACTGTTTTTGTATCATTCAATATATTTTAAATACATGTCTAATGGTGATCTACCTCTTCCATAGCCGATTTATGATTGTTTTTCACAAATTAATGTGCCTTTGTATTGTATCCTCAGTCCTCCAAATTAACCATAGGGACATGTAGGACCACTATATTATGCTAAGGAGGCTGGATCCCTCTGCTATTAGTGGTCCTAACTTTATACCCCCAGATTATGTTTTCACCCAATCTCCCCGCTTCTATAGAGTCAGCCGGTTTACCATGCAGCCACCGCATATAGCGGTGGTTGTCAGTCACGAAATAACAACAAAACATAGCAAGTAAGGGAAAACTTCCCATATCCAAAATGGCGGCGTGTCATTCGACGCAAGCTGGTCTTGTGACCATGCAGACCAAATCAGCAAGCTGACTCTCAGCTGGGTTGATCATTTAGGGTTGTAACAGGGGAGGTCACATGTCCCCATCAGAGCTGACGCCATTGGCCGGCGCCTCCTCTGATGTGATATTTAAAGCACGGCTGTGCTAGCCGCAATGTCAGTCCACGATCTCAGTAACCAGAAAGCAGCATACTCGGGACACTTTGGACCGTGTCAATTTTGAATGGTATGTTTTTCTTTCACTACTTATGGGGATTTAAAATGCCCTTTATTTATGGACCATCATGTTGGTTAATTTAACCCCATCAATGCTTGAGAAACAGTGAAACTTATGACTGTTTCTATGTGTTCTCTCCCTCTAGATTGCATTCTCTGATTACCCTAACAGAATTTCAGATCCTCTCCATTCTGAGGCAATATCTATCAATATAATGGAGGCTCCTCTGAGGTTTCCATCCTCCATTTAGTCCCATTGCTATATTTGATTGTGACATGATCTAGCCTTAAATCTGATAACCTTAAAGGTAACTATCATTCACTATTTTATGACTTTTTTCAGAGATTTATATATATTTAAGAATTCATTTCATCATTGTCTCGCAATACACTTTTATTTCAAGCTTTTTATTGATTATGGTTATAGGGACTGAGTGCCACACCATTCGTGAAATTGGTTTTCCAGGCTCAATCTAATCAGGATTGTTATTCACCTGATTGATTCGTTGACAAGTTATTATTGTTTTCAACCAGACATGCTGAGGTAAGAGGTGTTGCGCTCCCCTTCTGTTTTTAATAGTTCCAAATCCGGAATTGTTATATTCACAATATTGATTGTCCATCGATTTATCTTGATACCTTTAATCTAAAATTTATGTTAATACATATCAATCTGTATAATTATCTCTATTAATGCTTTTGTATTGCCCATCTGTTTTATATTGATTCTCTTTTTTTTTGATCCATTGCAGTCAGTTCAAATTACTCCTGAAGAAGCTTTAACAAGCAAAACATGTTGAGCGAGCGAACTAAAACTGTAATAAATTGTTTCAAATTAACTGAAGTTTCCATGTAATTTACTTCAGATGGTCTTGTATTTACTTATTTTGTTTAAAAATGTATTATTAAAAATCTTTTCTATTTGTCTATACTATTGTGTCTTTCACAATTTATGTGCACTGTTTAATAGTCCCAGGGTCCTTAGGTACCCAATCTCCTTGTATTTATTCTATATTCTTATGGGATGAGGTGCTTGAAGATTTGAGGATCTGCCTATCCATACAATAATATTCCCCCTTCCTGTATTTACACTTAACACAGGAAGAGGTGGGTGGCAGATGCGCATTGGCTGGGAGCGATCGCAAGGGGGTGGCTGGGAACGAATAGCCACCCCCTCATCCTGGATCGCTCCTGCAGCCTACGGAACCGCCGCATGTACCGTGGGGGGGGGGTCCGAATGGACCCCGACCCACGTCTAGGCAGGGACGTACAGGTACGCCAATGTGCCTGTACGTGCCATTCTGCTGACGTGCATGTACATGCGGTGGTCCTTAAGTATTTAAAGGCACCTACTCGGCATCAGACTGTGTGATAGTTGCTTAGTTTATGTAGATTGCTAAACTAGCACAGTAGTGTATGTCACTGAAGACACTTTGGCAGCAGCTCTTGACATTTTGGAAGGCAGGATTGCTACATTAATTGCTAAATCCATAAAAAAACTATAAAAAGCGAAGCAGGTCCCCTTCCCTTTTTTTTTAGATTACTTTTTTGAAAAATCTGATGAGGATGATGTGGCACCTTTAGAGGATAAGGATGATCAGCAGTCAGATATATCAGGTTGATCAGAGAGATTCTATTCAACAGGCATCCCACCTCATGCTCCAACTGGTGTACATGCACAGAATCCTTTGGTTGAAGCATAGGTCAGCCGAAGCTCCATGTAAAAAAACTTTTGGCTGGTTTTCCCTTTCATGGGGAATGACTTTTTGGGGATGATCTGGATAAATCCAGAAGATCTTGTGTGGTAAGACTTACACTATTGCCAGAAAAAAATTAACGCCCATGTTTTAAACTGGCCCTTTCTCCGGGCCCAGAGACCTCTGTCTCCAGGCAGTGGCGACGGCATTCTCAAATAATCACAAAACCTAAGACCCAGAACCAGACCTAGGGTCACAAGTAGCCGTGGGTATAAAAATATGGAAAACAGAAACCTAAAGCTTCCCTGTGAAGAGGCGCCCCCGCTTGGCCGAGTGGGGGGACAGCTTTGGCAGTATTCAGCAGCTTGGCAGGCAGAGATCCAGGACAAATTGGTGACTCCCACAGTTTCCTTAGGATACAATATAGAATTCCGGGAGATCCCACCTTATCGGTTTCTAAACTCAAATGTCTCCAGAGATCCATTAAAAAGAACACCCTTCTTCCAAGCAGTGGATCACTTGCTGTCCCAATGGTTAATCTAAGAAGTTCCCCTAAAGGAACAAGGCTTGGGGTTCTATTCAAATCTCTTTGTAGTTCTAAAACCAAACGGAGACCTCCGACCCATTTTGGATCAAAAAATGCTAAATCCGTTTCTAAACGTTCGTCATTTCTGAATGGAAACAATTCGATCAGTGGTTTTCACCCTACAAGGCGGAGAATTCTTGGCATCATTAGACATCGGCATATTTGCATGTGCCTATTCATCCCGCTCACCAAAAGTTCCTAAGGTTCGCTGTGGAATACCGCCACAATAAGTTTGTGGTTTTACCTTTTGGCTTGGCTGTGGCACCTCGTGTGTTTACAAAGGTTCTGGCCCCGCTTCTAGCAAAACTAAAGATGCAGGGTAGAACATTGGCGGCTTATCTGCACGGTCGGTGGCACAGTTAAATAACAGTGTACTCAGTACAATAAAATACCTAGAGTGTTTAGGCTGGATCCTAATCTTCCAGAAGTCCTCTCTACAGCCCCAGAGAAGAGTATTTGGGCATAGTCTTAGACACAACCCACACCAAAGTATTCCTTCCAGAGCCAAAGGTCAAATCTTTAAAGGATCTGGTCCGCATGGTCAGGGCGAAGGGAAAACCATCAATTCGCCTTTGCATGAAATTGCTGGGGAAAATGGTGGCCTCTTTCAAAGCCATCCTGTATGCCCAGTTTCATTCAAGACTACTCCAGAACAGTATCCTGGCGGCCTGAAACAGAAATATGCAGGCTTTAGATTGGCCAATGCACCTATCCCAAGAGGTGCGACAATACCTCAGTTGGTTGTTAAGCACCGAGAATTTGCGAGCAGAGAAATCCTTTCTCCCAGTCACTTGGAGGGTAGTGTCTACAGATGCCAGCATGTTGGACTGGGGGGCAATTCAGGAAGAAGCCTCAACCCAGGGTACCTGGTCCAAGTCCGAAAAGGTTCTACCCATCAACATTTTGGAGATTCTGATATCTAGCCCTCAGAACCTGGACACACAGGTTACACGGTCACTTGGTTTGGATTCAATTCGACGATGCTACTGCGGTAGCTTACATCAATCACCAAGGTGGCACCTGGAGTATGAATGCTCAGAGGGAGGTGAACAAGATTTTAGCATGGGCAGAAGCTCATATCCTTGTATTTCTGCGATCTTCATTCCAGGAGTGGAACATTGGCAAGCGGATTACCTGAGCCGCCAGCAATTCTCTCCACCCCGACATTTTTCAGGATATATGCCAGAAATGGGGGACCCCAAACGTAGACCTGTTCGCTTCCAGGTTCAACAGGAAGTTAGACAATTTTGTATCGGGGACAAAAGATCCTCTATCCTACGGAACAGATGCACTAATGATTCCCTGGCATCAGTTTTCCCTGATCTGATTTCCCTCCAGTTCCGCTCCTTCAGAGACTTCTTTGCAAGATCAAAGAAGAAGCCATACCAGTGTTCTTGGTGGCCCTCAAATTGGCCCAGAAGGTCCTGGTACACAAAGATCATAAGGATGGCAGTGGGGAAACCTTGGATTCTCCCACTTCGCCAAGACCTGCTATCACAAGGTCCAGTGTTCCATGCTTCCTTACAAAAGCTAAATTTGACAGTCTGGCTGTTGAAACCTACAAGAAAGGTGGGCTCTCGGGTCTCATTAATGCTAAAAAGCCGGCCTCCAGGCTCATTTACTATGTTTTGTTTATTCTGCCAGATGGTCCTAAAAAGATCCAGGCAGCATCGAAATAGACCATTTCTAAATGGATTCAACAAGTGATTATTCAAACTTATGGTTTAAGGAAGAAAATTCCTCCCTTTCCTGTCAAGGCACACTCGACCAGGGTGATAAGTGCCTCCTGGAGAGTGCATCATCAAATTGGTCTTCAGTCCATACATGTACCAAATTCTACCAAATAGATGGAAGAGGACATGAGGATGCCACCTTCGGGCATAGTGTGCTGCAGGCAGCGGTATAGGGCCTCTCGTCCGAGGGTGGACTGATTGATCTGTGTCTCCCTTCCCTCATATTGAGCATTGCTCTAGGAAGTCCCACTATGTAATGACTAAAGACGCCGTGTCCCGTGGTGTATGATAAAGAAAATAGGATTTATAGTAACGGCTAACCTGTAAAATCATTTTCTTGACGTAAACCACAGGACACAGAGGTCCCACCCCTCTTTCAGGGTTATGTATTGCTTTGCTACAAAACTGAGATACTTCCCTTATGGGAGGAGTTATATAGAGGGGAGCCTGTCTTCATTGGTTTTGCCAGTGTCCAATCGCCTTTGGTTAACAATACAACCCACTATGTAATGACTAAAGACTCTGTGTCCCATGGTGTACTTCAAGAAAAGGATTTTACAGGTAAGCTGTTATTAAAAGTCCTATTTTGAAACCACAGTGATGAGAAAATTTGAAGGCACATGGATGAAAAACTCTAATCAAATGGATACATCTTTTCAAAAAAATGTTTTATTTAAAAGCATGCTAGCAACCAAAATTCACTTCAAATTAAAAGTAAAGATGGGCAAAAAGTAAAAAAAAAAAAATGCAGCAAAAAACGTAACATCATCACTCACGTCGACCAGCTTGTGTCCGATACAGCCATACAGCTTGCTGCTATGGAAAAAGCATTTGTTGTGTTTTTTTTTTTAATGCATTCATGCAGATTTTTTATTTCCAAACTAGTTTTGTTGAAAATAACATTTTTGGAATACAATGTGAATATGCAACCATCAAACGTTACAATTACTAAGACAAAGAAGATGGAATATGTCGATCATCAGACTATAGGCAACAGATATAAAACAGGGTACATAACATATAATAGAGAGGTTATTTGAAGGATTCGAATAAAATGAGAAAAATATAAAATAAATGGGGGGGGGGGGGGCACATGCAAAATCCATTTTTCTAGGAAAGAAGTGTTTGTCAAGGGTGTAGGAACTGCAAAAAAAAAGTTTTATGCAGTGTCCAATCAAATTCTCTTGGTGGAAGCAAAATTGGTAATTGCAGTGGGGTGAAGAAGGGAGGTGTAAAGAAGAGGGGAAATAGATCAAATCAGATCACTGTGAGATATCGCCGGCAAAAGCGTCCCCTTAATCCATTCTCCCCCTTTGGGAGGTGTGGTATGTTGCTTATGTAGGAGGTCTTAAAAAAGGGGCCTAGGGAGAGGAAAGGAGGTGTAGGGTTGTTACAGATGTCCTTCATATAGTTAAAATTAAACCCGAGAAGCAGCTGGTTGCTGGTATTAATCAGTTGTGCAATAGCGGCGCCAACAGGTCCAATTATCAGAAAATTTGGATTGGCAATCTTTTGCGAGGCTGATAAGTTCTTACATGTTGGCAATTTTTGCAGGCGTGTAAACCATTCTGAGCGTCAAGGAGTGTATTGCTATGCATAGTTTTGCTGCATTCACTTTATGCATGGCAAGTGATTTATGATCTTTTTGGCAGAGAAATGTTTGGTGAAGAAGGTATTCGGAAGGTTAATAATCAAGGGTGAAAGTCATAACATGCGCAATAACGGGGGGGGGGGGGGGTTGTACCACAGCCCAAAAGATGTGTATGCGAGGGCAGGCCTACCAGATGAGTAACAGTGTACCGTTTTCTTGGTTGTATCACCAGCAATGTTTAGGGAGATCTGGGTTCATTTTGTGCAACAAAGTGGGAGTTCGGTACCATCGCAATATAATTTTTTAACAGTTTTTTTGCATTGTTACGTTGACAGACACTGTGTGTGTGTGTGGGTATAGATGTAGTTCCAATCATCAGGGGAAAGGGTTATGTCAATGTCTCACTCCCATGCCAAACAGGCCTCTCCTGTAGCAGTGTCATGTTTCATATCAGGCTAGCAGCAGACAACAGTTCAGGTGTGCTAATATGCCTATAGTTCAATAACAAGAGCACATACCATGAGCAGGTCTTGAGAAGCAGGTCAGCGCTGGGACTTGTAGTTCACCACAGATGCAGGGTTGAGACGAGCGGGACAGCTGGCACTTGTAGTTCACTGCTGAAGTAGGTGTTGTGATGAGCAGGAAAGCTGGAACTTGTATTTCACCGCAGGTGTGGATGTTGGTGGTGTTGCTGGTGCTAGTAGTGCACCGCTGCAATGGATGTTGCTTACAGGAGTCAGGCAATGCGTGGTCTAGGCAAGCCGAGTCATACACAGATAGATCAGAGTTCGAAAGGTACCAAATCGGAAGCAACAAGCAGGGTCAAACAAGCCGGGTCATAGACAAAGTTTACAGATTAACAGGTCAGACTGGATCACACAAGGCAAGCAGAGTAACTCTATCACGAGCACTGATTGGGTGAAAACACAGGTGTTTTAAAGGAGAGCTGGCCAATCAGTGTTTCCCAGCCAAGGCCGTGTCAGGTGAGTGCGCTGGGTCCTAGAGGGATCCAGTACTGACAAGCAAAAGGCCTATTTAGAAAGAGAAGAGCATGAATTGAGGGGATGACATGTTGTTGGGGTGTGCTCTTGGAGATACTGCGTTTGACCAGTCTAAAGAGCGGAGAAAGGGGCAGACTTGCATGTAGGACCATTGTGGTATTGGCATATTTGGCCATTGCGAGATAAGGTAATTGTGGAAGAAGTGGTAAAGAAAGGGGTTGGGGGATCACCCTCATTAGTTACTTACTGGACATATCAGAAGTCTGGATTGAAGCGTATAGACGTTATGGGTCTCCCTCTCAAGGATAGGCCATACTTTGATATAACCTCTCGAAAATAATCCAATGAAGGGCCAATGAGTAGGTGTCCCTTAAGAAAGGAGGGAAGGTGGTGTGGTAATAGCCAGGTGGTAGATTCTATAGAAAGAGTCAAAATAATCCTCAAGGGTTACCCAATCCTTAACTCGGCTGTGTACATTCCAGTCGACTATTTGCGAAAGGTGGCAAGCTCTGTAATTGTTATGTATATCTGGGAAACCTATCCCTCCTTTCTGTTTGGGAAGGCAAGTTGATCGTAGCAGAGCCAATTGTTTTGTCATAAGAAGGTTATGCAGAGGCTTTTATAGGACTTGAAAAACTGTGATTCAATCGTATTGGCATATCTTGTAGGAGATAGAGCCTGGCGGGGTAGAACATTCATTTTCAAGATGGTAGCTCGACCAAACTATGAGAAAATAGGATTGTCTCATCTATGGAGATCTTACATTATTGTACGAAAGACGAGTAGGTAGTCTTTTGAGTAGAGGTCAGATAGTCTGGGAAGTTGCGTGCCCAGGTAAGTTATAGGGTCCTGCTTCCAAGTAAAAGGGAAGTTCTGCTGACACTGTGACAGTCGAGGTGGGTAGAGTAACGTTAAGACCGTGGGACTTATTAAAGTTGGTGATATAATGAAAAAGCTTGAAGTCTTTAAGTTAGGGAGTGCGGTCAGAGGTTTCTAAAGGAATAACGAAATATTGTCAGTGAATGCCACTATGTTATACGATCCACAAATGTTAAGCATTGAATATTATTATTTGCTCTGAGGCAGAGAAGAAAGGGTTTCAGTGTAAGTACAGACACTAAGGGTGATAGTGGGCAGCCCTGTCTTGTGCTGTTGTTATAGATGGGGAAGGCGTTTGACAGGAGATCATTAATTTGGACTTGTGCTGATGGCTTGGTGTAAAGGGACATGATGAAATGGAATAGACATTATCGGATACCTATTTTGGGCAGGACAGCTGCCATATAGTCCCACACAAACTCCTTCTTTGCATCTAGGGATAATAAGAAACATGGTTTCTTTTGAGATCGTAACCCCGTATAATGAAGGTTAAGGGCTTTGGTGTCGCCTCAAGTCTTTTGTCTCGGGATGAGCTCTACTTGGTCTTTAGTAAAACAAGAGTGTAGTAATGGGAGCAGGCAATTGGCCAGGATCTTTGCAAAAAGTTTTAGCTCGACATTTAATAGAGAAATTGATAGTTCATTACTGATGTTGGATTTTTTTCCCACTTTCGGGACAACTGCAAAATGGGCATCTAGAAAGTCATATGTAGCAGGGGTAGAGGATGAAAGTGTGGATAAAAGGACCCTCCAAGTTGTCTACAAAAAATAGTTTTATAACAAAGTTTCTGTAAACCCTTAGACCCCTTTCACACTGAAGAGTTTTTCAGGTGGTACAGCGCTAAAAATATCACCGCTATACCCTCTGAAAAACTCCTTCACTGTATAAATGTGAAAGCCTGAGGGCTTTCACACTGAGGTGATGCGCTGGCCTGAGAGAAAAAAAAATCTTCTGTCAGCAGCATCTTCAGAGCGGTGAAAGGTGCGGCGTGTATACCGCTCCTTCACCGCTCCTTCACCGCTCCTTCCCATTTAAAACAATGGGAAACTGCGGCAATACTTCTGCAGAGGCGCATTGGGGGCGGTGTTAACCCTTTATCGGACGCTAGCGGGGGTTACTACCGCACCGCTAGCGGCCGAATCCCACGGAAAATCCCGCCCCAGTGTGAAAGGGGCCTTATGGTCCTGGGCTTTTGCCAACTTTTAATTGTTTAAAAGGCAATGAATACATTTTTAACAATGCGGTTTTCACTTGGTAAAGTCTATTTGTTCCACAATCCAATATTAAAAACAAATGATAATTAGTGGTGGAGGAGCGGTTTATACTGCTCCAAAGATGCTGCTTGCAGGCCTTTTTTTTTTTTTTTATGTCCTGCCAGCGCACTGCCTCGGTACCCATTTTGCAGGCTCTTTACAGGCGGTATTTTTAGCCCAAAAGTGCCTGAAAAAACGTTCAAGTGTGAATCGGGTCTAACTGTTAGATTTTATGAGATGAAGGGGGGAAACAAATTGGCCTAATATATTGGCCCAAAAAATTGGCATCATATATCGGCCATCAGCCGACGCGATTTCTAAATATCGGCATCGGCCAGAGAAAAACTCATATTGGTCTACTTCTAGTTCATATATAGAAAGTTCAATAATGTCAAATAATGTTCAAAATAATTAAAGATGCCTGATCGATCAAAACAAAATCCATTATTGAAGATATTCTGTGAGAAAACAAGAGATAGACCATCACCAACACCCAATATAACTTACCCTTACCGTCAGTGTATGGGGTATACCCAATAACAATATTAGATGGTAGCATCCACGGTAACTCCTATTCATCAAACCGACCAGTACATGGGTAATGAAGAGATCCTTCTTCCACTGACCCACTAGGTATGCACAAAACTTAATCTCGGCAGAACTTGGGTACAGGTATGCTCCAAAAATTAAGCCCGATATTTACATGTATAAGAGGGATAAAAAGAACATGCTCATCGCACAGACATCCAAACAGGGCCAAATTTATTAGATAAAAGCTTCAAGTAAACTTGCATATTATATAAGTATTGCAAGCAAAAGAAAGCATCAATCCCTTCCTACCAACAAGATGGCAGCCCCGTCTCCGCACCAGTACGTCATATGTCCCTTGCTCCACCCAACGTTTCATCACAAACGTGCATCTTCAGGGGTGCAGTCATGACATGTGATGCTTCTATTTATATGAGACAGACCTGAAGGAAAAAACGGAAATTGGGTGCATTCCATAAGGCAAAAGTCCACAGGACTGCACCCACCGGTAAAAAAACAAGTCCAACTACCTACAATGCGCTCCACAGGCCGGAAGTAACCAGCGTCCCCGGCCCAGGAGCACACTCAATAGGAGAGGCTGGCATAAATTAATAAAAAAGAAAAAACTAGGGTGCACTTCTAATGCCGGAAGTTATCAGCTCCCAGGCACCAGAACGCGGCCACCAATAATGGCCAGCATATATGAGCACACAATCCACTCCACAGGACGGAAGTAAACACTTCCATGGCCCAGGAGAACATCTAATGCAAAGTGCCGACACAGCTGACCATACAGATTGTTATGCTGCGTACACACGACCATTTTTCATGATGACAAAAATGCCATTTTTTTAATTGGTCATTAAAAACAACAGTGTGGGGGCTCCAGAGCATTTTTCTCGATGTGAAAAACGGGAATTAAAAATTTAGAACATGCTCCATTTTTTCTCTGTGTTTTTCACATCGTGAAAAACAGTCGTGCGTAGGCTTTAATGATGGGGAAAAACGCGCATGCTCAGAAGCAGGTTATGAGAAGGGAAATTTGTATACTTAGCCCAAAGGGTGTCGCCAATCAAGTGGACCTTCCCCTTTATAGTGCCGTTGTACGTGTTGTATGTCACCGCGCTTTGCTCAAGCTTTTTTTTTTTCTCACAATCGTGTGTATGCAAGGCAGGCTTGACAAGAATCACGTTGAGGAAAAACGTTGTTTTTTCCATGACATGAAAAATGGTCATGTGTACGCGGCTTTACTCTTTTGACTACTACAGACAAAAAGGCAACACTTAAATGGGCCCAACACTTAAATATAAAATAACATAAATTAATAGATGAATTTTAATTGGGGGCTATAACTAAAGGTAAGGGAGGAGGGATTGTGTGTACCTACGGACAACACAAATAAAAAATTATTTGTGTGTAAAGCAGACCTACGAAGCGGCGACCTCTTGTGGCAGTAAGGCTATAAAGAACCAAAATACATATAACATATAAAACTCGATGGACGTAAATTACAAACAACCACGTTACTCACACCTAATTCAATAAAATATTTAGTAAAGAACTTAAACTACTAAAAAATAAATAAAATAAGAACCTCATAAAACTCGAACCCAGTATTAAAGGATAAGAGAATCGATTCAATCAAAAAATCCATATGGTGACATTATAATATTGTCATAAAGTGGACAAGTGGATATTGATCGATACTTTAAACCCTAAATGGAATAAATTAAGACACTCTATCCATTAATAAATGCATTATCATCCCATTCGATTTTCATACCGAATGGTGTGCAAGTCTGGGCTTGATAGATCCACCTTTTCTTTTCAAAGTGTTACATCCCCTCCAAAGTCCAGAAAATGTATCAATACCCAAGAAGGTAGTGCCCTCTGGGTTGCGATCGTGTTTCAGGCCGTAATGTTTTGAGACTATGTTTTGGAAATCCACGTCTAATGTTGGCCACATGCTCGTTAAGCCTTACATGTGGCATACATATAGTTTGGCCTATGTATTGCAAACCACATGGGAATTTTATCACGTAGACCGAATTTTTTTGTGGAACACATAATAAAAGGTTTGTTTGGGAATATTCCATGAGTTGATTTTGACTGGAAGGAATCTGTCCTCCTGCTCCTATTTGCATTCAATTTACAAATAGCACATTTCCTGCAGGGATAGAAACCTCCCATATTCTGAAAGAATGAAAGCTGCTTAGGTGGATCAACCACATTAGGAGAAACCTGTAATTTCAATGGTGGAACTCTTTTATAGAAAACACAAGGCATTTCAGGTAAACTCAAGCACAGAACCCCGATGCCTTTTAGGATCTTTCAATGTTTTTGCATGATCGATTTGATATCGAAATGCTGGTTGGAATAGCTAGTAATAAAATTAAATTTAAAAGAATCATTCTGTTTTCTCGGTTGGACAACCAATAGGTCTTTATTTCTTCCTTCTGCCAGTCTAATTGCTCCATCAAGATCGCTTGCACTATATCCTTTTTATCTTTACTTGTAGCTTTTATCTAATAAGCTTGGTCCTGTTTGGATGTCTGCGAGATGAGCATGTTCTTTTTATCCCTGTTATACATGTGAATATCTGGCTTTATTTTTGGAGCATACCTGTACCCAAGTTCTGCCGAGATTACGTTTTGTGCATACCTGGTGGGTCAGTGGAAGAAGGATCTCTTTATTACTCATGCACTAGTCCGTTTGATAAATAGGAGGAACCGTGGATGCTACCATCTAATATTGTTATTGGGTATACCCCATACACTGATGGTAAGGGTCAGTTATATTGGGTGTTGGTGATGGTCTCTCTTCTTTTCTCACTGAATATCTTCAATAATGCATTTTTTTTTGATCGACCTGACATCTTCACATTATTGAACTTTCTCTATATGAACTTTTTCCTTATCGCCATTTTATAGCGCTGTTTCTCCATCCATTTTTATCCAAGTGTAACAAATCTGTCTTTTTTTATTGTTTCATATGAAGGTTTGTGTGCATTTTATTTTTTTTCCTTTGTGGGTTGAACTGTAGGGGCTCTTTTTTTCCAACTAACTATGTAACTCTATATTTCCTTTAATGAAATATACAGCATAACACATTTGTAAAAAAAAAAAAAAAAATGTTTTTAGATTCCAGTGTGTAAATTGATGGGAAAATGTGTGCTGTTATGCATGAAATATATCAATACAATAGAGTATGCATGATAAAGTTTATTACAGCTTGCCAGATGAGAGCTGATTGCATGTAGCCAGATCTCATTCATAAATGAGAAATCTGCACTTTCCCACCAATTCTCTTAAGCTTAGTTAGGATTAGTGCAGAACAAATGTACTATGCTCAGATAGGGGATTAATATGCTAAACTGTCAGACCCCTGTCTATTTTCCTCTCGTTTCAACACCACAAAAGTATTTATCTTAACCAGATGATAAATCTGGATGATGTTGTATCAGTCATGAAGTCTTGAACAGAACTGGGTGACCTAGATTTTCAAAATTGAGCCTCCACGCTCAGGATAATAATATTAATGAGACGGATTTGGTAATTTGATTGTTTTTTTTTTGTTTTTTTTGTATAAAGCTAAAGACAGCATTGGCTGATCAACATCCTAGTATTTTGTAGCTGCTGAGTTCATTGCTTGCTTTCAATGTGCAAAATTTGCAAAGCATAATTTTATTATTTCTAATGAGCCTTTGGCCAAGCAAAGAGTTAATCGGCGTGGTAGAAATAACCTAGCGTGAAGCAATGTTGTTCCTTTTGGGGCGGCTGTTTTAATAGATTTATTTCTAAATGTTTAATGACATGCTGTCTGCAGACTTATGTGTGCCCGTCACGGTTTACTCTCTGCTGTTGCTAACAGTTTCTCTAAAACAAAATGTTAGTGATAGGAAAGTGTATGCAATAATCACTTCCAGACAACTCAGCATATTTATTATGTGATATTTTTATTTAGCATAAGGATTTTGTTTACCTGACTGATCATGAGCTCTTTAAAAAAAAAATAGAAGAATATGTGGTGGTTATATTGCATTGGATAGCAGTGATATACCGTAGTTCCTGTTTCATTGCGCAACAAAAATATGTACCTGAATAATTTTAGAATTTTCATTACATGCAGTCATGTTGTATCCTCTAAAATACTAAAATGTTTGAGTTTAAAAAAAAAACTGACTAAAAATCCATCCTTTAGGTCTCCTTTCCTAGGATTTATAAGCCGAGTAAAAAATGCCCCAGCTGGACAACAAGGGCAGATTTACATTTTAGTAATAGGATCTAATGTTAGACAATTATACTTTTAAAACACTAAGGTTTGATTATGTGTTTTTTGTGTATATTGAAAGGGCAGCACTTTTGCTCCAAGCTTTAATTTTTCTGATTAGTTCTGTATAAATCGAGTTAAAGCTCAATGCAAATATTAAAAGGCAGGAGATCTTTTTTTATGTACAGTCTCCAAACTATGGCCCTCCAGGTGTTCAGAAACTACAATTCTCATCATGCCTGGCCTTGTCTGTGAATGTCAGAGTTTTACAATGCTCATGGGATGTGCAGTTCCACAACAGTTGGAGGGCCGCAGTTTGATTATCCCTGCTTTATTGGATTAAAAAAATTGTGCATTTTCACAATCTCCACAGATCTCCTAAAAACGCTAAAATACAGATTCCCAAAATGTATGTGTGAATGTGATGTTAGGAGCATTAGTTTTTCTGCCAAGGCTTAGAGACCCAAGTCCCAAAATTATATTCCAAAATCAAGCCTGTATCAATAATTGCACATTTATAATAGTTATTGTGTCCATCAAAATATATCATTTATATCTCTGTCCTAGCTGCCAGTGCAAAACATGAAAAAGCTTCAACATGAAAAAAAACTTGAAAAAGGGAGAGAAAAAAAAAAATGGGGAAGCTAGTTGCCAAAAACAATGCAACTTCCTACGAAATACATTCAGCATTATAGAGTGTGTATGAAATTAATGAAAAACGACTCTTTGAATACGATACATGAATTTGGCAATACAACATAAAAATTATGAATTGCAATTAAGAACAAAAGAAAAGTTTGCACGACTAGAAGAGATATACTAGTGGAAACTGAACCACAAAGCGAACAATAGGCCACAGGGGATGTTCAAATGCAGGTGATTGTTTAAAACTGAGACTTCACTGTAATGTATTTACAGGTATTTATAAAGCGTGCACAATTCATTCAGTGCTTTACATATACGGTATATTGTACATTTACAACAGTGCCTGCCCTCAAGGCGCTTACAATCTATGGACCCTAACTCGTATCCATACATACAGTACACACACTAATGCCAGGTTACCTACCAGCATATCTTTGGAGTGTGGGAGGAAACTTGCATGAACCAATGACCCTAGTACTGCTAGTCAGAAGTGCTAATCATTTAGCCACTGTTCAGTGGTCCAATAGCTCTACACATAATGTAAGCACAAGTGCTTCTGCAGAAAAGAAAAAAAAACATGGTATGCTGCACTACCAAGGAGCCAATGAAAAATGCACATGGATCATCTTGTAAAGAAGAAAATGTGCCTTTCGCCAAACAGTCTGCATTTAGTACTGTGGCAGTACTTGACCATTTATACTAATATTTTAGTATATGAACTTCAATTCATAAGACCCCTTTTACACTGGGTCGGGTTGGAAGGCGCTATAACGCTAAAAATAGCTCCTGCAAACCAACCTGAAACAGCCGCTGCTGTTTTTCCAGTGTGAAAGCCCTGAGCGCTTTCGCACTGGAGCGGTGCTCTAGCAGGACAGTAAAAAAGTCCTGCTAGCAGCATCTTTGGAGCGGTGTGTATATCGCTCCTCCACCGCTCCTGCCATTTAAATCAATGGGGCACTGCTGCTATACCGCTGGTAGGGATGAGCTCTGCGTTCGATTTGAACATTGTCTGTTCGTACGTTCGACGAAATTCGAACAAACCAGGTCGTTCGCGCCAAATTCGAGTGACGCACAACGGCCCATAATTCAATGCGGCATTGCGTGCTGATGATTGGCCAAACATGCGCTATGACCTTACATGCTTGGCCAATCACAGCGCGCAAAAAACAGAGAGCCATATGACTCAGGGCTTTTGCACACTGGGCAGCCTCGTGTAGTGTGTTCAAGTGCTGAACAGAGATCAGTCAGAGAGACAGAGAGATTGTCTTTTTATATAGCTAGATAGAGCAGGCAGGCTAGTCAGTTTAGCTTAATTTACAGTGTGTAGAGGATATATATACATCCTAGGAGTTGTACATATATTTATACACTGTATACTGTAGCTTAGCTAGATCAGCTATTCCTATTGGTCAGGCAGTAGATTGTGCTAGCTGCAGTGTTCCAACATATTGTATTGCCTGTGTGCTGTGTAGTAGCACTTAAAGCTACTTGGTGTTACTGCACTTGTCCAGTTTAATAGCACTTAAACCTTGTTGCTGTTACCGCACTTGTGCTGTGTAGTAGCACCTAAACCTACTCGGTGTTACTGTACTTGTCCAGTTTATTAGCACTTAAACCTAGTTGCTGTTACCGCACTTGTGCTGTGTAGTAGCACCTAAACCTACTCGGTGTTACTGTACTTGTCCAGGTTAAATAGCACCTAAACGTACTCGGTGTTACTGCACTTGTCCTCTCCAGTTTGTACCTAAAGGTACGAGGTGTGTGTACTGATTGTGTCCTGTGCAGGCCATTACAATGTCTGGAAGGACAGCAAAGAGAGGCAGAGATTCACGAGGGCAAGCAGGCTCTGCATCTAGAGGCAACACTGGTGGTGGACACGGTGCATCCTCTTCAGCACGTGGCCGTCTGACACGCTCGTCCTTCTTTTCGGGAGCTGGCCGTGTTGAGCATCAACATGCAGAGAAATTAGTAGAGTGCATGACCAAGCCGTCATTATCCTCTCTCACCCAGGCTGAGCTTGGTTTGTCTGGCAAAGCAGCTGCCAAGGCGTCCTCTTCCCTCTGCACAATGGCATCACACAATCCTTCCCTAGTCCCACCATGTCCTCCTGAGGAGTCCCCCCGAACTGTTTCAACACAGTGTTGGGTACATGCTGCATGAAGATGCGCAGCGTTTTGAAGGCTCCGTTGATGGAACACAGATAGAGGAAGGCATTGATGTGAGCCCAGAGAGAGGGGGTGCCCGAGCGGGACAGCAATCTGGCAGTGATGCTCCCCCAGCTGGAGCATACTGCCAGGTTTTCGTCAGTGATATGGAGGGAGGGGATGATGAGGTCACTGACTCTACGTGGGTGCCTGATAGGAGAGAGGAGGAGGACGAGGCACAGGCACATCTCCAAAGAGGCAGAATGCCCTCCAGGCGCCAGCTTAAGGGCAGCACACCAACTGCATCACATTGCAGAGCTACGCCTGTGCAGGGCGCTGCTGTGTGTCAAAGTTACTGCAAAAGTTCCTTGGTGTGGGCCTTTTTTGAGACGTGTGCATCAGATCGCATCGTTGCTATTTGCAACATATGTCTCAAGCGTATCTCGCGTGGCCAAAACTTCACCCTCTTGGGCACCACATGCTTGACCAGACATATGTCGACCTGCCATGCAGTTCGTTGGCAAGCATACCAGAAAGACCCACACCAAAGAACAAAGCGGACCTCCCCTTGCCCCTCATCAGCTGGGACCTCCAACCTCTTACTAGACCCTCAGTCCTCTCTGAAGCCTGCACTGATAGGACTAAAGGTGTAGAAATAGGTGTGTCACAACCTAGTAGTACATGCGGGCAATCTACTGATGGTACCAGACATCGCCAAAAGAAGTACTCTCCCAGCCATCCACATGCCCAGCGGTTGAATGCTAGCTTAGCGAAATTGCTAGCACTTCAACTGCTGCCTTTTCAGTTGGTAGATTCTGCCCCCTTCCGTGAGTTTATAGAATGTGTGCGGTACCTCAGTGGCAAGTCCCCAGTTCTCACAGAAGGTGATTCCGGCTCTCTACCGTCATGTGAAAGGGAATGTCCATGCCTCGCTGGACAGGGCGGTCAGTGGTAAGGTGCATCTTACTGCTGACTCATGGTCCAGCAGGCATGGACAGGGACGTTGCCTCTCTTTCACTGCGCATTGGGTGACTCTGCTGGCAGCTGGGAAGGACGCAGGGCAAGGTAGAGTAGTGTTGGAGGTTGTTCCGCCGCTTGCCTCCAAAACACTACTACTGGTTGTGACACCTCTCTCCTGACCCCTCCTTCTTCCTCTGTGGCCTCTTCCTGTGATGATGTTTCCTCGGAACCAGCCGTGCTTCATAGGCGTACAAGGGGCTACGCAGGAATGCAGGCCAAGAGATGCCATGCAGTCCTAGAGCTGGTGTGCTTGGGAGACAGGAGCCACACTGGGGCAGAGGTTCTGTCAACTCTACAGGGGCAGGCTCAGAGGTGGTTGACGCCATGCCAGCTTAAGCCAGGAATGGTGGTTAGCGACAATGGCACCAACCTCCTCTCTGTCCTGCGACAGGGACAACTGTCCCATGTGCCCTGTTTTGCTCATGTTCTGAATTTGGTGGTGTAGCGGTTCTTGGGCAGGTACCCGGGCTTACAGGATGTCCTGAGGCAGGCCAGGAAAGTCTGTGTGCATTTCCGAAGGTCATATAATGCCACTGCTTGGCTGACAGATCTCCAAAGGGAATACAACCTGCCCAAGAACCGCCTAATCTGTGACATGCCCACCAGTTGGAACTCTACATTGGCCATGCTGCAGCGGCTGCACACGCAGCAGAGGGCCAACAATGAGTACCTGTGCCAATATGGCAGCAGAACTGGGTCTGGGAGATTGTTTTTTTTCCCCACGCCAGTGGGCCTTGATCAGGGATGCATGCACTGTCCTGTCACCATTTGAGGATGGTGAGCAGTGACAGTGCATGCATCATTGAGACTGTCCCTCTTATTCACATGTCGGAGCACACGCTACGTGGAATAATGGACAGGGCCCTTGCGACAGAACAGAGGGAGGAAGAGGAGGACTTCTGTACCTCTCAAGGCCCCCTTTATCCAGATAGTGGTCCTGCATGCCTGCCTAGCACACAGGAAGAGGAGGACGACGAGGTGGAGGAGGAGGAGGAGGATTGTATCAGCAGCATGCAGTCTTCAATGGATCACTTGCAGTCCCAAGGAACCCGTGGACTTTTACGTGGCTGGGATGAGGTGGCTGCGAATCCTGTCATCCTCAGTGACCCAGAGGACTGCCTCAGCAAATCTACGTTGCATGGCCTCCCTAATCCTGCAAAGCCGGCGTAAGGATCCTCGTGTTCGTCCCAAGGAACACGTGGACTTTTACGTGGCTGTGGATCCTGTCATCCTCAGTGACCCAGAGGAGTGTGCCCCGAATGCCTCTGCAAACCTACGCTGCATGGCCTCCCTGATCCTGCAAAGCGTAAGGATCCTCGTGTACGTGCTATCAAGGAGAGGGATCATTCCTGGCTGGCAACTCTCCTTGATCCACGTTACAAGAGTAAGGTTGCGGACCTTATGTTGCCGTCGCAGAGGGAGCAGAAGATGAAACATCTTCGGGAGGCCTTGCAGAAGGGTCTGTGCAACGCGTTCCCAGAACCTGGGAGATTACCAAATCCTGGTCCTGGACAACGTGTTGCTGAGGCTTCGGTGAGTCACAGAAGGAGCGGTGGAGAAGGTGGCTGTCTGACCAATGTGTTCAGACAATTTTTTAGTCCACAGTCCCAAGGTATGACCGGTTCCAACAACCATTGCCGGCGTCTGGTTTACATGGTACGTGAATACTTAGGGGCAAGATCAGACTTGGACACCTTCCCCTCTGAAAATCCCCTGGTTTACTGCGTCTTGAGGATGGATCACTGGCCAGAGCTTGCACAGTACGCAATTGAGCTACTGGCTTGCCCTGCATCCAGCATTCTTTCAGAACGCACATTCAGTGCTGCTGGATGCTTTGTGACCGATCACAGGGTGCGCCTCTCCACCGACTTTTTCGATTAAATTTTTTTGAAACGTCAGATCCCTTGGAGACTGTTTTTGCTGATGATGAGTGACTGTCCTGTTATGCTGCTGACTGAATATCCTTTTCTTCTTCACTGATCTTTCTGATGGCTAGTAAGAACATTTTTGTTTCTGGGCTCCACCACCAGTGCCTAAGGTCCAATTTTTCTGCCCCTGTTTAACAGGGGCATCTAATAACAATTTTTTTTAAACAAAAAACTTTGCATGTGGCTCTTTGTTGCGCTCCAATTACAGTATCTGTGAGGGGTTGCAGTATTGTAACACCGCCACCAGTGCCTAAGGCCCAATTTTTCTGCCCCTGTTCTAGTATTTTTCTGTGTTTGATTATTTTCTAATTTGAGTTCATTCTAGCTTTCTCCTACATTATAATGTCATGTTTATTTTCCTGTACTAAATACTCATTGTTAATGTAAGCACCACAAATCTAAATGTGTTCTTTTAGGCAGCATTGATATAATAAGCCACACATTGTTGAGTATCCAAAAATATTCTTTCACACGACAAAAGTGTCATTTTTATTTTTTCAAAAAATATCTTGATAGAAATTCTTTCTTTTTTTTTGTCAAGAAATATATTTTTGCTTTGAAATACTTGTCTACATCTATTTATTTTTTTTTAAACCCTCCCCAGCACATCAATCAGATCCTTTAATTTTCGGTCCACCTCTTGGTTTTTCTTTTGAAGCTGCCCTAAGGCGATGTTTATGTTTTCAATTTGGGACCTACAGGAATAGACCTCCCCAATTAAGTCCTGGGCAATGTAGGTGTCCAATCCTCCCCCCAACTGAAGGAATACCTCCTGAAATTTGGAAAAATTACATGTATTAAAATTATGCAGGCCTACATGTATTACCTGAAGCTGTGTTGTATGACACTGACCTGATGTGGTGGCATTTTCCACTTCCTGCACATCCGGCGAGGGTGGGGCTTGGCTCGGTGTGGGGTTGGTCGGCTCCACTGCTGAAGCTTGATTAAGCCCTATGAGATTGTAAAAAAAAGGGATACATGAATCAAAAAGATTAGAGGACCGAAATAGGAATATCAATCATTCTTTTTATAAAGTGTGGTACAATTGTCTGTTTTTACAATCCTCCTAAGCTTAACACAGGATTTTATCCATTACCAAAGCTGTTGCATTTCTCTATCGTTGGCCAAGTAACCTACATGGAAAAACAACAAGTATCCACTGGATCACCTCTGTGTGACATCCTAACTAGGTTGTTCTTGTGGCCAACACTCAGTGCCGATCCTACCCTCCCTGGGGCCCTAAGCAAAATTACATGGCACGTTAAAAATGAGAAGCGGGGGGCACTGACGACAGTGAAATGTCACATTACAGAAAGTTGAGAAGTGGGGGGAGGGGGTGTTCTGCTGTCGGAAATGACATCTTACATTAAATTGAGAACCAAGGGGTGCTGACTTCTTGCCTCTTCTCCCATGCAGCCAGCGAGTTGAGAAGTGGGGTGAGGGGGTGAAAATGACTTCTTACCAGACAGGGCCTCTAGTAATTTGGGGGGCCCTTTGCAGATTTGCGGGGCCCTAAGCGGCTTGCATAGTGAGCCTATAGGGCGGAACGGCCATGCCAACACTTGTGCTACTTAGTCCATATGTGTAACCAACTGCTGAGCATACTCTCCTTTTACTGTATATTGACTTAAGTTGGAATTTTTAAATCTACTTAATAACACATCTACATTAAATAAAAAAATTGGTCTCACATAAAAAGATCATAAATAGAATGAACGACCAATTATTATGCCCACAAACATGAACCTTGAGACATCTATTCTTGAACTGTATATATACAACCTGAAAGAAAAAGCACATGCCGCAAAATAATAAAAACAAATAATCAGAGTACACATGATGAAAATTACTACTTCTGATGACTCTTCGAATCCTCTCCATCTGCTCCAGCGCTCTGATTTTCAGGTCAGACCATCTCTTGCGCAACTGCTCCCTGGACCTCTGCACCCCGAATTTTTCATGGATCGTCTTCTGAACCTTCTCCATGATCTGGGCCTTGACTTTATTTGGGTTCTTGTAAGGCCCTTTTTTTGCAGTCATACTCCTCCTTTTTAAGAATGGCAACCATCTCCACCATCTCATCGAAGGACATGTTGGTGTTGGCTTTGTACCACCTCCTGCTCCTGGTGTGTGCCTGGCCTCTCTCCTGCCTTGAGGTTGCAGTTTCATGTCTCTCCTGAGTCTCCTCCATCATGTCTTCAGTGAAGTGCATTGACCGACCGAAAAGGGGCGTGGCAATTTTTAGAACAATCATCATGGGCAGGGATAAGTGCGGAGCTTCTTGCTTTCCCATGTAAAAAGGGATATTGCGTGAGTGAGAACGTCGTACATAGTCCGTAGAAAACGTCGGGAAAACGATCGTGCAGTACGACAATACGAAACTTGATTTTGAACTTTATCTTTCAACAATTTTTATTAATTTTGCAAGTATAAAGTACAAGTCAAACATTGTACGTCGTGTATCGACGTCTGGATACATACAAATGTTGTGCTGAACAAGTTTTCAATTATCAGATTGGCGGCGGGTTGAGTCGTTCTGGTCAAAACAAGTAGAGTGGTCTCCTCCCCCTCCAGGTCACCCGAGACGGGCTCACTCTGTGACTCAGGAGGGGGGCAAAACCAGCGTCGAGACCCCAAAAAAAAGGGGAAAAACCCGCTAGGTTTCAATCAAGAATAATCATAACAAGCAAATAAACAGATAAGCATATATGCAAGATCTCGGAAACTGCGACATGTGGGAGATCACATTGTTCGGTCAGGAAGGGTCTGGCTAACGTGTTAAAGCTTGGGTAGTATTACATGGTGATCACAGTTCTAGAACAGTGTACCCAGGGACTCCAGCTCAGTCGGAGTTTCGAACGTTGGTCACCGTTGGGTGCTATCAAAGTTTCATAACTGGAGTGTAGGTCTACAAGGTCAATAACCTGGTCAATGGTCAGGGATTTCTCCGATCTCCAAAGTCTAGTTAAGCAGAGTCTAGCGGCTAGTAGTATGTGTGTAATAATGTACCCAAGGGGGAAGGGCAAGTCTTCAATAGTAAGGTTGAGTACTGCGAGTTCCGGTGTGGGAAGCACCGATCGATTGTTGACTGTCGATATTAGTTTAAACTTGTTGTCCCAATAAGTCCGGATGTAGGGGCAGGCCCAGAATATGTGGAAGATGTCACCCTTAGAGGCTTTGCATCTCCAACAGAGTCTGGAGTTTTTGTGATTAAACGATGCCAGTCTAGCTGGCGTTAGATACCAGCGCAGTGTAATTTTTTGGGAAAGCTCCCAAAGTGCGGAGCATTTTGTGGACTTGTAGATATATTGCAAAGCATATCTCCATTGGTCATTGGAGTAGCTACGCTGTAGATCAGCTTCCCACATCAGGTGGGAGTGAGACTTAGAGAATTGAGTTTTGAGGTGGAGCGAGGTGTAGAAGTGAGAGATGCCTTTGATGCTAGGTACGGGGTCTGTTAGGAATTTCCAGGTCTTTGGGGAAATTGTATAGATGGGTGAGGGTATTGATAGTAAACAGTGACGAATCCTCATGTAGTTAAAAAATTCTGTGGTAGATAGATCAAACTCCTTCTGGAGTTGGGAGAAGGGTTTAGGACTATTTCCTTGGAAAAGCTGATGGAGGAAGCAAATGCCCTTATGGGACCAGTGGGTCAAGGGTAGCTCCGGTGATAGATAGTGGAGTGATTCGAGGGGGATTTGGTCTAATGGGACAGATGATTTGTGTGTGGAGTGTTTAATCAGTTTGGCCCATGCATTAGCGGTGGCTCTCATGGTGGGTGGAAGTGAGGGTGGAATTGTCGCCCCCAGCGGTATACTCAGGATCCAGTGTTTAAGGGGAGGACGGGTCAGGGAGAGACGTTCCATTTGTCCCCACGGGGTAATAGGGCGGTCACGGAACCAGTCTGGCAATTGGGTGAGGATAGAGGCTAAGTAATAGTCTTCAAAGTCTATGGAGCCCACGCCCCCTGCTAGTTTGTGTTTAACAAGTTTGGAATGTGCACATCGAGGCTTTTTACCTTTCCAGAGATGTTGGTTCAGGATATTTTGTAGGGATCTGAAGAGGGAGGTGGGGACTGGTATGGGGAGCGTCCTAAAGTAATACAGTATCTGCGGAAGGCAGAGCATTTTAAATGCTGCCAGCCTGCCCGACCAGGAAATCTCATGTCTTGTAATGAGCTGAGAGTCCGCAAGGATTTTTAGTAGGAGGGGTTGGAAATTATGTCTGAGGGTGCGCGTCAATTTTATCCCTAGATACGACAACTCTCTGTCTGCCCATTGGAACTGATGTTGGAGTTGTAAAAGGTTCTTAGTAGTCGCGTCAAGGTTGATGTCGAGAATGAACGATTTGGTCGTGTTCACTTTGTAATAAGACACATTGCTGAACCAAGTGAGCAGTTTTTGTACCTCTGCCAGGGAAGAAGCCGGGTTCGTAAGAATTAGGATGACGTCGTCTGCAAATAGACTGATTTTATGTGAGGTACCTCCAAATTGTATACCTGTAATGGAGGGGTTGGCTCTAACATGAGTAGCAAGGGGTTCCATAATCAGGTTGAAGATTAGAGTGGATAAGGGGCACCCCTGACGTGTGCCATTTGTGATGGGGAATGGGCGGAAAGTCATATTAGCTGAGAATACCTGAGCAGTAGGGGCCGAATAAAGTGCCATAATGGCGTTAAAGATGAACCCGTGGAAGCCAAAATGTTGGAGCACTGATCTAAGATAGGACCAGTGGACCCTGTCGAACGCCTTCTCTGCGTCCAAAGAGAGGAGCAGAAAAGGCGTTCCGGTTGATTCTGCTAGGTGGATCAGGTTTATCAATCTTCTCGTGGCATCCGATGCCTGTCTGCCTACAGTAAAACCAGTCTGATCTCCATGTATGAGGGAGGGCATTATTTCTTTCAGTCTACTTGCTATGGTTTTAGCGTACAATTTTAAGTCTAAATTAAGGAGTGATATCGGCCGGAAATTTTGGGGTGCTGTCGGCTCCTTCCCTGGTTACGTTATCGTTACAACAAGAGCATTTAAAGATTCAGGTGCAAAATGAGAGGAGGAGGCAGCGCCGTTGAACAATGCGGTCATGTGTGGGATTAAATGGTCGGAGAATTGTTTGTAGTATTCCCCCGGTAGACCATCTGGTCCAGGAGCTTTACCTAAGGGGAGCGATTTAATAGACAGTAAAATTTCCTGGGCCGTCAGCGGTGCATTCAGGGACGAGAGTTGGTCAGTCGTTAGAGTGGGCAGTCGAATGTGATGTAGGAAGTCGTTAATGTCATCTTGTGAGGGCTGTGGAGTTTGGGGGTCTTGATTCAGGTTATATAGATCTTTATAGTAGTCGCTAAAGGCATTGGCTATGTCTTGAGGGTTCGTCAGGGGAGTATTGGTGTGTGGGTGGAAAAGCTTAGGAATGTTAGTCTTGGGGTAAAGTTCTGGCTCAACAAGCAAGTGTAAACAAGAGCAACAGAATGAGCTGCCAACCGGCACAACTGTAGCAGTGGATTAGGCAGGTACATGCACAAATAGACACCGCGACTAGGTTGGAGAGTGAAAGTCCTGGTTCATTGCATGGCGAGGGTTCCTGCGGGGTAGGGGGGGATTCCCCTGAGGATCAGCGTAGGCCTTCGGAGGTTCTGGAATAATGCCTCACGACAATAGTAACTTAGTGCCCCCTTCTATGGTAGAGATGGTATGTGGAACACCGTTGTGGGTCACCAGAATAGTAGCCGGGTGACGCCATTTGTAGATGATTTTATGGTTTGATAAGGCTTTGGTTACGGTCTTTAGCTGCCTCCGCAGCTGGAGTGTATGCTGGGATAGGTCTGCGTACATTTGGATGTCAGCATAGGGAGTAGGAAGGGTTTGGAGTGTACGGGCCTTAAACAGAATTTGCTCTTTTGCTTGATAAAAATGGACGCGTAGTAGGACATCCCTCGGGACCGATTCCGCTAAATGGGGTGGCTTAGGTATCCTATGGATGCGGTCAATCGTTAATTCGATTGGGGTCAGATCAGGCAGGAGTGTAGAAAACAGGCTACTTGCAAAGTTGCGAAGGTCCGCAGGGAGGACAGTCTCTGGTACCCCTCTAATTTTAATGTTATTGCGCCTGGATCTGTCCTCGAGGTCTGCTAATTTTGTTTTGATCCAGGCAGTGTCCTCTCTCTGAGTCTCACTAGCATCCACTAGGTCATTCACAATGACTGTGCACTCCTCCATTTTCTCCTCCATATAAGACACCCTGTCCCCCATATGCTGCATGTCAGAAGAGAACTTCTGAATTAGGGAGGACAGATTGGACATTAGGGAAGACTGTAGAAGGACTAACATGTCCTTCATGGTCGTATCCAGGACAGGCTGACCGGATGTAGGAAAGGCCGCGATGGAGGATTGCAGGGAAGATATGGCATCTGCATTGTGTAGGGAGTTACTCACGGTTCCGGCCTGTTCAGTGTCCAAGCGCATCCGCGCTTTTGCGGGGCTCCGGGTGCCTGGAGATAGTGGCGGGTTGCCGGCGGAGGGAGAGGAGGACAGACCTCTCTCAGAGCCTCCCGGAGCGTCATCGGGGAGATCCGTGTAGGCCGCAGGCTGCCGCATTGTGGATCCGTCTGCGCCATTTTGAGCAAGGCCTCGTCGCGCCGGTTGGAAGGAGAAGGCTGTAAGCCTTTGGATGTAGCGATCCTCCTTCCGCTTGCGGGACATCTTTCGTCCGTGGTCCTGGGAAGGTCGAGCGGCGGTCTGGTCCGTCGATGGGCCGGGTAATCTGCCTGTTGATCGTCGCTTCAGTACCGGCTGGCAGGAGCTCTGGTTCTATGCAGCCATCTCGCTCGCGCGTAAGCCACGCCCCCCGATTTTGAACTTTATGATCAGTGGATGAGTTTGTGGGTTAGATATGGGGAGAAAGCTAAGGTTTGACTGACATTTGTTTTTTTTTTGCTAAATTTTGACTTGCAGAAATAACGGAGGCCTTTAGAGAACAGGAGTTCTTCACAGAATTTGTTCAAAGGGGGCCCACGGATGGCAACCAAGATCTGGCATTGTAATGGCCCCCCCACCCCTAAAATCAACATATTGGTGCCACACAGCACGTGCACTTTGGGGGACCAAGCCTATAGGGCCACAGACTCAGGGGCCACCACTGGAACATCAATGGCCGCCTCAGGCACAAGTGTCATGTAGTTTGTTGAGGGTCTCTTTAGGAAATTGTGCAATATGCAGCAGCAAAATATGACATGGTTCAGATTCTACTTAACAAACCTACAGTCCTTGTCTTGTTTGCACCGCCTGTATACTGCTGTTCAAAGTATATAGGGCCAAAGGGTCTTGTCAGGGCCGATCCTCGCTATAGGCTCACTATGCAACCCACTTAGGGCCCGCAAAGCTGCAAAGGGCCCCCCAAATTACTAGAGGCCCCGTCTGGTGAGAAGTCATTTTTCGCCCCTCACCCCGCTTCTAAACTCGCTGGCTGAGTCATTTATGACAGCAGAACACCCCCTCCCCCCGCTTCTCAACTTTCTTTAATGTGACATGTCACTGTCATCAGCGCCCCCCGCTTCTCATTTTTAATGTGCCATGTCATTTTACTTAGGGCCCCCGGGAGGTCAGGATTGCCACTGAGTCTTGTAATGACCTGGGGGGAGTGGTGGTGGGGAAACTCATGTTATTTTTTTTCAATGATTTTTATCCATATCGCAGGGACCAAACATTACATTAAAGCCGCAAGCAGTATTACATTTATTTTTTCTTATAGTAATCTCATGTTGTGCAGGGACATTTCTAAACATGTGCCACTACTATAGACACCCAGCAGGTACGATATTTAAAGGAATTTTTCTCTTTTTTTTTTTTTTTTCACTTTTTTTTTTCACATTAAAATCGCTGCTCCAGAAAAAAACTAAAATGTTTAAAACTTTTTTTTCCATTGATACATGTTCCTTGGGACAAAACCCGAGTTCTCAAAGACGTTTTCCAACAATAACTTGAATATTTGCGAAGTGGGGTTCACCGCTCCAGGGAAATCCCAAGTGCACTCGAGGATCAGTCCAGGTATATTCGGGTGCTGGCAATGCACTAGGCAATGGAAATAACAAAGAACGGATGGACGGCCGCACACGGGAAAACTCTTGAGTTGTCTTTATTGAAAAAGCATAAGCAGGCACCACAGATACACAGCAAGAATCAAAAAACAGCCAACGCGTTTCACACTTGGTTAATGCTTATTCATGGCCTACGTACAACTAAAACACACACAAAATAAATAGTGCTAACAAAAGACATGCGACCCGAATTTGCCACTAGTGGAGGAGAGCCTATGAGTAGAGGCAATGCTTCAGCTGTGGCAAAATTAGAGTGCACCTGTGTGAATGAAAGGAAGCAATGAAATTCAAAAAATCGTCAAGTGCAAGTAAATCACATGTTATTAAAATAGTGAACAAGGCAGCAGTGAAAAAAAGTGACAATACATTAATATTAATGTGTATATTGATTCATATGTGGAATACGAATATGATGGAAATTAAATAATATAATGTATATGATCACAACGTGGAAAAAATCCCCAAAGAAGCTGCAAGGAAAGCGCACGACGTGCTCATTCCTGTAGCTACTAAATATAAAAAAAACTATGCTAGGGTAAAGTAAAGGATGTGCTGTGGGAGCAATAAAGAGTGGGCTCCTAATGTGAAATACCTCCAAAACCAAGGGGAGTATAATAGATGAGTATAGCACATGGATGTATGAGCTTATCTAGTGACTAGCAGGTACTGTGTGAAATAGTGGCTATTAACGTGAACATTGCTGGCGTAGCCGCCCCATCTAGGTCTTCCATTAATGCAGAGATCTCAGCAGGGAGACACCCTCGGGGGTCAGTCAAAGAGACAAAAAAGAAGAAACTCCTATCCACAAGAGAACCCCATATACTTTGCGAGGAGCGATACGCAAGTAACTTCTAATGTCATCAATATTTCATCTAGAACTCTCAACAGTGAGGAAACTGAACTTTTATCAAAGGGCTTGAATTTCTGCCCCACCAAACACTTTGACCTTTTTCAAACCATTCTAGATGTCAACAAACTTTTACGCTGCCTCACTCTTAAGAAACATTTCCTTGTATCACCTGTTGATGCTGATACACCCCCTGCTGACAGTTTGCAGACAGGTGAGTTAATCCCATCTCCTATACTTTTCAAAGAGGTCTGTGCATTGACAGATCTTATTGACTTGTCCTCCGAATCCAATCCTTGTCCTGTGGATCCAGTGGATACATATAGTACTATATCGTTTAAGATGAGATCAAATTTTTACCCACTGGGTTCCAGAGGCAAGGAGCTGGACACTTTTCAATCTCTTGTTGAGAGGGATCTCACACGCCTGGCCTGCACCTGTCACAGTCTGCTGGGAACTTATCAGCTAAAGAGAAAATGGCTTTGAATGCACTTAAAATGGACACTAAGATTGTAATTTGTAATGCTGATAAGGGTGGTTCTGTTGTTGTGTTGGATTCACTTATGTATAAGAATGAAGCGACTAGTCAATTATCAGATTCCAAAACGTACCAGCCACTCAAATCAGATCCCACGGTCCCCTTTACCAAAGCATTGGTTACTATTCTTGACAGAGGAGTATAGGTTGGCATTTTCACAGATTCCGAAAAATTACTGTTCATCCCCACCCTATCACCCCAGTGTTCCACCATTTACCCAAAGTGCACAAAGGTTTACATCCCCTTACAGGGAGACCCATTGTTGCCGGCATTGGTTCACTTAATGAGAGATTGGGTGAATGGGTTGATGAACAGCTACAGCCTCTAGTCACAGAACTGCCGGGCTTCCTTCGGGACACCCAGCAGCTCCTACAGGCTCTTGATGGTTTTACATGGGACGAAAAATTCAGATGGATTACCTGCGATGTAGCCAGTCTGTATTCATGCATCCCCTATCATCTGGGACTTACAGCAGTGGCTCACTTTCTTAGGGACTCAGGCAAATTTTCTTTGGCGTTACAAGAGTTTATTTTACTTACATTAGATTATCTACTCACTCATAACTTTTTCACATTTGACAGGGTCTATTACCTCCAAAGATGTGGGGCCTCTATGGGAGCCAAATTTTCTTCCTCCCTGGCCAACCTTTCTATGGGGTGGTGGAAGAGGTCCTGCATCTTTGGATGTGATAGCCCTCGCCGCGGTGACACCGTGTTCTATGTTCGCTACATTGATGACCTGTTGTTCGTCACCTCTGACGAACATGCCAACCTTGACAACTGTCTGGCATACTTTAACGACAATAATCTGAACTTGAGATTTACTGGTAACATTCAGTCCACCACAATAGACTTTCTAGACGTCAAACTCACTGGTATGTCAGAAAGGGTTAAAACTAGTCTGTTTAGGAAGAGCACGGCAGGGAATGCCCTTTTACGCGCAGACTCATCCCATCCATCTCACACTATAAGAGGTATTCCTCTTGGCCAGTTTTTGCGACTTCTTTTGTTCAATATATGTTTATTAAAGATAAAAGAGAAGACATTGGACAATCAAAAACAGAAGTCAAGAAGATCCGCATGACCACACCATTTACAACATTAGCCTAGATATCCGCACCAGTACATGATACAAATGATATAGAGAATACACAACCAAAGTAAATATACCAATACATGCACACGAATCAGATGGTACCTAGGGTAAGCAAAACTAGAAATAGCAGAGAGTCCGGAGGCAAAAAAGCTCCCCAAACTCACGTCTCCGCATTGAGCCGGGCAAAAAGGGTGCCTGGCCTTCATCAGACGCCTACCAAGCATGCTGAAATAGACATGTTCATGGGAGGCGACGGAATCAGCAACTTAAATACATAAAAAAAAAAAAAAAACAAGGAGAAAAGAAAGAAACAGAAGAAGAGGAAGAGGGGGAGGAAGAAAGGGGGGGGGGGGTTGTGGAAGATCCTCCGCCTCCGGCTGACAACCTGTATCAGAAAAAAACATAAGAAAAAACAACGAGCGAACCCACCAGGTACCGTGAAGGGTGACATATTGCAATAAGTACTATAAAAGACCTAGGATACAACTTAACACCATTTCACCTGTCACACACTTTGAGACATTAAATCGGCATAGGCTGAGGTATATTTAAAAGCGAACCAACCGGACCAAATTTTCCAAAATAAATACGATTTGTTCCTAAGTGAGAAGGTAATGTCCTCCATTCGGTAGATGTGATCAACCTCCACCAACCACTGGCGCAAAGTGGGCACAGCAGTCTGTCTCCAAAATCTTGGGATGAGGGACTTCGCCGCATTCAATAAATGGGGCGTGAGTGATTTTTTATATGATCCGATTGGTTCAGAAGTACAATGCAATAGAACCACCCAGGGATCCCCTGTAGTTTCAAAACCTTGGATCTCCTTCATACAGTGTAAGACTGACCCCCAAAACGATTGAATGTGTGTGCAAAACCACCAGATATGGGCGTGCGTTGCAATCTCCCCACATCCGTGCCAGCAGAGCGGAGACGTCAGGGGGAAAGTTTTGTGGAGGAACGCCGGGGTGTAATGCCATCTCGTAAGCAGTTTGTAATTGACCTCAGCAATTTTAGAGGAGATGGAGGATGTATGAGCAAAAAACAAGACGGTGTCCCTCTGGGAAGGGGAAAGATCCCTCCGGAGTTCTCCCTCCCACTTAAGTAGGAACGTCGGGGTATCCATTGTGGACATACCATATAGAGCTCTATAAAAAAAACGAGAGAGGCCTGTCCTCCGGTCGATCCTTGACAAAAGTATGTTCTATGAGATTTAAATCATCTAAGCCCCTCAGGGGTTTCGGTAGGGAGCTAACAAAAGCCAATAGCTGGCGATACTTCCACATAATCATGGGTGTGACAAGGGGGGAGTCCACGAGCTTTACTAAGGGGACGACCCCCGAGGAGGAGACCACGTGATGGAGCAACGTAGCGGAGCCTAGGGTCCAGGGACGTTGCGGGAACTGTGTATTTCCAGGTGGGAAATAATCGTGACCAGTCAGGGACATCAGGGGTGAATTATACAGCCAACCAAAGGATTTACCCAGCCTATCCCAGATCATCAGAGTGGAGCGTGTTAACGGAGAAGTTGTATCAGACGGACCTAAAAGTACGTGGAATCCAAATTTGGGTGTACGGATCCGCCCCGCATAAGTCCGCCTCCAGTGACACCCATAGTTTAGACCCACCCTGATATTTCCAATCAGAGATTCTGGTGAGAACAGTAGCTAGGAAGTAACGTTTAATATCAGGAAGAGCCAGACCACCCTCCCTCTTGGGCCTAGTCATTATGGACCTCGCTATTCTAGGCCGTCTCCTGTTCCAGAAAAATCGACCAATTAATGATCGTAACAACGTGAAGTAACCCACTGGGATTCTGTATGGGATCATTTGAAACAAAAACAACAATCTAGGCAGAACATTAATTTTAAGGATTCTAATCTTTCCCAGCCAAGAGTGAGCAAGCTGTGACCATCTATGCAAGTCGGACCGAATGACATTCAATAGGGGGACGAAGTTATAACGAAACAGAGAGGCGGGATTAGCTGTGAGGGAAATTCCTAAATACTTCAGTGCTCTGGCCTGCCAGCTAAAGGGAAAAGACGTTTTCAAGTGAGGCACAACCCGGGAGGGGATTGTCAAATTCAAGATTTCTGATTTACTGAGATTTATTTTAAAATTGGAGACCGCACCGTAAGCTTCGAATGCAGCCATAAGGATCGGAAGCATCAACGTTGGGCGCTGCACGTAAAATAAAATATCGTCCGCGTAGGCGGCATATTTATGCTCATAATTACCAACCCTAATCCCGTGAATGTCCGGATTGTGCCTAATTGAAGACAAGAAGGGTTCAAGAGAGAGGGCGAATAAAATAGGTGAGAGGGGGCACCCCTGTCGAGTGCTATTGTGGAGTGTAAAGGAATCGCTCAACAGGCCATTCACTCGTAGTTGGGCCGTGGGTGAGTTATAAAGAGCAGCGATACGGGATCTAAAAGAGTGCCCAATACCCAAGTGGGCAAGCGTAGCCATAAGAAACTCCCAGTCCACCCTATCAAACGCTTTTTCAGCATCAGTGGAGAGCAACAGAGTGGGCTGGGAGGTCCTCCTAACATGAGCAATTAGAGATAGCGTGCGAAGGGAGTTATCCCGAGCCTCCCTACCCGGAAAAAAAACAGTCTTATCCCTGGACACCCAATTCGGGACTAAGGGAAGGAGCCTATTTGCAATAACCTTGGAATACAATTTAGCATCTAAATTCAATAGGGAGATAGGTCAGTAACTCCCACAGCTACATGGGTCGTTCCCCGGCTTGGGGAGAACAGTAATATGTGCATGAATTGTTTCAGGACGGAGAGAGCCCCCATCAGGAACCGAGTTGGCATAGTTAGTCAAGCGAGGAATCAAAAGATCCGAGAAGGCTCTATAGTAGGCGACCGTGAAGCCATCAGGGCCAGGTGCTTTTCCACTAGCCATAGATTTTAATGCCACTCGCAGTTCCGACGTGGTGAATTCTCCCTCCAAAACCTCTAGTGTACCTGCAGGGAGTGTCGGAAGATTGGCTTGTTGTAAATAGGCCTGAATGAGTCGTGCCCTAGCATCTTTATCCTCCACAGTGTGTTGAACATTATATAAGGCTTGATAGAACGCTCTAAACTCCTTAGCAATAGCAGATGTCTCGTGAACCAACGAATCAGAGGAGGATTTGATCTTAGAAATGAAAGTGGCAGATTTTTTCTGTTGTAACGAGCGGGCCAACATCCGACCAGGCTTGTTGCCCCATTCATGCCAATGCTGAGCTACCGTGCGGAACCGTTGTGTCTGCTCCAGGTGGAGGAGCTCCTTTAAGTCCTCTCTCTTCTGGGTCAGAGCTTGGAAAGTCAGGGGTTCAAGTCCTAACTTATGTTGACGTTCCAGGGCTTCGATGTCTTTTAGCAATTGTGACTGTAAACGAGTGCGCTCCTATTTTTTCCAGGCCCCCAACTCAATGAACTTGCCCCTGACAAAAGCCTTGTGAGCTTCCCAGAGCGTACCAGGTGTAATCTCGGGGCCATGATTTTCCGCAAAATACAAAGCCAAAGCATCGGAAATCATTTGTTTGTCAATTTTGTCTAGTAGCAAGTTATCATTAAGTTTCCAATTAGACTGACGAATTGGGACAGAGGGAACTTGTAAGGAGAGTGTGATAGGGGCATGGTCTGACAAGGTAGAGGTCCCGATTGTTGCACCCCTGGTCAATGAAAGATGATGATGGTCTATTAAAAAGTAATCAATCCTCGAGTAAGAGGAATTAAACTGCAAGAATTGAGTGTAGTCCCTCACCCGTGGGTGCATAATCCGCCAAATGTCCATTAATTGGACCTCATGTAGGCGCCTGCGAATGAAGGCTAGGCGCTTCCGCGGGATGTTGGAACTCTCCGCCGGCGTATAGACGGGAGGGTCCAACGGAACATTAAAGTCCCCCGCAAGGAGAACACACCCGCATGCAAAGTCGGATAATTTCCGAAGGGTACTGGATATGAAAGTGGAATGGTCCTGGTTAGGGGCGTATAGGGTTGTAATTGTACAGGCCATAGTGCCCAAGTTGCCTTTAAGGAACAAGAAACGGCCCAGGGGGTCACTCAGCATTTCGTCTAATACAAATGACGTATCCCTGCGGAACCCGATGGCCACTCCCTTTGCTTTACGGACATCGGACAGACTGTAGTACCACACCGGGTATTGTGGGGAAAATAGTTTAACCAACGTAGTATGTGTAAGGTGGGTCTCCTGAAGGAGAACAATGTCCCCCTTCAGTCGAGCCAGGTCTCTATACAACTGGTGTCTCTTACCTGAGGCGTGCAAGCCCCGCACGTTGAAGGAGATCAGGTTCACTGAAGCCATCGGGGTATGGGAAGAGAGGTCCAGGAGGCAGTCCAGAGGCGGAGTAGATCACGGAGGACGTAAGGGGCATGGGGAAAGGGACAAGAGGAGGAGGAGAGAAAAGGGAGAGAAAAAGAAAACATAAGGTTAAGGAGAATACAATAAACACCAAAAACCATCATATTACCCCGTATGGGGGAAAGAGTTGCACGCATACATCTGCCGTGCTGGGAAGAGGGACACGCGTGGACCCGTGCCCCCACGCAAGTCACCTCCGAAAAGGCAATCACATGGAGAAACGGGCCCCCACGGCACCCCAAAGGTCGAAAAAGAAAAAAGTCGAAACCACGGACCTGTAGCCCCGGCGCCGTGCACAAAAAAAAAAAAAAACACAACACAAAAAAAAAAAAAAAAAAACATAACAGCTGACTATATTGGTAGAAAAACACAGTGGCGCAAAAACACTCAGCGGTCCGCCGGAATAAAGGGGGGACCCCGGGAAGAAGTCACTAACTTAAGGATGCGCCATTTGGGCCAAACGTCACTCCAACAGTACGCATACGAAAGGAAACGGCCCCATACTGTAACGATAAAACTAAGTTCACGGGGGAGCACAGAATCCACAGGTCACCCGCATACACAGGGCCACCAAAAACAGAAAAATCAAACAATAAAACGAAAAAGTAAAATAAAAAAATAAACCAAAAACAGTACGGCAACAAGAGCTGGGGTCCCGGGATGTCAGGCCATGTACTAGCTCCATCTCAGCCCATGGAGGGGGACGATCCCGGGGTGTCGGGACATTGCTTGCGGCCCACCTTCTGCCATGGATGATCGGAGGACCCTGGAGCATCGGGGACAGAGTCACGCCATTCAGGGAGATCTGGAGGGGCGATGTTAAAAGTGGCGCAGAACTTGATCAGGTCCTCAGGGAAACGTAGCACAGCCGATTTGCCATCTTTGTTAGCGATCAGGGCAGCAGGAAAACCCCATCTGTAGGGTATGGACAGTTCCCGTAGTTTAGCCGTCAGAGGCTGCAGGGCTCTGCGGCTCTCCAGTGTCTCCCTTGCCAGGTCAGGAAAAAAGGACAGGGTCGCGCCATCAAAATCAGGAGTAGGCCAGTCCTGGGCCTTCAGTTTTTGCGACTTAAACGCATATGTAGCAACATGGAGTTTGAATCTTCTGATATGGCCCATAGGTTAAAAGCAAGGGGTTACCTGGCCAAAACCATCAATAGGGCACTCTCAAAGGTTAATCTAATACCCAGGTTCGCTCTCATGTGCAATAAAAAAAGAACACTCCAAAAAATTACAGTCCCTTAACAATACCAGTCCTGTTTTTTCCACTCCCTTTAGTCCATAGTTTGATGGTATTCGACGCATTGTCAATAAGTATCTACCGATACTTCACAATGATCCAGCATATCAAACCATTCTGGCCAAGGGCATTAAGTCAGTCAGCCAAAGGGCACCTACTTTAGGGAGCATTTTGTCACCCAGCCTATTTCGCACTAACCCCACAAAAGAGAGTTGGCTCACATTCAAGGGAACTTTCAGATGTGGTCTTAAGGGATGCAGGTATTGTCCCCATATTAAAACTGGACCAGTAGTACATTCTTGTTCAGACGACAGAAACCACATTTTCTTTTCAATTGTTTTTATTAAGATTATTAAGAAGAGTAACAGTACAAGTGACATTAACAATACAGTTTGAACTTACGAACAATTTCCCAGTAGACAACAGGATATACTATTCATTAAATGCTGAAGGAAGGATACAATACTAGTCTAAAAGTGCTCAGGAAACTAACAGGCCCGCGCTTCCTACTTCACAATGTGGAGCCACGGCACCATACATAGGTAAGGCACTAGTATATATAGGAAACATAGTTATCATAACATAACATTGTAGGGAGTAGGACATAAGTTCGTATTTGTCTAGCTCCACTAGAGGTGAACCTGAAATGGTTAGACCGATCCACTACTCTGTAGGGGAGTGAGGACCAGCAGCTCCCACCAAAGGCAGAGGTAAGTAAAGAAAATCGAGAGCTATTGAAAATGTGAACAAAGGCGAGTGTAACGTGAAAACAAGAGAAGCGAACAGAAAAAGAGGAAGGAGAAAGGAAGAACAAGAAAGAAAGGAAGAGGGGAGAAACGAACCACAGTACCACAGGCCACATGAACCGTAAGTCAATTATACAGAGTGAACAATACTATACAATATGAACAGTACTATACAATATGTATGTCTCATTCAGGGAATTTTGAAATCCAAGGCATCCATTGAGCCTTAAATGACTGGCTCCCATTTGACTGCATTGCGAAATATTTCTCATACAGATATTGCGTAGACACTCTTTGGATTACTTCACTAATGTTGGGGGCCTGGGTATTTTTCCATTTAGCAGTGATAGTTAGGCGGGCAGCTATCAATACATGCGTAACTATGCTACGGAATTGAGATGGGACATTCGTGATGTTAATGTTAAGGAGGGCCAGCTGGGGAGAAGGATGTAAGAAAAACCCTGTAACCGATGAGATTAGTTTAAATACGGCAATCCAGAAACTGCGTAAGCCTTTGCAGCCCCATAATATGTGGTAAATGTTACCTTTAGCTCCACACAACCTCCAGCATAGAGGGTTCCCTGGTGGAAATATCAGTGATAATCTAACTGGGGTCAAATAGGATCTGTGGAGGATTTTCATCAAGTTGTCCCAATGATTAGTGCAGTGGGAGTAAGTGTAAATAGCACGTATGGCTGATTTCCACTCAGAATGGGAGTGGGAGGTACCCCAGTCCCCTTCCCAGTTAATCATACTAGAAGTTTTAGAGAAACTACTATCTCTTTGTAACAGGGCATAGAACCAGGCAAGGCCCTTAGGTTTATGATAGGAAGTACTGAGATATTTCCACACCTCTACAGGTAATACATACGTTGAGCTAGTTTGGGTTAGTTGGAAGTGTTTAATTTGGGTGAAGGGGTATGAATGAGCAGCCTCTGGGTCTTCAAGAACCTCCTGGACGGTAGAGAAACCCTTCTCCCTCCAGAGGGCCGTACGAAGGTCCGGGATAAGGTGTTCAAGAACTGAGATTTGGGTTACTGGGTGACTAATTTTAGCATTAGAGTCCAGGTGTGGTTGGATGGCGCCCCATGCCGAAAGCGTAGCTTCGACAGATGGCAACCAGGTGTCCTTCATTGGTAGGTTGGTTAATTTTGCTAATAGTAAGGATGTGAGGTCCCTGTTTTGCATAACTAATTTCTCCATCCGCACCCACAGCTTAGGTGAATCAGGCTCAAACCAGGCTTTCATTTGATCCAATAAGGCTGCTCTATAGTAATTACGGAGAACAGGAAGGCCCGCACCACCCGTATGCCTATGCCTCTGCAAAATTGTAAATGTAATCCTAGGCATTTTCCCCTGCCAGATAAATCTTCTAAACAGTTTATCAACATTGGCAAAGAAAGATTCAGGGATAAGTACAGGGATGGTGCGGAAGTAATAGATAATCTTAGGCAATAGAAACATTTTCAGGGCAGCTATTTTTCCCAGCCAGGATAGTTCAAAAGTGGAGATGTGTGCCAAGTCTGCTTTGATAACATCCAAAAGAGAGTCAAAGTTAATGCGAAAAGTAGCAGTGGAGGGATAAACCAGCTTAACGCCCAAGTATGCGATACTTGTGGTCATCCACTGAAATTTAAACCTATCCTTAAGTTGAGCTATCTGTTTTTTAGGAATATTAACAGGCAATACACAAGACTTAGCGACATTTAACTTGTAATATGACACTGCACCAAACTCACATAAAACCTTTTGCACTTTGTCCAGGGAAGAAGCCGGATTAGTCACAGTCAAGATCACGTCATCCGCGAATAAGCCTATCTTGTGGACCTCATTAGCCACACTAATCCCAGATATGTCTGTGTCAGATCTGATAGCTACAGCAAGGGGCTCCATCATTAGCGTGAAGATTATCGGGGATAGAGGACACCCTTGGCGGGTCCCGTTGGTGATATAGAATTTGTCGGAAATGGCGTTGGACGAGAAAACCCTGGCCGAGGGACACGTGTATAATGCAGAGATGGCTGATAATATAGAGCCTTGAAGTCCAAACCTTTGCAGGGTTGCCCTAAGGTACCCCCAATGCACCCTGTCAAAGGCTTTTTCTGCGTCCAACGCCAAAAATGCTGCCGGGGTTCCTCGACGTTCTAATAAGTACAGCAAGTTAAATAATCGCCTAGTGCCATCGGGGGCCTGCCTCCCCTTCACAAAGCCGACCTGGTCGGCTTTAACCAAAAATGGAGTGATGGATGCTAATCGATTTGCCAAGATCTTAGCATAGATCTTGAGATCCGTGTTTAGAAGCGAAATAGGCCTAAAATTTTGTGGTAAATCCGGCTTCTTACCTGGTTTTGGCAAAGTGACAATGGTGGCTTCTAGCATTTCTTCTGGGAATGTCGATGAGGAGGCGACACTGTTGAATAGGGTACATAAATACGGAGTTAGTATATGAGAAAATACTTTATAATATTCTGAGGAGAAGCCGTCTACACCTGGTGACTTATTTTTGGGGAGGGCTTTGATAACTTCGCTAACTTCAGCATGTTGAATAGGGGCGTTGAGTGACATCAGTTGGGAGGGGGACAGAGAGGGCAATGCTACAGAGTTGAGAAATGAGTTGATGGACGCGTCAGTGGGTTGTGGAGTGTCTGTATCTAGGTGAAGGTTATAAAGGTCTCTATAATAATTCATGAAAGCATTGGCTATATGTGTTGGGTGATGGACCAACGTGTTAGAGTGCGGATCTCTAAGGGAGGACAATTTAGATTGCTGCTGACGTCTTTTGATATATTTGGCCAGTAGCTTCCCTGCTTTATTGCTATGGGCGTAGTACATGGCTTTAATCTTTCTCAAACATTTCTGATGTGACGTAATCAGCATGAGACGGAGCTTATGTCTGCACGCAAATAAGTCAGATTCCGTTGTAGGGGAGGGATTTTGTTTGTGTAGGGTTTCTAACTTTTGGATTTCCCCTAACAACCCCTGCAGCAGTGCCGCCCTCCTCCTCTTTTCCCTGGCTGCTGTCTGTATCAATAGACCCCTACTGAATGCCTTATGTGAGCACCATAAAGATGCAATCTTAGTATCCGCATTATCATTAAACTGAAAAAATTCCTGAAGCTGTGCCCCTAGTCTAGCAGTTTGGGTAGAGTCAGAGAGAATGTCAACATTATTCCTCCAAAGATAGACTGGAGGGTCAGTGTTCTTGTCCTGAAGAGAGATGGACACCGGTGCATGGTCTGACCAGGTTATCGAGTGAATTTTCACTGAAATAGTTCTTTGCAAGAGAGGCAGGTCAGAGAGCACCAGGTCTATTCTAGAATATGCCCGATGGGGGTACGAGTAATGTGTATAGTCCCTTTCTGAAGAATGGTAGCAACGCCATGCGTCGTACAGATCATGTTCCGCTATAAGTGATCGGAGTTCTATCCTCTTTGTCGACAGAGGTTGCGAGCAGTCCATGGACCTGTCAGGGACACAATTAAAGTCCCCACAGAGGAGCAGGGATCCTTGCTTAATTTTTTCCACTCTTTTCAGTAGGGCCGTTAGAAATCTTGGTTGTCTTTTGTTTGGCGCATATAAGTTGACTAGGGTATATGTAGATTGATTCAGTTCACATATGAGAATTATGTATCTCCCATTAGGGTCGCAGACGACGTTGTGCAGTTTGAATGCGATAGAGTGTTTAACGGCCACCATCACTCCTCTTTTTTTGACAGGAGCCATTGCCTGAAAAATATGCGGATAAGCTCTATGCGAGCATTTGGGATGTTTGGAGGACTTAAAGTGGGTCTCCTGGATGCAGACTACATCACTTTTAAGCCGCACCATCTCTTTCCACATGGAGCTTCGTTTGAATGGGCTGTTCAAGCCATTGACGTTCATAGATACAATTGACAATGCCATCAGAGCAAAAATAAAGAGCGTTCAGCAAAGGATAGGTAAGACTCAAAATTTGGGGTAGGTACTATCACATTACCTGAAGGAGGCACTGATGCATTAGAGATACTTGACCAGAAGTCCAACATATTGCAAGGAGGTACCGAATAGTGAGATTTCAACATGGATGAGTTTGGTTCGTAGTGATCCTGTGGTACAGCTAGAGCAGAAGAAAAAAAAAGGAAGGAGAAAAAAAAAGAAAAAAAGGTAAACCAGTACATAAAAACGTGAAAAGTCTCACAAAGTGCGAAAGACTCCGCAATACTTGTGGGGGGTAAACAGCTCTTCGTGTTCCGCCCCAGCATCTTTCAGAGCTTAAGACCAAGGCAGTTGCCATGGCACATGGCAGATTACTTAGGCAGTCAGGTCAGGTTTTACGCCACTCTGGGGACAATCTTGGGAGATTTAGGTCTCGTACGGAACCACCAGGATCTTCTGGAAGGAGATCCCACTTTTTGGCCAGGGCCAGGCCATCCTCAAGGTTTGTAATGACATAGGTACGGTTTTCTCTTGTGATGAGCAGCTTGGTTGAGAAGCCCCAGGAGTAGGGAATTTTGTGGTTCTGTAGCAATTTAGTCATGGATGACAAATTCTTGCGTGCCTGCATAGTGGGTTTGGACAGATCGGCGAAGATGGCAATCGCAGAGTAAGGGCCAGGCAGGGGGTGGTTCTTCCTAGAGAACCGCATGAGGTCATCTTTTACATGAAAGAAATGAATGCGAGCGATGACGTCTCTTGGAACTGTATCTGGAAGAAATTTTGGCTTAGGAAGGCGATGTGCTCTATCCACTATCACTTCTTGTTTGGGGGTATCAGGCAGCAATGCGGCGATGAAGGATTGGACATAAAGCCTGAGTTCAGCTGGGGCAATAGATTCTTCCACTCCCCTAAGTTTGATATTGTTCCTTCTGGATCTGTCCTCTAATTCTGTGAGCTTATCCCTCATCACTTGCATGACATTCTCAGCGTCATTATGTGCATCCACAAGCTCGTTATGGGCTTCTGAGAACTCCCCCATCTTGTCTTCCACGTGTGAGATCCGGTCTCCTATTGCTGACACTTCCCCTGTAAGCTGGGTGACACAGGCCATCATATCTTTGTGCAGGGATCCCCTAAGAGTAATCAGCATGTCCCTCATAATCGTGTCACTAAGGGGTTGTCCAGTGGTGGGGAATTCATTAAGCTGCTCCACAAAGTCTCTAGTGCTGTCCTGAGAGTCACATGCGGTCCCCATCTCCCCTGCATACCTGTGAGCTGATGAGCGTTTCTGGGCCGATTTCTGAGGGCTGCTGATTGGGGATGCCCCTGGTGACGATCCTCCGCTGGCGCTGTGGGAGGATTGCGGGCCTCTCCCGTGATTCGGATCCGATCCGACGCCGCGATCGCCGCGCGGACTGTAACGCGAGTCCGAGGCCCCGGCGCCATCTTGCGGCCTAGGTGTGCTCGCCGACGGGTAGAAGTCGGTCAGCTTCCGCGGCCCTTTCTCGTTCTTTCTCTTTCCCATAGTCACCCAGGGGTGCTCAGGAGTGACCCCGAGGTAGATAGAGCCTTGGTCGGCTGAAATAGTCGCTGGGATGGTGTTGATGCTGGCGGGTTACACGGAGCTCTCTCCTTACACAGCCATCCGCCTCGGCTGCCGGCCACGCCCCAGAAACCACATTTTCAAGCAGTTTATTAACTGCAACACCATGCATTTGGTTTATGTTATTACCTGTGACCTCTGCAATTTGCAGTATGTAGGACGCACCATTAGAAGACTTAAAGACAGACTTAAGAGACCACCTCTATGACATAGAGAAAGACCACAATACGAACGTGGCCCGACATTGGAACCAATTACACTTCAAAGACACCTCGAGCCTACACATACAGGGCATCAAGAAAGTCATCTGTCCGGTCAGAGGGGGAGATAAATTCAGGTTACTTTGCAAATGCAAAGTCTTCTGGATATTTCTTCTCAATACCAGAATTCCCGCAGGCCTGAATTTCCAGAGGGATGTTTCCCACTATTATGACTGACACAATCTATCCCCTGTACCCGGCCGTTTCCACGTCCTCATTGATGCTCTTTCTCTGTCTTGCACATGTTTACCATGTCGTTTATCATACTGCATACCTGGTCTCCCTTCAATTTACATATATTGCACACTCCTCTTTCTCTCTCCTTGGCCCTTTTGCGAGTAGTGCATCGAATCAGCCATTCTGTATCTTTAACCGCACTTCTCATTCACCCTGTATTCAGATTTCTATATCCCACCAGTAAGCCATCCATGCCCAATCAATTGCTACCAACATATCGATGCACAGGTATGTGTATATATACACACCATGCACCTATGGGTAAGGTTTCTCGGCCTATATGTTCAATTTTATTACTTTTTAGACAGAGTTATATTAATTAACCGCTTGCCGACCAGCCACCGCAGTTATACAGCGGCAGGTCGGCTCTCCTGGGCGAGAGCCTGTAGCTCTACAACGGCACTTTCGACGGCCACTAGGGGGCGCGTGCGCGCCGCCGGGCACACGCAATCGCTCGTTACAGAGCGGGGAACAGGAGCTATGTGTGTAAACACATAGCTCTCGTTCCTGTCAGCGGGTGGAAACGCTGATTTTCTGTTCATACAATGTATGAACAGAAGATCAGTGATTTCCCCTAGTGAGGCCACCCCCCCATACAGTTAGAACACACCCAGGAACACACTTAACCCCTTCCCCGCCCCCTAGTGTTAACCCCTTCACTGCCAATGGCATTTTTATAGTAATCCAATGCATTGATCGCTAAAAAAATGCCAATGTTCCCAAAAATGTGTCAAGTGTCCGAAGTGTCCGCCATAAGGTCACAGTACTGAAAAAAACGCTGATCGCCGCCATTACTAGTAAAAATAATAATAATAAAAATGCCATAAAACTACCCCCTATTTTGTAAACGCTATAACTTTTGCGCAAACCAATCAAACGCTAATTGCGTTTTTTTTTTTACGAAAAATATGTAGAAGAATATGTATTGGCCTAAACTGAGGAAAAATACGTTTTTTTATATATATTTTTGGGGGACATTTATTACAAAAAAAAGTAAAAAATATAGAATTTTTTTCAAAATAGTCGCTTTATTTTTGTTTATAGCGCAAAAAATAAAAACGGACGCCAATTTTGTTTGGGAGCCACGTCGCACGACCGCGCAATTGTCCGTTAAAGCGACGCAGTGCCGAATCGCAAAAAGTGCTCTGGTCGTTGGGCAGCAATATGGTCCGGGGCTGAAGTGGTTAACTGTTATGTATTAATTTTATACAGCAACTCCCAGTTGTCTTAAAAGTTTCTGCTGCAACTTTCATATTTCTCTGTACACTAAGATACTTTTACATTAATGAAAGAATAATTGTTTTTCTTTCTTTTTACTAAGCACTCTTTTTTCATACACGGCTGCACTTTGCACCCGGCCATTTGGGTTATTTTAAGGGGGGGGGGTTCTCCTTTACATGCATACAGTCATGGTGTATCTATCACTCTTTATATTTAGGGACAGAAGGATTGTTACATTTAATCTTTAGTATTGGATCACTCCAGGTCCTCCAAAGTCATGTACATGTTAGCTAGTACCTACCATATTGTATTGCATTTCATTTCCCCGCCTTACAATACAAATATAGTCATACGTACTCATATGTGTACGTGCGTTCATGTGCATTTACGTGCACATGTTTTTTTCTTGTTAGCTAGTACTTACTATACTGTATTGTATTTTATTTCCCCGCCTTATATTACAAATACACTTACATGTACGCACATATGTGTATGTGCGTTCATGTGCATTTACGTGCACATGTTTTTTCTTCTTTTTTTCCATGCGAAAAACACAGCAAACGTGCAGTATGATCGACTGCGTTTATTGGCAAAAACAGCAAACGTGCAGTATGATCGAATGTGTCTATGGGCAAAAACACAGCAAACGTATAGTAAGATCGACTGAGTTTATGGGAAAAAAACACAGCAAACTTATAGTAAGTTCGACTGCGTTTATGGGCAAAAGCACAGCAAACGTGCAGTATGATCGACTGCGTTTATGGGCAAAAACACAGCAAACGCGCAGTATGATAGACTGCGTTTATAGGCAAAAACACAGCAAACGTGCAGTAAGATCGACTGCGTTTATGGGCAAAAACACAGCAAACGTATAGTAAGATCGACTGAGTTTATGGGCAAAACAGCAAATGTGCAGTATGATCGACTGTGTTTATGGGCAAAAACACAGCAAACGTGCAGTAAGATCGACTGCGTTTATGGGCAAAAACACAGCAAACGTATAGTAAGATCGACTGAGTTTATGGCCAAAAACAGCAAACGTGCAGTATGATCGACTGCGTTTATGGCCAAAAACACATTAAACTTATAGTAAGATCGACTGAGTTTGTGGGCAAAAACACAGCAAACGTGCAGTATGATCGGCTGCGTTTATGGGCAAAAACACAACAAACATGCAGTATGATCGAATGCATTTATGGGCAAAAACACAGCAAACGTGCAGTAAGATCGACTGAGTTTATGGGCACAAACAGCAAATGTGCAGTATTATCGACTGCGTTTATGGGCAAAAACACAGCAAACGTATAGTAAGATCGACTGAGTTTATGGGCAAAAACAGCAAATGTGCAGTATGATCGACTGCGTTTATGGGCAGAAACACAGCAGATATGCAGTATGATCGACTGCGTTTATATATATATATATATATATATATATATATATATATATATATATATATATATATATATATATAATTTGATATAGGCCTTGGGATTGTGGTATAGTGCTGCAATCCAACCATTAAAATGTGGGCCAAAGCCCCACTTCTCAAGAGCGAATCGCATATACGTCCATGAGACTGTATCGAATGTTTTTTTTATGTCGAACGCACGAGGGTATTCGAGGTGTTTTGGCTGCATGGGATAGGAGGGCAGCACTTCTGATGTTATCGCCTGCTTGTCTGATCGGGATGAAACCAGTTTGATCACGGTGTATTAGCTTGCCAATTATCGTATTTAATCTGGTTGCTAAAATTCTGGCTAAAATTTTGGCTAAAATTTTCACATCAATATTCAGCAGGGAGATTGGCCGATAGTTTGACCAAACTGAATCCTCCGCATGTGGCTTTGGTAGCATGCAGATAATTGCAGTTAAGGTTTCTTTCCTGAAAGAATGGTTGTCCAAGAGGGAATTAAAGGTATTTGTCAAAATTGGTGATCGGATTTCTGTGAAAGTTTTGTAATAGAGGGCAGAGAACCCGTCAGGCCCTGGTCGTTTATTTACTTTCAGGGTTTTGATAGCCTGGGACACTTCTTTACTAGACACCGGTTCCTCCATCATTTCCATTTGTGCCTTGGATAATACAGGGAGGGAAAACTGGGAGAAAAAGCTGTTTGCCTTTGATTGATCCAACTCGTTATTAGATGAGTAAAGACTTTCTAATTGTGTTTTCAATTTTTGCAGGATTTTTACAGGATTAGTGGAGTATAGTCCTCTTGAAAGCTTTAGGCGAATTAGTTTGTTGTTTTGTTGACAGGATTTCAGTGTACGGGCTAGAAGTGTGTTTGGTCTGTTTGCATTTACAAAATAATTATGTTTCGATTTTTTAAGTATTCTATCTGCTGACTCAGTGAGAAATAGATCAAATTCCAGTTTGGCTTTGTCTAGTCGTAATCTGGATGATGTAGAGGGGTTTTGTTGGAAAGCCATATGGCAGGAGTTGAAATTTTGTTTCTAGGGTATGGTACATATTTTTCCTTTCTCTATTGCATAGATTAGCTTGGCGCAGACATACACCCCGGAGAACAGGCTTATGGGCTTCCCATAAAGTAGTTGGGGAGATATCCGGAGTAGCATTGAATTTCAAATATTCTCGTAGTGCAGTTTTAATATTCCCTTTATATATTGGGTTTTTGAGCAGAAAGTCTTTAAGCAGCCATGTGGCGTCACACTTTCTCTGTATAGTAGATGATATGGTACTGAAGACTGCACATGGTCAGACCATGGGATGGGTATAATTTGGGAGATCAATATTTCCGGCGTAATACCTATGGGTAGGAAGATGTGGTCTATTCTTGAGAACGACCGACAGGGATAAGAATAGTGTGTATATTGCCTCTTAGTTGGATTCATTTTGCGCCATGAGTCGACTAGATTGTATTTAGTGAGTAGTTTTGAAAAAGATTGCTTATCTGCCTTTTGGGATTGTGGGATGGGTGATTTGTCCAGAAAGTGCAAGATGGTCTGATTGGAATCTCCCGCTAATATTACAGTAGCTATTTTATGGTAATCGACTTGTAGAAGGTGAGATAAGAAAGAGTTGGGTTGCTTGTTGGGAGCGTAATATGACACAATGGTGATTTCTGAGTCCAATGCCCTGTAAGAATCAAATACCTGCCTTCTGGGTCCTTGATTTCTTTTGAAACTGAGAAGGGGGTACTACTGTGGAATGCTATAAGCACGCACCGTGTCTTTGTAGAGGCCGAGGCTGTATAAACTTGTGGGTAGGACCTACTAAAGAATTTGGGTGTGGACAGTGGTGTGAAATGCGTTTCTTGTAGGCATATGACATGTGCTTTTTTTTTAACTAAAGGTGCAAAAGGCTTTAGTGCGTTTTTGTGGGATATTTAAACCCTGAACATTAAGGGGGAGTATGTTTACCGGGGTCATGATAATATGAAAATGATAGGTCTAATGTTGCCCAAGCATGGAGTAACTAAAGAGGAAGCCACCTTCGAGTAATAAGGAGGAAATTAAGTTGAGGGGGAAAAAGGGAAAAATAGGAACACTCAGGGGGGGGGGGGGGAGTACAATTTAAATATATTTTCAAAATAAAGCAGAATAAATATAAGTTCATAACATTTCCGTTGGGGGGAGAGAACATCTCCCTCCAAGAGCACAGGAGCTACTGTCAACCGTCCACTGGGTTACTGGGCGTCAGAGTAGAAAGGGGAGGCGCAAGGGAACCATCCCGTGGAACTCAGGGAGACAATCAATTAAATTACATTATAACAAGCTTAAAGTAGAATTGAAAACATAAACCATAAACCATACACCAGAGAGTAATGTATTCTTACTAACTGGGGGCTAGTGGGGTACATGCCATACACATGAGGCCGAAAATCGGGAAAAGTCGAGCCTGTAGGGTTAAGGGTGTTCACTAGTCATTCAGTAAATTAAATAATAAATAGTTGGTTACACTCGAAAATTTAAGCTTAGACCCAACTCAAACCTGGAAATAAGAGAATGGTTATTAACAGTGCCCTAATTACTATATAGTCTGTATTGTAAAGAACAATAGGTTAGGCCTGGTAATAGTAAACTGTGAAAAAAAAGAAAGGAAACTTGAGAATGGTCACCGCAATAATGGCTTATGCGTGACTGAAATGTGAAGGTCAACAAGTTAGTCATATAAAGGCCAGAACAAGACCAACCAAGTCAAGTAGATTCCCCCCAAAAAGGGGGGGGGATAAAGGGGATGGGCATGTTTTGTAACCTTGTTCAGTCCATTGAGTCGCTTGCATCTGGAACAGGTGACGACTTGCGAAGTCTTTTCTTGGGACTATGATTCCCATTTTCTTCAGAGGCAGAAGAGGAAGTATGTTTATCAGGAGGCGAGGAACATCGTCGGTGGGCATCAGAGGCGGCATTGGTGGCATTCATCAGTCCTATATTCTGTAGAGTAGTTTGCAGCTCCATTGCGCTACGGCAGGTATATTTTGGTAGGAGAATCTCACCGAGAAGGGGAAACTCCACTGGTAGATGATAGTATTGCGTTGCAATATTTGAAGGAGTGGTTTCAAAGCCCTTCTTTTGTTAATAGTTAGTTGTGATAAATCGGCAAAGAGTTGGTAGTTATACCTTTGAAATTGCAATATGCTCTTATGTCTTGCTGCATTTAGTAGTTGTTCTTTGGTTCGGTAGTAATGGAATTTGGCGATATATGATATATGATATATGATATCGCGTGGTGGGCCATCTGCTTTTTTTGGGGTGAGGGCTCTATGCACCCTATGCATTTCAAGCCTCTCCACCGGTATTCCCGGTTGCAGTTCCTGGAAAAGGGCTGTCATTTTGGCTTGTAGATCAATCACTGCTTCGGGGATTCCTCTAACGTGAATATTCGAGCGTCTAGCGCGGTTTTCATAGTCCTCTAATCTCGTTTGTAGGGTCAAATTTTCCTCTTTGAGATTATCAATTTCTGAAGACAAATCTGCTGTACATTTTTCCAGATCACTGGTTCTTAATTCAAGTGCTGAAGTACGTTGCCCTAGTTCCCTAATCTCCTTGGTGAGGCTGGTAGTAATATAGTCTGAGGTGACCTTTAATGATCTTTAGAGCAGCAGCTCTATTTGTTCTAATGTTATTTGTGGTGTTGATTCACTCTGCAGTATTCCTTCACATTTCCCTCTCTCTCCCACAGTATCTCCTGAGGAGAAATTAGGCTGACATTGTTCCTTCAACTGGGCAGGAGCTTCACTGTGTGATGTAACAGGAGGGGCTGTCTGCTTTTTCAGCTCCCTCCCTGTTATCTCAGCTTATGACGGCTGCAGCGCCATGACAGCTCTGTGCTCTGTAGCACTGTGCGTCTGTGAAGGGACTCCCTCCTGCCGACTTTCAGCTCAGGAAATGCCTGGAAACCTCCAAGGAGTATACCTCTGTGAGGTAGGTGGTCTTATGCAGCCCCTGGGATACTTTTTGTGGCACAATTTGGGCTTTCTCGCCCGTTATTCGGCTCTCCTGGTCCGCGGTGTACGAAGCTCTAGGCAGACCGCACCATCCCGCCGATCTCCACGCACCTTCCCAGACTTCTGTTTTGAGGAGGACCAGTAAAGTACCTTTTATTGTATAGCACAACAAAGCAGGAAGCGCAGTCTGTAGGTATAATGGGCAGATACGTAAAAAATATATATATACACACTAATGTATATAACACCGCGCTACCCAATAAAACATAAAAAGAGCTGCTAACCACTACAGAATTGGATTAATTCAGTACAAAAGACAATTGGAGAAAACAAACAAAAAGTGTAGCGCTAAAATTATGTGGAAATTGAATATATCATACAGTGAAGTATCATGTGGGTTGTGAAAAAGTGATAATTCAAAAAGATAAATATGAATTTAAAATGTGACATTGAAGATCAAACAATAGTTCATAAGTGTGTGGAAAGTGTTCGTAAGTGTCATTGAAGATCAAACAATAGTTCATAAGTGTGTGGAAAGTGTTCCAATCTGAATATCCAAATAGATGTGACAACAATGGAAGAAGTGTTGATAGTAGATCCACCACCAAGGTAATTGAGGGGGCTTACCAGAGAATGTGGACTCAGCTAAGCATACACTTAATGAGTCGCTAAGGCTTGTGTGTTAATAACAGCCAGGTAGTAGACCTCCCAATGGAAAACGAAATTTCAAAGCAGATCGACTCTTCATATGATAGAAGGGAAACCAAGAGATTGTATATGGTGCCAGGATCAGCATACATGGAACGTGGGCTCATTAATAAGGTCCAAGGAGCTCAATGTGTAACAGCCAGGGGAGGAAAAATAAATGCGAACATAGTGTGATACCGTTTAAAACTTTACTTAAAAAAGTTCCAAAGCATAAAAGTTTACACTCACATTTATATGGACAAATCAAAGCGTCATACAATTAGGCAGTAGAATCAGCTGGAAACCCGACATGTTTCGATCTAGAGATCATCATCTGGGGTGCTCTAATGGGCAGATACAACTGCTCCATGTATGCATTCATTTAAAATCTCTGATATCAATCAAAGTTATGAAAATTCATGCACAGTTAAATATACTTTTCTTTTCATCAACCAAATACAGTGCCTTGAAAAAGTATTCATACCCCTTAACATTTTCCACATTTTGTCATGTTGCAACCGAAAACATAAATGTATTTTGTGATAGGCCAACACAAAGTGGCACATAATTGTGAAGTGGAAGAAAAATGATAAATGATTTTCAAAGTTTTTTACAAATATCTGAAAAGTGTGGCATGCATTTTTATTCAGCCCCCCTTTACTCTGATACCCCTAAGGCCCCTTTCACAGTGAGGCGGGAGGTGCGCTGACGATATAGCGGCACTATAACGGTGGAATCGTGGCGGTATTCGGCCGCTAGCAGTGCGGTTTTAAGCCCCGCTATCGGCCGAAAAAGGGTCAATACTGCCGGCAATGCGCGTCTGCAGAGGCGCATTGCCGGCGGTATTACCGCAGTTTCCCATTGCTTTCAATGGGAATGAGCAGTGGAGGAGCAGTAAACACACCTCTCCTTCACCACTCCAAAGATGCTGTAAGCAGGTCCTTCTAGCGCACCACTCCAGTTTGAAAGCCCCCGGACTTTCACATTGAGACTGAAGGGCAGGAGTTTTTCAGGCGATATTTAGGTGCTTTTTTATCGCTAAAACGCCTAAAAAACTCCTCGGAGCCTATTCACACAGGTTGGACTTTGGATCTGACTTCAAGTCTCCCCTAGTCACGTTGCATGAAGAAATCAATGTAAGTGAATGGAGTCGTCTTAATGCACACTACTGCAGTCGCTCCGACTTGAAAAAAGGTTCCTGCACTACTTCAATCTGACTTCTAGGCGACTTGGAGGTGACTTCCATTGAAATCAATGGGTACAAGTCGGAACCGCGTTCATAGTGAGGCAACTTTACAGGAAGTCGCCCCAGTGTGAACCGGCTCTAAGGCAAACCCCACCCTCCCACAGAGCTGGTATCTGTTATGAATCATGAGGGGGAATTCCACGCCAAATTTTTAATAAAATAACGCATGGGTTCCCCCTCCAAGAGCATACCAGGCCCATAGGTCTGGTATTGATGTCAAGGGGAACACCCTACGCCGAAAAAACGTCATGGGTTCCCCCCAAAATCCGTACCAGACCCTTATCCAAGCACGCAGCCCGGCGGGTCAGGAAAGGGGGTGGGGACGAGCGAGCGCCCCCCCCTCCTGAACCGTACTAGGCTGTTTGCCCTCAACATGGGCGGTAGGTGCATTGGGGCAGGGGGCGCCCTTCGGCCCCCTCCACCCCTAAGCACCTTGTCCCCATGTTGATAGGGACAAGGGCCTCTTCCCGACAACCTTGGCAATTGGTTGTCGGGGTCTGCGAGCAGGGGGCTTATCGGAATCTGGGAGCCCCCTTTAATAAGGGGGCCCCCAGATCCCGGCCCCCCCACCCTATGTAATTGAGTATTGGGTACATTGTACCCCTACCCATTCACCTGGGGGGAAAACAAAATCAAGAAAAAAAACACGCTAGATAGATTGTTAAAGTAATTTATTAGTCAGCTCTGGGACTTCGGGGGTTTTCAGACTTCTCTGCTCTCTTCTCCCACTCTCCGGTTCTTTCTGCCTTCTGCCTGGTACCGCTATCTTCTTCCAGCTCTATTACCAGCGGCGTGCAGGTCTTATGCGTCGTCTTCTTCCCTCTAATCTTCTTCGATGTTGACTCGACACTTCCTCCCGCTGTAATGCCGGGTGCGCAACGATTTATATAGGCATGGGGCGTGGTCACCGGGTGATATCACCCGGTGACCCCGCCCCTTATGTCGTCACCACCCAAAGCAAGATGGGACTGTGACGTCATAAGAGGCCTATAAAAATTGTTGCACACAGCTCACTCGGCATTACAGCTGGAGAAAGCGCGTCGAATCAACATCGAAGAAGACGATGCAGAAGACCGGCTCACTGCTAGTAAAAGAGCTTGAAGAAGATAGCGGTGCCCGGCAGAAGGCAGAAATAACCGGAGAGCGGGAGAAGACCCCCGAAGTTGGAAGAAGGGAAAATACCGGGCCACCGCTAGTAAAAGAGCTGGGAGAAGATATCAGTGCCCCGCAGAAAGAACCGGAGAGCGGCAGAAGAGAGCGGAAAGGTCTGAAGAAGACCCCTGAAGTCATAAGAAGGTACGGTTCAGTATTTTGTTTTCGGCGTAGGGGGTTCCCCTTGAAATCCATACCAGACCTAAGGGCCTGGTATGCTCTTGGAGGGGAAACCCATGCCGTATTTTTATTTAAAATTTGGTGTGAAGTTCCCCCTCCTGGAGGCGCTTTCATGTCGCATTGTAAGTCGCCCTGTGATCCATACTCAAGTTGTGTCCAAGTTGCCTCCCAAAGTCACGCTGGAAGTCGTGTTGCCCCTGTGTGAATTGGCTCTCTGTGTAAAAGGGGCCTAACTAAACTCTAGTGGAACCAATTGCCTTCAGAAGTCATCTAATTAGTAAATAGAGTCGACCTGTGTGTAATTTAATCTCGGTTCTTTTAGACCCCTTTCATACTGGGTCATTTTGCAGGTACTATTGCGCTAAAAATAGCGCCTGCAAATCGACCTGAAACCGCTGGTGCTGTGTCTCCAGTGTGAAAGCACCAAGGGCTTTCACACTAGAGCGGTGATCTAGCAGGAATGTAAAAAAAAGTCCTCCTAGCAGCATCTTTGGAGCGGTGTGTATACCGCTCCTGCCCATTGAAAGAAATGGGACACTGTGGCTATACTGCCAGCAAATCGCCTCTGCAGAGGTGATTTACGGTGGTTTTTAACCCTTTCCCGGCCGCTAGCGGGGGTAAAACTGCCCCACTAGCGGACAAACAGCGCTGCGAGTGTGAAAGGGGCCTTAATACAGCTCTTATGTGAAGCACTATTTTCTTCAGAGAAGCCTATCCTGTCTCCAAATAACTACTTTTACTAAGTACTTTTATTTTGTGCCTCAGCTCATCCCCAACAGTTATTACCTTTTTGTATTACTTGACCCTCCCTTTTAGATTGTAAGCTCTATGAGTAGGGCCCTCTGACTCCTTCTGTATTGAATTGTATTGTAACTGTACTGTCTGCCCTCATGCTGTAAAGTGATGCGCAAACTGTGTATAATCCTATAAATCCTGTATAATAAAATAATTGCAATTCAGGTTAGTTGTCTTTGTGTGCTAGGGTGCCAATCAAAATAAATAGTATCGTAAAGCATGGTACATGCATTACCACCATGTGCAAATGGACCCTCAAACTATTAATTTTGCATTTCAGTGCTTTTCTGATGGCCATTAATATTTTACATTCAGGCAGGCACTGCCTGTAATTAGTTTATGTATGCTGAGCAGCTACCACTATTTGCATGCACCTGACCATGGAAGAAATAGCTTGACTGCTATGACGTAACACTGTAAGGAATCTTGGTAGTGAGGAACTTTTATAACAATACACTGTGAGAAGTTTTTTATGTGTGCTAAAGGTTAACATTAGAGGATGGGGGCGTGGCTTGGTTCCCGACACGAGATGGTTGCTTGACGCTCTTGCTCCGCTCCACGGAGGTCCTGCTGTTGTTTTATCGGAGCTTTCCACACCAGCCAACATGAGGAAATCAAAGGAAAAGGGGTCGCAATCCCGGTCCCGTTCCCCTAGGGAAATGGAGGTGCAATCCTGGCGCAGTATCCTGGAGATCTCCCGGACCCAAACACGCGGGGCTTCAACTCCGGCCTACACGGGGATGCGATCCTCCAGCCTCAGCCCGTTGGCGAGAAGGAGCTCTCAGCGTACAGGAACCCCTGCCGCTGCTCGTCTGCTTACCATGGACTGCCTGAAATACATTGCGGAGGACATAAAGGGTTCGTTTGTGGCCGCGATCACGGGCCTGAAGCGAGACATACACTCAATGACCATGAGGGTGGATGACCTGGAAGACAATACAGCCCGCCATGACACTGAGACACAGCGTCTGCAGCACTCCTCGCACGTGTACAACAACCAGCTCAGGGACCTGCACAGACACATGGAGGATTTGGACAATCGAGGACCGCGCCACAACCTGCGAGTGAGAGGCATTCCTGAGTCTGTTGAACAGAACCAACTTACGCAGGCCACAGTTCATATATTTAATGACCTGCTAGGCAGGCCCCCTGAGACCCTGGTTGATTGTGAGTGGCTGCATAGGGCACTAAAACCCAGGGGAAAAGATTCTGATCCCCCACGGGATGTGGTTCGTTGTCTAGTAAATTACAAGCTGAAGGAAGACATCTTGAACAGGACCAGAGACCGCCATAGCTTGTTATACCAGGGAGCTGAAATTAAGATTTTTCAGGACTGGTCTCCGATCACCTTGCAAAATAGGCGCGACCTTCGCCAGCTTCTTGATGTGCTGCGCTCTAAAGGTATCCAGTACTGCTGGAAATTCCCTTTTTGCCTCTCAGCCTCAATAGCGAGTCGCTCAGCCTATCTAAGAGTACAGGAAGACCTCAGGGGATTTTTCTCCACTTTGCAAATACCGCTTATCGATCTCCCTGATTGGTATAGTGCATTCCGCACTCCCCATCTCCAGTGCACTAATTCCATGGATGCCATTCCGGTACGTGATGACTTTCATATTAGGCGACGAAGATCCCACTCTCCGAGGCTAATCCCTCAACAGGAACAGAGGGATGGTGATAAGCACAGCCCTATGGCGTCCCCTGCCCACAGACGGGCCAGGCAAGATGGCCCTGTATAACTTCCCACCGTGCCTATATTAGAGTCAGATGTTGTTTTGCTCTGTCTATCCCTCCAGACATCCCTTTCACTTTAGTTCATTTCATTTAATTCTATCGTTGGATCCTCTACCCTAGGCCAGGTCGGGGCTCCCTTCTCGGACTTGATGGCCCACCCGTGAAGACTTCTGTTTTGTTTTTTTGTTTGGGCAACTAATATCCAACCCATCTGGGACAGTGACTTTCCGGTATCTGGATCGCTCTCCGGATCAGATTCACTTTTGGACTTCGGTTTACCGGCACTACACCTCAAGTCCAGGTTCAACTCAAGGACAACGCCACTGTTTGTTCCCCCCCTAATTTGAACTTGGCTTGTTCGGGTCTTGATCTCACCCTCCTGATACCCTTATCTGGGTAACCATCTCACCCTTCCCCTCATTAACAACCTTCCCCTCCTTCCCAACCTTCCCCTCCTTCCCAACCTTCCCCTCCTTCCCAACCTTCCCCTCAATCCCAACCTTTCCCTCATTCCCAACCTTCCCCTCATTCCTAACCTTCCCCTCCTTCCCACCCTTCCCCTCCTTCCTCATTCTCCTTTCCCCCTTCCTTCCTTGCTTCCCCCTTAAAACCATGGGGGATACGTCCTGCTCACATAAACGTTTCCAGGGTATGCTTGCCTTGTGTTCATGATCAAGTCTTACCTTGTTTTTGTATTATGCATATCTTCTCTGGACCCCCCTCCCCCCTCCCCCTTTTTGAATTTATATATTTTTTTTATTTACTTTATCACTTTGGGCTTACTATGTGTGCTTATTGGGGGTGGGCATGTCCCATACGACGTCCTCTCCTTTATCTAAACGCCTCTTTGTAATTGTCAGGCTCTTGAAGGTGGGCGCCGTGTCGGACAGCTGCCTCAACTGTGCTTGTAGGTAACCCATAGATAATTTTTAGATCTGATATTGCTGGTGTATAATCTAACAATCGTGGCTCCACATAACGTGTGGTTATGGCTCGGTTTGGTGACACTTCACAAAACTACAGGCCTGTACTGGATAGCACGAACATACATGGCAGAGTTTAAAAAAAATGTATGATATCTTCTCCCGCCCACTCTCCTTTCTGGTTTATGGGCCTAAGCACCACTGACCACTTAATGTAATGTAATTGTTTAGGGCCATATCATCTATCCCTAGGGGCATTCTGAATTGGCCTTTTTTAAGGCTCCCCACCCCCCCATATCACATGTACCGATTTTGTAATTGTGTGCTTATCACTCCTATACAGGGTTCCGACCTGGCCTGTGGTAGATAAATTACAATATTTCGTTAGACATTACTCAGATATAAGTTTGTTTCTTGTTTACTTAATGTTTACAGTCCCCAGCCGTTTTTGATGGGTTGGTTTTTATGGATGCTAATCCCCCTACCCCTCAATATGAAGGACAAATCCTTCATCATAGCCTTTTACTCTCCTTATATCTTTTTGTTTTTGTTTTCCATTGGTTGCAGTGACAATATGCTTAAAGATTTTTGACTGACCCACGCTAATATATGCAGGCTCCTTGTTTGTTTTATTTTATCCTTGACGACCTCTAGTGGACTGGAACCCCTCTAGACCGATACATGGACACCTCCCACGCCTCCACACAATGGGATAGTGGTCACTATTACTGTTGACCCTTACCGGACCTCTCTTTATTCTTCAGGATAAGGTAGCTGGTCTACACACACCTCTGGTTCATATACCCCCTTCCCCTTTTCTTTTCCTGCTTTAATATCCCCCTTCTTTTTGGGCTCTATTTTCCCCTTTTTTTTTCTTTCTTTTTTTTTTTCCCTTACCTTGCCTATCTCCCCTGCCCTCCCCTCCTTTTTTTCTCTCTCTCCCTTTTCACTCCGGGATCTCGCCTCCTCTGGTCTCCACGGTAGGGCCTCACTCTATAATTCTTGGGCGGTCTCAGGGGTTTCCTTCCCTTTATAGATTTGCACGCGCACTTCAGCTGAGTCTTTGAAAGGCGGCTACACTACATGTCTAACGCAATGATTTCTCCAGACCCAGACGCTTTGGCCACATTGAACTCCAACATGCCTCTCCGTACCCTCAAAATAGTGTCACAAAATGTTAAGGGGTTAAACATCCCCGAAAAGCGTAGTCAAATATTGAATATGATGCATAAATTGAGGGCGGACGTGGTGTTTCTTCAAGAAACTCACTTTCGCACAGACAGCATTCCCAAACTCGCAAACCATTTGTTCCCAACCTCCTTTCATTCCACTAATTCCTTAGCCAAAACCAAAGGAGTTTCCATTTTATTCTCTAAAAACCTTAGCTGGCAATTGTCAGACTATCTCATAGACCCAGAAGGCAGATACATTTTTCTAAAGGGCACCATACACAATCAGATTTTTACCCTAGCCCACATATACAGCCCTAACACCACCCAGGTCAGTTTTCTATAGCGACCCTTCTAGCAGATTTTAAATCAGGAACTACAATTCTTGGAGGCAACTTTTAATGTGGCGCTGAACCCCATCTTAGACTCCTCATCCAGCTCCACAACCCTGAGACAAATCAAAACTCAATTACAAGACCTCCTCCTACATGATTCCTGGTGTACCTTGCGCCCAAATGAGAAGGACTACTTTTTTTCGGCCCCTCACAATAAGTATTCCAGGATTGATTACCTTTTTCTTTCTCAGAAAGACCTTCCCTTCCTAAAATCTGCTACCATTGAACCCCTGCTTTTCTCAGATCACCACTTGATCTCCCTATCCTTAACACTCCCAGTAAGAAAGATGGCCACGCAGTTTTGGCGTCTAGATTCGTCTTTACTCACATCAGAATGTGACGTTAACTTCCTCCGCACCAGTTTGTGTGACTATTTTCGTGAAAACGATCACCCCGACACAGCGCCGCTTACCCTTTGGGAAGCACACAAATGTGTCATACGAGAACACTTCTTGGTGCTGTCGGCCAGGAGGAAAAAAATGCACCAAGCAACGACATTGGAGTTGATTAACAAGATAAAGAAGTTAGAATTGGCCCACAAACAGTCTCAAGCGCAGGAAACCTACTTGGAACTCACACATATTAGGCAACAGATCTTAGACATATTTGACTGCAAGACCCGGCGTAAATTCATACTTACTCAAAAGCTTTTTTACGAACAAGGGAACGAGTGTGTGAGGCTGCTGGCCAGAGCGATCCATGCAAAAAAAGCCAGTACCAACATCCACACTATTAAAGATTCCCTAGGCAAGGCCAGCTCTGTTACTGCAGATATTGCAAATCAGTTTGAACGGTATTACACAGGACTAGTTAACCTACCCTGCCAAACAGAAGGAGACACAGGTCACAATTCGAGGAAACCCTGTTTCAATGACTTCTTAAAGAAGTTTTGCCCTACACCTATCTCGCAGGAAGATGCCTGTGAACTGGACAATCCCATTTCAGAAGAAGAGCTAAAGAGAGCGATTAAGCAACTCAAAACGGGCAAGAGCCCCGGCCCGGATGGCCTGTTAGCTTCCTATTTTAAGACGTTTGCAGACATTCTTAGTACCCCATTCTTGAAAGCCTTTAACTCGCTCGCCTCATCATCCCTACCTTTTCACAGACTGTTAGACGCACACATCACAGTCATACCGAAAGAGGGGAAAGATGCCATTTTGGTTGTCAATTACAGACTGTTTTCGCTACTCAACGTAGATATCAAACTATTTGCAAAAGTTCTAGCCAACCGGCTCTTGCCCTTCTTCCTTCCATAATAGGATTAGACCAAGTTGGTTTTGTCCCAGGCAGGGAGGCTAGGGACAATTCTATTAAGGCAATCAATTTACACCATTGGCTATCCCTGGACGCGGAGAAGGCGTTTTGACCGATTGGCCTAGGACTATCTAGGGGCTGTTTTACGCCACCTGGGTTTACAAAATCGAATGTTTAACTTCATCATGTCTTTATACACTACACCAACGGCGAAAGCTAGAGTTAACGGTCATCTGTCAAACGCCTTCTCCATCCGGAATGGGACGAGACAAGGATGTCCACTGTCCCCGATTCTATTTATTTTAACCCTAGAACCTTTCCTCCGCAGTTTACAGTCGAATGACAACATTAAAGGCATACCTATAGGGGGAAGCACCTACAAATTAGCGGCTTTTGCCGATGACATCCTACTGTTCTTAAGTGACCCATTGACTTTAATCCCCAACCTGTTGAAAGAGTTTGACCTGTTTCAACGTATTTCCAATTTAAAGATTAATTTTTCTAAGTCCTACACACTAAATATATCTCTCCCGAAAGACTTGGTAGCATAACTTTCCCTTTATGTTGAAGCAAGATGCAATCACATATTTGGGCATTCAATTGACCGCACACTTGTCAGACCTGTACACGAAAACATTTCTGCCACTACTCCACAACATTTCCCGCGACTTGAATAACTGGAATAAACCCCGGTTCTCGTAGTTTGGCCGTGCGGCCATCCTTAAGATGAATGTCCTTCCCCGCATCCTATACTTACTGCAGACGATCCCCATTAAGATCCCAGCTGCCTTCTTTCAGACGTTTCAACGACTTTGTGTACAATTCCTTTGGAAGCACAAACGCCAAAGGATAAGCTTTCACCAGCTATCAAAACCCAAAACCTTAGAAGTTATGTCCGGACATGCCATTTGGGCAGAATTGTGGACTGGTCGGTTTACGGGAGCAGTAAGGATTGGGTGGGTTTGGAAGACTTTCTCGCATTTGCCGGTCAAATCTGCTCCCTGGATCCTCCCAGTCCACATACCCAAGACCTTTAGTGAGCACCCCCTCATAGGTCCCACTTTACACCACTTCAGAGAGGTCTGTAAGAAATGTTGTCTCTCTTCTAACCCTGGGCCTCTCACCCCTATACAATTTAACTCTGCTTTTGCCCCGGGGATGTCTAACCAATTTCTCGCCGGATTATGGCCACATAAGGAAATATTTGCGCATCACTTCTTCCGAGGCGACTCCTTTTTAGATCGTAGTTCTCTCCCAACAAGTCTTAGTAATAGCCCCTTTCCCTTTTGGACTTATTTCCAGGTATGCCACGTTCTCAAAACACTGAATAGGGACGCATGCGTTTCTCGAGATCTATCTCCATTTGAAACTTTTTGCACCCAAACTGTACCGCAGCAACACATGATTTCTAGCATTCATTCTATGCTCTTTGCCTCTGTTTCCCATAGAGATGGGAAAGCCTGCTCACTATGGGAAAGGGAGCTACACCTACATCTTTCAGAAGAGGATTGGGAACGTATTTTCACAATTGCACATAAAGGCTCACTTAATGTGACGACACAAGAGAAAAATTATAAAACCCTTATCCGCTGGTATCGTACGCCTGACCTGCTTAACAAATTCAATTCGGACACGTCAGAAAAATGTTGGAGATGCTTAACTGAAACAGGCACACTCTTACACATCTGGTGGTCCTGCCCGCTTATTCAGACATTTTGGACACAAGTACACAATGTTTTTTCACATGTGACCACATATTCTCTTAATACAACCCAGCACAATTCATCCTGCATCATTCTTCCGTCTCGGCTGGCTCTTACAGGAAATCGTTGGTTATACATATGCCGGTACACTGGGGCTCTTCGAGTGCCCCCTCTGTCTCTGAGTGGCTTACTCCTGTGGGGAGGATAGCTGAGATGGAGGAATTAATCCATATAGCATGAGACACCCCATCAAAGTTCTCACATACCTGGGCGTGCTGGACCCATTTTTGTACCATTTAGAGATATGCTTCCCTAATGGGTCGTAATCGTCCCGAGCCTTCTACTGGCCATTGACGCCCTATTTTACAAGCCCCTTGGAGATTGCTCTTCTAAAGTGCCGCACTGTTACACCCTTTTTCCACCCAACAGCCGATCCCGGGAGGAAACCCCTCTTAGGGATCGCTCCATAAGCTTTCACCCACTAGCTGCCTGGGTGGTGACCAAGGAGGTGACATCCTCGGACTCCCCCCCAACCCTCTAAACCCCCCTCCACCCCCTTTTTTTTCTCTCTCTCTCTCCTCCCTCTCTCTCTTGCCCTCTCTCTCTCCCTCTCTCTCATTCTTTTTCTTCTTCCTCTTCCTTCTTTTGTTTCTTCTGTCTTGACTTGGATGACATCATCCTACATACACATCCCCTTTGAAGTAACAGCTTTGGTGACTGACTGCTCCCCCTTCTCTCCCCACTAGAGTGGTTAATCTAGCCTACCCGCCCTTGCACTCTTATCACGCCCTATGGACTCTATTCTCCTGCAATTAAGTTGGTTTAGTCAGAAGCGTATATACATCTTTAATGTGTGATACTTTTGAGGTTGGGCCCCTCACCTAATTGGTGGTGTTTGGGGTGACCGATTTTGTATGTTTGGCCAAAATGTTTGTATATATGTTCTCTGTTTAGTTAATATAGGGTATATCATTTGTTAATTTATTTATTTTTGTGCAGAAGGGGGCTTTCATTGTATACGTGCTTGTATTGCTCACATACCTTTTATTTGTATTGAAAAGTGTGTATTTATTTTTTGTTCTCAAAAAAAAATGTAAGGAACATTTTTGAATCCGAACTCCTGGGATATTGATCAGGTTGAGGTGTCTAACATTTTTTTCCCTGCTCACCTTTTTGACTGCTTTTCACTAGTTTTGCTAGGGTCAGTGTCACTGCTGGTAGCACAAGGCGATACTTGGATCTCCAGGATGGCACATCAATACGTGTCCTTGCCAGAAGGTTTGCCGTGTCTCCCAGCACGTGTCTCCCAGCACAGTCTCAAGAGCATGAAGAAGATTCCAGGAGACAGGCAGTTACTCTAGGAGAGCTGGACAGAGCCGTAGAAGGTCCTTAACCCATCAGCAGGACCGGTATCTGCTCCTTTGTGCAAGGAGGAACATGATGAGCACTGCAGGTCCTTTAGGCCATCAACTGAATGTAAACTGCAGAGGGTTCATAAGGGAGGGTCCCTGTTATTACAAAGAGAGGCATCAGACAGTGGTGTTGATTTACTAAAGCCAAATAGATTGTTCACTTTGCAAGGCGTTTACCCTTAGCAAAGTAAATGTGGCGAAGCTTTGCTGACTTCCATCACCCAGTCATATGCAAACAAAAATGCTGTTTTTTTTTTGTTTTTTTTTCTTGCACGATTCGTTTTTGCAAAGTGAATTTTCATTTTCGGTAAGGTAAGGGAATATTCTCTTTTAAAGTGAGCAGCCTATGTTCCTTAAGTATATCGCCCCCAGTGAATACCATGATGAAAAAAAGTAGACATCCCATTTTAATAATGCATGTACATTTTCAAGAGACACTGGGTAGATTAACTGTATTTCGACCTATTCGATAACAAGACATAATTATAATTTCATTTTACTGTTTTGTGGTACTGCTCTTTTCCTTTGCTTTTACTCTGTGGAGAGTAAATAATATATAGTGTACAATCAGTATCCTGTTCTCTAGCTAATGTGGTTATCATATTAAAATCTGTACAAGTAAATTATCATGGTGATCTTTGCTTTTCTTCAAACAAGCACAAAACATTATCTGCTGTAGTTGGAGATAAAAGTCCTTGGGTAAGTTCGCCCCACGCACTTCATGTTCTGACAAAATCTACGCTGGCAAGAAAGGTTATAGAAGGCAAAATAGCAGCAAAAGAGGTTATGTCAGGGAGTAATTGGAGCAGCAGAAATGGTTTATGCAGCCTTGTTGAGGGCTGTTATTTCTGTAGGCAATGAGTGGGGAAGGTGTTGATACAAACTGACAGATCTGGAGCAGCAATAAACCCGCAGCGAGTAGGAAGCAAACGCCAGCCATCCAATGGCTTTGTTAGAAGATCAAGGACTGATGTAACATGGTTCGATCCATGGGGAGATGCGCAGTGGAATTTAAGCAATAGTCTGTAAGGTTTTTTGTGTCTTGCTTGCTGGGTGTAGGGGGCTGCTGTATGTCCCTTTGTGTTGGAATCCTTAATTTGTAGATGAGAACTAGTAGGCCATGATTTATAGAAGCCATTCTTAACCACTTATTTATGGTATGTAGAATTGCATGCCGACTGTGATCAAGGAATACAAAGGGGGGCCCAATAAGCCAGCAAAATATAAGCTCCCCAGACTGCTTATAAAGGGTTGATCTATGCTGATCCTTTTCGTAATTCATACTATCCAGAATAACGGTAACTTCAGAACCATAATAACATAGCTCACAATTGTCCCTTATTTGGAAGAAAATCCCTCTATCCCTTTTTCTTGTCTGTTTTTTGGCCTGTTGCATAGATGTCTATGAAAATGTTTTTAACCATCAAAAGTGTTTTACTACTCTATACCTTTTCTATAACCTTTAAATGTTTCCATTTTTCATTTTGAAAAGTCGAGGTAGAGAAGTTGTCACGGAAGTAAAATTAGTTTGGGCTAAACAATTTTTTTTGTGTGCATTTATCCTCACGATCATTGGTACCAGAGGCATGTTCTTTGCCTAAATACATCATTGCTATAATGTGTCCTTGTTTCCACAAATTTGGGAGGTATGCAAAACTCAGACCAAAATGCATATCCTAACCTACTGACAGACATTGCGTTTGTAGTCTTATGCCATGTACACACGATCCTTTTTTTGAGCATGGAAAAACATATTTTTTTAAAAACTTAATTTAACTAATTGCCGACTGCCCGCCGTCATATTACTGCAGGACGGTGGCACTGCTACGCGGGAGCACGTAGCTCTACGTCCTCCCTGTAGCAGCTAATAGGGCGCGCGCCGCCGGCGGCGCACCCACGTGCGTCCCCCGAGTCCCGCGCGCGTGCCCGGCGGGTACGATCGCCGCCGGGCACCCGTGATTGCTCGTTACAGAGCGGGGAACGGGAGGTATGTGTGTAAACACATACCTTTTGTTCCTGTCAGCGGGGGAAACGCTGATCTTCTGTTCATACAATGTATGGACAGAAGATCAGTGACTTCCCCTAGTGAGGCCACCCCCCCCCCCATTCAGTTAGAACACACCAGGACCACACTTAACCCCTTCCCTGCCCCCTAGTGTTAACCCATTCACTGCCAATGGCATTTTTATAGTAATACAATGCATTTTTATAGCATTGATCGCTATAAAAATGCCAATGGTCCCAAAAATGTGTCAAAAGTATCCGATGTGGCCGCCATAATATCACAGTACCGAAAAAAAAAACGCTGATCGCCGCCATTACTAGTAAAAAATAATAATAATAAAAATGCCATAAAACGACCCCCTTTTTTGTAAACGCTATACATTTTGCGCAAACCAATTAATAAACGCTAATTGCGATTTTTTTTTAACGAAAAATATGTAGAAGAATATGTATCGGCCTAAACTGAGGAAAAAAAATGTTTTTTTATATCTTTTTAAGGATTTTTATTATAGCAAAATTTAAAAAATATTGATTTTTTTTCAAAATAGTCGCTCTATTTTTGTTTATAGCGCAAAAAATAAAAACCGCAGAGATGATTAAATACCACCAAAAGAGAGCTCTATTTGTGGGAAAAAAAGGACGCCAATTTTGTTTGGGAGCCACGTCGCACGACCGCACAATTGTCAGTTAAAGCGACGCAGTGCCGAATCACAAAAAGTGCTCTGGTCTTTGGACAGCAAAAGTGGTTAAAATGATCATGTTTCAGGTTCTGAAAAATTACAAAAAAAAGTTCAAACGTGCTGCATTTTTTAATGTCGTTTTTCGGGTTGTAAAAAATTATCGTGTGTGGGCTAAAATGACGTTAAAAAGCCGCGCATGCTCAGAAGCAAGTTATGAGACAGGAGCGCTTGTTCTGGTAAAACTACCATTCATAATGAAGTAAACACATTCATCACGCTGTAACAGACAGAAAAGCGCAAATCGTCTTTTACTAACACTGAATCAGCTAACGCAGCCCAACGGCGAATGGAACTTCCCCTTTATAGTGCCATTGTACATGTTGTACGTCACGTCGCTTTGCAAGATCATTTTTTTAAAACAATGGTGTGTGGGCAACATCGTTTTTAATGATGAAGTTGGGAAAACGTCGTTTTTTGGACACATTAGTGTCTCTGGTGTGAACAATAATGAAAAATGTCATGCAATAGGGAAACGCAAGATTAAATTATATAAACTTGCGCTAATGCATAAAGTAATATAAAACAAAATAATGCTATATTTATGTGCACAATCCCAATGACGGCAAAAATAAAGTCCATAGCATCAAGAAATCCAGTGTAAAGACACATAAGACACAAAGGCGTCATTGGTGTCAACGCTTCCTCCACCGTGCCCTTAAGGCAATGCACTTACCAGATATCCATAACCCCCAGATTCAGAGTGGTCATGGTAAGCATTGATATATAGCCCATATGGGAGGGAGGTCTCCAGTGCCTTCAATTTGTATTGCCCCACTCACAACCATGCCCACCTAATTTTTTTTTTTTTTTGATATATAGCCCATATGGGAGGGAGGTCTCCAGCGTCTTCAATTGGTATTGCCCCACTCACAACATGTTCATAGAACAATAATGACATAAGCGTCTTGGACTGACCTTGTCAGGCCACCATGCGTAACAGGCCATTTTTTTTTTTGTGTTGGCACTGTTGTGAGCAGGGAAATCAGATCAAAAGAAATAAACATGAAATATTTCATCAAAATACAAATGAGTGGACAGATATAATCACTCATATGAAAAGGTGCTGTACAGAAGCAGAAGTGTAAGGCTAGGTTCACATGTGTGGGTCTGCACTTTCATGTATTTTTTTTTTCCATGCACTCTCATTGAGGTCTGTTTAGTCAAAAGTGCTCATTATCGAACCAAAAAGTTGCCTGGTCTTTTTCCCAAGACACATGGAGGAAAATGCACGCTGGTGTAAACAGGCCCTAACAGTGCATCAAAAGACAACAATCCTGCTTCTTCTGTTAAGCGTGTGATTGCCCATCCCAGAGGCAGTGGTATCCACATCAATGTGAAATCAATGAGTTGAAAGATCAGGAGGAAAACCCATCTTCGCTAGGCATAGACAAATAACCCTCAAAAATAAAAACCTGCTAGAGTATGAAGCATCAGCATACACCAGACATGTCTTAGTCTGCTTTTGGAATATTCTTTGAGGGTGCCACCAAAGACATACATGACATCTCTAAGTAACCCTAGTCTGGAATTAAGATTGTAGTTTGAAAGCCTACCATCCAAAAAAGAGAACATGACCAGCTCCAATGCCTCCCTGAGATTTTTTTTAAGCTGAGCCTCTATCCCAGTGTTTTTCAACTCCAGTCCTTAAGGCCACTGGCGTAGCCGGGGGGGTAGGGGGGGGCTGTCGCACCGGGCGAAAAATTGCGGGGGGCGAAATCATGGCGTCCGTGTCACCGATTGCGATCCGCGTAACGCACCGCCGCTGCCGCCTTAGGAAAGGCCATGGCTTTGGCCTAGCTCCGGAGCGGTCGGCCCTTTTGGTACACCCGGCGGCGGTGCGCGATGACGTCATCACTACTTTGCTCGTGGATCTCTTCCTACCAGAGCGCGCGCTGATGCTTCTGCAAGACTGCAACAAGTGAGTTGAATCATGTTGGGCAATGCTAAAACTACTGGTTATTATTACTAATATTTGATGGCAATGTTATTCTACTGGCTATTACTAATGTCATGTGGGGGCAATGTTATTCTACTAGCTATTACTAATGTCATGTGGGGGCAATGTTATTCTACTGGCTATTACTAATGTCATGTGGGGGCAGTGTTATTCTACTGGCTATTACTAATGTCATGTGGGGGCAATGTTATTCTACTGGCTATTACTAATGTCATGTGGGGTCAATGTTGTTCTACTGGCTATTACTAATGTCATGTGGGGTCAATGTTGTTCTACTGGCTATTACTAATGTCATGTGGGGGCAATGTTGTTCTACTGGCTATTACTAATGTCATGTGGGGGCAATGTTATTCTACTGGCTATTACTAATGTCACGTGGGGACAATGTTAAACTACTGGCTAGCCTATTATTTCTAATGTCATAAACAAAATGACAAAACGTATGTTTGTCTTGTTTTTTGTTATTTTTGCTGATCCGAAAATGATCCGATCCGTGACTCCTGATCCGAGGATCGATCCGATCCGTGAGTTTTTTGATCCGTTGCACCCCTACTGTACTGTGTCCCGAGCGAGTACAGTATGCGGCCACCATTTTGCGGCAGATGGCGCCCTGTGATTGGGCGTATGTGGTCATGTGCTGGCACCTGGGGGGGGGGGGCGGAAAAAAAATTCTGCCCCGGGCGCCCATAACTCTGGTTATGCCACTGCTCAAGGCACACCAACAGGTGAAGTTTTCAGGATTTCCCTCAGATGAAATGGCTGTGGTGATTACTAAGGCAGTGAAACTGATCAAATCACCTGTGCAAAATAATGGACAGCCTGAAAACATGACCTGTTGGTGTGCCTTGAGGACTGGAGTTGAAAAACACTGCTCTAGCCCACTAATTATAAAATCCCCAAAAATGGTACCTTTTAAAAAGGTTAGGTTCAAATAATGAAAAGCTAGTATTTGGAATTTTATCCAAAATGCATGGAAGAAAGGAAACCTAATCTGGATCCCAAAAATCAGCACTGAACAAGAAATGTTTCCAACTCCTAATGATCATGTATCCCCAAAAGGAAAAAAAAATACCTTGTGTGGTCTTCCCTCAAACAACTGGTACCTCCTTTTTTTTTTGTCCACTCACACTTCAAATAATTCTGCTACATAGGAACATGCAAAGTGCTCTAGCCCATAGTAACCAGTCAGATAATGGTTCAAGTGTATGCTGCCTTGGCAAATAAAATATCCCCTTGCTTTTTCCCCATTAAAATACTCTTGGTTTTGAACAATACCTATTGATCTTGGCAGAAATCTAGTAAGCTACTAACCTCATCTTGATGGCTAAATAGATGCCTCTTCTGCACTTACATCCCAAATAGTGTTTAGATCTGACTAGATTCCCTCTGCTCTGCTCAGCTACAGAACTCTGGATATTCCCACCCTTTTCCATAGGCCTATTTTGATTTCTTACTCAGGAAACAGTGCTGCTGCCTTACAAACATGCCCAAACACTGAAGAAAAAAAAAACTTTTGGTGGGATGTAGTTCTGGGGAAGCATGGCTAGTGCAGTAGAAACTAACCTAGGATATCAGGCAGATCCCTCCTACCAGCAGCTACTACAAGAATTTTACACACCAAGTGATGGCATAAGGGGGAAAGAAAAGCAGTTTCTTGCTTTAGAAACAACTTGAAGGGTAACATTTTGGTGAGGGGGAAAATGGGAAATTAGGGCTATATTTATATCATATCTATTTAAAGTGGTTGTAAATCTTTATATATAACCACTAAAATCACTAGTCTTGGGTGATAAGACATAGAGATGAAACAAATCCTCTTACATAAGTTATACCTGTTTATCTTTAGCCCTCTCTTCTCTATAGCTGTTCAAAGTGCAGAATTTAGGCAGCACTTTTGAGCTTTAGAAGGCAGGGAATAAGAGTCTGATGTCACGCACTGCACAGCATAGAGCAGGGAGTTTAGGTTAATCTGAGACCTTGGTGGAGGGAAGGGACACGCCCCCTCTACAAAATCTTATAAGGAAACATGCACAGCTGAGGCTGTTATGTGCAGCAAGGGGGCAGGGCATTTTCCTGGGATTGTCTGGGGGTCTTTATAGACCATCAGAAGCGACTTGTGCAGATAGCAGAGGAATGGGAGAAGAGAGAATTCACACTACTAGGTGCTTTGGAAGGAAGCAAGTACATAGAGGCCACTCATTAAAATTAGAAGAAAAGAGGTTTAAACTTAAACTTTGCAGAGGGTACTTTACTGTAAGAGCAGCAATGAAGCGGACTTCCCTTCCACAGCCAGGTATCAGCGGGGAGCATCAATAGTTTCAAAAACTATTAGATAAGCATCTGAACGACCACAAAATACAGGGATATATAATGTAATACTGACATATAATCACACACACAGGTTGGACTTGATGGACCCATTTCTTTTTTCAACCTCCCCTACTATGTAACTATATATGTAACATACTCTGGAAGGATATGTTTTGTTCAATTAACATTTCAGTGGATTACAACCACTTTAAATTGAATGTAAGCCCTAATGATAAACATCTCCCATTTGCTCTGTGTTAAATGTACTGCTAAAAACATTTTGTTATCGGTATGATAACTGCAAAAACATACCTATTGATGGTGTCAAAAATGCAATGCTTTCCTGTGCATGTTGTGTTATCTCAAAGAGTCCTCCCAGTCTATCTAATTCAACCAATAAAAGGGGAAAAACATATGGAATCATATATACACAATCCTATACCCACAGTTGATCCAGAGGAAAGTAAAAAAACGGCAAAGCATAATCTAATTTGCTCCAACAAGAGGAAAAAAATGTCCTTCCTAATCCCCCAAAAGGCAATGGTAGTATCCATTTAGCCTCAGTAGAGAGGTTTGTGAAGGAAAACCAGAGTTGGGCTTACCAGTATCTCTATCTATCTCTCAGCTCTTGAGAGATGAAGCTTCTCCCATTGACACAGAAAACACATTGCCAAATCACTTTAAAAGGATGTCATATGCAAGAACTGAAGTAAGGAACTAAAAAAAAAGTAGGTAATATCAGAAAACAGTCTTTAGGGTGGGATCGTGCTGTCCTGGAAGACTACGGGAAATAGTTACCAGAAAGCCTAACCCCCCCCCCCCCCCCCCCCGTTTCCCCTGTTGTCCTCTAGGACAGCCCTTGAGAGGATCCCAAAGTACTCACCAGACACCAGATTCCTACACAGGAAGCTCTTCAGTTTTTTTGCCAGTGTCTGTAAGGTGGTGGCCACTGATGGTATACATGTGCTCTGGGAGCATACTCGGAGGTCTGGGCTGTTCTATTTAGAATCATGGACATTGTTTGGATCCATTTGAAGGAACTGTCAGCCAAAATGGATGGTACTCAAACCTCATTGGAAGGAGAGAAGATTCCTCAAGTTTTTGCCAGTAATGCATCCTTATGGTACTGGCCCTTTTGTAATGGAGCCCTGTGTAGTGTTTGTTTTGACCAAGGTGCTTTCCTGCAGGGAGGTATTAAGGTACAGGGCAGTGGACGCCACATTAAGTCTTTTATGACAAAGCTTGCTGTGATGGGTGAAGATTGGACTCCTGTTATGTTCAGAGTCCTGCAGCAGAAATGGCAAGTCCTGCATTTTTATACAGTTTCTATTTATAAAAAGATCTGACTGTATGGTGTTCTCTCAGTATCCCCTAGGGTCAGTGTGCTGTGTGAAACATGCTCTGTGTACTACTTATGAGTATGGACTGTAGTTTCTCCTCCAGCACATGGGCCTATTTTTATATAGGCAAGAAGTGGAGGGGTGGCCACATTGGCCATGTGCTTGGCAGTTTCAGCTGGGCCTCTTAAGACATAACGGCAGCCACGGATACTAGTAATATGTTAGTACTTACTACCGGAGAACTGTGTGGCCAGACATGTCATGATAATATACTGCATACTTACTGCCTAAAGTGGAGTTCCAGCCTTTGTGGTTTTTTAAGTCAGCAGCTACAAAAAGTGTAGCTGCTGACTTTTAATAAACAGACACTTACCTGCTCCACGGTCCAGTGACATGGCTGCCCGGAGCTCCGCTCCTCCCCCCCGGCCGGCGTCTCCATTCATAGTGTGGGCACCCAGCCGTGACAGCTTTCAGCTTCACGGCCGGGGACTCGCTGTGCATGCATTCTGAGTGGACAGGCGATCTCCTGAGACCTATCACGTGTCGCTGGAGATCGCCTAAAGAGAGGGGCCGCCTAAGGCAAGAAGAGAAGTCGCTAAGGCGGTCCCTGGGCGGAAGGAGGAAGTGGGACAGGAAGTCCCACTCCTTCCGAAGCTCCCCCCCCCCCCAAAAAAAAAATACATGAAAAATGTGGCATGTAAGGGGGCCAGGAGTGCTTAAAGCAGAAGTTCCACTTTTGGGTGGAACTCCGCTTTAATCAGGGGGGGACTGTACAACCGTAAGTCGATACACCCCTAAAAGTTCACTTTAAATTACTGTGTCTCCAGAATAATGTGCATTTGAAACAAAACTAGTATGGGGCCTGGTGCAGGTAAACAGGTGCATACTTAAAAACTGGGCTAAAAGCTTATGTTTGTTAAAAGTTTATTCTTGCCAGATGCCTGCTGAGAGCTCATGCTTGCTAAATGTTTGTGCTAAAAAGCTTATTTTGCTAAAGGCTTATGTTAAGCCATGCGGCTAACTTTAGCGTGGCCACTTGTGGATAGACCAGGCTGGCAAAGAAGATTCCGTCTAAAGGGGAAACATTGGGGCTAGTCTGTTTTAGTAACATTGCAAACCCTGGTCTTCTGGGCCAATATAGGTATACTAAAATCATCCATGTCTCCTCCAGCATAAACTTGGACAGAACTCTCAGAATGAGATGTAGTGGTGGAAATGAAGAACAGAGGTCGAAAGCCCAAAGGGTGTTGGAGAACATCCACTGCTAAGGGCTGATCCCCCGGATTTAGAATGAAAAATCTTGGTACTGTTGCGTTGTTCTTGGTTTTGAATAAGTCTACTTCTGGGTCTCTCCAGTATAAATCTATGCTCCTGAATACCTCTGGATGTATTGACCATTTCTGGTTTGAGACGTCTTAAAAAATCTGCCATATCGTTCTGTTCTCCTCTCTGATGAACTGCAGAAAAATAGGATGGAGATTCTGCTCCGCCACTAAAAAAAGTCTTGCAATCAACACTAATTGGGGGGCATCTGGCTTCCCCATGTTTGTTGACTTATGCCACAACTGTCATGTTGTTGGAGCGGATTTAGAGGTAACAATCCTATACCTGGTCTTGAAAGGTCAACAATCCTCTGGATACAGCCATCAATTCCCTCCAATTGGAGAAGTACTTCCTCTTTTCCGAGGTCCACCTGCCCTGACACCAATGATCATCTGCATTGACGCATCTTTTAAGGTTGTGTCTTCCATCCAGGTTTTCATCTGCTGACGCTTCTACCATTAAACCTATGGCCTTTCAACAGTATCTGAAAATACTTCAAAAAGCTCTTCTCTTGGAGTACCTACCATTAAATGTTCCTGAAGCTGTGAGAGCGATAATTAAAAGCTTCTTGTGACAGAATTTGGTTTTAAATTGACCATAGACACACCCAGACCCTCTTTAAATTATATCTGCTCTTCTATCCATGGGGTCATTCAGGTTCCCTCATGTCTTCAAATACCAATCTGATTGATTAAACATTTTGGACAGAGGTATGTCTAATTTGGGATTTTTATTCCAGATAAATCCTCTGGATTTTCATCAGAGGGAAATCTTCTCTTTAAGGTATTGGAGAAACAAGCCCTTTTGTCAGGTTCAGACCACTCTTGATGAATAAGATCTTATAGAATCTCATGGACTGGAAAAAACCCTTGCTTTCTTTTTAATAATTTTAGTCCTGATGCATAATTTCCTATTCTTGGATCTCCAGAGTATCATACATTTCCCCTAGCAGGTTGTCCACCTCTTTAAGGGACAATTTATACTTTGCATACTAACTAGACTCGTCCTGCCCTTCCTCCTTATCATATTCTGAGTCTGAGGAAGTTGGCCTAACCACCACTGGGCTTTTGCTCTCTAGTACCTAAGTGCTCGACTGAGCTCGGGTTTGTTGGGGCAGGAGAGGGGGGGGGGGGGTACTATCAGTGCTACTGCTGGTGTGCTTGCATTAGAAATGAGAAGATTAGGAATGCACTGCTCTCTTACTATTGTTTAGCTATATCTTGACTGTACACACCCTGGTGAACAATGTATCTTTGTTTCAAGGCCTGGACCTGGACCTCTGCTGTGTCTGGCAATGTCTTGCTAAGCCATCAGGAGCTGCATAGAGGCTCCCCTCTGTAAAAAAAATAAAAAAAATAAAGGATGGGTGATAAGTCACCTATCCCCTAACCCACCTAGTGTACAAGCACCCAGTCTCGGCAGCATATGCCCCTCTGGGACTGTGGGGAACGCACCACCTAGGGTAGTTATGGCGAACCTTGGCACCCCAGATGTTTTGGAACTACATTTCACATGATGCTTATGCACTCTGCAGTATAGTTAAAGAGGGGGTTCACCCTAAAAAAATAAAAAATCTTTGTCTCCACTGACATTCAGCATACTAGCGTGAGCTACAGTATGCCTTTATTTTTTTTTCTGTGCTGTACTTACAGTTTAATCTGTTTTTTTCGTTTCAGACTCCGGGCAGGAAATAGGCGTTCCTATCAAGAGGGGAACATGATTGACGGCCGGCTATGGCGCGTCACGCGTTCCGAAAATAGCCGGAGTAGGACTCGGCTCTTCATGGCGCCTGCGCACAGACTAGGAGCTGACTGCGCAGGCGCCGTGAAGAGCCGAGTCCTACACGGGCACCTGCGCAGTCAGCTCCTAGTCTGTGCGCAGGCGCCGTGAAGAGCCGAGTCTACTCCGGCTATTTTCGGAATGCGTGACGCGCCATAGCCGGCCGTCAATCATGTTCCCCTCTTGATAGGAACGCCTATTACCCCGCGGTAGCCTGAAACAGACGAATAGATTAATCTGTAAGTACAGCGCAAAAAAATAAAATATAGGCATACTGTAGCTGACGCTAATATGCAGGATGGCATGGTACATAGTTGTTTTTTAGGGTGAACCTCTGCTTTAAGTATCATGGGAAATGTAGTTACAAAACATCTGGGGTGCCAAGTTTCGCCATCACTGACCTAGGGGTTCCTAGCCCAGCCCAAGCCAACAAGGAGGAGGGGAAAACACAGGAAGCACCACCTCAGTGTAGTATTAAAGCAAAGTTGTAATCACAAAGTATATATAACACTCACAAGGTGGGAAAAAATTTAAAGCTCATCTGTGTGATGTGAAGGCGGTAACTCTTCAAGTGTCCGAGACCAACATCCAGGCATCAGGGAGATTGCACCGAAAATGATCGGAAACCACAGAGAGACCGTTCTAGATGGTCAGAATAGGCAGGCTATGCACTCGGAGCTCAGCTCCTTCTACAGCCCAAGCCGACAACCACCACTAAGAAGGCACAGCAAACAACTGCTCAGCAGCCTACCTGTGTCTGGCTTGTGCTTGATTCCACTCTGCTCTGGTTCCCACCGCTAGTCCTGTCTAGCTGGACGCTAGTCAGGATGATGTAGGCAAAATGTGGCCTTCCCTTTCCTCCCTGCATCTCAGAGACCCAGAACCGGAGATCTTGGCACGCAATGTTAGTTCCGCTGGAAGTGTCGATTGGCGTCTCTGGCCCAGCAACATCCAGCGTAGCCTATGAGAAAGCAAAAAGCTGCCCCACCTGTCCGAGTCCTCAGCCCTCGGGGAACCGGTGCCACCGTGCTGCTGACGCTTGCGGCATACTGATCAGCTGGACGATACCCAAGGCCAAAAAGAGTTGGTGAGGATTTTTGCAGAGTCCATATCTACATTGCCGGATAAGACCCGGTCCCCCCTGCAGCTCTTCTATCCCTTCAGGCAGCCCCTGATAGATGAAGTCCTTGTATAAAGGAAAATAAAAGATGGTTCCTTTTGAGTAACATGCCTCCTCTGACAGAGGAAACACAAATGACTGCCCATGTTCCTGAGGGATTGATTTTTAAAGTGATTTGGCAATGTGTTTCCTGTGTCGATGGGAGGAGCTCCATCTCTCAGGGGCTGTCCTGGAAGATGACTGGAAAAAGCTCTTTCTCCAGTCATCAGTCTTGTATCATCCTCTCTGTAGTTTTACTTTTCAGTGAGCGACAATGTAGTTACGTCACCTTTGCTGTAGTGGGAGAATTTTGGAGACCCATCTTCCTGCTTTCTGTCCTTTTGACACACATGACTCCCCATACACATACGTTGATAAGCCAGGAGACTTTTTTTAAAATCAATGCAATGCAGGAACCTGGAGGTGTTCTATACGCTGAAAAGTAAAATGCCTTGTATATTAATAGCATTTTGGATAAAAAATATTTTCAATAGGGAATCCTAATGTAATCAGTGGAAGCAACCAGAATATATAAAAGGAACCTACTGTGGCAGATCTAAATATCAGGGCCGTAAAAAAATAAGTACAATTATTTGAGTATAGATTTAGCCACAAAATCTAAATATAAACCGCCTTCAGCAGTATGCAAATGGGAGGGTGGGCATTTGCATACATAGGAACTCTCCCATCAATGCCAGCTTTTCAGATAGTTGATGACTTGTTACCAGACCTATCAAAATCCCTGGAACCCAGTCTGTCATCTAATGTTTGTAAACGTTGCCATTACATCAGTCATGTGAATCACGCATGCATGCTGTGCAGCCCACCTGATGTGGAGAGGGAGGGAAATGTGTTGTGCGTAATTTTTAATGCTCTGACTAGGGATGAGCTTCGCGTTCGATGCAAACGCATGTTCGCATCGAACATCGGCTGTTCGATCGTTCATCGAAAATGAACAAATCGGGTCGTTCGCGCCAAATTCGAATGACGCGCATCGGCCCATAATTCACTGCGGCGTTGCACGCTAATGATTGTCCAAGCATGCACCATGACCCCGCATGCTTGGCCAATCACAGCGCCCAAAAAACGAAGAGACCTAATTGGCCAGAGCCTGGGTGCTTTGGCCAAATAGGGCTCAGGGCTTTAGCACACGCCCCACACTATAAAAGGCAGCCTGCAAGGCGGCCTCATGTATTGTTTTCCGGCTTTGTTAAAGAGAAGATCAGTCAGACAGAGAGAGAGAGAGAGATAGAGACACAGGGGCAGATTCACAGAGAATTAGATTCTCGTAGAGTATCAGAAATACACTACGCCGCCGTTTTTTACCTGGCTCTACGTGGAATTCAGGTAGATTTTGTCCAGTAAACGACGGCGGCGTAGTGTATTTCTCCCGTCGCAATCCATCTGCGCGAGTAGGGGGCGTGAAGCATTTAAAATAGGCGCGTTCCCGCGGCGATCGAACTGCGCATGCTCCGTTCGCAAATTTCCCGCCGTGCATTGCGCGAAAACACGTCGTAGTAGCGTCGTTTACGTACATTCCTATTCCCGAACGAGTTACGTTAAAACATTTTTTTTCAAATTTTCAAATCGACGCGGGAACGACAGCCATACTTTACATGGGTTACGCACTGTTAGACCAGCAAAAAGCTCCTCTAACATTACGCAGCCAAAAAATGACGTAGGCGATTGCGAGGGACACTCGTACCTTCGTGGATCGCCGTAAAAACTAATTTGCATACCCCGACGCATGAAAACGACGCGAACTCCTCCCAGCGGCCGCAAAAATATTGCAGCGTAGATCCGAAGGCTTACGAAGACGTAAGCCTCTCGGATCGAAGCCGCCGTATCATGGTTTGAGGATTCAAACTAGTGATACGGCGCGCAAAATTTGAAATTACTCCTGTCTAACACCAGTTAGACAGGCGTAATTGCTCTGTGAATCTGGGCCACAGTGTCTTTTCAGATAGATAGATAGATAGATCAGTGAGGCTAGTAGCCAGTATAGTTAAATTTACAGTTTGTAGAGAATATATTCACATCCCTAGGAGTTGTCAATATATTTATAAACTGTATAGCTTAGCTAGATCTGGTATTCGTATCTGTCAGGCAGGAGATTGTGCTTTAGGGTTTACCTTAAACATAGTACTCCGTGTTAGTCAACGTGTGCTGGTTAATTGCACATAGACGCATTACCTGTTACAGCAAGTGTTCTATTTATTTGCACAGAAAGGCAGTTGCTGTTAATGCAAGTGGGCTATTGAATTGCACAGAAACGCAGTCGCTCTGACTGTGCGTGTGCTGTTCAATACCACCTTAGCGCATTTGGTGTCACCGCATGTGTGCTGTTACATACCACTTGAGCGCATTTGGTGTCACCGCACGTGTGCTGTTACATACCACCTGAGCGCATTTGGTGTCACCGCACGTGTGCTGTTACATACCACTTGAGCGCATTTGGTGTCACCGCACGTGTGCTGTTACATACCACCTGAGCGCATTTGGTGTCACCGCACGTGTGCTGTTACATACCACCTAAGCACATTTGGTGTCACCGCACGTGTGCTGTTACATACCACCTGAGTGCATTTGGTGTCACCGCACGTGTGCTGTTACATACCACCTGAGCGCATTTGGTGTCACCGCACGTGTGCTGTTACATACCACCTGAGCGCATTTGGTGTCACTGTACGTGTGTTGTTACATACCACCAGAGCGCATTTGGTGTCAACCCCATCTGTGCTGTTATATACCACCTGAGCGCAGTTAGTGTCAACCCCACCTGTGCTGTTATATACCACCTGAGCGCAGTTAGTGTCACTGTATGTGTGCTGTTATATACCACCTGAGCGCAGTTAGTATCACTGTATGTGTGCTGTTATATACCACCTGAGCGCAGTTAGTGTCACTGTACGTGTGCTGTTATATACCACCTGAGCACAGTTTGTGTCACTGTACGTGTGCTGTTATATACCACCTGAGCGCAGTTAGTGTCAACCCCACTTGTGCTGTTATATACCACCTGAGCGCAGTTAGTTTTACTGTACGTGTGCTGTTATATACCACCTGAGCGCAGTTAGTGTCACTGTACGTGTGCGGTTATATAACACCTGAGCGCAGTTAGTGTCACTGTATGTGTGCTGTTATATACCACCTGAGCGCATTTTGTGTCACTGTACGTGTGCTGTTATATACCACCTGAGCGCAGTTAGTGTCACTGTACGTGTGCTGTTACATACCACCTGAGCGCATTTGGTGTCAACCCCACCTGTGCTGTTATATACCACCTGAGCGCATTTGATGTCATTGCGCTTGTGCTGTTACATACCACCTGAGCGCATAAATATGTCTGGAAGGACAACAAAGAGAGGCAGAGAGTCACGAGGGCAAGCAGGCTCTGCATCTAGAGGTAACGCTGGTGGTGGATGTGGTGCATCCTCTTCAGCACGTGGCCGTGGCCGCTCGTCCTTTTCGGGAGCTGGCCATGTTGAGCCTCAACATGCAGAGAAATTAGTAGAGTGAATGACCAAGCCGTCCTCATCCTCTCTCACACAGACTGATCGAAGTTTATCTGGCAAAGCAGCTGCCAAGGCGTCCTCTTCCCTCTGCACAATGGCTTCACACAATACTTCCCTAGTACCACCATGTCCTCCTGAGGAGTCTCCCGAACTGTTTCAACACAGTGTTGGGTACATGCTGCAGGAAGATGCGCAGCGTTTTGAAGAATCCGATGACAGAACTCAGATAGAGGAAGGCATTGATGTGAGCCCAGGGAGAGGGGGTGGCCGAGAGGGACAGTAATCTGGCAGTGATGATGTTCCCCCAGCTGGAGCATACTGCCAGGTTTTTGACAGTGATGAGGAGGGAGGGGGTGATGAGGTCACTGATTCTACCTGGGTGCCTAATAGGAGCGAGGAGGAGGAGGACGAGGCACAGGCACATCTCCAAAGAGGCAGGATGCCCTCCAGGGGTCAGCTTAAGGTCACACCTACTGCATTACAGTGCACATCTATGGCGCTTGTGCATGGCGCTGCTGTGTCTGACCGGTACAGCAAAAGTTCTTTGGTGTGGGCCTTTTTTGAAACATGTCCACAAGATCGTACCTTTGCTTTTTGCAACTTATGTCGCAAGCGTATCTCGCGTGGCCAAAACATCAAACGCCTGGGTACCACATGCTTGTCCAGACATATGTCGTCATGCCATGCAGCTCGTTGTCAAGCACACCAGAAAGACCCACACCAAAGACAAAAGCGTACCCCCCCTTGCCCTTCTGGGACCTCCAACCCCACTAGACCCCCAGTCCTCTCTGAAGCCTACAGTGAAGGTGTAGAAATAGGTGTGTCACAAGCTAGTAGTAGCGGTCAATCTACTGACAGTACCAGGCAAATTTCCCTGCCCCAGCTACTGCAGCCCCGAAAGAAGTACAATCCCAGCCATCCACATGCCCAGCAGTTGAATGCTAGCTTAGCGAAATTGCTAGAACTTCAACTGCTACCTTTTCAGTTGGTAGATTCTGCCCCCTTCCGTGAGTTTGTGCAATGTGCAGTACCTCAGTGGCAAGTACCAAAACGCCACTTTTTCCTCACGGAAGGCGATTCCGGCTCTCTACCGGCATGTGGGAGGCAATGTCCATGCCTCGCTGGACAGGGCAGTCAGTGGTAAGGTGCATCTTACCGCTGACTCATGGTCCAGCAGGCATGGACAGGGACGTTACCTGTCTTTTACGGCGCATTGGGTGACTCTGCTGGCAGCTGGGAAGGACGCAGGGCAAGGTCCAGTAGTTTTGGAGGTTGTTCCGCCACCACGCCTCCAAAACACTACTACTGCTTTTGACACACCTCTCTCCTCCACCCCCTCCTCTTCTTCTTCCTCTGTGGCCTCTTCCTGTGGTGAGGTTTTCTCCGAACCAGCCGTGCTCCGTAAGCGTACGAGGGGCTACGCAGGAATGCAGGCCAAGAGATGCCATGCGGTGTCCTGAGATGGATTTTACAGTGTACAGCCTGTACTGAAATAAACATCCATTGTTCCAGACCAAAGTCTTGTGTCCCTCACAACACCGAGGAAATAACAGATATAATAATAAGCCAGACATTGTTCAGTATCCAAAAATATTTATTATCTCACACTTAAAAAGTGTTTATTTAAATTTATTCAAAATAACATCGTAATCTAATTTTTTTTTGGGGGGGGTCAAGGCATATTATTTTATTTTTTTTAAGATTTTTAAACTTGTATTTTTTTTTCTTTTTTATGTTTTATTTAAATCCCTGCCCAGCTCCTCTACCAGACTCTTTATTTTTTATTCCAAAAGTTGTTTTTTATTTAAAACATTTTCAAGAATGAGGTTTGTTTCCTCTAGGTCAGAGATACATGACCTTAGCTCCCCGATAAGGACATTGGCACTGTTGGTGTCGACTATGCCACCAACACCTCCGACACCTCCTGATATTTGGGAAAAAAAACATGTATTAAAATTATGTAGGCCTACATGTATTACCTGCAGCTGTGCTGTAGGACACTGACCTGATGTGCTTGGATTCTGCAATTCCTGCACAACCGTCGAGGGTGGGTCTTGTCTGGGTGTTGTCTGTGGCGTGTTGACTTCAGCAGCTTCCTTGTGCCCTATGAGATTGTAAAAAAAAAAGGGATACATAAATCAAAAAGATTAGAGGCCTAAAAGAGGAATATCGATCATTATTTTTGAAAAGTGTGGTACAATTGTCTGTTTTTGCAATCCTTCTATGCTTAACACATGATTTTATCAATTTCCTACATTGAAAAACAACAAGCATACACTGGATCACCTCTGTGTGACACCCTAACTGGTTTGTTCTTGTGGCCAACACTCAGTGCCAATCATTACCTCCCTGGGGCCAGAAGCAAAATGACATAACACATGAAAAAAGAGAAGCGGGGGGCGCTGACGACAGTGACATGTCACATTAAAGAAAGTTGAGAAGTGGGGGGAGGGGGTGTTCTGCTTTAGGAAATGACATGACATGAAATTGCGAAGGAAGGGTTGCTGACTTATTGCCTCTTCTCCCATGCAGCCAGCGAGTTGAGAAGCGGGGTGAGGGTGCTAAAACGTAAATGGTAATTTTGTGAATTCTTCATTTACACAATTATTCAGGCCCTTAAAGACTACTTCTCTAAAGAAAAGAGGTTAATTGAAGTGTTTTCAATCAGGTCTTTAAAAAAACTGTGGATGTCAGGGAGCTGCAATAAAGCCTAATAAGCACCAATCAGGCAGCTTTCAAATGACTTTGATACTCGGCTCCTTATAGACATTTACTAGTGTGGTTACAAACATGGTGAAGTCAAGGGAATGCTCCGGGAAGACAAGAGAAGAGGTGATTACTCTTCACAGGAAGGGCAATGGCTATAAGAAGATTGCAAAGATGTTAAACATACCAAGAGACACCATAGGAAGCATCATTCGCAAATTAAAGGCAAAGGGCACTGTTGAAACGCTACCTGGTCGTGGCAGAAAGAAGATGCTGACTTTGACTGCTGTGCGCTACCTGAAGCGTAGAGTGGAGAAAAGTCCCCTTGTGACTGCTGAAGATCTGAGAAAAGATTTGTCAGATGTGGGCGCTGAAGTTTCTGCTAAGACAATACGGCTCGCACTGCATAATGAATGCCTCCATGCCAGAACTCCCAGGCGCCCCCCCCTTGCTGTCTCCAAAGAATAAGAAGATTCAACTGCAGTATGCAAAAAACATGTGGACAAACCACAGAAGTTTTGAGATTGTGTTCTCTGGACTGATGAAACAAAATTAGAAGTGTTTGGGCCCATGGATCAACGCTATGTTTGGAGGAGGAAGAACAAGGCCTATGATGAAAAGAACACCTTGCCTACTGTGAAGCATGGCGGGGTGTCAATCATGCTTTGGGGCTGTTTTGCTTCTGCAGGTACAGGGAAGCTTCAGCGTCTGCAAGGTACCATGAATTCTCTTCAGTAACAGGAGATAGTGGATAACAATGTGATGTAGTCCGTCACAAACCTGAGGCTTGGGAGACGTTGGACCTTTCAACAGGACAATGATCCCAAGCATACCTCCAAGTCCACTAGAGCACGGTTGCAGATTAAAGGCTGGAATATTTTGGAGTGGCCATCGCAGTCACCAGACTTAAATCCGATTGAGAACCTCTGGTGGGACTTAAAGAAAGCAGTTGCAGTGCGCAAGCCTAGGAATGTGACTGAGCTAGATGCTTTTGCCCATGACGAATGGGCGAAGATACCCGTAGATCGCTGCAAGATACTTGTGTCAAGCTATGCTTCAAGTTTAAAAGCTGTTATAACTGTAAAAGGATGTTGTACTAAGTACTAAGATTAAATGTCAATTGGGGGTTGAATAAAACTGATAATGATGTGAGCACAGAAAAGACATTTGTGGTTATTTCATTATAAATGTTATGTTATATTTGTCTGACCTACACGTGCCTCTTTGATTTAATTGTAAGCAGGATGTCAGGATGATCAAAATCAGTGTCAAACTGGGCAAAACAATCAATTTCAGTGGGGGTTGAATAATTTTGAATACAACTGTACATTCAATAAAACATTGTTGTCACATACAAAGAACTGAAATGGAATGACCAACCAAATATGCCCACAAACATGAACCTTGAAACATCTATTTTTGAACTGTATATATACACAACCTGAAATAAATACCACAAATGCCGCAAAATAATAAAAATAAATACTCAGAGTACACATGAAAATAACTTACGTCTTATGAGGAATTTTTTAATTCTCTCCATCTCCTCTGGATTTCTCCTTTTCAGGTCAGACCACTTATTACTTAACTGGACCCTTGACCTCTGCAGCCCGAATTTCTCATAGAGAGTCCTCCGCACCTTCTTCATATTCTTCCCCTTTAGTATTTTCGGGTTGGGGTAAGGCCCTAGTTGGCCATCATAGTCATATTCCTCGAGAATTGAAACCATCTCCACCAGCTCCTCAAACCTAAGACTGGAGGCTGGTTTACTGCTCCTCCTGGGGTGTGCCTGGCCTCTCTCCACACTTGAGGTTGCAACTTCCTCTCTCTGAGTCTCCTCCTGGTCCTCCCTAATGCCTTCAGTGAAGTGCAGTGACCGACCGAAAAGGGGCGTGACAATTGCTAGAACGATCGTCATAGGCGGAGATACACGCAGAGCTTCCCGCATGCGCAGTGTATGAAGGGATATTGCGTGAGTTACGTAGGTCGCCGTCGGTAGAATATGTTGTGAAAACGATCACGCAGTACGACGATAAGAAATTTGAGTTTTGGACTTTATGATCAGTGGATGAGTTTGTGGGTTAGATATGGGTAGAAAGCTAATGCTTGAATGACATTATTGTTTTTGGCTAAATTTTGACTTGCAGAAATAATGGAAGCCTTCATAGAACAGGAGTTCTTCACAGTATTTGTTAAAAGGAGGCCACGGATGGCAACCCCCCTTTTCCCTGTAATTTTACTTTGCCAAAAAAAAAAAATTATTGTGCCAAGATCTGGCATTGTAATGCCCCCCCCACATCCCCTAAAATAATACATATTGTTGCCACACAGCACGTGCACTTTGGGGGGCAAAGCCTGTATGGACAGTCTCACAGCCCACCACCACTGGAACATCAGTGGCCTCATCGGGCACAAGAGTCATGTAGTTTGTTCAGGGTCTCTTTAGGAAATTGTGCAATATGCAGGAGCAAAGTATGACATGGTTCTGATTCTACTTAAGAAACCTGCAGTCCCTATCTTGTTTGCACCGCCTGTATACTGCTCTTCAAAGTATATAGGGGAAAAAGGGTCTTGTCAGGGCCAATCCTCACTATAGGCTCATTATGCAAGCCGCTTAGGGCCCCGCAAAGACGTGAAGGGCCCCCAAAGTACTAGAGTCCCCGCCTGGTAAGAAGTCATTTTCGCCCCCTCACCCCGCTTCTAAACTCGCTGGCTGAGTCATTTCCGACAGCAGAACACCCCCTCCCCCTGATTCTCAACTTTCTTTAATGTGACCTGTCACTGTCGTCAGCTCACCCCCCCCCCCCCCCCGCGTCTCATTTTTAATGTGCCATGTCATTTTGCTTGGGGCCCCAGGGAGATAAGGATCGCCACTGGGTATTGTGTAATGATCCAGCACTGTGGACTGGATCTGTGACAAATGCAGTCACAGATCCAGCCATCCCTCCCTGCGCAATACTCTGCAATATTACCCCCATACTCTGCAATATTACCCCCCATACTCTGCAATATTACCCCCCATACTCTTCAATATTACCCCCCATACTCTGCAATATTACCCCCCATACTCTGCAATATTACCCCCATACTCTGCAATATTACCCCCATACTCTGCAATACCCCCCATACTGTCTGCAATACCCCCCACACTCTGCAATACCCCCCACACTCTACAATACCCCCCCACCTTCTGCAATACCCCCCATACTGTCTGCAATACCCCCTACACTCTACAATACCCCACCACACTCTGCAATATCCCCCATACTGTCTGCAATACCCCCCACACTCTGCAATACCCCCCACACTCTGCAATACCCCCCACAGTCTGCAATACCCCCCATATTGTGCAATACCCCCCTTAATCCGCAATAACCCCAATACTCCACAATACTCCACAATACCCCAATACTCCAATACCTTGCAATACGTCACCTATGGGGATTTTCAAGTAGCGAAGTTTGGCGCAATTCCACGAGCGTGTGCAAGTTTGAAGGGTGACATGTTGGGTATCTATTTACTCAGCGTAACTTCATCTTTCATACTATGCAAAAACATTGGGCTAACTTTACTGATTTTTTTTTTTTTTTAAGCACAAACCTTTTTTTTTTTTTAAAACACGCGTTCAAAAAATTGCTGCGAAAATACTGTGCAAGATAAAAAGTTGCAACAACCGCCATTGTATTCTCTAGGGTCTTTCCAAAAAAAAAAAGCATATATAATGGTTGGGGCTTCAATGTAATTTTTTAGCAAGTACATGATGATTTTTACATGTAGGAGAGAAATCTCAGAATTGGCCTGGGTGCTCCAGAACGCCTGATGGTGTTCCCTGCATGTTGGGCCTCTCTATGTGGCCACGCTGTGTAAAAGTCTCACGTGTGGTATCGCCATACTCGGGAGGAATAGCACAATGTGTTTTGGGGTGTCATTTGTAGTATGCATATGCTGTGTGTGAGAAATAACCCGCTAATATGACCCAAACTAGAATCTTTTCTTATTTTTACACAATTGTCAGTCTTTTTTTCATTTATAGCGCAAAAAAAAAAAAAAAAATGCAGAGGTGATCAAATACCACCAAAAGAAAGCTCTATTTGTGTGAAAAAAAAGGACAAACATTACAGACGGGTACAATGTTGTATGACTCAGTAATTGTCATTCAAATTGTGAGAGCACGGAAAGGTGAAAATTGATATGGTTAGGAAGGGGGTTTAAGTGCCCAGTGGTCAAGACTGATGCTGAGTGACTGTCCTGTTATGCTCCTGATCATAGGTGTGCGCACAGGGTGTGCCAGGTGTGCCCAGGCACACCGTAATCACCCTGTGCAGCACAGATTCCCCCTACTGCCCTGGCTTCCCCCCTCCCCCCCACAGCGCTGCCGACTTCCCTCCTCTCCTGCCAGCTGTTGCTAAGGGGAGGTATTAGGATGAGTGGGGGAAGGGGTCAGTAAATTTGTAATATACCGGCCCCTTCCCTTTGTGAATGAACAACGTGAGTGATCAGTAGTGTATGTTTGAGCTTTGGGGTGCACACCCTAATGCAATAGGCTAGCACACCTATGCTCCTGATTGAATATCCTTTTCCTCCTCACTCATCTTGCTCATAGCTATTAAGAACATTTTTGGTTCTGGGCTCCGCCACCAGTGCCTAAGGCCCAATGTTTCTGCCCCTGTTTAACAGGGGCGTCTAATAACAGTTTTTAATGCAATACTTTGCATGTGGCTTTTTTCTGCGCTCCAATTGAAGTATCTGAGGGGTTGCAGTGTTGTGATGTGACTAAGGCCCAATGTTTCTGCCCCTGTTGAACAGAGGCGTCTAACAAGAATTTTTAATGCAATACTATGCATGTGTCTCTTTTCTGCACTCCAATTACAGTATCTGAGGGGTTGCAGTGTTTTGGTGTGCCCAAGGCCCAATGTTTCTGCCCCTGTTTAACAGGGGCGTCTAATAAAAATGTTTAATGCAATACTTAGCATGTGTCTCTTTGCTGAGCTCCAATTACAGTATCTGTGAGGGGTTTGCAGTGTTGTGCCACCAGTGACTAAGGCCCAATTTTTCTGCCCCTGTTCTAGTCTTTTTCTTGGTTTGCTTCTTTTCTAATTTGAGTTCATTCGAGCTTTCTCCTACGTTCTCATAGTGTCATGCTTAGTTTCCTTTACTAAATACTCACCATTGTCAATGGAAACACAACAAATCTACATTTGTTCTTTTAGGCAGCATTGCTATAATAAGAAGCCAGAGATTCTTTAGTATCCAAAAATATTTATTGGATCACAATTAAAAATGTGTCATTTTTTATTTATTTTTTATATATTTTATATTTTTTTATATATATATATATATATGAGAAGTGGGGGGAGGGGGTGTTGTAAGATGTCATTTCCGACAGCACATTACATTGAGAAGCAAGGGGTGCTGACTTCTTGCCTCTTCTCCCATGCAGTCATCAAGTTGAGAAGCAGGGTGAGGGGGCAAAAATGACTTCTTACTAGGCGAGGCCTCTGGTTATTTGGGGGGTCCTTCGCAGATTTGCGGGGCCCTAAGCGGCTTGCATAGCGAGCCTATAGGGCGGATCGGCCATGCCAACCATTGTGCTACTGAGTGCATATGTGTAATCAACTTCTGCACTGAGCATACTCTCCTTTTACTGTATAATGACTTAAGTCGGATTATTTAAATCTAGTTAATAACACATCTACATTCAATAACAAATTGGTCTCACATAAGAAGATCTTAAATACAATGAACAACCAAGTATTGGGGAGCTGCGGTGGCTCGACGCAATTGGCACTGCGCTGACAAGCCATTCACCTTTGCAGCTAGAGGTTCGGATCCCGTGCTCAGCTACATGTAAATTGAGTTTGGTGGTCTCAGCCCGGCTCCCAGAGGGTGTGCTATGCGAGGTAAGCTTGTGCTTAGTACGCCCACCCCCCCTTCCACAAAAACAACCACACTTACACACACTCGAAATTGGGTTAACATGCACGCACTTTGACCACGTGGTCTCTAAAAAGAGAGGCGAAGGACTAACGGGGCTGGTTGAGCGGGCTAGATCCTCTCACTCCCTTATAGGGAGTCCCTCTGCCCCGTTGGCAGAGGCGTCGTTAGGCCCTGGCTAGGGGGGCTGGAGCCGCGAATGGGTGTCCGAAAAGCCCAGAGTCTCGGGCATGAAGAAGTGCATCGTTAGCCCCGAGCGCCGCCGCCGCGATCTTTGCCAAGCAGGGAGGGACCATTCTATTTCTGAGCGTGCCGGTCCGGAAGACACAGCAGGTCCCGCCTTCTGGAACGTGCACCAGCGCCTATGATGAACGTCCCTCTGGTCCAATCCGGGCCTGCGGGGGACGTGTGACGTCCATCATCAGGCGCCGCAAGCTCAGAAGGCGGGAAGTACAATGCCGCCCATAGACTTCAATGGGGTTCTAAATGTTCGTGCGAACGGTCGGTCTGTTCGACGGTTCTGGTGCGAACCGAACGCGGGTATGTTCGGCTCATCCCTAGCTCTGACAGACTCGGTGCAAAAAGATTTGTTGACAAGCTGCAAAATGTGTTGGTGGCCATGGGCTTTAACTAATGCACAGCCAAGGGCCAGGAATATGTGTGAGGCTGAAGGGAACAGGGATGGTGGTGGTGTCCTTACAAATTATTATTTCTTTCTGTAACATCACGGGACACAGAGAAGCATAATAATTACTATGTGGGTTATAGACTCTACCTTCAGGTGATGGAGAATGGCACGCCCTTAAGGCAGGAGTACCTCAGTTTTTTCGCCAGTGTCTAAGGTGTTGGTCACGAGTGAACATGTGCTCTGAGGAGCTCCACTGGAGACATCCATGCTGGATTAGAAAAGCTTCCATAAAATCTGGATCCGTCTGAAGTGCTTCTTAGACAAAGTGGACAGTACCCGGGCCCCGGTTGAGAAGAATGGGGTTTGGCCTGTAATGCTCCTCTTTTGAGGGCTGGATCCTGGGTATTCCGTGCTTTAGTCAATTTCCCAATACCAAAAGCTTATCGACAGGGTGCTATATTGGTCCAGGGGTGTGGTGTTCCTGTCCATGGACCCCTGGTCCCTAAAGGTCTGCAGACTTTGCTCTCTGTGAGGGGCGAAGATTGGGCTGTCTGTGTGTGCAGAGTCCTGCAGCATTGGATCAGGTAAGTGAAGGTGCTTTCAGAACTTGGTTCTGCAATTTTTTTTTATTTTTTTATCCATTATGCTTTGCCTAAGCTGTCTGTCTTTGCCTCTCCTATCGCTTGTCCCGGTAATGCAGTGGGGAGGAGGGGTGTCTATGCTCAGTCGTTTAGCCCCTCCTGTGCAGGTAATAGCAGAGAAAAGTTGTCCAAAAGTTTTGGCTACAAATTGTCTTACCTGGTCCTCACATGGTAGCTGCGGTAGCTCCAAACCTAGTGCACAGGCGCACATGTTGCCACGTGCAGCCTCGTAATGTGCATGCGGCGGCACACGCGCGTGCGCGCAAGAGGTCTATTTCAGCGGTTCTCTGAGGCTAGAGATTGCAGGACAGAGCAGGCCAGGTGACTTGCACCTAGTCCATAAAAGCTCAGTCCTCCTCACCCATCCTGGCTGACGGTGAACACAGAGTATTTGTGCACAAGTTTTTAGTATTAGACTACTGGATGGTGGACAGTGACATTTGCTTAAGGCGCATAGTCTGCTCTGCATCTTGCTGACCATCAAATAGCAGCGTCAGTGCTGGTCTATATGTCCGCAAGTGGATGCAACTTTTGTGAATACCTCGGCTTTATTATGGCTAAAGGCTCAGGGACTAGAAGTATGAAAAAAATCTAAGGGATCACCATCAGGCTTGGAGTATCTCAGGCATGCTCCTGTGGCTATTTCCTCTCCTGATAAATTAGAGGAGGCCCAGGGTGAACCATCAGGGCTGCCAGGTGCCTAATCTGCCCTTGTCTCGTCTGCTCCAGTTTTTGTAACACAGAAGGCTCTGGCCTCAGCTATGGGTGGACTGGAGCAAAGATTGGCGACCTTGATTGCGTCCTCTCTCTCAAGAGAAAAATGCACAAGGTACTCCCTTTCCCTCTGCAGAGTTCCTCATGGTGGAACAACTATCCTCAAAATAGGTTGATTTACCCTCAGGGGATCAGGCAGAGGGTCGGTTAGAGGTCTCGGACTCTGAGGATTCTACCCGGGTGGAACCATTTTTGGCGTCTCAGTCCGAAAGACTGTTGGTGCAGTCCCTCACTGAGATGGTCTGTTTGGCCATCAAGTTGCCTCTTTTAGAGCCAGCATTGAGTTCAGTCTCTTCCTTAGGCTCTTTAAAAGCTCCTCAAGCTAACTATTCCTTCCCAGTTCATCCCCTACTGGAAGGTCTTATCTATAAGGATTGGGAACATCCGGATTGATCTTTTCTTTCCCCTAAAAAGTTTTCGGGTTTTATACCCCATGGAGGAGAAGTTCACTAAGAAGTGGGGTGTCCCCTTGGTGGGACGCAGCTATATCCTGCGTAAACAAGACTTTAACCTGTCCGGTGGACAACGTTCAAATGTTCAAAGACCCGACAGACAAGAGATTAGAGACGCTGTTGAAAACCTTGTTCGCTACAGCCAAAGGGGTAGCCCAACCTGCGGTAGCGGCTATTGGTATTTGGTAAGCCTTAAAAGACCAGTTAAAAGTGGTCTTGAAGGATATCCCGGCTTAACAGGCTCGGGAATTGGCTGACTTTCCCAAGGCATTATGCTTTGCGGTAGATGCTATCAAGGACTCCATATAGTCAAAAGAAAAGGATTCGCCCTGGGACTTTAAATGAAGTGGGTAACGTTTCGGTCAGTAAAAATAACAATAATTGTATAATATATAATTTATTCAAGTAAAATTGTTTACATGCGTAAAAGTAAAATTGTTACATACATAACAACAACAATTGCCAATTGAAACAATACATAAACAGTAAATATTAATACACATGTATAGTAGTGGACAGAGTACACGGGCATCGACTAGCCTAGTTTTGCGAGATCCAGCTCGCTTTTCAGGGGTGTGTAACACTGTACCTAGGATTAAAAAATATATATGTTTGGCAATTTGGCATAGTATTTGTTGTAAGGGCACAGGGCAGGAGGGGTTGTAGGTCCCCATACTTACCACTGAGCTTGACCATGGCTGCAAGTGTGTGGCCCCAAGATGGCAGCAGCAGGTGCCTCACCTGGGAGCTGAGGAGGCGGATTCAAAAAGGGGACCTACTTATGTTTACAGCCTATACTTTTTTATGAGGTCTCTATGCATACATCACCATACCCATGCCATGCCTGCTCTCCGTTTTGGCCCGTGGAGGGGTCCCTTTTTTGACTCCGCATCCTCAGCTCCCAGGTGAGGCACCTGCTGCTGCCGTCCTGGGGCCACACACTTGCAGCCATGGTCCAGCTCAGTGGTGAGTATGGGGACCTAAAACCCCTCCTGCCCTGTGCCCTTAAAACAAATACTATGCCAGATTGGCAAACATTTATTTTTTCATCCTAGCTGAAACTAGGCTGGTTGGGTAGTACGATGCCCGTGTACTCTGTCCACTACTGTTTATGTATTTTCAATTGGCAATTGTTGGTGTTATGTATGTAACAATTTTACTTTACGCATGTAAACAATTTTACTTGAATAAATTATATACTATACATTCAATTATTGTTATTTTTACTGGCGGAAACATTACCCACTTCATTTAAAGTCCCGGGGCGAATCCTTTTCTTTTGACTATATGTAATAGGAATGGAAGTGTGTCGCATGGACCCTTCTGCTTCGTCCAGACTTGCTTTCTCAGGGGCCAATATTCCACCCTTCCTTATGGTCTCTAAATTCAACGGTCTGGCTGTTGAATCCCATGTCCTAAAGAGGAGGGGTCTCTCTAATTGTGTAGTATCTACTTTAATGCCAGAAAGCCAGCATCCAGGCTTATTTATTACAGAGTTTGGAAGTCTTATGTGGCCTGGTGCGAAGCCAAAGGGTGGCATCCCTGGAGGTATCTCATTGGCAGAATTCTAAATTTTCTGCATATGGGGGCAGACATAAGGTTGGCCTTAAGCACCATTAAAGGCCAGATCTCGGCCTTATCAATATTTTTTTAAAGACCACTGGCTACACATTCTCTGGTTAAGACCTTTTTACAAGGTGTTAATCCTCCGATCAAGACCCCCTTGCGTCCGTGGGATCTGAATCTGGTCCTTTCTGCCTTGCAGAAGCAACCCTTTGAGCTTCTGGCTCACATTCCATTGGTCCTCCTGACCAATGGAAGGTGTTTTATTTTGGTGGTCATAACCTCTGCTAGGAGGGTATCAGAGTTTCCAGCCTTATCATGTAAGGAGCCTTACCTAATTCTTCACAGAGACAAAGTAGTCCTACGGCCTCATCCGGCCTTCCTTCCTAAGGTTGTTTCAAACTTTCATTTGAACCAAGATCTGGTTCTCCCTTCTTTTTTCCGAGAGCCTAGTTCTGCAAAAGAGTAGTCATTGCATACTCTGGACGTACTAAGAGCAGTTAAGATCTATCTTAGGGCTACTGCTCGGGTTCGGAAAACAGCCATTTTGTTTATTCTGCCAGAAGGTCCCAGATGTGGACAGGCAGCGTCTAAGTCCACTATCTCCAAATGGATTAGACAAATCATTACTCAAGCCTATGGCTTGAAGTGTAAGGTTCCTCCGTTTAAGGTTAATGCACATTTCACTAGAGTGGTGGGTACTTCCTGGGCAGTGCATCATCAAGCCTCCATGGCTCAGGTCTGCAAGGCCGCGACCTGGTCATCAGTCCATACTTTCGCTAAATTTTACCAATTGGACATATGGAAAAACAAGGAAGTCGCCTTTGGGCGCAGTGTGCTGTGCTTTGTTGATTCTTCATGTCTAATGGCACCCGGCTTATTTTTTGGGGTCTCCCCCCCCTCATTAGCTTTGCTTTGGGACATCCCACATAGTAATTACTATGCTTCTCTGTGTCCCATGATGTACGAGAAAGAAAATAGAATTTTTATAACAGCTTACCTGTAAAATCCTTGTCTTGGAGTACATCACGGGACACAGAGCTCCCGCCCCTCTTGATGGGGAAATTGGGACACTCATTGCTTGCTACAAAACTGAGGTACTCCCGGTATGGGAGGGGTTATATAGGGGAGGGAACTTCCTGCCTTAAGGGGGTGCCGGTGTACATCACCTGAAGGTAGACTCGCTGAATCCACAGGCATGGTTTACTTACCTTGTTCCTGGATCCAGCGATGCATCCACGCTGTGTGAGCGAGCGGGTGCTCGCTCGATTCACACAGTGTCCCTGTGTGCCGCCGAGCTCCGTTCCCTGCGACATTACGACGCACGGGGGTGGAGAACGACACCATATTCAAAAATGTAAACAAGCACATTACATACAGTATACTGTAATCTTATAGATTACAGTACTGTATGTAAAAAAACACACCCCCTTTGTCCCTAGTGGTCTGCCCAGTGTCCTGCATGTCCTTTTATATAATAAAAACTGTTCTTTCCCCCTGCAAACTGTAGATTGCCCATAGCAACCAAAAGTGTCCCTTTATGTCAAAAATTGTTTTAGAGCAGCTAAAAAACAGCGATAATAAATTATAATCACTTGCAGAATTGAGCGATATCGATTTGTGGGGAAATTCGTCATAAAAAAAAATGACAGCGACAATTCTGCAACTGAGCAAATTTCAGTGATTTTGATTTGATTACATTATTGAATAATTTTTTATTACAATTATATTATTATTTGTTATAATTATTTATAATTATTTATTATATTATAATTTATATATTTTTTTTTTTTTTAAATCATACCCGGGATGCCTATTAGACTCTTGTTTGGTCAGATTTAAGTGAGTTATTCCTAAGAATTACAGGCCTACAGTATAAAACGCCAAGTTTCCTTGCAAATAATGGTACCGCTTTCAGCACCTAAAATCTGAAAGACTCGTACCGCCAGGGAGGTTAAGACACCCAGCTTTCCTTATCTTTTGGGGATTCTGGCAGCATAGTCCTCCTAAGTTCTGCTCACCAGTTTACAATATGTCCTGATTTCTCAGTTGCCCTGTTTAGTAATTGAATATTAAAAGGATTGCACCCCTCTCTGCCCTCTGTGCACTATGCACTCCTGACCAAGAGTAGAGTAGTTTGTCAAGGTGCAATATACAAGCACTGCTATTCAGCCCACCATCTACTCCACCCTATGTCCCACCCCTATTCCCATGCCCTACTGATTTTCATAAATTCTCGGGTGTAACGGCGACCCAAGTAGGGAGAGGGTATGAGCCGTTGGTGACGTCCTTTTCCCTGGCAAGTTGCTATATAAGTAAGTCCAGTATAAGCCCATCCACGAGAGTCAAAGGGAGAGTCAGGTCCAGTTGTAAGAGGCACAGAATAATTCCCATCGCATTCCCTTCCATAAACGAGACAGGCTACGTTTGGAAGGGTCAAGTCACACAACTTTAATGGTACATTTCTTAGTTTATATCTTAGTTACAAACTGGTGAGTGCTCAAGGAACAATGAAAGTCTCCACCCCCTCCCTCCACAGGGGGGCCCCAAGTTAGACACACTGTCACCAGGCCAAAAGAAACCACATTCCTTTCTCAATAGACTTCAATCACAGATAACCCCATCAATGGATAAGCATTTCGGCACCGCAAAGCCTGACAAGTTCTTCTGAACACAAATGACATGCTAATTCAATACACAGACAGGAGACTGTTAATTTGTAATACAATACACAAAAGAGAGAAGAGACATTTAGAATTCAACAGTGAAAGAGTCACTCTACAATTAACCTTCTAAATTCAGAACCAACAGATCCAAAACAGCCCTCCAGATATCTCAGAATATAATGTGGATAATCCATATCTCAGGTAGTCCCAGATATCATTCATCCTATTGTAACACGTCCTTCGGTTCCTTGTATGTCCCACTGCATGATTATTATAGATGTACAGGCAGAATACATAGTTCCGTTACACTGCTCCCCTTTTGTGGAACACTCCGGCAGACCCGGATTGATCCTTTTCGGGTCAACTTGGGGATGTCCGGTCTGCTGTTAGGGTAAAAGTTCTGTTTGCCTGGACAGTCCATCGGCATTGTCATTAAATCTGCCAGGTCGGTAGCTGATGGTGAAGGTGAATAATGGAATTCAGTTCTGGAACAGTCACTTGCTTTGCTCTCTCAATGGCTCCCAGGACCTGTTGCTGATGCTCTTGGGAGAGATAAGGCACCACCTGAGCGCAGATCCCGTTTAACCTTTTGACAATTTCAGCCTGTTTGTGCATTTCAATGTTCAAGCCACGGGACATCTCATAATACATGACGTAGTGTCGTTGCATCTCCGATTTCTCACTGGCCAACTTGTCACATTCCCATTTTAGACTGTGATATTGGGCCGGATCTACAGTACATGTCGGGGAAGGTAGTCTTACCCGGGTCTCAGCAGCAAGCGAGTTGGTTCCAGCAACGCAGGTTGGGGCACAGGTAGTCACTGTGTAGGCTTCAGCGGGGCACATCGGGGCGTACGCAGAAACAAGGGGGGCCAAATCATTCCCCAGTAGTACATCTGCTGGCAAATCCTTCATCACCCCCACATTCACATGTCCCGAACCCACCCCCCAATCCAGGTGAACCCGGGCAACGGGTAGCCGGAAGACGGTGCCTCCTGCTACTCTTACGGCTACGGTGTCTCCGGTGTGCTGGCTCTCTGGGATGAGTTTCTTCTGTAGCAGTGTCATCGTGGCCCCCGTATCGCGTAACCCGTTGGCTGCCTTTCCATTGACCCAGACAGTCTGCCTGTGTTGCTGCCTGTTGTCCTGGTTAGCTGCTTGTATCGGATCTGCCTCATGCAGAACACCCCAATGTTCTACCTCCCCAACGCCGTGGGCCGCAGGCATGGATATGTGGGGGTTCCCCCTTTCTGGCTGTCTCCATGACTGTGACTGCCTGGGTACATTTAATGAACAGTCTGACTTTTTGTGCCCTGGTTGTTTTTGAATCAGAGCGATAGTAGCCTCGGTATCTCTTAGGCCTTGTGCTACTTGTCCATTCACCCGTACCTCCTGACGGTGATGCTGACGGTTATCTGGAGAGGCCGCTTGTATTGGGTCTGCCTCATACAAAATTCCCAGACATTCCTCAGGGCCCACCTCAGTCTCTAGGCAGTGGGCCGCAGAGGGCCGTGATGGAGTGACCTCTGTGTTGGGTGTTGGGCGTCTCCAGTCGTTATTTGTAGCTCTCAAAGGACAAAAACGAGCAATATGTCCCGTGTTGCTGCAGTGATGGCACGTCACCCTAGACGAATCCCGGAGGTAGTTGTTGGGTTCCTGAGGACGTGGTGGTCCTGGTGGGACTGGAGCCCGAAATTCTGGGCGTGGGGTGCCGGTTGGAGTACGCGGTTCTACCTTATGAGCCAGCCGTGTAGTACCCTGGCTTACTTTCCTTGTTTCCGCGTACTCATCTGCTAGCCGCGCCGCCTCATTTAAGTTAGCGGGACGGCGGTCTCGTACCCAGTCCTGTATGTCTGCGGCCAGGTCTTGGAAGAAATGTTCCATTAGGAATAGCTGCAATACTTCCTCCCCGGTGTTGGCCTTGCACCCTTGGACCCAATGGGATGCCACCCTTTGTAACTGGTTGGCCCATTCCATGTGGGAGTCCACAGCCTTCTTCTTGGATTCCCGGAAGCGGCGGCGGTAGGTTTCTGGGGTTACGGCATATCGGGTTAACAGCGCCTTTTTCACTTGCTGATATTGTAAAATATCCTCTGGAGCAAGAGCCCGAAAAGCTTCATTGGCTTTGCCCGACAATTTCCCAGACAAAATAGTGACCCATTGGTCTGGTGGTACCTGGTGTAGTGAGCACTGCCTCTCAAAATCCGCCAAATATCCATCTATTTCCTCCTCACTTTCTACAAAAGCTTTAAATGCAGTGAACGGTATTTTCTTTCCTGTAGCAGCGGGTGGGGAAGTAGGAGCTGTGTGTGTAATGGGCTGTCTAGCTCTTACCAGTTCCAGTTCTTGTCCCCTCTTGGTTTGAATCTCCTCTCTTGCTTCCCGGAACAGCTGGTTTATTAGTTCCGTGGACGTTTCTGGATACAAGGATAATCTCCGCTGTACAATATCCGTAATTACATCTTCCTCGCTGACAGGTGCTAGGGGCTCCGTTCCTTCCATGGATCCATCCATTTGGTCCAGCTCCAGTAAATCTGCTATCAGCTCCCTCCGTGGCCTGTTACTGGCACTCCTACCACGACTCTCCAATAAATCTTTTAGTGTGGTTCTTTTCAGCCTGGCGTACTGAGACTCCATTCAGAACTTGCTCCTTGGATAAAAGGACCATCCCACCGCTGCCAACCAATGTAACGGCGACCCAAGTAGGGAGAGGGTATGAGCCGTTGGTGACGTCCTTTTCCCTGGCAAGTTGCTATATAAGTAAGTCCAGTATAAGCCCATCCACGAGAGTCAAAGGGAGAGTCAGGTCCAGTTGTAAGAGGCACAGAATAATTCCCATCGCATTCCCTTCCATAAACGAGACAGGCTACGTTTGGAAGGGTCAAGTCACACAACTTTAATGGTACATTTCTTAGTTTATATCTTAGTTACAAACTGGTGAGTGCTCAAGGAACAATGAAAGTCTCCACCCCCTCCCTCCACAGGGGGGCCCCAAGTTAGACACACTGTCACCAGGCCAAAAGAAACCACATTCCTTTCTCAATAGACTTCAATCACAGATAACCCCATCAATGGATAAGCATTTCGGCACCGCAAAGCCTGACAAGTTCTTCTGAACACAAATGACATGCTAATTCAATACACAGACAGGAGACTGTTAATTTGTAATACAATACACAAAAGAGAGAAGAGACATTTAGAATTCAACAGTGAAAGAGTCACTCTACAATTAACCTTCTAAATTCAGAACCAACAGATCCAAAACAGCCCTCCAGATATCTCAGAATATAATGTGGATAATCCATATCTCAGGTAGTCCCAGATATCATTCATCCTATTGTAACACGTCCTTCGGTTCCTTGTATGTCCCACTGCATGATTATTATAGATGTACAGGCAGAATACATAGTTCCGTTACATCGGGTATGGGCATCTTGTCAGAAATTTTCCTCACTAGGCTCTACGAAGTATTACCTTGTAGATTCATGGAGATCGCCACAATTATCCTTTCCTTTTAAATCTCTCTTTTCACTTTTTTTAACCTTTGCATTTTGGGTAGCTTCATAGACTCTAATGGAAATTATTTTCTTTGAGGTTTTGCGGGTGCTGTGAACATGAACTTTTAGTATAGTTAAAGAACGATGATACAACCAGGTGCTCAAAGCAACAAAATGGAAATGTGCACAAGTTGAAAAAACGTACTCTGTTTTGTTTGTTTTTTGTTTTTTATTCTGCCCAGACATACTCTTTAGCTGTATGGAGAAATACACTCAAGCAGTCCCCTTTCTGTGTTGCAGAAAACCTTGCCATTAGTGTTGAGCAAACAGTTTGGCCCGAGCATTGACTATTCACCCGTTTGAACACCCAAATTATTACAGGGATTTACATTTTGGCCTGCTGAACAGCAGCAATGCACAGCACCACCAGCCAATCAGGCATTGGAAGCCCTGATTGGCTGACACAATGAAAGCTTTGCCCAATCAGGGCATAAAGCCATGATTGGACACTGTCATGATTACTCTATCCAATCATGGCTCACTGCTCTTGGTCCCAACCCACATTATAAAAATATTCTTCCTATATCGGCCATATGCAGTGTGATATGGGTGTAGAGAGAGATGGAACAGGGCTCTGTTCAGTGATACTAGCGAGTTGGTGTGCTATAGTGGGTTATTGTGCGTGTTAAGTATCAGTTTAGTGTGAATCTAGTGATAGTGCAGTATGAGTGTAGTGTGACTGTTTTTTTTTTTTTTTTTATTAAATGTATTGTGTTTTTCTAACAATACAGTAGACTAATGAGCAAGTCAATAAATGGTACAGATTACAAAGCGGGGGGGGGGGGTAGAGAGAGATAACAGACCAGATGGTGAGGGTGGGGAGGGGTCGTGAACCCTGGCCAATTATAACTACCAATGGGCTATCACTTAACTTGAGTAGGTAACCTAGTTATGTTGCCAACATGCAAACTTAACTGCAACACGAAAACATAGTATAGCTGTATACATCAGGGCCTGTAAAGATCCAAATTATGGCCCACCGGTAAGATTCTCATTGCTGTGCTGTCCAGAAGAGTGTCTGGAGTGTATGGGGTGAGGATTATTTTGTGGGGCTAGTTGATCCAATAGTGGAGCTGGCGATGGAAATGGTTAGACAGCAGTGTGGCCTTGGAACAGACTGGAGGGGTACTAAGGCATCCGGTGGTGCTTATTGTGTGTTAGATCTGTTAGGGGCTGCCTGTCAGAGAGAGCGCTTTGTCCATGAACGGGGCCCATTTGTGTTGGAATCTAAGGGATTTTTGATGGTTGGCAAAGAGCAGGTACATTTTCTCTATCCGGAGGAAGTTCAGTAAGTTGTTTTTTTAGTCTTTGATGGTAGGGGGGATAGAGGAAGTCCACTTTTTTGAGGATTGCCCGCCTGGCTGCCATGTAGCGATCCAAGCCTTATTATGTTGAAGAATTTTGGACTGAGACTTGGACATGTCCTATTTGGAGGTATCCAATGAACTAAAGTGGAAGTAATATGTTATGGTAAGTCCAGTAATTGTAGCTGCAAAAAGTTCCACACATATCCAGTAGGATAGAATATGTGTGCAGGACCAGAGTCTGTGCAGAAGTGAAGGCTTGGAGATGCTAAATAACAGGCGCTTGGAGCGGTCTGAAAGATCTTTAGATGTACGGTGAGGGATATAAGCCTAATGAAGAGTTTTATACTGTTGCTCTCCCCAAAATGAATTCATTATAAAAGCACACGTGATTTTATAGCTCATTAGGATGATGTTGAGAGGGTCCGGGTATTGTAAATCTTTGTTCCAAGCGGAGGAGGTGGAGGAGTAGATGGATACTGTAAATAGAGCAGTCAAAGGCTTATAAAGATGAAATTTTTTGACTGTTTTACTTGTGTCCCGTAACAATGTTTTGAAGCGTAAAATTCCTCATGGGACACATGCTAGCCACAAATCTAGTTGCCTGATGGATGGATGTATAGTAGGTGGTGGGTTAGTAATTTGAACTTGTGTAAGATCGGGTAGAGGGGAGAGGATTCCCCGAAGAAACATCAGTTGTGCAAACCAGTATAGACCTTTGGAGGCTCATGTGGAAAACTGAGGGCTATTGCTGTGCCTGTGGGGAACAGAGGGTGATCACAAATAGGAAGGTGGTTAGATATACGCAGTGAAATACCTATTTTTTTTCTCCATCCCTCTCCAGGCCACTGTGTCCTGGATGAGGAGTTTTTTTTCAGATGAGAGGGAATTGCTTTGGTCCCACAGTGCAGCAATGATGGTAGTTAAAAGGAGCTAGTCATTTGCGATTCTAGATCATGGTTTGAGTACCTAGAGGCATGTGTTGTCCAATCTAACCCCACTCTCAAAAGACAAGACAGATTATATACAGTAGTCTCATGTTGGGGAGGTTTCCACCCCCTTCATGTTTGGTAAATAATTTTTGTAAAGCTATGCAGGGCCTACGGCCCTTCCACCGGAAGATATAGATAGGACTTTGTACAATTTTTGGAGGTCTTTGTGTTTTAATAGTAGGGGGGATTGTTTGAAGAGGGTATAGTAACTTTGGAAAGCTGACCATTTTGTAAAGGTGGCATCTGCCAAACAGTGAGAGAGCGAGGCCTGACCAGTTTTCTATCTCCAAAATGACTTTGTATGACGCGGAGAATATTAAAGCTGAGTTTGGCCTGAAAAAAATAAAACAAAAGTTAGCAGCTACAAATACTGCAGGTGCTGACTTTTAAAATAAGGACACTTACCTGTCCAGGGCGCCCGCAATGTCCTCATCCGAAGCTCACACTTGCCTCGGCTCCGGGTGGAAGCCTCGGCAACTTCAGTAAGGGAATCAGGAAGTGAAGCCTCGTGGCTTCACAGCCTGATTCCCTACTGTACATGCTCAAGTCATGCTGCATGTTCTGAGTGGTCCCTGCTGTCTTTTGGGACCTGTGTGTCTCCTAGACAACAGTGGGGGAGATAGGGAAAGGGCCAGACATGGCATAGATTGCCGGAAGTGGGAGCGAATACCTGGATTAGAATGGTATGTTACGAAGGTCCCTCCAGGCTGCAAGAGAATGCTAGTATGGCCGGGAGGATAGGTCCTGCAAAACCAAACTTCTCGAGAGTCTTCCGCATATATCCCCAATGTACCCTGTTGAACACCTTCTCCGCATCCAAAGATAGGAGCAGAGACGGCGTCCAATGACCCTTCTTGTGGCGTCCGACGCCTGCCTCCCAGTGATGAAGCCAGACTGATCGGCCCTAATGAGAGAGGGGAGGATAGGCAAGAGTCTGTGAGCCAGGATCTTTGCATACGATTTAACATCAGAATTAAGTAAGGATACTGGTTGGAAGTTAGCCGGATTATCAGGCTCCTTACCTGGCTTAGGAATAGTGACCACATATGCTTTAAGCATCTCAGAGGGAAACGAAGCAGAGGACTCTTCACCCAAGAACACAGCCTGAAGAGCTGGTACTAAATTATCTTATAAAGATGTATAGTAATCATTAGGCAGGCCGTCAGCACCAGGAGATTTATCTAACGGGAGTAGCTTAATGGTTAGTTTAATCTCAGAATCCGAAATGGGTGCGTTTAATGTTTCTAATTGTGACTGTGAAAGAAAAGGGAGAACCTTCGTCAAGAATTCCTGGATACTATTTTCCAAAGGTTGAGGGGTGCAAGAGTCCTTCTCCAGATTATATAAATCGGACTAAAACTGAGCAAAGGAGTCTGCAATTTCCTTAGGGTTAATAATTTTATGGTTGTCCACAGGATGAAGCAAGTATGGGATCTTAGATTTTACCCTAGCGGATGTAAGTCTTTGGGCCCAAAACCTACCTGCCCAGTTACCTGAGGAGTAATGGGCTAATTTCAGATTTTGGAGATCTTTGTCATAATGCTCAATAAGGAGGAGTCTGAGATCAAAACTGCATTGGGAAAGTTTCTGAGCTAGTAGTGTAGTAGCATTAGACATATTCTGGGCCTCCAATTATTTAATGTTGTCGAGGAGACGATTAACCTTTTGTGTCCTCTGCCTCTTCTCCCTCGTGCATATTTATTAAAACTTTTTTTGTTTGCTTTGTTCATTAATATTTTTACAGTTTTACATTGAAAAGAGCGCAAAAAAATAAATAAAAGTATTTCATTGTAAAATAAGTTTTCAATGCTTTGTACCATTGCTGACAGCTAAAGTGTAAACACATATGTTGCGTTGGGTATCTGTAATTGGTATTGGGGAGTACTAAAAAAAAGACACTAATATAACTTATTGGTAATTTTTTTTATGTCTTTTCATATTTACATTATTGTTCATTACATTTCTTTCAATTTGAATAAATCAAAGAGGTATTATGTCTTATTTTATTACCATCTTGTTTGATAACCCAATTTTCAGGGGTTGTAAATCTTTAAAGTGGAGGTTCATTCAAAAATGAACCTCCGCTTTTTGGATCCCTCCCCCCTCTAGTGTCACATTTGACACCTTTCAGGGGGGTGCAAATACCTGTGTAAAACAGATATTTGCACCACTTCCGGTTTCTGAACGAGTCCCGCCCCTTCACGTCACCCCCCGCTGTCTTCTGGGAAACATCGTTCCCAGGAGAGAGCGAGGACCAGTGACGTTGCGCTGCGATACTCGTGCATGCGCAGTAGAGAATCGAGCAGTGAAGCCGCAAGGCTTCACTTCCTGATTCCCTCACCGAGGATGGCAGTGGAAGCAGCCTCGACTGCTGACATTGCGGGCGCACTAGACAGGTAAGTTTCCATTTTTCTAACGTTAGCAGCTTCAGTATTTGTAGCTGCTGACTTTTAAAAAAAAGATCTTCAGAATTGTGAGAGTTGTGATCTTTATTCTAAGAAATTGTGATTCTCATTTTATACAGAATTGTGCAGCTCTAGTGCGTTGGTGCATGTTTACCGCAATATACTGCAGTGCGTTATTGCACGTTTACAACTGTATAATGCAGTGCGTCAGTGCGCATTTAACCACTTGTTGTCTGACGCACACTGATATACGTCGGCAGAATGGCAGGGGCAGGCAAATGGGCATACCTGTATGTCCCTTTAAATTTGTCACCCCGCAGGTCCCGCAAACTCTAGGTTCGCAGGCAGTCTGCAATTGCGGTGAGGAGAGGCATAACTGGGAGATGCAAAAATGCAAGATGCAAAATGTTCTAGTGAGACCACCCCCCCACAGTTAGAATCACTCCCTAGGACACACTTAACCCCTTGATCGCCTACCAGTGTTTAACTTATTCCCTGCCAGTGTCATTTATACAGTAATCAATGGCTATTTGTAGCTCTGATCGCTGTATAAATGACAGAGAGAAAGGAGTCACCGCTCCAGGTGGGATCACTATATGGTTACAGATGGTGCAGGATACCGAGGGTGCTGGCGGTGCACTAAGCAAAATGAGGGCAAATAAAAATGGATAGCCGCACTCCAAAACCTGATAGGTGGTCTTTTATTCAATAGACAGCATGTACAAAAATAGGGTCACAGCAGTGGAAACAAGGAACAGCCGACGCGTTTTGCACTGGATCAGTGCTTATTCATGGCATTAATAAACACTGATCCAGTGTGAAACGCGTCCCAAAATAGTATCAAAAGTGTCCGATGTGTCCTCTATGTCACCATTACTAGTAAAAAAAAAAAAAATATTAATAAAAATGCCATAAATCTATCCCATATTTTGTAGACGCTATAACTTTTGCGCAAACCAATCAATATATGATGATTGTGATTTTTTTTTTTTTACAAAAAATATGTAGGAGAATACGTGGCCTAAACTGAGGAAAATTTTTTTTTCTTGTTTAGGTTTTGGGGATACTTATAGCAAAAAGTAAAAAATATATATATTTTTTTTTTTTTTCAAAATTGTCGCTCTTTTTTTTTTTATAGCACAACATTTTTTTAACTGCAGATGTGATCAAATACCACCAAATAAAAGCTCTTTTTGTGGGGAAAAAAAGGACATAAATTTTGTCTGGGAACAACGTCGCATGACTATGCAATTGTCTGCTAAATCGACGCAGTGCCAAATTGCGAAAAATGCTCTGGTCAGGAAGGAGGTAAAATCCTCCGGGGCTGAAGTAGTTAAAGCAGTATATTTCAGTGCATTATTGCACATTTACCCCAGTGTATTGCAGTGCGCTAGTGCACATTTAACGCAGTATACAGCCACGCTGTACCCACACCACCAGAGAGAGTGACATGCTGTCCAGCACCACCAGAGAGAGAGCAGGTCATTGTCACTGGGCAGTGTGGGCACAATAGGAGACAGAGAGTACTAGCATTGTATGGCCAAAATAGGACTGGGACACTGCGATAAAAATGGGACTGCACTGTAAAGGGTCACTGTAATCATTGCAGGGCCCCTTTGCAGTGCAGTTCCCTTTATATCACAGTGCCCCTGCCCATTACAGTGTGGAGGACCAACATCAGCCACCCCCGTGAATGTCAACAACCCCCCCCCCGGATGTTTCCCCCGCTCACCCCCCCCTCTCCTTCTCATGTCGGCAGCATGAAAAAAAGAGAAATATTTTCTGCCCATTCTAATTCCCTCGCCATTGGCCACAGCGGAGACCAATTACAAAAAAACAGAGGGCATCACGTACTGGATCAGTCAGACAGTCAGTCAGGCAGCGGATTAGCAGCAGGAGCCCCCATCGGCACTCGCTCCTAGGAGCAGGAGCGTGCTGCTTTAGCTCCAGGCAGGTGCAGGCAAGCAGGGTCTCTCCCAGTCCAGCCCAGCTCCAGCCTCAGCTCCTACCCACATCTGGATCCGGATCTCATCCAGCCTTTCTCCAGCAGACTTTGCCTCCTTTGAGCACCACCTGGCAGGTAAAATCTGCCTGCCCCCCCCCCCTGGGAACAAGGGCGGCCGTCCTTTTCAGGACAAGCCGCAGCTCGGCCTATGCTAGGTCCGCGGCAGCCGCAGCTCAGGAAAGACCGCGGCTTCAACCGCAGCCTACCGGCGCACCGCAACAGCGCTCTGGATCACCCCCAGATTCGCCCAGCATACCCCCCTCACCCCTGGAAGGCCCCATCCACCCCCGATTTACCCAACCAGCCCCTCTCTGGTGTTTCCAGCCAGTTGATAGCTCCCCGGCCTGGGCCCTCTGTCGGCGGCCATCTTGGTACAACCCCCCCAGCATCAGAAATACCTTTCACCCCATCCCCTAACAACTTATCAGCATTTGATCCAGGGTTTGTACCGATCGCCTCTTAGGGATCAGAAAGGAATTTTTTTCCCTGCCCAGCACATTGGCTTAGCTCGGCCAGGTTTCTTTTTTGCCTTCCTCTGGACCAAAAAAATAAATAAAAGCTGGGAGAGAGGATTCAAGGAATCTTCTCCCCACCGCCATCTGATCATCAACTCCCCCCCCCCCCCCCCCCCCCCCCCCCCTAGTGACGGACCACCATGGCTAATCGGCAGTACTCTGCAGAAACCATTTGGGGCCTGAGGCAATTTGCCACTATACTACCAGCCGTCACCAAAAAGGCCCTAAGAATTGAGCAACTTTTGAGGATCGATCGACTATCAAAAAAATGTGTCGCTCACCTCAACCCAAGCACATATCATGTGCTTTGATCAATACTAGATCGGCAGTAAGACGCCGATTAGAAATCCATGATTTCATTCTACAACACGATTTAGACTGCCTCTTCATTACAGAGAGCTGGTTCACAGCCGACTGTAACACCATTCTAGGAGAACTGGTGCCAGAAAACTACCTTATTATCACGGAAAACAGAATAGGGCAAAGAGGAGGAGGCCTGGCGGTGATCCACAAGACTCATCTTGTGATCTCTAAACCAGCCCTTCAGTACTCGCTTTCATTCATGGAAACCCTTACTCTGCAACTGCAAACAAGTCCCCAGGAGACCATCCACATTCTTCTCTGCTATAGGCCACCCGGGCCAAAATCGCAGTTTTTACCATCATTGACAGAGTTCATCTCCACTTATACCCTAAACAGCAAACATCTTTTGCTGCTCGGGGACTTCAATCTCTGGGCCAACTCCTCACAGGATCCCGTGGCCGACGCCTGTATTGACCACCTGGAAGGACTAGGACTACAGCAACTAGTATGTGGGCCCACACACGCTTCAGGTCACACACTCAACCTAATTTTCAGACAAAATCTGAAAATAAGTATTTTGGAAAATGAACCGTTGCCATGGACAGATCACCATGCAATCAAATTCATTATTTCCAAAACTCCCCCATTGCTAAAAACCCAAGCCGGTGGCAACACACTGGACTAGATCTCAGAAGAAGCTCCATTCGGAACTCTTCAAATCTACCTTGGAAAATACAATTAAAACAATTCAACCATTTCGAACAGCCTCAGATACACTGGATGCCATAAATGCGGCCCTACTACAGTCAGCAGACTTAGTAGTGCCGAAACGCAAAGCCACTATCAGGAAAAGCAAGGCCGGCTGGTTCAACAACCAGCTGTCGCTACTGAAGCAAGAGCGCAGAAGGGCAGAAGCCGCCTGGAAAAGAAGCGCTTCTGAGGAGAACCTCTCCACCTACAAAGGAGCAATAAGAAAATACCACAAAGAAATCTTCAAAGCCAAGAAAAATTATTTTTCCAAGGCTATCAACAGCGCCCTAAACCGCCCCCGTGAACTCTTCAAGCTGGTCACGCAGACCATGAATCCAGGCTGTCTTGAAGCCCCCAATTCAGATACCCAAGAATTTTGCAATGAACTGTCGGATTTCTTCATCAATAAAATTGAGAATCCGGGAAAGCATTCAGCAAAACAATACCCCCCTCAACCCCTCCCCCAAACAACCACACAACACCCATAGAAACTTTCTACAACCAAGAAAGTTCACTCTGGAACCCATCTCTATCGATGACACAGAAAATATCATTGGCGCTTTGCGTAACAGCACATCGCCTAATGATATCATCCCCATCAAACTGCTGAAGGAATGTGCCGACATCCTGGCACCTCCCATCACGCAGCTTATAAATCAGTAATTTAAGGAAGGCATAGTGCTTTCCCTACTGAAAGAGGGCACAATACAGCCCATCTGTCATGATAAGAGATACAGGAATCTTACCAATACTGACAGCGCCAGGAGAAGTCTGTTTCACACGGGCGTGATGTGCGCGGCGCGAGCGTGCACGCGGCGCGCGCGGCGGGAGTGCGCGCGCGCGCTGACGTCATTTCGGCGCCAAGAACTGCTATTTAAACCATCTGATCCCACTGTATCTTGCTGACCAGTCTGCAGCAATCCCTGACTGAATCTGAACCTGTTACCTGTCTGCCTGATTACCGAATACCTGACCCGGCTTCCGTTGACCCTTCTCTGCCTGCAGCCTGCCTCTGACCCCGGCCTGATCCGACTACCGACTCTGCTTAAACCCGCCTTGCTGTCTGCTTACCTGATTCACCGACCCGGTCTGAACCTGATTCAATCCTCGGACCTGTCTCCGTCTCCTGATTGGTGCCTGATCCAGTGTCTGACAATCCCTTGGCTCCTATTCACAAGCGCTACAACACCGTTCCTGTGTTTGCTGGATTTCTGCCAGGACCTCGCCAACACCTGTTCACTTCCTCTTCCGGTCCATCTCCAGCTTCCCACCAGGCGCTTGTGTCCCTCCAGACTCCGTACCCCCTGTTTGCTCTACCAGGGGTTCCTGAGTCAGAGGCTTACGAGAGGCCGCTCCCTGCACATTGGGCTCCATAACCAGGTACGTGACACCATCTTGAAGAAACCCACCCTGGACCCCAAGGACCCAACTCGCCGCCATCCCATTACAATGCTAAACGTTTTCTCCAAGGTAATGGAGAAAGTAGTGGTACAGCAGCTGCAACAGCATCTAGATACCCACAATCTACTTGATCTATTCCAATCAGGCTTCTGTCCCGGACATGGGACAGAAACAGCATTGCTCAAAATATGGGACGATGCTCTAGAGGCCGCAGACTAAGGAGAATCTTGTCTCCTGGTTCTGCTGGACCTGAGAGCAGCCTTTGACACGGTAGACCACAAACTTTTACTGACTCGGCTGGCTGAGGTAGCCAGAGTCACAGATGGTGATTTACCATGGTTTTCCTCTTTTTTGGAAAACCGATCACAAACAGTGAAATTGGGACCTTTCACTTCTGAAAAACGCACAGTGTCATGTGGAGTCCCTCAAGGATCACCCCTGTCACCGGTGCTCTTCAAAATCTATCTTCGCCCACTTTTTGAAATCATCAGTGGGCAACAACTACTTTATCACTCATATGCAGACGACACGCAACTATATTTTCGCATGTGCAATAAAAAGGATCATCATCGCAGTTTAGAGAATTGTCTCTCTTTGATAGAGCGTGGCTCTCTCTGGTGGTGCGGGTACATCGTGCCTCTCTCTGGTGGTGCGGGTACAGCGTGGCTCTCTCTGGTGGTGGGGGTACAGTGTGGCTCCCTCTCTGGTGGCGCGGCTACAGCGTGGCTCGCTCTCTGGTGGCACGGGTACAGCGTGACTTGCTCTCTGGTGGCGCGGGTACAGCGTGGCTTTTCCTCCATTACAGTGTTTAGGACCAACATCAGCCACCCCCGTGACTGTCAACAAACCCCCCCCCCCCCCCCCGTGACCGGGCTGCTCAGTCTAAAAATGCCCGGGCCTATTTTTTGGTCCAGGCCTGCAGGGCACCAGTTCCTCTGTTTGGTGTGCTATCCAGCCAAGCATGCAAAGGAGGCAGTGGACTGGCTTACAAAACCATCCTCCTCATCCTCTGTCATCCAAGCAAAAACTAGTGCACAGTCCACCGCAGCTGCCAGAGCAGCTTATTCTGCCTCCTTTTCCACAGCTACTCCTGTATCAGTTTAGTGTGAGTCAATTGATGTGTAGCATGACCATTCATTTTTACTTATTTATTTTTTTATTTGGTCAGGTTTCCTGCAGTATATTTCAGTGCGTTGGTGTACATTTACCACAGTATATTTAAGTATGTTGACCCTTTCGCTGCCAGGCCCTTTGCACCATTTTGTACACTCAGGTGGTCCGACTATTTTTGCCATTTTTTACTTTGCTTTTTTATTTTTCACTTATAGCTTTCAGAATTTGTGAAAAACCAGCCAAAACCATATATTTTCTGAAAACACATGACCAGTAGAATAAAAAGAAGGCGTTACAGACTTTTTAGACCCCCAGGTATTTGCACAAATGTTTATCAAACCAATATATTTGCAAAAAAATACACTAAAATCGTTATTAGCAGACAAAAGAACAGAAAATTTGACAAAATTCCTACTAAATATAAAAGTGTAGGAAAAAAGGTATGAGAAATTGCGCCAAGTGAAAAAAACTGTGAATAAGCTGCTAGACACCACAAACTGACATAATTTGTAAACAAACAAAGAAAAATAAAGTGTAGCGCTTAAGTGAATTATTTACATAGTATAAACATGAAAACTTAAATCCATATATGAGTGACCATATACTAAGTAGACCAGGGAGAAGATTTCAATCTCCAATGAACAAGTGACATACCACAAAAAAGTAATGTCTAAAAAGAAAAATACTATGATAAGACAGTGAATCCAACAAAGGTATGCATATATAATATATGGTGAGAAGTGTATATATACATAAAAAATGCGTGGCAGGGTAGCTGGAGCTGGCGTACAAAGCTGACGCATTTCGTCTAATAGACATCAACTGGGGTGTTAATGTCTTATTAGACTAAATGCGTTGGGTTTGTACGCCAGCTCCAGCTACCCTGCCACGCTACTATGACCCTCTCTGCTCCTTTTATTTGTTTGCAAAACTTTTTCACGTGATTTGTGATTTTTTGCCATTTGAAATTTTTTGCCATTTGCACGTTTTTTATTGCTGATTTCTGCTTTTTTGTATGGCAATTATTTTGGAATACATTTTTCCAATATTTGTGGAGGCTTCTTTCTTTTTTACATGCCCCATTATAAGTCCTGCTGAATCAACATTGGTTAGTGGACCAACATTGGATCCTGTCGTGGGAACATTCACAAACCTGCCAGCCAGAGGAGGAGACGTCTCCTGGTTCCTGTCCATTGGTGTGATTAAGCGTTGCTGATCCACGACCGTATGGTGAGCTGGATCCATTCGTCACGGTAAGAGTGTGTAATTCTCTCCCCATCCATTGGTGAAGGCACTCCCGGGTGACATGTTGGTATCACACCACTCATGCTGAGACCTCACACAAGTAACATTTACACTGTGGACTAGATCACCTTCATTGGGTATTTGTCCAAACCTTGGATTCTGGCATTTACAAGGACTTTTTCTTTGATTGGATATTCATATAAAGCATTTTTTATGTATATATACGCTTCTCACCATATATTACATATGCATAACTGTGTTGGATTCACTGTCTTATACTAGTATTTTTCTTTTTAGACATTACTTTTTTGTGGTATGTCACTTTATCTTTGTTTATTGGAGATTGAAATCTTTTGGACACATAATTGTTCTCCCTGTTTTACTTAGTATATATGGATTTAAGTTTTCATGTTATTACATGTAAATAATTCACTTAGGCGCTACACTTTATTTTTCTACTAAATATAAAAGCTTAAAGGGGTGTTCCAGCCAAATGTTATGTTTATTAAAAGTCAGCAGCTACAAAAAAGTGTAGCTGCTGGCTTTTAATAAACATACACTTACCTGCGTTCCAGAGACGCGCCGGCCGGGGCTCCGCTCCGCTCCCCAAAAAACTAAAACAGCAAAAACAGTAAACAGTGGGGTAACAAAAGCTGATGCGTTTCACATCGACAACCGATGCTTAGTCATACCTAGCTATGACTAAGCATCGGTTGTCGATGTGAAACGCGTCAGCTTTTGTTACCCCACTGTTTGCTGTTTTTGCTGTTTTAGTTTTTTGGCTGGAATAAACAGGCACTATTTTTAAGTCTTTTCATCCATTGGAGTGCGGCTGTCCATTTTTCTTTCCTTATATTGCACCACGCATTGCCTGCACCCATTTGGGTTTTTGAACTTTACTCACCACTGAAGAGTGTCATCTGGAGCGGCGGTTTTCCCTTTACATAAATGTAAAACTGGGAGCAACGCCTCTGTTTGTGCAATTGCTTCATCCCAAATGACATAAATGGGACTGCCTGCACAGAGATGCACGGGACACCTGTGTATCCCTGTAAAACGTATGCTGTGTATGCCCTGTGTGAAGGGGGCCTTAGGCCCCCTTCACACAAGCACACCGATCAGGTCTGCCTGTCCGTTTTTCAGGCGGGCCCAATCGGACCACCCATTGTTCTCTATGGAGAGACTGATGTAAATGGACATGTGTCCGTTTACTCCCGCCTGCATCTGATCCGGTCCACTAAAAACAGATTGGTGGGGATTCCATTCCCCATCCACCTAGAAGATCAAATGTCATCCAATGGAAATAGACAGGTGGTCCATTTCCATCCTACTGTCCCATAGAGAACAGCGGGCTGTGTCTGTGCCCACTCTGCATCAGCGGAGCAAACAAGAGCCTGTCATCCGCCTGCTCAGCGGGGATCAGCAGACAGATCCCCGCTGAGCAGGCAAATCTGCTTGACCGAGTCCACTCCATGTGAAAGGCATCTTACCAGGAGCGGCCGGTCCATTAGGGGTGCTGGGGTGATGCCCCTCTTGCTGGGCGCCAAACTCGTACGTTTGTGTTTTATTTTTTTCAAGCCACATGATTAGAGCCTGAGGCTCTAATTGGTTTGAACAAGGTTGAGCTCAGGGCCCAGAGCACTGCACCCCGAACTCACCCACTTGTGACAATAGAGAATTAATATATGCTTCTGGCTTCTCCTCCTGGCCGATCAGGATGGATCGAGTTGTCTGGCAGGAAATGCTGAGGTATCCATGGAAGGGTGAGTGTGGGGGGACCGTCACTGTTTTTTTTTTTTTTGAGACCGAGAAAGGGACTGAAGATAGTGTTTCTCTGTAGCACTTTATTCTAATGAATGAGGACTCTGTATAGAGATTCTATTCATTCATAAAATGAAAGTCTGATACATTGTAATACTTACAATGTATCAGCTGTCAGTGGGCATATAGCAGTAGTGATTGCTGCATGCGACCTCTCTTCTACATATGTTTACCAAGCCCCTATATTATATCACTCCCAACCGCACTGCCCCCCCCCCCCCCACAATTGCCGCAATCTCCAGCCTGAAAGATCACAGGGAGAAGCTGCAGATGGAGAGATACTGCTCAGAGCGGCCATGGAACGGGGGTGCGGGGATAGTTGGGGGTCATATGACTGGCGTGGGGACACATCTGGACCCCCCCCAAGCCCCATGCAGCACCTGAAGCCGGTGGGAGTGGTAGAGGAGGGATGCCAGCTAATGATGGTGGCTGCGGAGAGTGGGTTTGCAGGGGGGGTCGGATTGGGTAAATCTTCCATCGCCCCATTCAGTATTTTAATGAGTTCTGAGAGCAACACTTTCCCATAGTACTTGTAGGTCTATAATGGACTCTACTGGTCCCGGGGACTTCTGGTTGGCCATTAGGGATGACCTGAACATTCCCGCGTTCGGTTTGCACCAGAACCTTCGAACAGACCGCGGGTTTGCGCGAACATTTAGAACCCCATTGACGTCTATGGGACTCGAACGTTCGAATTCAAAAACGATAATTTTAAAGACCAATATTCAATTTAATGTTGGAAAACGTCTTTCAGAACCCGGGTCTTGCCCCAGGGAACATGTATCAATGGAAAAAAAAGTTTTAAAAACGGCGGTTTTTGCCGGAGCATCGATTTTAATGATGCTTAAAGTGAAAAAAGAAAAATGTCTTTAAATATCAAACCTGCTGGGTGTCTATAGTAGTGGCACATGTTTAGAAATGTCCCTGCACAACATGAGAGGACTACAAAAAAAAAGTAATACCGCTTGCGCACGTGCTGTGTGGCAACAATATGTCGAATATTTTAGCGGTGGTGGGGGGCCATTATTGTTTTGTGAAAGAAAAATTTTAGAAAAAAGGACACCCCTCAGACATACTGTAATTGGAGCGCAACAGGGGCAGAAAAAGTGTGCAACACTGCAACCCCTCCCAATAACTCCAATTGGAGCGCAACATCGAGCCACGTGCAAAGTATTGCATCAAAAATTGTTATTAGGCGCCCCTGTTAAACAGGGACAGAAATATTGTGCCTTAGGCACTGGTGGCGGAGCCCAGAAACACAACATTTCTTACTAGCTATCAGCAAGAAAAGTGAGGAGGAGGATGATATTCCATCAGCAGCATATAAGGACAGTGACTCAGCATCAGCATACGCAGTCTAAAAGGGATCCGACATTTCAACCAAAAAATATTATTCAGTAACATCAGCATCAGGTTCTTGGTAGCTGGTGTTGATCCAAGCCTGATTCATTTTGATGAAGGTCAGTCGATCAACAGAGTCGGTGGAGAGGTGCACCCTGTGATCAGTAACAAAGCCTCCAGCAGCACTAATTGTGCGTTCTGAAAGAACACTGGATGCAGGGCAAGCCAGTAGCTCAATTGCGTACTGTGCAAGCTCTGGCCAGTGATCCATCCTCAAGACCCAGTAAGCCAGAGGATTTTTGGTGGGGAAGGAGTCCAAGTCGGATCTTGCCCCTAGGTATAAACCAGACGCTGGCGATGGTTGCTGGAACCGGTCAGACCTTGAGGCTGCAAACTAAAAAACTGTCTGAAGGCATCGGTCAGATGGCCACCTTCTCCACCGCTCCTTCTGTGACTCACTGAAGCCTCAGCAAGACGTCGTCCAGAGCCAGGTTTTGGTAATCCCCCCGGTTCTGGGAACACATTGCACAGACCCTTCTGCAAGGCCTCCCGCAGAAGTTTCATTTTCGGCTCCCTCTGCGATGGCAACATAAGGTCCGCAACCTTACTCTTGTAACGTGGATCAAGGAGAGTTGTCAGCCAGTAATGATCCGTCTCCTTGATAGCATGTACACGAGGATCCTTTCGCAGGCTTTGCAGGATCAGGGAGGCCATGCAGCGTAGGTTTGCAGAGGTATTCGGGGCACAGTCCTCTGGGTCACTGAGGACGACAGGATCCACAGGCACCTCATCCCAGCCACGTAAAAATCCACGTGTTCCTTGGGACTGTAAATGATCCCTTGAAGACTGCTGCTGCTGAGTGCTAGGCTCCACCTCCATGCTGCTGATACAATCCTCCTCCTCCTCCTCCTCTTCCTGTGTGCTAGGTGGGCAAGCAGGCCCACTGTCTGGGTAAAGGGGGCCTTGAGAGGTAAGGAAGTCCTCCTCTTCCTCCCTCTGTTCTGCCTCAAGGGCCCTGTCCATTATTCCACGTAGCGTGTGCTCCAACATGTGAATAAGAGGGACAGTCTCACTGATGCATGCACTGTCACTGCTCACCATCCTCGTGGCCTCCTCAAATGGTGACAGGACAGTGCATGCATCCCTGATCAAGGCCTACTGGCGTGGGGAAAATAACTAGCTGCCCTGACCCAGTTTTGCTGCCATATTGGCACAGGTACTCATTGATGGCCCGCTGCTGCGTGTGCAGCCGCTGCAGCATGGCCAACGTAGAGTTCCATCTGGTGGGCATGTCACAGATTAGGCGGTTCTTGGGCAGGTTGTATTCCCTTTGGAGGTCTGTCAGCCGAGCAGTGGCATTATATGACCTCCGGAAATGCACACAGACTTTCCTGGCCTGCTTCAGGACATCCTGTAAGCCCGGGTACCTGCCCAAGAACCGCTGCACCACCAAATTCAGCACATGAGCAGGGCACGTGCGTGAGTTTTCCCTGTCACAGGGCAGAGAAGAGGTTGGTGCCATTATCGCTGACCACCATTCCAGGCTTCAGCTAGCGTGGCGCCAACCACCTCTTAGCCTGCCCCTGCAGAACTGAAAGAACCTTGTAACGGTCACCACCGCTTACGACTTTCCATCCAACCACGACAAGCTTATCTGACACACAGAGCTCCGTTCTTGCTTCCAAAGATATGACCATTTATTAGTATTTTCTCAGGTTCTTATACAGTCTCAAGCATAATGCAGTTTATCACAGGACAATGCAATCTCCACCCCCCTATTCACTCACTGAGGATAATTCTTTAATTGGTAGCTAGACATGACGGCACCGTATCATCAATATGGTTCAATTAACCTTGAATAGTAACACAGACATCTAGTTGAATAAGTTCTCTAGACAGCTTTATCACACAATGGCAGAGTCTTGTGAGAGTGGGTGCAATCCACACCTTCAACGGAATGTCTTTACAGTGGATAGCCAACACCTTAAGATATTTCAATAGCATATTATACAAAGGTATGACTCACTCTGGTCTTGTAGACCTGAATTAACACCTTTCAAAAGCATGTGTGCCCAGATTGCATAGCTAACAGCTCTTTATATTTGAAGACATCCTGCAAACATGAATTATTATTAATGTCCCTTATTAATGTCTTCTGTAATATATGAATTATGATTCTTTGTCACCCTATGGCCCTAGTGGACATAAGGTGACCCTAGACATAGGAATATCTCAGTCTGTCACGGGCCATTCCATTACATCTCTCCCCTTTCGGTGGGAGACGGACACAGGTGGTAACCCCAAACGGGTTGACTCCGAAGTCTGTCAGTAGGTCCAGTCCTCCAATGCTGGTCTCCATACTGTACCCCAAATAAATGGCTCCAAACTGAGCATTACTCACCCCGCCAACCTCTGCCTCTCTTAGAGAACACGCCTGCCGCTGGGGAGAAGGCAGGGTGGCGGGGCTCAGTCCATCATGCTGTTGGGGGTCTGGGCCAACTGCCCCCCCTTCCTGGGGTATACCAGTGGAGACTGAAGTCCCATCCACTGGTGCTTGGTGAAAACCCCCTGGTGCTTGCAAAGCAAAGCCGACATCCTCCTGTCCCAGTCCTTTACCATTTTCTGGGGTTGTGCCAGTGGAGACTGAAGTCCCATCCACTACCCCAGGAACCCCCTCTTCTGTTAGTAAGGAGCAGAGGCCTATGACACTCTGCTCTGTTGCCAGCTCTTCCGCTGGGTTGCTGTGAGTGGAGACCACAGTCCCATCCACTACCACAGGGTCCCCCTCTACTGTTAGTGAGGAGCAGAGGCCTATGACACTCTGCTCTGTTGCCAGCTCTTCCGCTGGGTTGCTGTGAGTGGAGACCACAGTCCCATCCACCACCACAGGGTCCCCGTCTTCCGTTAGTGGAGAGCAGAGGTCCGTGAACCTCTGTTCTGTTGCCAGCTCTTCCGCTGGGTCGCTGTGAGTGGAGACCACAGTCCCATCCACTACCACAGGGTCCCCCTCTTCTGCTAGTTGGGAGCAGAGGCTTGGCGCACCCTGCTCTGTTGCCAGTGATTCAGCTGGGGGTAAAAGCTTTACCACCTCAGCTTGTTGCTGGAGAGAGGGGTCAACCGCCCCGGCTCTCTGGAACTCCACACCATCCGCTTCAGCTTTAGGGATGGCAATCTCCATTTTTTCCACTGCCGATTCATCAGCCAGGAGTTCACAGTTGTCGTCTGAACTTTCCTTATAGTTCCAGGCAATGGGAGCCCCACCCTGCTGCTGAGCGGAGTCTAGCAGCTGTCTGTAGGCGACCTCCAGCTCCCATTCCCGAATGGCCAGAAATTCCAAATCTTCCTGTGACTAGTGGCCTCCCGAGATATTCAATATTTCCTCTCTGTGCTCCATTATGTCCTCCAAGCGCCACTCCCGATCATCCCCGAAGTCGGGATCACTGGACATCCTCCAATACAACAATCCCAGGCCATCATAGTCATAGCCTTCTGTGGGGCTGTCATCTGCTGACCACAGGCATTCTTGGGCTACATACCACCGGAGGGCTCTGTAGCTCTCATCCAGCTGCATCTCTGCCCGGATCAGCCTGCTTAACTCTGCTATCCACTCCTGCTTCGGTTGTTCCCCCAACAACAGCATTCGTACGTCATAATGCGGCCAGTACCTTGCATAGATGGAGGGCAGGACCTTTCCTTGGTGTTGCTGCTCCAGAGCTAACGCTTCCTTCCAGAGTTGGCAACGAATCACATCCGACCATCCCAACAGGACCTCCTCTGATACTGGTCCTCTATGCTGTATCCGCATCTCTTGTAACCTCCTTTGGAATTCCTCTTCCATGGAGACTGGTATCTGCACCTCTCCTCTCTCTTCAGCTGCTGCAGCACTTCTTCGCTGTCGCAAGGTGGCATCCACAGCCGCTATAACCCGGTCCATGATCTCCGGCGGAGGATTAGGACCATATTGTGCCAGTCCATGTTTAACAGCCCGATCAAAAAATTCTTCCTCGGGTGTCCTGTCTGTTACGCTGGGCCTCTTAGCTCTATTCATTTCGACAAGTTCTGCGATAATGTCCCTTTTCTTACGGTTGCTGGCCGGTCTGCCCCGGCTCTCCAGTAAGTCCATGAGGGAAGAGAGCTTCATCCGTTCATACAGCGTCTCCATTGTCCTGTGTCCTTGTAGCCGTCCTTCTGAAGATGGAATCATCCCACCGCTGCCACCAATGTAACGGTCACCACCGCTTACGACTTTCCATCCAACCACGACAAGCTTATCTGACACACTCCGACAATATTGCATACACGATCCATATCCTTTCCCAGAATAAGACGAGACAGAGCTCCGTTCTTGCTTCCAAAGATATGACCATTTATTAGTATTTTCTCAGCTTCTTATACAGTCTCAAGCATAATGCAGTTTATCACAGGACAATGCAATCTCCACCCCCCTATTCACTCACTGAGGATAATTCTTTAATTGGTAGCTAGACATGACGGCACCGTATCATCAATAGGGTTCAATTAACCTTGAATAGTAACACAGACATCTAGTTGAATAAGTTCTCTAGACAGCTTTATCACACAATGGCAGAGTCTTGTGAGAGTGGGTGCAATCCACACCTTCAACGGAATGTCTTTACAGTGGATAGCCAACACCTTAAGATATTTCAATAGCATATTATACAAAGGTATGACTCACTCTGGTCTTGTAGACCTGAATTAACACCTTTCAAAAGCATGTGTGCCCAGATTGCATAGCTAACAGCTTTTGATATTTGAAGACATCCTACAAACATGAATTATTATTAATGTCCCTTATTAATGTCTTCTTTAATATATGAATTATGATTCTTTTTCACCCTATGGCCCTAGTGGACATAAGGTGACCCTAGACATAGGAATATCTCAGTCTGTCATGGGCCATTCCGTTAAAAACCTCTTCCCCAGTGTGGCTCATGTCTCCCAAGCGCACCAGCTCTAGCACCGCATGGCATCTCTTGGCCTGCATTCCTGAGTAGCCCCTCGTACGCCTACGGAGCACGGCTGGTTCTGAGGAAACAGCACAGGAAGAGGCCACAGAGGAAGATGAAGAGGAGGGGGTGGAGGAGAGAGGTGTGTCGCAAGCAGTAGTAGTGTTTTGGAGGCGTGGTGGCGGAACAACCTCCAAAACTAATGTACCTTGCCCTGCATCCTTCATAGCTGCCAGCAGAGTCACCCAATGAGCCGTAAAAGACAGGTAACGTCCCTGTCCATGCCTGCTGGACCATGAGTCAACAGTAAGATTCACCTTACCACTGACTGCCCTGTCCAGCAAGGCATGGACATTGCCTTCCACATGCCGGTAGAGAGCCAGAGTCGCCTTCCGTGAGAAAAAGTGGCGTTTTGGTACTTGCCAATGAGGTACTGCACATTCCACAAACTCACGGAAGGGGGCAGAATCTACCAACTGAAAAGATAGCAGTTGAAGTGCTAGCAATTTCGCTAAGCTAGCATTCATCCGCTGGGCATGTGGATGACTGGGAGTGTACTTCTTTCGGCGCTGCAGCAGCTGGGGCAGGGAAATTTGTCTGGTACTACAGAAGGGCAAGGGGAGGTCCGCTTTGGTCTTTGGTGTGGGTCTTTCTGGTATGCTTGCCAACGAGTTGCATGGCAGGTCGACATATGTCTTGACAAGCATGTGGTGCCCAAGCGGGTGATGTTTTGGCCACGCAAGATACGCTTGAGACATATGTTGCAAACAGCAAAGGTACGATCTGATGGACATGTTTCAAAAAAGGCCCACACCAAAGAACTTTTGCTGTACCGTTGAGACACCGCAGTGCCATGCGAAGATGTGCCACGTAATGCAGTTTGTGTGCTGCCCTTAAGCTGACCCCTGGAGGGCATCCTGCCTCTTTGGAGATGTGCCTGTGCCTCATCCTCCTCCTCCTCTTCCTCCTCCTCTTTCTCCTCCTCTCTCCTATCAGGCACCCAGGTAGAGTCAGTGACCTCATCATCCCCTCCCTCCTCATCAGCACTGTCGAAAACCTGGCAATATGCTCCAGCTGGGGGAACATCACTCCCAGATTGCTGTCCCTCTCGGCCACCCCCTCTCCCTGGGCTCACATCAATGCCTTCCTCTATCTGTGTTCCGTCATCGGAGTCTTCAAAACGCTGTGCATCTTCCTGCAGCATGTACCCAACACTGTGTTCAAACAGTTCGGGGGACTCCTCAGGAGGACATGGTGGAACTAGGGAAGGATTGTGTGAAGCCATTGTGCAGAGGGAAGAGGATGCCTTGGCAGCTGCTTTGCCAGACAAACTTAGATCAGTCTGTGTGAGAGAGGATGAGGAGGATGAGGATGGCTTGGTCATCCACTCTACTAATTTCTCTGCATGTTGAGGCATGTTGAGGCTCAACACGGCCATCTCCCGAAAAGGATGAGCGTCCACGGCCACGTGCTGAAGAGGATGCACCACACCCACCACCAGCGTTACCTCTAGATGCAGAGCCTGCTTGCCCTCGTGACTCTCTGCCTCTTTGTTGTCCTTCCAGACATATTTATGCGTTCAGGTGCTATTTAACAGCACAAGCGCAGTGACAACAACTGCGTTTAGGTGGTATTAAACAGCACACGCGCAGTAAGAGCGACTGCGTTCAGGTGCTATGTAACAGCACACGCGCAGTGACACCAAATGCGTTCAGGTGGTATGTAACAGCAAATGTGCAGTGACACCAAATGCGTTCAGGTGGTATGTAACAGCAAACGTGCAGTGGCAACAAATGCGTTCAGGTGGTATGTAACAGCACACGTGCAGTGGCACCAAATGCGCTCAGGTGGTATGTAACAGCACACGTGCAGTGACAACAAATGCGTTCAGGTGGTATGTAACAGCAAATGTGCAGTGACACCAACTGCGCTCACGTGGTATGTAACAGCACAAGCGCAGTGACACCAACTGCGTTCAGGTGCTATGTAACAGCACAAGCGCAGTGACACCAACTGTGTTCAGGTGGTATGTAACAGCACACGTGCAGTGACACCAAATGTGATCAGGTGGTATGTAACAGCAAATGTGCAGTGACACCAACTGCGTTCAGGTGGTATGTAACAGCACATGTGCAGTGACACCAAATGTGCTCAGGTGGTATGTAACAGCAAACGTGCAGTGACACCAACTGCGCTCAGGTGGTATGTAACAGCACAAGCGCAGTGACACCAACTGCGCTCAGGTGGTATGTAACAGCACACGTGCAGTGACACCAAATGTGCTCAGGTGGTATGTAACAGCAAACGTACAGTGACACCAACTGCGTTCAGGTGCTATGTAACAGCACAAGCGCAGTGACACCAACTGCTTTCAGGTGGTATGTAACTGCACAAGCGCAGTGACACCAACTGCGTTCAGGTGGTATGTAACAGCACACGTGCAGTGGCACCAAATGCGTTCAGGTGGTATGTAACAGCACACGTGCAGGGACACCAAATGTGCTCAGGTGGTATGTAACAGCACACGTGCAGTGACACCAAATGCGCTCAGGTGGTATGTAACAGCAAATGTGCAGTGACACCAACTGCGCTCAGGTGGTATGTAACAGCACAAGCGCAGTGACACCAACTGCGTTTAGGTGGTATTAAACAGCACACGCACAGTCAGAGCGACTGCGTTTATGTGCAATTGAATAGCCCACTTGCATTAACAGCAACTGCGTTTCTGTGCAAATAAATAGCACACGTGCAGTGACACCAAATGCGCTCAGGTGGTATGTAACAGCAAACGTACAGTGACACCAACTGTGTTCAGGTGCTATGTAACAGCACAAGCGCAGTGACACCAACTGTGTTCAGGTGGTATGTAACAGCACACGTGCAGTGGCACCAAATGCATTCAGGTGGTATGTAACAGCACACGTGCAGTGACACCAACTGCGTTCAGGTGGTATGTCACAGCACACGTGCAGTGACACCAAATGCGCTCAGGTGGTATGTAACAGCAAATGTGCAGTGACACCAACTGCGCTCAGGTGGTATGTAACAGCACAAGTGCAGTGACACCAACTGTGCTCAGGTGGTATGTAACAGCACACATGCAGTGACACCAACTGCGTTCAGGTGGTATGTAACAGCACACATGCAGTGACACCAAATGCGCTCAGGTGGTATGTAACAGCACACGTGCAGTGACACCAAATGCGCTCAGGTGGTATGTAACAGCAAACGTACAGTGACACCAACTGCGTTCAGGTGCTATGTAACAGCACAAGCGCAGTGACACCAACTGCTTTCAGGTGGTATGTAACAGCACACGTGCAGTGACACCAACTGCGTTCAGGTGGTATGTAACAGCACACGTGCAGTGACACCAAATGTGCTCAGGTGGTATGTAACAGCACACGTGCAGTGACACCAAATGCGCTCAGGTGGTATGTAACAGCACAAGCGCAGTGACACCAACTGCGTTTAGGTGGTATTAAACAGCACACGCACAGTCAGAGCGACTGCGTTTATGTGCAATTGAATAGCCCACTTGCATTAACAGCAACTGCGTTTCTGTGCAAATAAATAGCACACGTGCAGTGACACCAAATGTGCTCAGGTGGTATGTAACAGCAAACGTACAGTGACACCAACTGCGTTCAGGTGCTATGTAACAGCACAAGCGCAGTGACACCAACTGTGTTCAGGTGGTATGTAACAGCACACGTGCAGTGGCACCAAATGCATTCAGGTGGTATGTAACAGCACACGTGCAGTGACACCAAATGCGCTCAGGTGGTATGTAACAGCAAACGTGCAGTGACACCAACTGTGCTCAGGTGGTATGTAACAGCACAAGTGCAGTGACACCAACTGTGCTCAGGTGGTATGTAACAGCACACATGCAGTGACACCAACTGCGTTCAGGTGGTATGTAACAGCACACATGCAGTGACACCAAATGCGCTCAGGTGGTATGTAACAGCACACGTGCAGTGACACCAAATGCGCTCAGGTGGTATGTAACAGCAAACGTACAGTGACACCAACTGCGTTCAGGTGCTATGTAACAGCACAAGCGCAGTGACACCAACTGCGTTCAGGTGGTATGTAACAGCACACGTGCAGTGGCACCAACTGCGTTCAGGTGGTATGTAACAGCACACATGCAGTGACACCAACTGCGTTCAGGTGGTATGTAACAGCACACGTGCAGTGACACCAAATGCGCTCAGGTGGTATGTAACAGCACACGTGCAGTGACACCAAATGCGCTCAGGTGGTATGTAACAGCACAAGCGCAGTGACACCAACTGCGCTCAGGTGGTATGTAACAGCACACATGCAGTGACACCAACTGCGTTCAGGTGGTATGTAACAGCACACGTGCAGTGACACCAAATTCGCTCAGGTGGTATGTAACAGCACAAGCGCAGTGACACCAACTGCGTTCAGGTGGTATGTAACAGCACACGTGCAGTGGCACCAAATGCGTTCAGGTGGAATGTAACAGCACACGTGCAGTGACACCAACTGCGTTCAGGTGGTATGTAACAGCACACGTGCAGTGACACAAAATGTGCTCAGGTGGTATGTAACAGCACATGTGCAGTGACACCAAATGCGCTCAGGTGGTATGTAACAGCAAATGTGCGGTGACACCAACTGCGCTCAGGTGGTATGTAACAGCACAAGCGCAGTGACACCAACTGCGTTTAGGTGGTATTAAACAGCACACACACAGTCAGAGCGACTGCGTTTCTGTGCAATTGAATAGCCCACTTGCATTAACAGCAACTGCGTTTCTGTGCAAATAAATAGCACACGTGCAGTGACACCAAATGTGCTCAGGTGGTATGTAACAGCAAACGTACAGTGACACCAACTGTGTTCAGGTTCTATGTAACAGCACAAGCGCAGTGACACCATCTGCGTTTAGGTGGTATTAAACAGCACACACACAGTCAGAGCGACTGCGTTTCTGTGCAATTGAATAGCCCACTTGCATTAACAGCAACTGCGTTTCTGTGCAAATAAATAGCACACGTGCAGTGACACCAAATGTGCTCAGGTGGTATGTAACAGCAAACGTACAGTGACACCAACTGCGTTCAGGTGCTATGTAACAGCACAAGCGCAGTGACACCAACTGCGTTCAGGTGGTATGTAACAGCACACGTGCAGTGGCACCAAATGCGTTCAGGTGGTATGTAACAGCACACGTGCAGTGACACCAACTGCGTTCAGGTGGTATGTAACAGCACACGTGCAGTGACACCAAATGTGCTAAGGTGGTGTGTAACAGCACACGTGCAGTGACACCAACTGCGTTCAGGTGGTATGTAACAGCACAAGCGCAGTGACACCAAATGCGTTCAGGTGCTATGTAACAGCACAAGCGCAGTGACACCAACTGTGTTCAGGTGGTATGTAACAGCACACGTGCAGTGACACCAAATGTGCTCAGGTGGTATGTAACAGCAAATGTGCAGTGACACCAACTGCGTTCAGGTGGTATGTAACAGCACACGTGCAGTGACACCAAATGTGCTCAGGTGGTATGTAACAGCAAACGTGCAGTGACACCAACTGCGTTCAGGTAGTATGTAACAGCACACATGCAGTGACACCAAATGTGCTCAGGTGGTATGTAACAGCAAACGTGCAGTGACACTAACTGCGTTCAGGTGGTATGTAACAGCACACGTGCAGTGACACCAAATGCGCTCAGGTGGTATGTAACAGCAAACGTGCAGTGACACCAACTGCGCTCAGGTGGTATGTAACAGCACAAGCGCAGTGACACCAACTGCACTCAGGTGGTATGTAACAGCACAAGCGCAGTGACACCAACTGCGCTCAGGTGGTATGTAACAGCACACATGCAGTGACACCAACTGTGTTCAGGTGGTATGTAACAGCACACGTACAGTGACACCAAATGCGCTCAGGTGGTATGTAACAGCACACGTGCAGTGACACCAAATGCGCTCAGGTGGTATGTAACAGCAAACGTACAGTGACACCAACTGCGTTCAGGTGCTATGTAACAGCACAAGTGCAGTGACACCAACTGCGTTCAGGTGGTATGTAACAGCACACGTGCAGTGGCACCAAATGCGTTCAGGTGGTATGTAACAGCACACGTGCAGTGACACCAACTGCGTTCAGGTGGTATGTAACAGGACACTTGCAGTGACACCAAATGTGCTCAGGTGGTATGTAACAGCACACGTGCAGTGACACCAAATGCGCTCAGGTGGTATGTAACAGCAAATGTGCAGTGACACCAACTGCGCTCAGGTGGTATGTAACAGCACAAGCGCAGTGACACCAACTGCGTTTAGGTGGTATTAAACAGCACATGCACAGTCAGAGCGACTGCGTTTCTGTGCAATTAAATAGCCCACTTGCATTAACAGCAACTGCGTTTCTGTGCAAATAAATAGCACACGTGTAGTAACAGGTAATGCGTCTATGTGCAATTAACTAGCACACGTTGACTAACACAAAGTACTATGTTTAAGGTAAACCCTAATGCAGGCAATACAACACGTTAGAGCACTGCATCAAGCACAATCTCCTGCCTGACTGATACTAATCACAGATCTAGCTAAGCTATACAGTTTATAAATATATTGACAACTCCTAGGGATGTGAATATTTTCTCTACAAACTGTATATTTAACTATACTGACTACTAGCCTCCCTGCTCTAGTATCTATCTATCTATCTATCTATCTAGTAAAAAAATACACCGTGGGCCAGATTCAGGTAGAGTTACGCTGGAGTATCAGTGAATCGCCAGCATAACTCACACTTTGAGCCGGCTTATCTGTTTTCTGTAAGCCGAAAACAAGATACGCCGGGATTGAGTTCCTATACGAGCGGCGTAATTGTATTTCGCCGTCGTATCGGAACTGCAATTTTAAAATGGGCGCTCGGGGCGTTCCCGCTGATTTACGCCGAGAATATGTAAATCAGCGAGAAACGTCAATTCACGATCGTACTCGGGCCCGACGCAGTGACTTTCAGACGTTTCCGTAAGCGATACGCGGCGTGAAGAAAAACATGCCCCCTAGGTGGAGTATCCTATGTTAAGTATGGCCGTCGTGATCGCGTCGAATTGAAAAAGTTTAACGTTGTTTACGTAAAACGTCCGTGAATGGGGATTGACGTCATTGACGTCATTGACGTTCACTGACAGAATTTGGAGCATGCGCACTGACAGTCCACGCATGCGCAGTACGTTCGCCGCGGGATCGCGCCTAGTTTAAATAATACACGCCCCCTACCCGCCCAATTTGAATTCCGCCGGCTCATTTTCGCTACGCCGCCGCAACTTTAGGAGCAAGTGCTATGTGAATAACAGTACTTGCTCCTAAAGTTTCGGCGGAGTAACGTAAATGACAAACGTTACTCCAGAATAAAGATCCGCTCTCCTACCTGAATCTGGCCCTGTGTCTCTATCTATCTCTCTCTCTCTCTCTAACTGTCTCACTGTTCCTCTCTGTAACAAAGCCGGAACACACTACATGAGGCTGCCTTGCAGGCTGCCTTTTATAGTGTGGGGCATGTGCTAAACCCCCCTGAGCCATAATTGGCCAAAGCCAGTCTGGCTTTGGCCAATTATTGTTCCTCGTTTTTTGGCCCTTGTGATTGGCCAAGCATGCAGGGTCATGGTGCATGCTTGACCAATCATCAGCGCGCATCGCCGCAGTGAATTATGGGTCGTTTTGCGTCACACCAATTTGGCGCGAACCTGTTTTGTTCGTATTTCGACGAACGATCGAACAGCCGATGTTCGAGTCGAACGCGCAGCTCATCCCTACTTATGAACCCCAATTAATTTGCACCGTTTACAAAATTCTGCATGAGGTCATCCCCATGACGGGAGATCGTCACTATTATATGAGAAAATGGCCTCGGATATTACAGCATGACATTTCTTTGTTGGATTGGGAGAGCATCTGGGAGTCCACCTCCAAGATTTCCTGCTGTGACCCATAAGGAAACCACATATAAAATCCTACTGTTCTAGTATAGGACCCCAAACCTTTTACTCTTAACCCGATAATCTCAAGACAATGTTGGAAATGTAACAATGCTGTTGGTTCTCATTACCATATTTTCTGGGAATGCCATTCTGTTAATCAGTTTTGGACCCAGATCCAAACACTCCTGGAAAAACTCCTGGGGATCCCTGTATCTTTAAAACCTATGCATTATCTACTTGGTCTTCCTTTCCCAGGTATTCCCAAAGCTAAACAGAGGTGGATGTTAATTTTACTAGCTGCTAAATGGGCTATTCCCAGGCGTTGGCTTTCTACTTCGCCCCCCAATTCCGTACTATTCTTGCAGACATACGTAGGATGAAATATCTGACTGCTTTGGTGGATGGTTTAGTGGAGAAATTTTCAAAAGTAGGGCAGATATAGGATGAATCTGACTATTGTTCTGAGGTAGAGGGCTCCAGTTAGTTGGTAATTGTTATCTTTGTATCTTATTATATTGATGCTAATTTCACTGAATGCTATATAGGCAGCAGTCTGTAGTACACTCCTCTTGAATTTCTGTCCCCCTTGTGGGTATGGTGTGACTTTTTTTGCAGTTATAAACCTTCGTGTGTGATCACTCATCAACTCGCACCACAACTTTATTCTCATCATTGTTCTTATGATGTCCTATTTTATATATATATATATATATATATATATATATATATATATATATATATATATATATATATATATATATATATGACAGTGTATAATTGCATATTCTGAAGAGTTACTGTTCATTAGGTTTCTTTGTATGCTTTGCAAAATTCTATAAAAAATAAGAGAGGAGGATTAGGGTTGCTTTGTGAAATACCATTGCAAGGAACAGATACAGTGCCTTGAAAAAGTACCCCTTATAATTTTCCACATTTTGTCAGGTTACAACCAAAAACATGTATTTTATGTGATAGACCAACACAAAGTGGCACATAATTCTGAAGTGGACGTAAAATGTTTTTTTTAAATGTTTTACAAATATGTGAAAAGTGTGCCGTACATTTGTAGTCAGCCCCCTTTACTCTGATACCACTTATATCTAGTGAGAAGAATTGCCTTCAGAAGTCACCTAATTAATAAATCCATTTGTGTGTAATTTAATCTCAGTATAAATACAGCTGTTCTGTGAAGCTCTCAGAGGTATGTTAGAGAACCTTAGTGAACAAACAGCATCACGAAGGCCAAGGAACACACCAGACAGGTCAGGGATAAAGTTGTGGAGAAGTTTAAAGCAGGGTTATGTAATAATAAAAAAAAAATCCCAAGCTTTGAACAACTCAGAAGACTGTTCAATCCATCATCCAAAAATGGAAAGAGTTTAGCACAACAGCAAACCTACCTAGGCATGGATGTCCACCTAAACTAACAAGCTGGGCAAGGAGAGCATTAATCAGAAAAGCAGCCAAAAGGCCCATGGTAACTCTTGAGGGACTGCAGATATCCACAGCTCAGGTGGGAGAATTAGTCCACAGGACAGCTATTAGTCATGCACGCCACAAATCTGGCCTTTATGGAAGAGTGGCAATAAGAAAGCCATTGTTGAAAGAAAGCCATGCAAAGTCCTGTTTGCAAGAAGCCATGTGGGGGACACGGCAAACATGTGAAAGAGGGTGCTCTGGTCAGATGAGACCAACATTTAAAATTATTGGCCTAAAAGCAAAAGGCTATATGGGGTGGAAAACTAAGACTGAACATCACTCTGAACACGCCATCCCCACCATGAAACATGGTGATGGCAGCATCATGTTGGGGAGATGATGTTCTTTAGCAGTGACAGAGAAGCTGGTCAAAGGTAATGGGAAGATGGATAGAGACAGATACAGTGCAATCTTATAATAAAACCTGTTAGTCTGCAAAAGACCTGATACTGTGGCAGAGGTTCACATTTCAGCAGGACAAGGACCCTAAACATATACAGCCGGAGCTACAATGGAATGGTTTAGACCCATTTCACACTGAGGCGCTTTACAGGCACTATAGCGCTAGTAACCGCACCTGTAAAGGACCTATTCTTTTTATACAATGTGAAAGCCCACCAAACCAATGTGTATACACCACTCTTAAAGCGCCCCTACCCGTTGAAATCAATGGGCAGCGTCGGCAAAGCGCTTTTAACCCTTTTACCGGACGTTGGCAGGGGTTAAAAGCACCCCCCTAGAGGCTGAAAAGCACCACAAAAACCATGGTAAAGTGCTGCTAAAAAATAGCAGCGCTTTACCGCCGATGCCCAGGCGCTGCGAGTGTGAACGTGCCCTTGGATCAAAGCATATCCACGTGTTAGAATGGCCCAGTCAAATTGCAGACCTAAATATATTTTGCTATTTTGCTCTCTAGATGTGCAAAGCTGGTAGAGACATACCCAAAAACACTTACAGCTGTAATTGCAGCAAGAGGTGGTTCTACAAAGTATTGACTCAGGGGGGCTGAATACAAATGCACATCACACTTTTCAAATGTATTTATTTTGTAAATAATTTTGAAAAGCATTTATAATTTTCCTTCCACTTCAAAATTGTGTGCCACTTTGTGTTGCTCTATTACCGTATTTATCTGGGTATAACGCGCACCGGCATATAGCGCGCACCCAGTTCTATTTTCCCGGAAAAAAAAAATTACAGTTTAAATCAGTGGTTCTCAACCTTCTAGTGCCGTGACCCCTTGATAACATTTCCCAAGTTGTGGGGACCCCTAACAGTAAAATTATTTTCATAGCATGAGTTGAACGCACCCAAGGCAAGACAAGTAATTTGCGCCCCTAACCCGTGGACATTTAGCGCTCCCTGAGTGCCTTCCACTCGTAAAGTATTAAAACCCCTTATGGTACATTATAGGATGTGCCACCCTTCCCCTTTGTTCTCCTTTCTTTCCCTTTCATCTTTCTCTATCCTAATTCCTTGTTTTTCTCCTCATCTTTCCCTCTAACAGTCTTTCTTGCTCTCTATTATTTCCTTTCTCTCCTTTTTTCTTTGTTCCTCCCCCTCTTATCATCTCCCTTCCTGGGAGAACAGTGTGGGCTTCAGGAACAGCCCAGGATCTGGTGACCCCTGGCAAATCATCATTTGACCCCCGAGGGGGTCCCGACCCCAGGTTGAGAACCACTGGTTTAAATGTCCCTCTTCGGTGTCTTGCCCGGCGTCCATTGGCGGCCTTGTCGTGTTCGGCGTCCGTCTTCAGCTTTCGTGGTGTTCTCCCACGCTGTCTCCGAGCGCCGCCGTCGACATATACCGAGCGCAGTACACTCGGCTAGGCTCGACCACGCTCGGCTCCTTTCGCAGGGCGTGACAGCGGGCGGAGCCAAGCGTGGCCGAGCCTAGCCGAGTGTACTGCGCTCTGTATATGTCGGCGGCGGCCCTCAGAGACAGGGGATCGGCGTATAACGCGCACCCACGATTTTCCCTTGTTTTTAAGTTAAATACGGTACATACAATCCCAATAAAATACATTTGTTTTTGTTTGTTACATGACAAAATGTGGAAAATTTCTAGGGGTATGAATACTTTTTCAAGGCACTGTAAGTATCATTTTTTGAACCTGGCAAAATCACCTGACTAAATCTGTTATCCAGAAACTGCAGAGTAGACAGTAGCAGATTGGAATATTTCCTTTAGTTTTTTCGTTTTCGTTTGGAAAATAAATTTATTTAGTTACTCCCGAAAATCGTTTTGATTTATGTCATTTTCGTCGGGAAAGTTTTCGCCCGAAAACGAAGATTTTTCGATGCTTTGTCGAATTTTCGTTGTTCAATTCGACAAAGCATCGAAAATCGTCGTTCTGAATACAGTGAATAGTTAGAAATTGAACGACGAAAATTCAACGATTTTCGATGCTTTGTCGAAATTTTCGTCGTTCAATTCCTACCTATATTCAGTGAATACAGTGAATAGGTAGGAATTGAACGACGAAAATTCGACACAGCATTGAAAATCGTTGAATTTTCGTCGTTCAATTTCTACCTATTCACTGTATTCAGAACGACGATTTTCGATGCTTTGTCGAATTGAACGACGGAAATTCGACAAAGCATCGAAAATCGTCGGATTTGAACGAAAGCGAAAATAAAGCATTTTTTATGTCGGATCTTTCGGTTTTCGTTTCTTGCGCTTTTGTTTTCGTTCGTTAAAACGATAACGAAAATACCAGATTTTTGGACGAAAATGAATTCTAACGAAAACGAATGCACATGTCTGCTGCAGAGGTATGTTTTTAGTCTGTTTGGCATCTTGACGGAGCAGGAGGTCGGGAAGAAGCCTAGCTAAGGTGGCTATTTGGGGGGCAAGGATGCCATTTGCAGGGGCACTGTCATTTTGGCCTGCATGAGCAAGGTGACAGTGGGGTTAATTTACTAAAATTGGACAGTGCAAAGTCTGGTGCAGCTCTGCACAGAAACTAATCAACTTCCATGTTTATTTTTGTCAAAGCTTAATTGAACAAGCAGAAGTTAGAAGTTGATTGGCTACCATGGACAGCTGCAACAGGTTTTGCACCCTCCAGTTTTTGTTGAACAACCTCAGTTTTTTTGTTGTCAACCTCAGGATGACATGCGTTTGAGCTGTTTATATTAAGACCTCATGTGCGCAGGATGTTTTTAATGGGGCTGTTAAAAACATCTGGCATTTTTTTTCTGCCTCTAAATGCCCCTGCATGTTGGCCTATGTGCCCATGCACACATATTTTTTTTTTTTGTAGTTTAGAGCCAATAAAACTAATGCCAGTGCGCCGAAAAACAGTGGCGTTTAGGCAGAAAAAAGTTTGGCGTATTTAAACTAATCGCACAATAACACTAGGAACATTTAGCTCTTGAGCGTTAATTCATTTTAATGGGCAGAATAAATTATTATTCTAGCCAATTAAATTGGTGCCAATGAGTTTGACGTGCCTAAACGTATTACACTTGTTTACAAGCATTAAGCTATTTTTCTTCCAAAACTCTGCTGCCAGGAGGAAAGGAATCTAGGAGAGATGGCATAATGTCCAGTGTGCATGCGGCCTAATACAGTATGTACCAATTCTTGGGTGCATCCTATTACAATTTTAGGTTCTGTTATTTGTGATCTGCACTGCTACATAGCTTGCAAAGTGACGTCTAGTAGCCTCTAGTGGCAAATCGGAAAACTGCATTCACCTGTGTTGGTCTATAAATGATCGCGTACAGTATTTCTGTTTTATCCTTGAATTATTACATTAGTCTATAAACTTAATCCTCTTGAAAAAGTTTATCAATTTGCATTTTAATATATATATATATTTTCCCTCAGATGTAAACCCACTCACTGAAATCTCATAAGCACCTAACACGATGAAGTAAATACAAAAGTCAATTTCACTATTTCTTGATTTCTTTAAAATAATATTGGTGATCCTGCCATATAAATGTCTTTATTAATAAACTCCCTATTATAGGATAACATTCTGTCCCTGTCTCCCAGTTGTTACCTTGAGTTGTCACACACTCACCCAGTGGAGAATACAGGAGACTGTCTGACTCATTGCACTGGCATGTTCTGCTGTTGTCACTTTTGAAAAACCCAATAGCTCCTCAATAGCTCATTCACACCTGCTGCAGTCTCTACCAGCCCTCTGAACAGTAATCTGCAGCATATCACTTTTTAGGCCTTATGCACATTGGGCGTTAAAAAGGCAATATTAAGGTGGTTTGACTTTTTCTATGCCTCTCAACACCAATGTTAACCTATGAGATACTGTGCAGCCAATGCTGGAGTGCATGTCGACCTGCAAAGAGACTAGAGGATATCGGCAGTTCTGATGCAGAGAAAAAAGAAAATAGCAATCGTTTATGGATTTACAGTGCTTTAACAAACTGTATGTCTTTAGTTACGGTTCACCTGGACTTTAAAAAGAACATCTTATCAGCTTCCTGGATTTGTCCTGTAGTATTATAAGCTGTCCACTGGCAAATTTGACCCGTTGCAGAATTGTGGTGTAGTATATAATAGCAAATACTGTTTTAATATTAAAGCGGAGCTCCACCCTAAAGTGGAACTTCCGCTCATTGGATTCCCCCCCGTGACCCGACCGTGATGTCACTGTGGGGTTCCCTCCTCCTCCTCCCCTGGCCGCCGTGATAATAGGAAAGAGGAGTGGGCCTCGCGCATGCACAGTAGGGTTTCCGGCGTGAAGCCGAAAGGCTACACTGCCGGCTTCTCTTACCCGCAATCACATCGGCAGTGTAGCCTTTCGGCTTCACATCGCGAACCTTACTGCCGATATCGCTGGACTCCAGGACAGGCAAGTGTCCATTTATTACAAGCCAGCAGCTGCAGTATGTGTAGCTGCTGGCTTTTAATATTTTTTTTCCCCCCTGCACCTTCTCTTTAAAGTGTATATAAAGTTCAGGCTTTTTAATTTTTTAGTTTGGAACAGAGTATGGAAGGGATTTTTTTTCAATTAGATTTTTCATTGAGGGGGTTGTCTCCCTTCACATATTGTCACAACAGGAAATGTGAGGGCAATCTCAACTTAGGCAGTTGTCACCGCAACAGATGTCCCCATTGGAAGACTTCCATTTTATTCCTTGAACACAACGTGATACACACAATATAAAGCCCCGTACACACGACAGGGAACCTCGACGGGCGGAACACATCGTTCCGCCCGTCGAGGTTCTCTGCTGGCCGTCAGAATCTGCGACCCGCCCGTCGGGAATGGCAACCAGCCATTCATCCCGGCGGGCCATCGAGCAAATAGAGAACCTGTTCTCTATTTGCTCGACGGGTTTCCCGACGGGCGGGGCGAGCAGAGAGCGTACACACGGCCGAGGTTCTCGCTGCAATGCAGCTCCCAGCGAGGTTCTCGCTGGTTTCTGGCGAGAACCTCGGCCGTGTGTACTGGGCCTGATAGAGTTTAAATAATTTGACATTGTCAATAATGAATGTTATCTGAAATGTTCTTTGTTCTTGTTTGTGATCCTTGATGTATCACCTTCATCTCAGACATTGAGAAAAAATACAAATTGTTGCTAATGACACTAAATCAGGGCTTGAAAAATTTGCTTCGAATCTACTGTAGGAGCCAACTTAAAAAGTGAGGAGCCAGGTTTTTTTTAACCACTTGCCTACTGAGCACTTTAACCCCCTTGCTGCCCAGGCCAATTTTTAGCATACAGCGCTGTCCCATTATAAAAAAAAAAAATAGTACAGTGTTGCATAAAAGTGCAGCAGTCATTCAGTTTTTTTTCACACAATTAAAGCTTTATTTTGGTGGTATTTAATAACCACTAGGGTTTTAATTTTTTGCTAAACAAATGAAAAAAAGACAGAACATTTTGAAAAAAATAAACCTTTGTCTTCTTTTGTTATACAACTTTGCAAATAAGTACTTTTTCTTCACTGAAGTGTGGTGATGAGGCGGCACTGCTAAGACTGTGCTGATGGGCACTGCGGAGACGGTGCTGATGGGCACTGCTGAGACTGTGCTGATGGGCACTGCTGAGACTGTGCTGATGGGCATGTATGAGGCAGCATGGATGGGTACTAATGAGGCCGTATTGATAGGCAATAAATAGCACTGATAGGTGGCACTGTTGGTCACTGATATGCTGCATTCGAGAGCACTGATAAGCTGCACTCATGGGCACTGATGAGCGGCACTGATGAGCTAACCTCATGGGCACTGATGAGCTGTCCTCATGGAGAGCACTCATGGACACTGATGGCAGCGCTGTATCCTGGCCTAGGCCAACAAGGCTCAGGCCTAGGGCAGCACTTTGCAGGGGGGCAGCACGGAAAGTGTCTCTGCCGACTTGTGCTACACTGTTAGTGTAGTGGCAGTCTTATGGGCCGGCAGGGCTGCCATCAGGAGGGGTACAGGCATTTTTTTTTTGGATTACACATGTAAGGGACCCAATGGTCCCCAGGGCCCCTTACAGACCTGGCCGGCCACCCTCCGTGTTTTTTTTTTGGGCATTACACCTGTAAGGGCCCCCCACTTACGCTTATTATCTTGCGTCAGGAGAGAAGAGAATACACAGTTTTTTTTTTCCGTCAGCACCCCCCCCCAGTTTTCTGCTCCAGGGGGGCCCTGCCTAAAGCTGTGTAAGTGGCCCCAAAATTTGTGATGGCTGCCCTCTCGGTCGGATTGGGCTAAGAGGCAAATTAGTCCCCATAAAGCAGCCGCACTGCCCCTGTCAGTTTATTTTTTACCATTTATGTCCAATTGCAGAAATTTTCCTTCACTTCCTGCCCCATAGCCAAACAGGAAGTGAGAGGAAATCCCTGCAAATTAAGGGAATCCATTGTCCCCCCAGGCCCTCAGAACTAGTGCCCCCACTCGAAAAGTGGGGCAGGTCTAGGGTGGGACTTAAACAGAAAGGGGTTTGGCCTTGACAGGAAGGAGTGGGTCAAATTTAAATTAGGGGGTGCACGAGTTTAGTCAGGCCTAGGGCAGCACAAAACCTAAATACACCTCTGACTGATGGGCTGCACTTATGAGCAGCATTGGTTGTCAATAATATGCTGCACTGATCATCAGGGCCCAGATTATCAGTGTAAATGTCCCCATCACAGGATAGCGGGTTATTGATTTTTCTTTCCTCACACTGTGACAGCCCTGAAAAAACACAAATGACAATAACCAGCATTTGTTTACATATGATGAGCTGAGATTGGACACAACTGATCACGTAGTATAGTGGTGCAGTGATTGACATTGCTCTGTGATGCTGGGACACAGCGTTTACAGAGCGCGCCCATGCTGTAGCCGTCTTTCAGTTATAGCGCAGTGGGCAAGTGGGAGGCGGATGTGGATAGCTGACAAAAGCTCAGGCATAAATGTTTTTGCATAGTTACAATATTCCAGCTTTGACAGCTTTTGTAAGTATGCTTGTGGATCCTATTGAAGCTGCTAATCGCTGTAGTAGGCACCGCTACTATGAGTGTCGCTAGCTTCCAGGGCCTGTTCAGAATAGCTGCTCTGCTGCATAGTGAACACAGGAGGTCACTCTCTCGCCACTGGCCGCATTCAGAGAACCCTTTGCGTTTTCTCAATAAATGCAAAGTACATTCTGATTGGACAAGATAGAGAAGCAGGGAAGTGACATTGTGATATCTATCTTGTCCAATCAGAGAATGCTGTGCATTCATTGGGAAAATGCAAAACGTGTTCTAAAAAGGTGCCCGTGCTGAATGACTGACCACCTGTGTTTACCAAGTATCAGGGCAGCATTTTGGCACATGATCTGGAAGCTAGTGGCGATCACTCTAGTTTTGGAGTCGGCAACCTGTAGATCGTGGACAAGAGACTGGTAGATCAGTCTGGGCTTGCTGACCCGCTATTCAAAAGCAAGGGACTACTTGTAAATATGGAGCTGTAGTAGGGAGTAAAAGACTCGTAAGCTGATGCCTCCTATAGTGTCGGCTTCTATTTCATGGGGAGTGATAAAAACTGCACTCCACCTCTTATTCCAGCTAGTTGTCTCCAGAGTGGTGCCAGCAGCAAAAAGGAGACATCTTTAGGTCAGTGTGAAGCAACACAATGGGCATAATAGTATAGGGCTGTTTCACACTGCAGTTTCCCCACACTGCAGGTTCAGTGCAGTGTACCTGCAGGTTTTCTGCCTTTAGCCATAGACTTCTATTGTATCTTGTGGGTATTGGTGAGCTTTCAGAAAGTGCATCACACCTGCAGGATATAATGGAAGTCTATGGCAAAGGGTTGCTAACCTAGGAAAGTTACAGATGCACTACGCTGCACCTGTGGTGCAGATAAACTGCAGCACAGCAGTGTGAAAACAGCCTTATAGGGTTTGGGGGGTGGTAAAACCCCAAGATTAAGATGTGTTTTTATCACCCCTGCCTTAACTGCACCCCTTTCAGCTGCAGTGGCTAGGGGTGTACACATGTCGGCAGGAGTTATACGCCCTGTCATGGTTGATGGTAGCACCTGCCAAGCATGACCCATTCAAGTGAATGAGTCCACTTTGCAAGTGCCCTGCGACCTTGTTCATTACAGCATACAGGGGGATAAAACAGTCAGCGTTGTTGCTTTATAACCAACTGCTTTAACCCCTTGGACCCCACAGAAGCTTGCAATTACTGGGCACTTGTAGAGTGGCCCTATTTACTTGAATGGGTTATGATTGGCAGGCAGTATCAACCACCAAAATCAACAGGGAGCTTAAGTACTGCTGCAGCCAGCAGGGTCTTATTTAGATCTGCCAGCAGATCTCATATTTAACCGATTGCATCACAGTAAATGGCCGCTGACAGCGGCCATTTACCACGTGATCGCTCCGTCAAATGACGGATCGATCACTTGTAAACAAACCTGCGTCCTGTCTAGTTCTTCTCTCCCCTCTCTGTACAGATCTGTACAGTGAGAGAGGAGAGAATAAATGCAGCAGTGCTTTGGGCTGGATCTGTAGTGCCATACTAAGCCTGCCATCCCTCCATACTAAGCTTGCCATCCCTCTGCCATCCCTCCATATTAAGCCTGCCATCCCTCCCTACTAAGCCTGCCATCCCTCCACCATACTTTGCCATCCCTCTGCTATCCTAAAAGTCCACATGTAGCGCTAAATTGAAAATGGGAAATCCGAGGGAGAGGAATGAATGAATCAATTGCCAGCTTCAGTATGTGTAGAAAGGCACACCACGTGGTAAACCAAACTGCTTACCAGATAGCTGTGACTAGAAAGCATGTAGTGGATAATCCACAGTAACAGCTCCTTCCCTCAGCTTTAGGTTGGATTCCAAACCAGGAATGCAATATATCATTAAACGTTTCCTTGTTCCCAGGATTTTCACATAGGTGTGTATGTCGGTCACCCAAACGGTCAGCGGTACCCAATAGAGAGATAATGCAGCCAAACGTGAAGCCCATACGGTTAAGTATAAAAATATATTGTAGTAAACTTACATTTAAAAAAGCAACAAATGCATAATTTGATGGAACGGCCGCCTGACATGTGTCAATCCGCCTGACATGTTTCATCCAACGGGATTTCGTCAGAGGCGTGGCTATTTGACACTAGCACGCCTTTTTATAGTAAAAAAAACAATGGCGTCCAACCCAGAAGAAACAACCCCTGGGAAGGTACGTTCACCTGAAATTGGGTAAATGTAACGCAGCGCACTTCTCGTCTGCGTCCCATCTGTCGGAAGTGTCATCACAGCTGGAGAGCTAATAACTGCCACAGAGGAATATCTGCCGTGGTGCTACATTGGTCAGGAAGAGCACTAGAGGACATGCCCCCATGGCATTGTGTGTCCTGGAAATTACATTGGTGGAACGCAATGAGAGAAATGACAGTTCTCCATCCGGGCCATCCAAGGTGAACAACCAGGCAACCGGAAAAAAATAATAGAACAAACATATTAAGTGACCCTTAAAGAACGCTATTGAATTTACAAACATGTAAATAAACATTTAAAACCCCCCATGATGTCTGAGGGTAAATATTAATATAGAAAGGGGTACCCGCATAAACTATCATAGAGACAATATCCTTAAAATATGTATGTTAAAAATCCCATAATATAAAATGACATATAATTGCTGAGGAGGCCATCTAGTGGCAAGTCAGAGAACAGACACATAAAATAGATACAAATCTTAATATCTAAACATGGACTAATATATGTTAATATATCAATAATTCTAAATATTATAAAAACCACATCTGCCAATTTACATCTTATACCACTGGCAGAGTAACCTTCATAACCTGCACATCTAAATGTGGTATACTTGTTAGTCTGTCAATGTGGCCTACAATATGTAGGTCTCACAATGAGGGCTATGAATGTCAGGATCAAAAAACATTTGGCAAACATTTGGAATGTCACAATAAAAATCCAGCAGGGACTACTATCATAGCTATAGATCGATTTACACCTCATTGACAGGGTAGTCTGACCAAGAGAGAGATCTTGTGGTTGGAGACCTGCTGGATTTATAACCTGAAGTGTTATACACCCTTTGGTTTAAATGTAGCTTGGGATTTAAACCCTTCACAATATTTACTCATGTATTTTTTCCCCATCACCATTTATTGGTGTATTTATTTATGTTATTGATTTCACCACTAGACGGTTTCAGCTGAGATATATTATTTAAAATGATTGATCTGTTAACATTAGGGCTGCGGAAATGAACTTTCTTGATCGTACATCACGGGACACAGAGCGCATAGTCATTACATATGGGTTATATGGAGTACCTTCAGGTGTGGACACTGGTGTAATCAACTTCACAGGAAGTTCCTCCCTATATAACCCCCTCCCACTGAGAGTGCTTTAGTTTTTTCGCCAGTGTCTTAGGTGTTGGTCACGTCTAGCTGTCCCTCTGAGGTCTCGGGACCCAGGATAGCTAGCCGGATCCGTCCGAAGTGCTTCAGAGCCAAGATGTACGGTACCCGGGCCCTGCTGGAGTGGGGTTGTGCCTATAATGCCTCTCCTTGGAGGGCTGGATTCTGGGCTCCAGTGCCTTAGTCTCTTCCAAGAACTAAACGCTACTGATGCCAGGATGCTATATAGGTCCAGGGGTGTGGGTTCCTTAACACAGGACCCCGGTCCCTGAAGGTCCAAGACAATACCCACGGAGATGGGGGAAGGCTGGGCCTCTTGCATTTTGCAATACCCTGCGGCGTGGAGCAGGTAAGAGGGAACCTGCGGGACTTGGTTCGACAGTAGGTATCCCCCTGGGGGTTCTGGGTTGGCTAACAGTATGCTTGTGCATCAGCCACTATCTCCACTATGTCTGTTGAGGCAGGATGGGATTATAATGTTTACCCAGATAATATGTAAATATATGTATACTTGTGTAAGTTATATATTTGCTACTCACCCCAGGTCTGCCTGTTAACACTGATACTGCAACCCCACATGTTTTAAAGAGGAAATTGCTGGTAAAAAAACTCCTGTTTCTTAGGAAGCCCATGGGGACAGCTTCCTCGCTGTGTGTGCACTACAATAAGATTAGTGCTTACCTGGTGTCTGTTGGTGCTGCATAACGCTGGTCCATGTTGTTCCTCTGCTCTGCTTCCTCCATGTGGGTTCAGCGTGGTGCGCGCGATCGTGCGCGCGATCATGCGCACGATCGTGCGCGCGCGCATACGCGCGCGCGTGCAAGCCGCCTTTTATAGCGTCGGCGTGCGTCGGGGGGGCGGGCCAGCAGCGTCAGGGTCTGTATAAAGGAAAAACTTTTTCTCTGGCTGGTTTTTTCCCTCCTGGAGGCAGAGGAAGAAAGGATACAGAGCGTGCAGCTGGGTCTTTTGGCCACACAGGGACACCTAGTGGCGGTTTTGTGGATCTTCAGGTCTAGGACTTAGGTCCACTATTGACCAGAAAAAAAAAAAAAAAAGTTTTTTTGCTTAAAGGGACTCAGCCTTAGATCCAGCAGTATCTGAGTCTACCTTGGACTCCGGCTAACGGGCATTGGTGTGTCAATACTCACAGGCTTCCTCGGTATTGTCACCTCCCAGGCGGGTAAAAAAAATTTTGGAAAAAAAAAAAAAAAAAAAAAAAAAAAAGAGAAATATAAAAGAAAAAGAGAGAAATTAGTTATTTTTCATTTTTCTCATACCTGCCCTCATATTGGTTATTCCTAGCTACAACAGTCAGGTGTTGGCTATAGGGGTGACCCAAGGTTGTACAATGGCTCCAAAGGGATCTGGACCAGCCAAGGCTGCTAAAGGTACCAAAAAGCAAAAGGGGTCTCCATCGGGGTCAGAGGATTTGGGCCAGGCTTCTACGGCCCCACCCTCGCCAGTCAGGACACCGAGTGGCATAGTACAAGAGCCATTGGGGGTGCTGGGGGCAGAGGCGGCCCCCGATCCACCCATTCCCGTTTACGTGACGGAAGAAATGCTAGCAGCCACCATGTGTGGGCTAGAGAAAAGGTTAACTGCGTTGTTTTCCCGTCCTTGCCCAAGTAGCAAGCGGGCTAGATCCCCCTCACCCAGTGTGGGGTTTTCAGATGCGGAGGTCTCCTCTTCAGAGGAACGGGACCCACAAGGGGATCAGGCAGACCCAAGTCCCGACGGTTCAGACAGGGAAAATTCCACTATAGATGAATATTTTTCGGCCTCTCAAGCGGAGGGCCTGTGGATCCAGTCTTTGACAGATATGGTTCGCACTGCCTTTAAACTTCCAGTGCCAGAACTAGTAGCCCCGGAGGTATCCTCATTGGGTTCTTTAAAGGCCCCATTAACTGGTGCATCTTTTCCAATGCACCCCCTTCTGCGGAACGTGATTTACCAAGATTGGGCTCGACCTGATAGAATCTTTGTCCCTCCTAAAAGATTCTCTATTCTCTACCCTATGGAAGAGGAATATGTAAAGAAATGGGCTCTCCCTACAGTGGACGCAGCCATTTCCTGCGTGAATAAATCCCTGACTTGTCCGGTTGAAAATGTCCATATGTTCAAGGATCCGGTCGACAAGAAATTCGAGACACTACTGAAAGCAGCTTTTACCTCAGTAGGTGCCATGGTTCAGCCAGCAGTAGCAGCCATTGGTGTTTGTCAGGCCTTGAAGGATCAGGCAAAGCATATATTGAAGGACATGCCGGCTCAGCATACTCATGAATTAGCAGAATTCCCTAGGGCTCTCTGCTTTGCAGTAGATGCTATTAAGGACTCCATCCAACAGGCATCCCGTTTATCTCTACTGATGGTTCACATGCGTCGTCTTTTGTGGCTAAAGAACTGGGCAGCAGAGGCACCCTGCAAAAAGCTTCTAGCAGGGTTTCCCTTTCATGGGGGAAGACTATTCGGGGAAGACCTAGATAAATATATCCACACCATATCAAGTGGAAAAAGTACTTCCTTACCGGTCAAGAAAAGACCGCGTGGGCCCACGTTTAAACGACAGGCCATTGCAGGCTCGGCCCCTTCGACTTCCCGTCAGTATCGACGGCCTCCCGGGCGTTCAACAGTTAATAGCCGCCCACAGGGACAAGCCGCGGCAAACAAGAGGCCCTGGTCTCGCAAGCCGGCTAAACCAGTCATCAAATCAGATTCATGAAGGGGCGCCCCCACTCTCTTGGGTGGGGGGAAGACTTCAGTTTTTCTCCGAAGTCTGGAAGGCCAGAATTCCCGACTCTTGGGTTCGGTCCGTAGTAGCCTCAGGCTACAAACTAGAGTTTCGAGAAATCCCCCCTCCTCATTTTCAGGGGTCAAGTCTTCCAAGCGACCCGTTAAAGAGGGCCTCTCTCGTAAAGGCGTTGGATCGCCTCTTGCTCCAAGGAGTAATTGTAGAAGTACCAACCCAAGAAAGGGGTCTGGGATTCTACTCCAACCTTTTTGTTATACCAAAACCCAATGGCGACGTCAGGCCTATATTAGACCTCAAACGCCTAAATCGCTTTCTAAGGATTCAGACCTTCCGTATGGACTCCATACGTTCAGTGACAACCAGCCTGCATCAGGGCGACTTCCTAGCATCTATAGACATAAAGGATGCATATCTGCATGTGCCGATTTACCCAGCACATCACAAGTTTCTTCGTTTTACGATAAACCAAAGTCATTACCAGTTCGTAGCCCTCCCTTTCGGGTTGGCAACAGCTCCACGGGTATTCACAAAGGTGTTAGCCCCGGTACTAGCCGTCCTAAGGACAGAAGGCATCTTGGTCCTAGCATACCTGGACGATCTCCTGGTTATCGACAGTTCAGCTTCCAACCTCAATCATGCAGTAGTCCGCACAGTGCGGCATCTAGAAGAGTTCGGGTGGATTGTGAACCAAGAAAAATCAAGGTTACATCCCACAAGACAGTTGGAATATCTAGGCTTTCGGTTAGATACAGAATGCCAGAGGGTATTTTTACCTCAAGAGAAGATCAGGTCGTTGATTCAAACGATTCAAATAGTCTTAGGCAAAAAGAAGCCGACTATTCGCCTATGCATGCGACTGCTGGGGAAGATGGTGGCCGCCTTCGAAGCAGCGCCCTACGCCCAGATCCATACCAGAATTCTGCAAGCAGCTATTCTCTCTGCTTGGAACAAGTCCATACAGGCATTAGACCGTCCATTAGTTCTTTCTCCAGAAGTCAGGCACAGCCTGTACTGGTGGCTGATCCCTCAAAAATTATCAAAAGGGAAAACCTTTTGCCCCATCTCGTGGAAAATAGTAACCACAGATGCCAGCCTAACAGGTTGGGGGGCAATCTTAGGAAAACGGACCCAGCAGGGACAGTGGTCAGAGGCAGAAAGTCTGCTTCCCATCAATGTCCTAGAGATCAGAGCTGTTCGGTTGGCCCTGGTCGCCTGGACTCTCCCCCTGCAGGGTCTGCCAGTAAGGATACAGTCCGACAATGCCACGGCGGTGGCATACATAAACCACCAGGGGGGCACAAAGAGCCTGGCGGCTCAAAGGGAAGTAAACCTAATTTTTGCATGGGCCGAAGCCCATGTACCCTGCATCTCAGCAGTGTTCATCCCAGGGATAGACAATTCTCAAGCAGATTTTTTGAGTCGTCAACAGTTACTCCCGGGAGAGTGGTCTCTTCACCCCCAGGTATTCCAAGAGATTTGCCAAAGATTCGGAGTTCCCGATGTGGACATCATGGCAACAAGATTCAACAAGAAATTGGACAAATTTGTATCCCGAGCCAGGGACCCCTCGGCCTACGGGACCGATGCGTTGGTTTGCCCCTGGCACCAGTTTTCTCTCCTGTATGCGTTCCCTCCACTACAGATGATTCCCCGCCTTCTACGAAGGATCAGGGTGGAGCGCAGGCCGGTGATCCTGGTGGCCCCAGCCTGGCCCAGAAGGGCTTGGTACGCACTCATCGTGAGGATGTCAGTAAGGGCACCGTGGCCACTCCCCCTGCGCCCAGATCTGCTGTCTCAGGGCCCGATCTACCACCCTGCTTCACAGCAGCTAAATTTGATGGCTTGGCGGCTGAATCTCTAATTCTTAAGGGCAGAGGCCTCTCTGCCCAAGTCATATCTACGTTAATTCAAGCTAGAAAGCCAGTCTCTAGAAATATCTATTACAGAGTCTGGAGAACCTATGTGGAGTGGTGCGAGTCTCAAGGAGGGCATCCTTGCAAGTTTTTTATTGACAGGATCTTGCGATTCCTCCAGGTTGGCGTTGACAAGGGGTTGGCTCTTAGTACTCTAAAGGGGCAGGTGTCTGCCTTATCGATATGGTTTCAAAGGCCTTTGGCCACACATTCGCTTGTAAAAACCTTTTTGCAGGGGGTCTTGCATGTAAATTCCCCTATTAGAGCTCCCCTCTGCCCCTGGAATTTAAATCTGGTCTTGTCAGCTTTACAAAAGCAGCCGTTTGAACCTCTGACAGAAATCCCTCTTGTGCTGCTAACCCGAAAGTTGGTTTTCTTGGTGGCTATGGCTTCGGCCAGAAGGGTCTCCGAGCTGGCAGCCTTGTCTTGCAGGGAACCGTACCTTATTCTGCATAAGGACAGAGTGGTTCTGCGGCCCCAGCCTTCTTTCCTTCCTAAGGTCATATCCAGTTTTCACTTGAATCAGGACCTAGTCCTACCATCCTTCTTTCCTACTCCCCAGTCCAGAGAGGAAAGATTGCTTCATACTTTGGATGTGGTCCGAGCTATGAGAGTTTATCTCAAGGCTACAGAAAAGATTAGGAAAACAGATGTGCTTTTCATTCTTCCGGATGGCCCCAAGAAGGGTCAGCCGGCTGCCAAGTCTTCCTTGGCTAGGTGGATTAAGCAGCTGATTTTTCAGGCCTATGGTCTGAAGCGCGTTCCACCGCCCTTATCAGTTAAGGCCCATTCTACGAGGGCCATGAGTGCCTCTTGGGCGGCACACCATCAGATCTCTATGGCACAGGTTTGCAAAGCGGCAACCTGGTCTTCCGTACATACGTTTACTAAATTTTATAAGTTGGACGTCACAAAGGCTGCGGACGCAGCATTTGGGCAGGCGGTCCTACGGGCAGCAGTATAGAATCCTCTGGCCCGGTTCACGCCCCCTTTTTCTGTTGGTGGAGCTATTTTACCTCCTGATATAGTTTCTGTTTGGCTATTTTTGGCCTTACGGTCTCCCTCCCTTCATGGAGCATTGCTTTGGGACATCCCATATGTAATGACTATGCGCTCTGTGTCCCGTGATGTACGATCAAGAAAAAGGGATTTTTAATAACAGCTTACCTGTAAAATCCTTTTCTTGGAGTACATCACGGGACACAGAGCTCCCACCCCTCTTTGTGGGAACATTGTGTAACCTCAGAGAAATTGCTTGCTACAAAACTAAAGCACTCTCAGTGGGAGGGGGTTATATAGGGAGGAACTTCCTGTGAAGTTGATTACACCAGTGTCCACACCTGAAGGTACTCCATATAACCCATATGTAATGACTATGCGCTCTGTGTCCCGTGATGTACTCCAAGAAAAGGATTTTACAGGTAAGCTGTTATTAAAAATCCCTTTATTAATGCCTCGGCCATAGGAGAGTCCGCGGCTTCGGCCTAGCTCCGGAGCGGTGGCCATCTTGGTCCACCCGGCGACGGCCTAGGTGAGCTCCTAGAGCGGCGCGCTGACGTCATCACGCCCCAACTGCTCATGAATCCAGACGGAGGGGGTCTGCCGGCTTCTATTCTGACATTGTCTGCTCGGGGAGATGTCTGATATTACAGTGGGGGAGATGTCTGATATTACAGTGGGGGGAGATGTCTGATATTACAGTGGGGGGATGTCTGATATTACAGTGGGGGGAGATGTCTGATATTACAGTGGGGGAGATGTCTGATATTACAGTGGGGGAGATGTCTGATATTACAGTGGAGGAGATGTCTGATATTACAGTGGGGGAGATGTCTGATATTACAGTGGGGGAGATGTCTGATATTACAGTGGGGGGAGATGTCTGATATTACAGTGGGGGAAAATGTCTGTTTCAGGGGGGGGGATGTCTGTTTCAGTGGAGGGAGATGTCTGTTTCAGTGGGGGGGAGATGTCTGATATTACAGTGGGGGAGATGTCTGATATTACAGTGGGGGGAGATGTCTGATATTACAGTGGGGGAAAATGTCTGTTTCAGGGGGGGATGTCTGTTTCAGTGGGGGGAGATGTCTGTTTCAGTGGGGGGGAGATGTCTGTTTCAGTGGGGGGGAGGTGTCTGTTTCAGTGGGGGGGAGGTGTCTGTTTCAGTGGGGGGATGTGTCTGTTTCAGTGGGGGGATGTGTCTGTTTCAGTGGGGGGAGGTGTCTGTTTTAGTGGGGGGGAGATGTCTGTTTCAGTGGGGGGGAGATGTCTGTTTCAGTGGGGGGGAGGTGTCTGTTTCAGTGGGGGGAGGTGTCTGTTTCAGTGGGGGGGAGGTGTCTGTTTCAGTGGGGGGGAGGTGTCTGTTTCAGTGGGGGGGAGGTGTCTGTTTTAGTGGGGGGGGAGATGTCTGTTTCAGTGGGGGGGATGTCTGTTTTAGTGGGGGGGAGATGTCTGTTTCAGTCGGGGGGATGTCTGTTTTAGTGGGGGGGAGATGTCTGTTTCAGTCGGGGGAGATTGCGGATGTTTCAGTCGGGGGAGATTGCGGATGTGTCAGTGGGGGGAGATGGCGTGGATATATTACAGTGGGGGAGATGGCGTGGATATATTACAGTGGGGAAGCTTGTGGATATTAGTCTTCTTTTATAATTAATCGATTAAAAAAAACAGGGTAAAATATGAGGTGATCCACAGTATAAAAAGTGAGAAATCCACCCCTCCCCCACATAACACATCCTGGTAATATACAATAAACTGTGGATCACCTCATATTATGATAAACATAACATATGATAAACATGTCCAAGCTAGATATGTAAATAACCTGTCACTCAAAGCAAGGAGAGAGGAAAGGACTTTTTATTTAGACAGGTTTTTATCTGGAAGTCTGTTAATTTTCACTGAACAATAAAAGGATTGCTCAGAGCTGGATTAACTCTGTGTGGCAAGACTGGGCACAGATGATAGGAAATGTTATACTCTACATTGTGACATCAAAAAAAAAAAAAAGTTTACTTCCACTTCAAGATTTTTATCTATTTTATGTATTTTCTATATGTCCTCTGACTTGACATATAATTGCTGAGAAGGCCATCTAGTGGCATTTTTATATTATGGTATTTTTAACATATTTTAAAAACCACTTCCCCACCATCGGCCATCATATGACGTCCTGGACTTTCGGGGGGGGGGGATATTGGTTCCGCCACTTAATCGTTCTTATAGAACGAATCGGCTGGCGCTGGATGACGGGGATAGAGCTTTCCGGTTACCAGTCATCTCTATGACTGTCGGAGGCCCGGGCACAACGTTATGACGTCACTCCTGGGTACCCAGAAGTAAACAAAGCCGCTTGTTATGTTTGTTCTATTTCTTTTTTCTGGTTGCCTGGTTGTTTACCTTGGAAGGCCCGTATGGAGCCCAGTCATTTCTCTCATTGCGTTCCACAGACGTCATTTCCGGGACACGCAATGCCATGAGGGCATGTCCTCTAGTGCTCTTCCTGACCAATGTAACACCATGGCAGACGTTCCTCTGTGGCGGTTATCATTCGCTGTCCAGCTGTGATGACACTTCTGGCAGATGGGACACAAAAGAGAAGTGCACTGCTTTGCATTTACCTAATTTCTGGTGGGCGTACCTTCCTGGGGGTTGTTTCTTCCAGATTGGACGCCTTTGTTTTTTTACTTTAAAAAGGCGTGCTAGTCTCAAATAACCACACCTCTGACAAAATCCTGTTGGCTGAAACATGTCAGGTGAATTGACACTAGTACGCTGAGAGCCACGACCGTTCCATCATACGATGCATTTGTTCCTGTTTTAAATCTGAGTTTATTACAATACATTTTTATACTTAACCGTATGGGCTTCACTATTGGCTTCATTATCTCTCTATTGGGTACCACTGACCATTTGGGTTACCAACATGCACACCTATGTGAGAATCCTGGGAAGCTCTGATAACGATGAAAGGTCTAATATATCGCATTCCTGGTTTGGAATCCAACCTAAAGCTGAGGGATGGAGCTGTTACTGTGGATTATTCACTACATGCTTTCTAGTCACAACTATCTGGTAAGCCGTTTGGATTACCACGTGGTGCAGTATGCCTTTCTACACATACTGAAGCTGGTGACGGGTTTGTTCATTCTTTTCCTTTGGATTTCCTAATTTCAATTCAGCGCTGCATGTGGACTTTTATATGTTTCAAAAATGGGGACCATGTGGTTAAAGACAAAGGCTGCTTGGGGCCAATAAGTCTAGAAATTCACAGGTCAAAGGGTTTGTTGGGGTTGGGACTTTCAAGGCACTGATAGGAAAGCGTAAATATAGTAAAAAAAATAGTTTATTTACATAAAACAATGAAACACATAAAAAAATATATATAATGGGACAAGCCCCACAGTTCAGAACATTTCAAGATTTGTAAAAAAACAAAACCGTGTAGGTCTAAAGAGTGGAGCCAGCCAGCAACCTTGACCGGTTTCGCGGTGAGTACCGCTTCTTCAGGAGGGTCTAAGGCGGTCCACTAGCTGAAGCAGGGGCTAACCACTTCCCCCCGTGGCGCACAAAGGGAAAATTGATACAGGCTCACGATAGCCAAAGCTTGGCTAAATGGACTGGGGACAAAACAGGGGCGGCAGCACTGAACAGATGGTAGAAGGGTAGGGGTCCAAGGTGGTAATAGGACCAATAGTGCTCAATTGCAATAAGCGATCGTAAGTGGCCGCATTGTTTCCCCAGTGTATCTCACTATATCACCCAGCCATACTTGGTGATACCCAGCCGTATCCAGAGATACTTGGTGATACTAGGGCTGCGCATCTTCACCGGTCTCACGATTCGATGCGATTACGATTATCAAGTCCACGATTCGATTCGATTCCGCGATGCATCACGATTACTGCGCACGGTTTTCATCTGTTCTTAAAAAAAAATTCTCTGCATGTAGCAAACTGTAAACACAGCAGACAACTTAAAGAGGAGCTCCAGACTGACCCCGAAATACTACAAGAGATGGACAGAGACTGCAGACAATTATACTAGAGAGGATCAGAGACTGCGGACATTGTCCCCATAAAGTCTTACCAAACAACAATGTATGCCGTGTCATAAATTATGGTTTATGTATGTCTTATTGATTGATTCACATCAAAACTTCATTGATACCTTTTTTTGTATGATTTTTAGTTTTTCTCATTACTGCCACACACGTGCAATGCATGACTGCATGTGTGTGGCAGTGATGAGCAAAAGCAAAAATCAAAAAAAAAAAGGGTATCAATTTTTAAATCAATGAAGTTGCGACGTTAATCAATCACTAAGACATACATAAACCAGTTTGCCATCAATTGCTGCCAGTGTGCCATCAATTGCTACCAGTGTGCCATCAATTGCTACCAGTGTGCCGCCAGTGTGCCATCAATTGCTGCCAGTGTGCCATCAATTGCTGCCAGTGTGCCATCAATTGTGCCATCAATTGCTGCCAGTGTGCCATCAATTGCTACCAGTGTGCCGCCAGTGTGCCATCAATTGCTGCCAGTGTGCCATCAATTGCTGCCAGTGTGCCATCAATTGCTGCCAGTGTGCCGCCAGTGTGCCATCAATTGCTGCCAGTGTGCAATCAATTGCTGCCAGTGTGCCGCCAGTGTGCCATCAATTGCTGCCAGTGTGCCGCCAATTGCTGCCAGTGTGCCGCCAATTGCTGCCAGTGTGCCACCAATTGCTGCCAGTGTGCCACCAATTGCTGCCAGTGTGCAATCAATTGCTGCCAGTGTGCCGCCAGCAATTGTTTTAATTTTCTTTCCACATTTTCCAAAAACTTTTAGAAAAAAATGACACGTTCAAAAGACTCATTATGCCTCATAGATTATACGTTGGGGTGTTTTCTTTCCAAAATGTGGTAATTTCTGGGGTGTTTCCATTGTTCTGGTGCTCCAGGGCCTTCAAAAGTGTAAGAGGTAGTCAGGAAAATAGATGTCATTTATGCTCCAGAACGCTTGATGGTGCTCCCTGCATGTTGGGCATGTGGCCACGCTGTGAAAAAGTCTCATGCATGTGGTATCGCCATACTTAGGAGGAGTAGTAGAATGTGTTTTGGAGTGTAATTTGTGGTATGCATATGCTGTGTGTGAGAAATGACCTGCTAATATGACGATTTTGTGAAGGAAAAAAAAAATAGATTTTGCCAAGAATTATAGGAAAAAATTACAACTTCAAAAAACTCACCATGCCTCTTACTAAATACCTTGGAATGCCTACTTTCCAAAAAGGGGTCCTTTACCTTTCCTGGCATGTTAGGGTCTCAAGAAATGAGACCGTCAGTACTTCTAATTTTCAGAGATTGGCACCATAGCTTGTGGTCTCCCTAACTTTCACAAAGACCAAATAATATACACTGATTTTGTTATCAGAATTTTCAGTCTTTTTTTATTTTATAGCGCAAAAGAAAAAAACAAGCAGTGATTAAATACCACCAAAAGAAAGCTCTATTTGTGAGAAAAAAGGACAAATGTTTCATATGGGTACAATGTTGCATGACTGAGTAATTGTTATTCAAAATGTGAGAGCACCGAAAGCTAAAAATTGGTCTGGTTAGGAAGGGGGTTAATGTGCCCAGTGGTCAAGTGGTTAATGCTTTTTTTCTATTGCAAGGGATGTTTACAATAAAAGTGACCCATTTTTTTTTTTGTAAAGAATAGTGTAAAAATAAAATATATATAATGTTTGGGGGTTCTAAGTAATTTTCTAGCAAAAACTAAATATTTTTAACTTTTTAACATCAAATCTCAGAAAGAGGCTTGGTCCTTAACCACTTCCGGATCATTCGCCATTGTTTTACGTCGCTACTTTGAAGAGGAATACTGTTATGGTAGCAGCTAGCTACCATAACTCCGGTATCCTTTTCAAGAGTGGGCAGGCCACTTCAAGATTACAGTGGTCTCTGTAGCGAATTTGCCGCAAGATCACTTTCATTGGCGGCGGGAGAGGGGGCCCCCCTCCCGCCGCTCTCCGGGGCCCTCCGCAACTTACCGGAGCCATCGGTAGAGGCGATAGGTATGGAGACAGTGAGGGGAAGATGGCCCCCAACCGTCTCCATATCCTTGCAGGGCGGAAACAACGTCAAAATGTCACTTCCGCCCAATGCTCTTGAAGGGACTTTTTTTTATTGCATTTTAGTGTAAATATGAGATGTGAGGTCTTTTTGACCCCAGAGCTGATATTTAAGAGGTCCTGTCATGATTTTTTTTCTATTACAAGGGATGTTTACATGGCAGTATACATATGGTTGGTTACTCCGCCCCCAACCAACCCACAGGACACCATTCTTGTAACTAGACTAAAAAATGTAAGAATTATAGCAAGGGCGGGCATATGTTGCCATAGTCAGGCACCAGGAAAGGGAAATTACAGAAATATAAGTATTAATTTTCTGTTTTCCTGGTGCCTTCCATGGCAGCATACATATGGTTAATAACTCGCTCACAGGGAGAATAGCTTCCAAAATATTTTTACTTTCAATTATAGAACAGATAGCTATGAAGCCCCTCCACTTCTTTTTTTTTTTTTTTTTTTTATGTCGTGGGGAGCAAGTGCAACCAGGACTAGACCATAGGAGGACATAAATGAGGTAAAAGACGACCATTTTACTGCCTGACCAAGAGTTCCTGGGAAAAATCGTGATATCGTTGCCCAGGATAAAGCCAGTGAATACTCGTTGATATGTCACTAGCTTGATATATCCCCCGAATTAGATAAACGATCCAACTTGCCAAAGTTGTCCTTCGTGTTTATATTTTTTATATTGTTGGGAATCCAAGAGGAGGCCTGCTGATCTTACGGAAAGTCTTGTGTCAGACTCCTGCAATGTCTGAGAGTCCTTGTCATATCCAGCTCTAAAAGCTGGAAGCACCCATTCCTGGTCAAGGTGGTATGTAGAGGTAATTCTAGACACAAAGGGGTAAAACAATCGGAGGAGCACCCTGCTTGGAAGAATGCAATAGTGGAGTCCTCCCCCCTTAGGGTCTGGGTTTCCAAGAGACTCCTCAGTCAGCGATGAAGGCGACTAGAAAAAAAAAGGAATTTATCTTGAGAGTAATGATTCTAGAGAGCAATCTTGTGCATATGCGAGTGGGGGAGCCGCAGGTGCACTGATTATCGAAGGCAAATTTTCCTTGGGACGTGGTGATTCACCCGGAGATCTTAAACTGAGAATAATTTTTTTAAGAAAAAAAAACGCTCTATCAGTGGATTCAAAACCCCATCTGATGACTGGCAAGGCTAACAAGGCTGAGACCTGAACCTCCAGGGAGCCAAGTCCCAGAGCTGAATCTAGCCGGGATGCGCAGGACTGAGACTAAGACTCTGTGGGAGCAATCTAATTTATACTCAATTTAGCTCAAGTTCCGGATGCTCAACTTGAGGTGTGCGTGCTGAAAGGATCGCCAAGGGACAATTTGGACAGTAGAGTGTACAGAGGTCTTCTTGACCAATAAGGAGCTATTGCTCAGATGGATACTTGTCTTTCTGTTAGGTGATGGTGCCCAGTTGGACAAGGGGCACCCAACCCTGCCGATCCCCGGATTGGAATACCTTGTAAAAAAGCGAGGTGCTTTGATATTTGAGGGGAAATGCACACAAAAAATGGAAACTCTGAGGACTTTCTCATTGGGGGTAGACCCATTGGAAGGTCTACTTGTAATAAGGACCAATTGCTAGTACACACGATCAAACCAAAATCCCCGCTGGCAGACAGCGTGCTGACGTGTCGGTGACGTGACGTTGACGCCGCCACGTCACCGCACCAGGAAGTAAAACACTTCCGCGCATGCGTCGAATCCATTAGACGCATGTACGAGCAGATATGTCTGCTGGTTAGCGTACTAACCAGCAGACATGTCGAGCAGACGGGTTCCCAGCCGACAGATTTCAAAGCATGCTTTGAAATCTGTCGGGTGGCCAAATCTGTCTGTTTGCCTGTACACACGATCGAATCTGTCTGCTAAAACGGTCTAGCAGACCGTTTCCAGCAAACAGATTTGATCGTGTGTACGCTGCCTTAGAGATTGGGCAACAAAATCCACCAAAACTCTTTTGATTCTGGAGCCGTTGATACTTTTCTTTGATGTCTCAACTCTTGTATAAACCAGACAAGAAATTCCTGTCTTTCCTCTGGATTTTGGTGAGTAGAAACAAAGCATAGGGTGAGCTGTGCTTGAAACTCCTGGAGTGACTGCAGAGGATTATAGAAGTGATCCAATGAACTTCATAGGATCCTCACCCAGACTAGAGTGAAAGCCCCGCTATAGGTACCACCCAGTAGATGGGCCCTTCTTCTGGCTGTTTCCAGAGAGCAAGTACTGCAGACCATTTTTATTTATTTTTTTTAATTGGAAGAGGTTTCCATCCACAGACCCAGCAGGCTTTTGGGGCAGGCGCACAATGTGAAAAGGGAGGATTTCTAGCCGAATGCAGAGATGGTCTGCAGCTATGGGATTCTTTGAGAAACTGCGCTCCCTGGACCTTCCATCTTTTTTTTTTTTCTTTGTCCTTCTTTTTTATCAGAAAACAGGAGACACTATACAGATGAGTATTTTACACAGACCTGCACAAGGTCAGTAGTATATAAACGTTTCACAGTATATGAATTTCAGAATGTACACAAGTCGGCACATAGAATCATTTGAAAACGAGTAATAAACATTTTTCTTCCCCTTTTCTTCTCACTCCTCCACTCCCCTTTAACCTCTGCAAGGAACACTAACCAATATGCAGGGCAGGACTTAGGGTGGTGGGGGCCCCTGGGCTTGAGTGTTGAAGGGGCCCCCTGAAGAGCGAGGGGGGGGGTCATAGTTGTTGAGCGGGGGGGGGGGGTGCGCATTAAAGTTGTTAGGCGGGGGGGGCGAATTGAAGTTGTTGAGCGGGAGGGGCGCGAATTGAAGTTGTTGAGCGGGGGGGGGGGTTGAAGTTGTTGAGCGGGGGGTGCGCATTAAAGTTGTTGAGCGGGGGGGGTGACTCTCATCTGTGCACGGAATGTGTCGGCTCTCCCTTCAGCAGACATCCCCACACCGCTTTGGTTCCTCCTAGGGGAGGTTTTGCAGTTGTTCAGCAGAGGGGGGAGTGCCTTTCACCTGTCATTAGCCCGGCTGTCGGCTTTCTTCCCTTCAGCAGCCACAGTCCTCCACACACCGCTCTGGGTCCTCCTGCTTCCGTGCTGCCTCCTATTGCAGTGCGGGAAAATTAACCCTTTTGTGGGACTGCGGGAAGAAGCTGAAAGTCCCGCAGAATCTGTACGTGTTGGGAGGTATGCGCAGGGCCGCCATCAGGAATTTTGGGGCCCCTTACATATCTTAAGGCATGGGCCCCCTGGAGCAGAGAACCAGGGGGGGGGGCTTTACAAAAAAAAAGAAGAAATAAAGAAATATATATATATATATATATATATATATATATATATATATATATATACATACAGTACTTTGCGACCTTTTGCCACATTTTAGGCTTCAAACATAAAGATATAAAGCTGTAATTTTTTGTGAAGAATCAACAACAAGTGGGACACAATCATGAAGTGGAACGAAATTTATTGGATATTTCAAACTTTTTTAACAAATAAAAAACTGAAAAATTGGGCGTGCAGCTTACAGCTGTAAGTCGCTTGGGGTATGTCTATCAATTTTGCACATCAAGAGACTGACATTTTTGCCCATTCCTCCTTGCAAAACAGCTTGAGCTCAGTGAGGTTGGATGGAGAGCGTTTGTGAACAGCAGTTTTCAGTTCTTTCCACAGATTCTCGATTGGATTCGGGTCTAGACTTGGCCATTCTGACACCTGGATATGTTTATTTGTGAACCATTCCATTGTAGATTTTGCTTTATGTTTTGGATCATTGTCTTGTTGAAGGACAAATCTCCGTCCCAGTCTCAGGTCTTTTGCAGACTCCATCAGGTTTTCTTCCAGAATGGTCCTGTATTTGGCTCCATCCATCTTCCCATCAATTTTAACCATCTTCCCTGTCCCTGCAGAAGAAAAGCAGGCCCAAACCATGATGCTGCCACCAACATGTTTCACAGTGGGGATGGTATGTTCAGGGTGATGAGCTGTGTTGCTTTTACGCCAAACAACGTTTTGCATTGTTGCCAAAAAGTTTGATTTTGGTTTCATCTGACCAGAGCACCTTCTTCCACATGTTTGGTGTGTCTCCCAGGTGGCTTGTGGCAAACTTTAAACAACACTTCTTATGGATATCTTTAAGAAATGGCTTTCTTCTTGCCACTCTTGCATAAAGGCCAGATTTGTGCAGTATACGATTGTTGTCCTATGGACAGAGTCTCCCACCTCAGCTGTAGATCTCTGCAGTTCATCCAGAGTGATCATGGGCCTTTTGGCTGCATCTCTGATCAGTCGTCTTCTTGTATGAGCTGAAAGTTTAGAGGGACGGACGGCCAGGTTTTCGTAGATTTGCAGTGGTCTGATACTCCTTCCATTTCAATATTATCACTTGCACAGTGCTCCTTGGGATGTTTAAAGCTTGGGAAATCTTGTTGGATCCAAATCCGGTTTTAAACTTCTCCACGACAGTATCTCGGACCTGCCTGGTGTGTTCCTTGTTCTTCAAGATGCTCTCTGCGCTTTAAACGGACCTCTGAGACTATCACAGTGCAGGTGCATTTATACGGAGACCTGATTACATACAGGTGGATTCTATTTATCATCATTAGTCATTTAGGTCAACATTGGATCATTCAGAGATCCTCACTGAACTTCTGGAGAGAGTTTGCTGCACTGAAAGTAAAGGGGCTGAATAATTTTGCACGCCCAATTTTTCAGATTTTTATTTGTTAAAGTTTGAAATATCCAAAAAAAAATCGTTCCACTTCATGATTGTGTCCCACTTGTTGATTCTTCACAAAGAATTACAGTTTTATATCTTTATGTTTGAAACCTGAAAGGTGGCAAAAGGTCGCAAAGTTCAAGGGGGGCGAATACTTTCGCAAGGCACTGTAAAAAAAGGGGGTTGCCATCCGGGGGCCCTGGAGACCTCTGGGCCCTTTATTAATAATAATTAAAAAAATATATATATATATAAATATATATATAAAAACATATTTTTTTTTATAAAAAAATAAATAAAAAAAGTAGGGGTTGCTGTCCAGGGCCCTGGGGACCGCCCATGGGCTTGAGCCCAGTCAAGCCCAATGGTAAGTCCGGCCCTGCCAATATGCCTAGTTTATTAAAGAAAATAAATGAAAATAAGAGAAAAAACAACAAAAGGAAAACTAGAGACATATAGGAAGTACAACTGTAATCAATACCCGGTCCCAGAGCCCTGAGAACGTGTAATCCAGAGTTGAGCTATGAATCGTCTTGCCACATAAAGTAACCAGATTATTGCTGTGTGAGTGGACGGGGTTATTAGCTCCTCATCCAGGGCTCCCAACAGACACACTACAGGAGTTCTCGGTATGACAAAGGCAAACACCTGAGAAATTAAGTCAAGTATCCCGGTCCAGTAACAAGAGTTTGGGTCACTTCCAGAACATATGCATGAGGTCTCCATGATCCCTCATGCATTTTGGACAGAGAGAGGTATCTCAAAGTCCCCAGCTGTGAAGTCTGACTGGGGTTCTGTAAGCCCTGTGCAGCAGGTGGAGGTGTGACAGTCTCTGAGAGGCTGATATCGACACCATGGGGGCTGAGGCTAGACAAAGGTTCCATGTCTCCCCATCCGTTGACCCCACATCCTCCTCCCATTTACTTCTACATGGCAACTTGGCCGGGTCCTGAAGTGTGTTAAGGATAATATTGTAGCCTCTAGAAATCATGCCTTTTTTGTCACTTTCCATCAGTATCCCCTGTATTATGGCATTATCAGTTAGCCTAAGTGATGTCAGTCTGGATTGTATCTGCAGTGCATGACGCAGTTGCAGATACTTAAAAATTTTAGTGTGTGGTATATGAAATTCTGCTTGGATTTCCAAAAAGGATTTGAGGACATGACCATTGTACAATTGTGACATGTATTTGAGCCCTGCAGCTTCCCAATTTCTGAGTCCACTGAGCTTAAGCAATTCTCTATAATGCATATTTCGCCAGATAGAAGTAAGTGTCAGGAAACCCCTAACACCCAGTAATCGTTTGATGTTGTTCCACAGTGTTTTCAGTAGAATTATGAATGGGAGTAGGGATGAGCTTTGTGTTCGAGTCGAACCCATGTTGACCCATAAATCACTGCGGCATTGCTGGCTGATGATTGGCCAAGCATGCACTATGACCCGCATGCTTGGCCAATCACAGTGCGAAAAAAACGGGGAGCCATAATTGGCCAAAGCCAGGGTGGATTTGGCCAATTATGGCTCAGGGGGTTTAGTACACACCCCACACTATAAAAGGCCGCCTGAAGGGCGGCTTTGTGTAGTGTGTTGTGGTGGTTAGAGATCTGTTAGAGAGAGAGAGAGAGAGTGTCTTTTTTTTCTAGGTAGATAGAGCAGGCAGGCTAGTCAGTTAAAGTTACAGTGTGTAGAGGATATATGTACATCCCAGGTGTTGTACATATATTTATACACTGTATCGTTTAGCTAGATCAGTACTTCCTAATCCTAATTTACTGTCAGGCAGTTGATTGTGCCACCTGCAGTATTCTTACGTGGTGTATTGCCTGTATGCTCTGTAGTTTGCATCTAAAGCTAATTGGTGTGTACTGCATTTGTGCTCTGTAGTTTGCACATAAACATACTTAGTGTATACTGCAAGTGTGCTCTGTAGTTTGCACATAAACCTACTTGGTGTGTACTGCACTTGTGCTCGGTAGTTTGCACCTAAACCTACTTGGTGTGTACTGCACGTGTGCTCTGTAGTTTGCACATAAAGCTACTTAGTGTGTACTGCACTTGTTCTCTGTAGTTTGCACATAAAGCTACTTGGTGTGTACTGCACTTGTGCTCTGTAGTTTGCACCTAAACCTACATTGTGTACTACACGTGTGCTCTGTAGTTTGCACCTAAACCTACTTGGTGTGTACTGTATGTGTGCTCTGTAGTTTGCACATAAAGCTACTTGGTGTGTACTGCACGTGTGCTCTGTAGTTTGCACATAAAGCTACTTGGTGTGTACTGCACTTGTGCTCTGTAGTTTGCACCTAAACCTACTTAGTGTATACTGCAAGTGTGCTCTGTAGTTTGCACCTAAACCTAATTGGTATGTACTGCACTTTTGCTCTGTAGTTTGCACCTAAACCTACTTGGTGTGTACTGCACTTGTGCTCTGTAGTTTTCACCTAAACCTATTTGACGTGTACTGCACGTGTGCTCTGTAGTTTGCACATAAAGCTACTTGATGTGTACTGCACTTGTGCTCTGTAGTTTGCACATAAAGCTATTTGGTGTGTACTGCACTTGTGCTCTGTAGTTTGCACCTAAACCTATTTGATGTGTACTGCACGTGTGCTCTGTAGTTTGCACATAAAGCTACTTGATGTGTACTGCATTTGTGCTCTGTAGTTTGCACATAAAGCTACTTGGTGTGTACTGCACTTGTGCTCTGTAGTTTGCACCTAAACTTATATTATTTTTTTTTAAATCAAGAATAACGTTTTTTTTTTTTTGGAAAATACAACATACATATTAAATGACACATTTTACATGTAGCAAGGAATATAAATATAGTGCTTGTAACATTGCTCAACAAAACATAGTGCACAAATTAAAATATCTCCCGCCTGTATGGAAGTAACTGAGCACCTAGAATCTTTACTGCATTATAAAGTAGTTGAAATATAGGTAATCAAATGCTACAAACATAACTATAAAACCTGAATCATTGACCAAACATAAAAGAGACATTGGTACCATGGTACAGATAACATAATCAAACAAACTAACATCGTCTAATTGGTTTCATGTATCGTATGACCACAAACATTTCACTCTTCTTATTAAATTATTCTACCATCACCCCACTATCGCTTATTCTGTAGAATAATAAACACCAAAGTGATATAATGTTCTCCATCCAGTGTAATTGTCAGTAAAAGTGTCAGTGTGTTAGGTATGTAAAAAAAAGGTTTTATATTTAGTGTCGGTGGAAGTGTCAATGTGTTAAAGTAGAAAAAAACACAAAATATGTACGATTGTTTATTGGCCCTAGTATGGGCTTAAAGAACAAATCCTACATGTCTGGTATCGCTGCAATCACCAGGAGTAGGTATTTTGTTTTTGGTGGTGGTACATGGTAACGGTATAAAAAAATGACAGCTAAATTTTAAATATATAGATATTATTTACAATTTGGGCCAGCATTCCCTTGATGATAAAAAAAAAAAAAAAAATGGAGATGCCTATTAACGTTTCCCACCAAGTGAAAGCCCAATCTGTCCTGAAATAAAAAGTATAATCCATCTGGATACGTAAAATTAAACTGATGTGTCAAAGTTGCAAAATTGTGTTGGGTGTTATGCCCTGTACACATGATCGGATATCTGATGGAATCTAATCCGATGGATTTTTTTGTCGGATATCCGATGAAGCTGACTTTCATCAGTCTTGCCTACACACCATCAGTCAAAAATCCGACTGTGTCCAACACAGTGACGTAAAACACTGACGTGCTGAGAAAAATTAAGTTCAATGCTTCTGAGAATGCGTCGACATGATTCTAAGCATGCGTGGATTTCCACACAGACGATCGTTTTTTTCTATCAGTTTTTTATCCATAGGAAAATTTTAAAACATGTCCAGAAGCTGATCGATTCCAGCATTAAATCCAGCCTGCATCAGCTGTAGATACAACTTTAAAGCCTAAAGCCCCGTACACACGATCGGACTTACATCAGACAAATCCGTGCACAACTATTTCAGCCCAAAAAAACTAAATATGTGTTTTTCGGCTCTTTAGCGCCATGCTTTGGGCAACTTCTGCTAATGTTGTCTTAACTACTTGCTGACCAGCCGCTGCAGTCATACGGCGGCAGGTCGGCTCCCCTGCGTCACCTCACAAATTAGCCACTAGGGGCACCGGCGATCGCTCGTTAGGGGGGGGGGGTGACCTATCGTCTGTTCATACAATGTATTAACAGCGATTTGTCATTTCCCCATGTCAGTCCCACCCCCCCTTCAGTTAGAACACACCCAGGGAACATGATTAACCCCTTCCCCGCCCCCTAGTGTTAACACCTTCACTGCCAGTGGCATTTTTATAGTAATCAATGCATTTTTATAGCACTGATCGCTATAAAAATGCCAATGGTTCCAAAAATGTGTCCGAAGTGTCCGCCTTAATGTCGCAGTACCGATACAAATCGCTGATCGCCGCCATTACTAGTTAAAAATAAATATTAATACAAATGCCATAAAAATATCCCCTATTTTGTAAACGCTATCACTTTTTTTTAACAAAATATGTAGAAGAATACGTATCGGCCTAAACTGAGGAAAAAAAAAATATATATATATATATATTTTTGGTGGATATTTATTATAGCAAAAAGTAAAAAATATTATTTTTTTTCAAAATTTTCGCTCTATTTTTGTTTATAGCGCAAAAACTAAAAACCGCAGAGGTGATCAAATATCACCAAAAGAAAGCTCTATGGTGAAAAAGGACGCCAATTTTGTTTGGGAGCCACATCGAACGACTGCGCAATTGTTAAAGTGACGCAGTGCCGAATAAAGAGATTTATTGTCAGACAGTTTGTGAGCATGAACAGCCAACATTTGTTGTTAATTCCGCCGTTAATTGTCTGATGGAGCATACACACGGTCAAATTTTCCGACACAAAAAGTCCATCAGACAACTTTTGTTATAAAACATCAGACAATTTTTGTTGTAAAATTGTATTGTGTGTATGGGTCTTAAAGGAAGAAAAAAAATTCCCTAAAATTTATGTCTGCAAGGTAGACAGAATAGTGTAATGATTCTGTAAAAAAATTAGTAAATACCTATTAAATTCTTTTATCTATATAACCTTCGGCGTTCTAGTTTCTGTTCTCTCATTCACTTCCTGGTTTGCGGCGCTCGTTCATGTAAGAACTACATTTCCCAGTATGCATTGTGGCATGCCCAGTAATTCACACCTCCTTGAAGTCTCTAACACGTAGAGAGCGCTACCCCATTCAGGAGCCGATGGTTGTTTTGGGACTGGCATATTAAGTTCCCTTGTAGAGTGTCTAGGGGTAGTAGCAGTGAGTAGTAGTGAGAAAATGTCCAGTCATCCAATGAGATTTTCAATGCTTTATTTCAAGGATAGGAAAAGTTGATGAAGCAGAAGAACAAGTGCGGTATCGGGCCCTGGATGATGATGAAAGCAAGCCTGCTTTCAAAAGCAATATACCAAACAAATATACCCTCTCCCAGCCTGCCTTGCGAGGTCCAACTCCTCTAATTGGCTGCTGGGGAAAAGTGGCTCTGCCAGAACCCCTCTAGCGCCACCTGCAGCCCAGGGATGGGATCGCATCCCTGGAGCGCAGACTGACCTACAGGACAGTTCTGGAATGACATCAGCCAGAATTTAGCACAATTATGAATGGGAGCAAAATAACTCTCCCATTCACCCATAACTTTAGCGTAGTCCCCATTACTGAAAGTAAGGGGGCGCTACATGAGCAAAAAGGAACAATGAGGAAGTGATTAGAGGAATGTCTGCAGGTAAAGGATGCTTATTATGAAAAAAATGATTTTCCTTTACAACCCCTTTAAGGACCAGTTCACATGTGTGCTGTGTAAGTTTGCTATGTCACGTTTTAGGCCCATTTTACACACACCTTTAGGCTGCATTCACATCTAGGCGGCAAGTAACGCCGCGTACGCGGCATTACTTGCCGCGATTCGATTAATTTTTTTTTTACAAATTATCTCCATTGATGTCTATGGCCGAACGCCAATGTCGCCTGAAAAAAAGGACTTTTTTTCAGGCGACAGGCATTCGGCGTTTCAGAGATGTGAACCATCTCTATAGACATCAATGGGAATTTTCCCCTCCAGCGGCACGAGCGTCGGGCGACAGGCGTTTTGTTGCCTAGATGTGAATGCAGCCTTAGGCATGCTACCATTAAACTCTATTAGAACTCATGTTTTTATTAAAAAGTATCAATGATGTAACATACAGGACTTTGATGCGCTTTCACCAAAACACACATTCCATGATTGGTCAGCTTGGGATGACGTGCGCAGGCACAAAGCTGAGCTGCACATGCCTGGCCCAGTTTATACAAACCCTGACAGGCAGGGAGAAGCAGTTATGATAAGAGAGGCCAATAAGGTCTTTTCGGTCTTAAAAATCCTACCTGTCTGCATTTTTTTTAAATTTCTAACTTTACTTTAACATTAAGTATTAGTAAACAGCAATATATAATATTTTTACTTTTTAGTTTAGATACAACTTAAGGGCTGGTTCACACTAGTGCGATGCCAGACATTGCATGTGATTCGAACTGCATTGCTGTGCACATAACATGCAATGTCTGTGCAATGCAAATTCATCCATAAAACCTGTATGCAGGACCCTTTTTGTGTCCGCACCAGAAAAGCATCACATGGGTTTTTCAATGCGGTGCGGATTTGCAGCAAATTCGCCCCAAGTCTAGTGTGAACCGGCCCTTAATGGATACTTCACACCCTAACAAAACAAAAACAATTATTGTATATACTTGAGTATAAGCCGACCTGAATATAAGCTGAGGCACCTAATTTTACCACAAAAAAATGGGAAAACGTGTCCATCACTGTGCCTCACTTTGCCTCACTGTGTCCATGTGCATGCCTCACTGTGCCCATGCCTCACTGTGCCCATGCTTAGACTGACGTTTAACATGGGAGTCTGGAAGGGGTGCCTGGCTTTGAAAAATTGGTGCTCCCCAGCCGTAGGTCCCCCAGACAACAAACTTTGTACACTTGTAGAAGTAGAGTGGGGCTATATGTGTGCCAAGTTACGGCCGGCCGGTACCGGGTCCCCAAAGTCCGGGAGATCAGGCGCAAAAAGGTGACTCCAGTATAAGCCAAGGGGGGCTTTTTCAGCACAAAAAAAATGAAAAACTTGGCTTATACTCGAGTATATACGGTAATCACATAACTGAGGATGAAAATTGGGGAAAACTCCAAAGCCTGACAGTTGAAGACAATGTGGCTGATCTCTATTCTGTTTCTCCTTGATCAAAATCAGTAAGTGACCTGACCAGCTATCAAAACAATGTTCTCAACATGAGCATAGAAAGAAAATAATCACGGTAAAATGCACTGCAACACACTGGCTCAGTAAGGTGCAACAAGCAAGTATTATTTTACAGTATTAGAAATTAGTATATCACCTTTAATTATTGAGTACAATGCATTATCACCATTTAAAGCGGATTTGTGTACACTGTAAATTTTATGCCTTAGGGGCAAAATGCCCTTTGCACAGATTTCACAGCATGGATAACATCGTTGGTGTGAAGATTCTAGATTTTCCTGAATGACTTGAAGCAAATGTTCAAAGGCAAGCTTCTTTTTGTTTGGTCTTTACTAGTGAAAAAGAAAACACAGTTTGTAAGATCAGCTGTCATGACAAAGATAAGCTGATGTTTGATTGGAACCAGTGTTTAGATTGAAAAGGTTTTATGGCTTTTATTCTGACACAGATTCACTACTTCCTTGCCCCCATTTCTAATGCTGAAATTCCAGCCAATCTTGGTTCTTGTTGTAATTTTTATGTTCACTTTCCATAAAATTAAAATCATACACTCTTATCATATATGACTGTTCCTCCCTCAATTAACATAGTTGGTAACAATGTAAAATACTTACCATGGGTACTTTGCTCTGACAGCATATCTCGCAATATTTTAGTGGGACAAACAAGGAGCACAAAAAGCAAGCCTGTATTAGCGAAATGTCTGTATACTTCAGCAAGCAAGCACAGGAGTGGATAGTGTGATTATAACAAGCAGGTGTTAAATATCCATCAACATCTTATACAGTCCTATGGTTGGTCCTGGGGTGTACGGCTTCAGAAGGTAGCTGTTGGTTTACAAGAGTCGACTGGCACAAAACCATACAAAATTTGACTTGTTGACAAAAAAAGTATCCAGGGACCTCACAAAGAACACACTAGAGGCAGAATTATAAGTTTCAATGGGGTTTTGGCAACAAAACAAATTGGGTGTAGTACTACAAATTAAAATATACAGTAGCAGCACACCATGTATAGCGAAGCCCCAATGTTCCAATAGCACCACACTTCATATAGGAATTGTTTCAGCTTTACAATAGCACCGCACAGTGGATACAGTGGTGGAACACAAAGCCGACACTGCCCAAATGGTGTCATAGTATCAGTGTTGTAAGGGCTTAGTCAACTTTTGAGTGGTGGGTACCCCATATCAACAGCTCCCAATTTGTTGCTTTGTTCCTTTACAAGCTGGAAAGACTTGAATCTACTAGCTGCATGCAGGTCATACAGAGATCGGCTGTAAAAAGCTCCTAGTTTTACAACCGCTCCCTTCTTCAAACATATATCAGAAAGGGGTCCTGGTACATGTCAGTTGTCCAGACCATAGACTTTGGCCTAAACTTTTCAGTAGCTAATTTTTTCCAAAACTGATCCCAATCCTAGCCTCCACTAGGGCAAGACATGGAATGGTTATTCAGTGCAGATTATGGAGCTCCTTGCATTGGTTGTGGGTCTAATTTTATTTGTGTAGCCTACTGGGCAGACCTGTCTCTGTGGCAGCAAAGACAATTCACATCAACGGTCAACAGCATGCTTGCGAAATGAATACATTTAGTGCATACAAGCACAATATAATACATTTTTGGTAGTATATAAAAGACGATAATCCCACAAGTAAATAGATACTGAACATGTCACACTTTAAAATTGTCGATTTTCCAAAGGCAACACTTTAGGCTCGGTTCAGAGGTCCGGCTGCGTTTTGGTGTCCTGTGTGTCTTCACCGGTTAAGGTGTGATTCACGTGCAAATTTTTCCCTGAATTCGCACCTGAGCTAAACGCAAAAACTCACAGGACCCTTTTCAAATTTGCACCGCACCCGCTATAGACATGTGTAAAACGGCTCCATTGAAAGCCGGTCACATTCACATGTTATGCAAATTGGATGCAGTGTATGTGAACCCAGCCTTAAAAAGCTTTAGTTCATTTTAGAGTGATTTGGTGCTAGAATTATTGCTCTCATTCTGACATCCACGAGGATACCTCACATGTTTGGTGCGATCACTGTTTACATATGTGTGTGGAACATGTGAGCATGGGGGAAAGGGGTGCTTTACATTTTTTAACATTTTATTTACATTTATTTTTTAACACTTTTTTGTATATAGAAAAAATAAACCCAAAAGCCACTGGATTGCTCTTACAAGTGGCCGCCTTCTGCCGAGCCCACCAGGGAATCCAGGATTTGAAGCGATGAGTATTTTGTCACTTCCAATTTTTCTGGTTGTTATTGTAAAAAGCATCAGATGATACCGATCTTGGTATGATCTGAAGCTTTTAGCCCTGGTTCACATTGCGATTTGGCATGCATTTTGACATGTCAAATTGCATGCCAAATCAATGGCTATTGTTGGCAATGGCACTGTCCGAATCGGTGGGACGTCACATTTGCATCGCCACCCCCCTGATTCCCAAAAGTAGTTTCTGTGCATAAACTTGTACATATGTCTCTGAAATTGCCCCTGGAGTCGTAACGGACATGCAGGAATGAGCACGATTTCATTCCCACTGTCAATGTGAACCTAGGCTAAAGGTCAGAATAAAGATCTGGGGTCTAATAGGGCCAGATTCAGGTACATAGGCGCATATTTGTGCCGGCGTAGCACAGCGCATATACGTTCCGCCGACGCAAACTAGTGAGGCAAGTACAGTATTCACCAAGCACTTGCTCACAACCTTGCGCCGGCGTAACTTAAATGTGAAGGCGCAAGCCGGCGTAAGTGGAAGTGGGTGTGACCTTATGTAAATGATGGCCTGAGCCTGGCGCAGAGACTTACGCCCGGCGTATAATCCACGGAGCATGCGCAGTGACGTAGACGCAAGATTGCTTCCCTGTGCGCATGCTCACAACTACGCCGGCCCATCTTCCTGGCATACGCCGGAGTACCGTCTTACGCCGAGCGCATAAATACGCCCAGACATGCGCCCGTCCGACGCAAAAGTACTTCCTGCTCCCCCCCCCCCCGAGCAAAGTACTTTTTGCTTGGCGATGGCTACTAACGTTCCCCCGAAGGAGAGAAGGAAGAAACATTTTAACCAACAGGAGATGTCAGCCCTCATCTTTGCCATGGAGAGGTATGACACCTTCCTCCATGGTCCACAAAATCGGGATACCAGCAGGGCCAGGAAACAGGCCATCCTGGAGACCATCGCTGGCCAAATAAATAACTTTGGTTATGAGACCCGGACAGGCAATGACATCAATAAAAAGATCAACGATGTCAGGCGCAAGGTCCAGGCCGCCATCAAGAGGCACCAGAGGGGCATGGGAGTGGCCCACCATGTGCGTTGATCTTGACCACGGAGGAGGAGGTGGTCGCCCAGTGTCTAGAGAGGGAGCAGTTGGAGGGCGTGGAGGGATTTGATTCTGTTGCTGAAGCCTCGAGGACAGGTAAGTGTTTTTTTATCCCTTATTCAGTGTGTAGCATGTGGGGGGGGGGGTGGAAGGGGACATGTGACAAGTGTGTGGGTCCACCAACATGTGTATGCTTTGTGTCATCCACAGATGTGCAGGAGGGAGTGGGGCCATTGTCTGCAGCTGGAGGCAATCCCATGCCATCATCCCCGGGACATCATGCTGATCCTGAGCCCCTAGGAAGCCAGGATCCAGCGGTGAAGGGAAGTGGCCACATGTCTCCTCTGGAGGTGGTTGAGGAGGAGACGGTGACCTTGGATCAGGGGTGCATTTATTTTGAGGATTCCTCCTCTTTGGCGGGGCCCTCTCGCACCTCCCCCCCATCAGGGAAAGCCCCTCAGGCTCCGCCACCAGCAGGGGAAGCCCCTCAAAAGCGACACCTTATAGCCGGGTCCATCCGTCTTCTGCCCCCAGGAAGGTGACACGGAAGACCAGGGGGGTGTCTGATGCTGTGCACGATCAGATGGCAATGGACCAGGCCCAGCAGACCCGGCATATTGGGGAACTATTCGGTAACCTGGACCGGGTGGCCTCCATGGCACAGATGACAGATGCAGTGCAGGATGTCAGCTGCAACTGTGCTGCAGTAGTCACCAGCCTGGGGGAGCTGCAGGCAGACGTTCGCACCCTTACTGGGGCGGTCCAGGCGAACACGGCTGCCATCCGGGATGAGGGGAGGCAGAGGCAGCGTGACCAGTGACTTCATGTCAACCGGCAGCTGAGGATGCAGGCCCAGACTAATCATTTCCTGAGGCGCATTGCCGTGGGCTAGGAGGGCAGGCAGCCATCACCTGCCAGATGCATCCAGTGTAAATATGCGCCTACTATACGCCGGCGTAGGAAAGTTAGGTCGGTCGGAGGAAGCCTATTTTCAGGCGTATCTAGTTTTGTGGGTACGGCGCATAGATATGACGGCGCATATTTACACTTACGCGGCGTATCTCGAGATACGCCGGCATAAGTCTTTCTGAATCTGGCCCAAGGAAATTAAATTGGGGGGGGGGAAACGTTTGAAGAGCGCCCGCAACGGCCTGGTTCACACAAAAGCAATCTGTCAGGCGGCTAAGTCACTTGACAATTTGTGCTCCATACAGTGCAATGGAACCCTTCTAATCAGAGCGACTCAAGTCGCTTCGACTTAGAAAAAGGGTCCTGTATTACTTGGGAGTGACTTCAGAGCAACTTGCATAACTGCTATCACAGAAGTCGTTTGCAAGCTGCGTGACTTTGAAGCCACCCCAGTAGAAACAGGCACTTAAGGCTTTTACAGTGTCACCTATGCATGTGTAGCGAGGTTCTGCCGTCATGGAATATTACTATTAGAGATGCAGGATTGAATCCATACCGTTGTTCAAGTTGTACTGTACATAAGTTTATATTTGTTGAAGCAGTGCATTGTGGGACTAGAGGAATCAAGAGACACAGACTCCAATGACATTTGGTAGAGATAGACTACACTCGCCCTTTCTTAGCACATGACACCCCCACACAGCCTTATGGGGAAGGTTACTTAAAGACAGGGCAGGGTGGAATTCGCTCTCTCGGGGACCTGCACTTCTTCCTCTGTGGAGCTGTGGAAAGCACTACAGACAAGCTGTTAGGCCCGAAACCTAGGCCTGGATCCACCGGAAGACCAACCACCCAGAGGGAAACAAGTTCAATGTTCCAGGAGATCGGATAGATGGATCAACTGCTGACCGGAGCTGTGGAAAGCAGGACTTTAGAGGCCTAGTATCGTGGCTGCGGAGTGGTTCATCCCTGCGAATGCTCAGGCGGACTAGGCCTGTTCGGGTGAATGGACACTTGCCCAAGTTTCCAAACCCAATAACTTTGTTATTTACAGTGCCTCACTCGCATCTCAGTAAGGACACACTGTTTGTTGTTCCGCTAAGGAATATCTGAAAGTCACGCTGGCCATATCGACTGATGCTGACTGGAGGATCAGTACATTACGCCTATGTTAATCACCCCTTTAGACTGAGTTTAAAGACCCCTGTGGATTACAAATATATTTTAAAAGTACACCAATGAGGGGTGTAGCCTGGCGCAGCATGGAGTAGGACGTGTGGTCTCAAAGCTCCGTCCAATACCCCTTCTAAGAGATTAATCCTGCGCTATTTCTCCTGCAAATCAAGTTGGCTACCTACCTAGGGTCCCTCTGTGTCCCCTGCCTAATCTTCCTGGCTACTCAGAATATCGGCGGACCGAGCAGAGCCACAATTCACCTCCGTGGCAGCCGCAACTAGGAAAGTCCGCGGCTTTGGCCTACACGCGGAGTTCCGCGGCCATCTTGGTCCTCCCGGAGCCAGCGCTGGGCCCTATCCTTCCTTTGGACCCGGAGTCCTGCCTCACACCCTGCCTGACCTCCTCCGAATCCCGGCGGCCCGAGTGGGGCGGTGGTCCTCCTGTGCGGCGGCCCTGCTTGGGAAAGTCCCTGGCTTCGGCCTGCCCGCGGCCATCTTGGTCCTCCCAGCTCCAGATCCAGTGCTGGGCCTCGTCCTTGTATCGGTCCTGGAGTCCCTCCTCACGCACTGCCTGGCCTCCTGAGACAACCGGCTGTCCAGCACGGTGACCATCTCCCACGACAGTGGCACTCAGGCAAGTGGGTGGCTTTGTGAAAATACAGTGTAGTGCTGGACAACATGTACCCTATAAATAAATATATACGGCACGAGTAGTTGTCAATAAATATAAACAGTGTTAAACTATAAATGGTGTAAATCATTAAGTAATTAGTTCAATATATAAAATGTGCAAAAACAGTGTAGCACTGTGCAAAAACAGTATAGCACTGAACAACAGGTATATATAAGGCAACAGATATATGTGAATAAATTAAATAAAGCAATACAGGTCATAAAATGACTAGTTCAGCACATAGAGTGCAAAACAAATAGAGTCTACAGAAAAAGCAGGGGGTGATTAACCCCTTCCATTTCAGGTGAAAAAATTAAGGTAGTGAAGATCCAATTCAGAAGTCCATGGGTGAAAGAGAGAAAAGTTCAGGTATCAGTAACCCAACACCAGTAGAAATAAAGGCTTACCGGAAAGCCTGTGACTTTTCCCTTTCAGGAATAGTCTAAACAGGTATAGCAGAAGATTGTGATCCCTTAGGGTGTCAGAAGCGAATCAGCATCTCTCCACGGGCTGGATGGTAGAATCCACAGCTCCTCATAGGGTTAACCAGTGCTTCCAGGTGGGGTTCGCGTAGATGTATATGAGCGTGTGTTATCAAACACCATATGGGGAAAAAGAAAGGGACAATCCCATAGTGTAGGCGTATAAAAACAAAGGGATTTATTTAAAGGATAAAACATTTTTCAAAGAAATAACATAAAATTACTCGTCCTGGTCCTCCTAACCCTGCATAACCCACTTTGACTGGCTCGGACTCCCGCTCCTCACACCCGACACCATGTACCCCCCCAAAGAGTCAAAAATCTGCAGCGGCGAAGCTCGCACAGTACCACCGGAATGATGGCGAGGAGACTGAAGAAGATGGCGGTGCTGAGAAATCGTGGGGAGAACGTGGGCAGGGCGACACAGACAAATTGTTGGAGGCGATTACACACTGCAGGACCTCTCTCACTGCCCAGATCGAAGAGGTCAAAGTGGACACTTCTTTGATTAGACAGAATTTTCAGAAACTTTGCAACCGGGTCACGGAGACAGAAACCCGCATCAGCACGGTGGAAGATGTCCTGCCGCCACTACAGGCCGGGTCTGAACATATGCAGAGGCAGATTAACCAACTGATCGGCAAGCAAGATGACATGGAAAATCGCCTCAGGAGGTGCAATCTCCGCTTCGTCGGTCTCCCGGAGGGGTCGGAGGGCAGCGACCCGACGTTGTTCCTGGAACAGCTCTTGGTAATTACATATGGTCGGGAGGCCTTCTCCCCCATGCTGACGGTGGAGAGGGTGCATAGGATGCCTGCTAAACCTCCTCCTCAAGGGGGTCCCCCCCTACCTTCATTGCAAAGCTTTTAAATTATAAAGACCGGGATGCAGCGCTGAGGCTGGCGAGAGAGAAGGGTAACATCCCAGTCCGCAACATTAAAGTGGCAATATTCCCTGATCTTTCGGCCGAGATACAAAAAAGACGGCAGAGCTTCGTGGAGGCCACACGCAGGCTGCGCAGCATCCATCTGAAGTATTCTATGCTTTTCCCGGCGAGCCTGAGATTGGAACATGATGGATGAGTATCGTTCTTTGAGGATCCTGCTGAGATCATCTCCTGGCTGGAACGCAGGCCTGCGCCTGGGAGAGATGACTGACCGTGCACAGGTGAGCCATATGGCAAGATACCTTTATCCCCGGTTTACACTACTACTTGTCCTGACTTAACTACCCATGTGTCATTGCTACCCTGACCTACACCTCTCGTTGGCGAGTTAACGTCAATACACCATTTCTGGTCTAAGGGGGTGGTATCCTGTATCTCCGCAAAACACGCCACTGCAACTGCTGTTCGGCAACCTACTACAGATCTTTCAGTGAATCGGACCCCACTTTTTTTTTCTTTTCTCCCTTTTTCCCTCCTGGGGCAGACTTTAAATGGCCCTCCGTCGCCCTTGGGTGGGGTGGGCGTATCACTCCACCCACACAACTCACGCTAGGGGTGTTTCTGTATTAATCGCCAAATCTGTACATTTTGAACTGTGTGAACCTATCACTGACCCCAATGGCCGGTATGTATTTCTCCATGCTAAGTTATATGGTGAACAGTTCCTTCTCATGGCTTTTTACATACCTCCTCCCTTTAGCACCACTGTAGTTCTGGAGGGCATTGCCTTCATGTCTCGTAATCCCACAGTACCGGCAATATGGTTGGGCGATTTCAATACTACACTATGCCCGTCCCTCGATAGACTGCAAATGCCACAGATATCGGGCATTAGCACTGATGCGCCAAAATTTTCTAGACTTATCTCCACCTTTCGCCTTGTGGACACATGGAGGCACAATTTCCCGCATACTAGAGCATACTCCTGCTTCTCCTCTACACACAACTCCATGTCCCGCATAGATTTCATTCTTGTGTCCCACACCCTGGCACTACAGATCCTGGAAACTGCGTTTTGCTCAAGGTTACTGTCTGACCACAGTCCGTATTGGATCACCCTCAGTGTACCTATTGACAAACTGCAGAGGCCATGGAAACTGAATAGGTTCTGGCTCTCACTGCTTCCGGAGGATGATGAGCTCATCGCCCAATGGAGGCAGTATTTTTTGGAAAACAATCGCACGGCCTCTATAGCTGCAATCTGGGACTCATTTAAAATAGATACCCGTAATACCCTAATCTCACACATAAATAAAATCAAGGCAGACTCCACTGGCACGTTTGACAGGGTGGTGTCGGAGCTAGTCTCTACTGAACGAGAATACACTGCTAATTTCACCCGGCAGCAGTATTTCAGCTTAAAATGCAAACTAGAGTGGTAACCCAACTACAATATGCGAAGGCTCGTCAAAAGCTGTTCTTTACTAAACAGAAACTCTTTGAATATGGAGAGAAGGCAGGCAAGCTCCTAGCGTACTTAGTGCATAGCGAGGATAGACCCCCAGTTGTCATCGCCCTCCATGGGCCGGGGGGTAGACGGGTCACGGACCCACGTAGCGTAACCTCGGAGTTCAGGGATTTTTTTGCGGACTTCTATAAAACGACAGTGACTGATCAGACGAACTTGCAGACTGCTTTTCTCCACAGCATCACTTTCCCCCAACTGACGAAGGACCAGGTAGACTCGCTTGAGGCATCCCTTTCCACAAAAGAAATAGATGCTGCGATCGCCAGTTTCGCTACATCCAAATCCCCGGGCTGCGATGGTCTCCCTGTTGAGGTTTACTCCCAATTTAGTGAACTATTGACTCCCAAGCGGCTTGCATTATTTAATCACCTATTTGAAACCTTCACTCTGCCCCCCTCTATGTGGGAGGCGATGATAGTCCTTATCCCCAAACCTGGGAAGGACCCATCTCTCTTATGCAAGTGGATATAAAAATACTAGCCAAGGTGCTGTCCCTCAGATTAAACCAAGTCATTCTGTCCCTTATACATGCAGATCAGGCAGATTTCATGCCGGGCCGCAACACTTTTAATCTACGTAAACTATATATCAACCCTCAAGCTACACATGCAGAAGTTGGGTCACAGGTGGTGGTGACGTTGGACACAGCAAAGGCGTTCGATTCAGTGGAGTGGGGATATCTCTGGAGCCGCTTGGAGGAATATGGCTTTGGACCGCAGTTTATCAGGTGGGTCCAACTGCTGTATCGGGCTCCCATGGCCAGGGTGGTGGCTAATGGCTGGCCGTCTCGACTGTTTGACCTCAATAGAGGCACGAGACAGGGCTGCCCTCTTTCGCCACTGCCGTATGCCCTGGCTGCGGAGCCCTTGGCCATATACATCCGTGCTAATCCAGAGATCAGGGGACTGGGTTCTGGCACTTTGACTGAAAAGATTAGCATGTATGCAGACGACACACTGTTATACCTGGCGGACTCGGGCCCCTCACTACATGAGGCTCTTCAGACAATTGAACGACTTGGGACTTTTTCTGGGCTAAAAATCAACTGGGGGAAATCCCAAGTTCTTCCACTTGACAGCTTCCCACCGACTGAATTCCAAGACAGTTTGCCACTACAACGAGTCAGTACCATAAAATACTTAGGGATAAGCATATCCAGAACACCGGCAGATTATGTACACTTAAATTTAGATCCATTAATCTCCATGGTTAAGTCCAAGCTAAGAACCTGGGCCCGTCTGCCACTAGGGGTCTGGGGCCGGGTTAACCTCATCAAAATGGTTCTCCCACCCAAGATACTCTATGTTCTCTGGCACTCCCTGGTGTACTTACCCCTGAAACACTTTAAATCCCTTGAGGCCCTTCTCAAACCGTTCGTATGGGGAAACAACAGACACAAGGTAGCTTGGCAGGTGCTTAAAAAACCCACAGATCTGGGGGGCACAGCCCCCTCTGATTTTAATCTCTACTATATTGCGTCACAATTATCCCAACTGTACCATATTGACAAGACAGATAAGGAGCGATTTCTTCAGCTGCTCTGCCCGAGGTGGGCTCGGCACACTGGGGACTTAATCTACGTGCAGGTGATGGGCTCAAGTGGTACAGGACAGGGAGACGACAGACAGACTCTGTTATATCACTACAGACGCAAATGGGACCTAGCTTCTGCTAAGCTTGGGATACCAACCTATAACGATTACACCCCATTATGGCATAATAAAACTCTGACAGAATTTCTACAACTGCCTGATGTGGACCTCTGGTCTAACCATGGTATTCTCTACATGCACCAACTGTTTGCTGACTTCCAGCATCTGCATGGTGGAAAGCAGAGTGTGCTCACCCCCTCCCTATGACTACAGCGCTGCGTAAAAATGCTCTCTTAACCCTCACAGGCATGGAGGCCAAGCCTAATGGGAACTGTAGTTCCCATTAGGCAGTGATGTAGCAAGAATAAAATGTGCACCGCAAACCAGGAAGTCAGTGAGAATAACGATTCAGGAGTGACGGAGGTGAATAAAACAGCTCAATTTCAACAGGTATCAAACTAGTTATAATGCAAAACATTACTTTTTACTTTATCAGCTACTGTCAGACTTTAATTTAAGAGGAAAATATTTTTGTCTTTACAACCCCTTTAAGGCCGATACGTATTTTTCGACGTATTTTTGTAAAAAAAAAAAACGCAATAAGTGACTGGTTTGCGCAAAAGTTATAGCGCCTACAAAATGGGGAACAGAATTATTTTTTTTTTTTACTAGTAATGGCGGCGATCTGTGATTTTTATTGCGAATGCGATATTGCGGCGGACATATCGGACACTTTGGACACAAATTTGGGACCATTCACATTTATACAGCGATCAGTGCTATAAAAATGCACTAATTATTGTATAAATGTGACTGGCAGGGAAGGGGTTAACACTAGGGGGTGAGGAAGGGGTTAAATGTGTATCCTGGGTGTGTTCTAACTGTGTGGGGGGTGACTGGGGGAGGTGACCGATGCTGTGTCCCTATGTACAAGAGACAGATCGGTCTCCTCTCCTCTGACAGCACGTGACAGCACAGAGCTCCACGTCCCTGCTGTCATCTGCTCCTTTTCCCGCCAATTGCATGTTCCCGCCAGGTACATGCATTGGATCCCCAGCGATGCGGCGGGACAGTGTTCACCCGCCGCGCGCCACCCAGTGGCGTGCACGGGTAATGCACTAGAAATCACGTCCAAAGACGTCCAGTTGGCGCCTCAGGTCCGCACTGTTGATGTATTTTGTCAATAGCGCGGGTCTGAAGTGGTTAACAGGGAATGCCTAACCGAATATGACAAAATATGGAATCGTTGGCTACAAGACTCTGATTCTTGCACGTAGGGCACTCTGGGTCTGTATTGCCCGAGCAGTGGCCTGCCCCTAGCTGGGTACACTGTTACAGGTCAGGGCGACACCCACGTTTGGCTCCAGATACTGCTCTTTTTTCTCCTGTTATTTTGTTATTCTGGTTTTCATAGGTTTCTTACTCATCACGCCAGACTTGAACTGTATGTATTCTGATTGCTACACACCCTCATGTTATCGGAAACACTGTGGTTGTATGTAATGACATGTATGCACCTTTTGTTATAATAATTTTATTTTATTTTTTAAAGTGCACCAATGAGCCTACAAACAGACTTCGTCGCTGAGAAACTTTTTGGACTTTTAGCAGGCTAGGCCTGATCGAGACTTGTTAGCAGCCGCACTTCAATAGGTCACCCACTAGGGGAGCTTGCGAGCAAAGGCTATTTAAAGTTGATTATTGAACTTAGTCTGTTGAAAGTTCTTCTGCTGTTTTGCTGACTCTCGCAAAGGGCCCTTTGCCGAGACAGATAGATAACTATGAGTGTCATTTATTGCTTGTTCTTTTCATTAATGCATAACAAGTAAACTCTTCTTGAATCAATTGCATTTACTGTGAGGTGTGTTCTTCTTTTGAAGTCTGCAATCAAAAAGAAAGGTAACAACAATATTGCATGTTATTTCTAGATGCTCGATTTGTGTATTACTGGAATCTCATAGTTACACGTGAGATTCGCAATATATTTGCAACTTGCTTGATGTGTCAAGAGCGGGTTCGAGCCATTTAAAGGGGGTGAATAGATTACTGAAAGTAGATCCCAAATCTAACCAGCGGCTCCTGCGGGGGTAGCGCTACACATAATATAATATGGTATGTGCAATTTTAAAGTATAACATTGATTTAAACAGTGTAATATCTTTTATATTTTACCAAACAATTGGGTATTATATTGGGTCGTGTACATTAAATATTTTCAAACTGTATTTTTCCCTCAAAAAATAATTATTTAAAAAACTGCTGTGCAAATACAGTGTGACAAACAAATCGCCCCACCAATTCTCTAGGGCCCATGCTTTTAAAAAAATACAATGTTTGGGGTGCTAAGTAATTTTTTAGCAAACAGATTTTTTACATGTACCAGTATGTAAAAGGTCAGAAAAAGACCTGGGCCCAGATTCAGGTACATCTGCGCATTATTGGACCGGCGTAGCGCACCGCCTTTACGTTAGACTTGCGCAATTTTGCCGCGTAATCACCCTATTCTCGTAGCTTTTGCGCAGGAAATTGCGCATACGTAACGTTTTTTCAGAGGCGTAAGGAGGAGAAATACAAATTGGGAAGGACGTGGGCGTGTTACATTGAAATGAGCCGTGACCCCATGCAAATGAAGGGCCGGCCGGCTCGCGCATGCGCGCTTGAAGGAGACCATGTCAGCTCCGCTGTGCGCATGCTCACAACTCTGGTGCGGCACAATCAGTGAAATTGGAAATGGACTAGGGCAACGTTGTGAACTACGCAGACAGCATAAATAGACACACACAAACGCACTTCCTTTGCAAAAGTACATCCCTTTGTCCCTTCCCATTTAACAAAGTGCTTTTGTCCTGTTGTTCGTTGCGGTGTGTTTTGTAGTTGTCAGATTAGTGTTCTGTGTGATCAAGTGTTTGTTAGTAGATTTTTGAAAGTGGTTTTTGATAAGTGTTTGAGAGACTGTTTGTTTGATTGATATATTTGTGTTTGTTTCTTTTCCTGCTGTATTTTTGTTTTGTTTTTTGGTGACTGTTTCTTGCTCAGTAGTTTTCTCTGTGTGTGTGTGTGTTTTTTTTTTGATTGGTTGTGCTTGTTTGTGTGCGTGAATTTTGTTGACTGGGACTGATTTTTTTTGGAAGGATGAGTGAGAGAAAACGCAAGCTGAATTTTACAGTTGTGGAAAAACAGATTCTTGCCCGGGCCATTAGCGAGTATGGGCGTTACCTCCACGGCCCACAGAGTGCCAACACCACCCCGGCCAGGAGGAGGGAGATTTTGGATAGGATCACTGACCAGGTGAATTCAGCGGGGCAGGGGGAGACACGGACCAGGTCTGGGATTGACAAAAAAATCAATGACCTCTGGCGTCTGGTCAAAAAGAAGCTGGCCAGAATGCATGCCCATGCCAGGGGCACAGGAGGGGGCCCACCATGCCGTATTAGCCTGACAGCGGAGGAGCGTGCGGTGGCCCTGACCTTTCATCGGCATGAAGTTGCGGGCCTGCCCGGCTTTGACTCAAGTCCGGAGCCCGTGGTGCCAGGTAAGTTTTATTTTTTTTTAATATCAGGTGTGTAGCATGTGTGGGGGAGGGGGTGAAAGGGAATATGTGGCAAGTGTGTGGATCCTCCAACCTGTGAATGTTTTGTGTCATCCACAGATGTGCAGGAGGGTGCAGGACCATCTGGCCTGACCGCACCAACCCCAGGACAGCAGCCTAATGAGGCCCCCCCAACAAGGCCGGAGTCCGCGGAGGAGGTTCAAGAGGAGCAGGAGAATCATGAGGAGGAGGAGAATCATGATGAGGAGGAGAATCGTGAGGAGGAGGAGTCCATGTCAGGCACTGGACGTTTGGGTTTTGAGGACTCTTCCCCTCTGCCTGGCAGCAGGCAGGCCTCCCTAAGGGGGAGCCCCCCTCCTCCCCCAACATGGCTCCCCTCACAAGGGCCTCCCCTTCTCCCCGGCCACAAGCATCAGCTGGAGGCAGGATGTCATCCCAGACCACCAGGGGGTTGGCCGATCTCCTGCCCGCCACCCTGAGAAGGGACCAGTTCCTCCAGACCCGCCATCTGGGACAGGTCAGCCAGACATTGGTGCGGATGGAGGAGAGCCTGTCCTCCATCAAGGATACGCTGGGGAACCTTGACTCCCACTCCCGGGCTTTCACAACCTGCCTAAACGAACTGCAGACGACATCAGCAGGCGTTGGGCAGGATGTGAGGGCCTTTACCCTGGCTATCCAGGCCAACACGGCAACACTTGGTGCTGCCCTGGACAGAATAGCCGTGGCCTTGGAGGGCAGGCCGCCAGGTGGGCAGAGATCAGGGGCTGCTCCTCCTTCCCCGGTTTTACCCCTCCCCCATGAGTCTCCCCTGAGAAGCCGGGGCCGTGGCCGGGGGCGCCCCAGGCGTGGCTCACGCAGAGGGCACTAATTTGTTTTTCCCCAATTTTTTTTTTTTTTTTATTGTTTTTTTTTTTGTCATTTTTTTTTTGCTGGAAATTTTTTGCTTTGGCAGGTCATTTTTTTTGGTTATTTTTTTTTTGTGTTGTGAATGCTGTGTAAATGTTGGGGTGACATTCCTGCCGGAAAAGGGGTGTCACCCTCTATTTTGGTGGAGAAGGGTTCCCCAGGACCAGGGAGAAGTGATCCCCAGGTCCGTGTGAATGGTGTATGAATGTACAGTGACATAATTGGAGCCTTGGCGTGGCGTTGCTGCTCACAAGTCCAGCATGGTGGACTGGTGCCAATCCAATTTGATGAGGATGTGATGTGTATGTGCTAGGGACCACAGTGGTGTGCATGCATGCATTCTCATTGTGGCATGATTAATGTGTGTGTTTAATGTGCAAAGATGCATAATGTGAGCTGGCATGAGATGGGGTCATGAGATGGGGTACCAGTGCATATGCAGAGTCACCTTGAAGGGAAAAGACAGGAGGATGTTAGTCATGCATGTGCCACTTGTGAGGTGTGCATCACGGGAGGGGATAGTCATGCCTGACTCCCATGTCACTCACCAACCAGCCAGCTGTCCCCATACATGTTCTGTTCGAAATCTGTGGGGATGGGGCTCTGATTGGATATGTAGCTGTCATGGGTGTCATGGGTGGTGCCATGTGTTGGGCTGCTGATGTCCTCCTGCAAGGTTGTGGTCATTCCAGGATGACATGAGGGGTGAATCTGAAGATGCGAGACACCTCAGAATCACTCATGCCAAAGATGTCTATGCGTGTGTGATATATCAAGTGAAGAGTGAGGGGCTTGTATCAGATAATAATATTGTATTAGATTAGATTAAATTGTAAATTTTATATAAGCAAATAAAAAATAAAAATAAAACATCTCCCGTGCCCTCCTCAGTGCCCTCCTCAGTGCCCTCATCCTTCTTTGTTCATCTAAAGTCAGTAGTATAGCTATGCGCGACGATGCCCCTGGCATGTTGGCATACAGATTGTTGTGCAACACGTGTGACTGCTGAACTCCTCACTAACAGTGTTGCTTTATCTGACAAGTAGACTTTTTTTCTCTTTTTAGACCAGCTTTTATATGCTCTAATTTTAGACAGGACATTTTGCTGTTGCGCACACTGCGTCGCCTGCGCTGCCCCAACGTTGTTTTGTGGATCCCCGTAAGTCCCTCATTAGCATATTTGACTAGCAAATCAATGGTGTGTCTAGCGCACTTTTGCGCGGAAGGATGCGCCAGTCTAACTAAACGCGGGACAAAAAAAAGTCGATTTTTTGTGTATCTCGTTCTGGGGATGCCGCGCAACGAAACGCACGCGCACATTTAGACTTACGCACGCGCATCTCCTGTTGCGCAGGTGTAATCGTTCTGTGAATCTGGGCCCTGGTCTTCAAGTGTTGTGTACCATAAACAATAGCCGTTTTGAAAATAAAGACTTACTTGTTTTCTTCTTTTGCTGCATCAGTTTTGCTGATCTTCTGTGGCCTGTTTACATGGTTACATAACATTTATATGCTTGGGTTGCTGCTGGTTCTGATACTGATTTGTGCGAGAAATGGCCGTTTGTAGTCGATATCAGAAGTCCATGTGACTGACGATGCAGAAACACAAACAGGTTGCAGGGACAGTGTTGTCACCCTGCAGAATCAACCAAAGTCCCTTGTTTCTATCAAAGTGGCTTTGCACCAGAGCGATAATTCACGTCTGAATGTCAGGTGCAGGCGATCATCCACAAAATGTCTGATATCTTCAGTAAAGGAATGCCAATTTCTCTGCATTATTGCTCTTTGTCTATTAAACTGTATAATAGATCTGACTTTTTTTGTGTCTGCTCACCTTGGAATAAAAGCAGCTCATGGGAACTTGATTTAGCTTTTTGATATGCTGTATCAAAGATTTTTTGGTACAGCCTCGTCTGAGGAACCCGTCTCTCAGGAGCCTGGCTTGTGGTTCAAAATCTTCTTTGAGGGTAGGCCAGATTTCTACCCTTTTCTGTTTGCTTTCTAGACTGGCCATTTTGGGACAAAAACTAGTGAATTATATTTTCTATCCCCTGTGATTTTCCCTTGGATTAAATCAACCCAGGTTAGTTCCTGTTAGACTGTATACTTTGTTTTATGTTTAGTACCTATTTTGGTGCTTTTCTTATTAGCTTGTGTATGAACCAAGATCTGAATGTAATTACTAATGGGGGTATTTGTGAATTCTAGAATATGTAGCTGAAACCGGGACCTTTCAACCTTTACTTCCTTATGTGTTATTTCTAATGATTGGGCCTGAATAGCCCTTTTTTTCCTTTGTTTTGGTCAGTTTTTATTCGTACATTGTAAATGTATACCTTTTGCATTCACATTTATTGTATACTGTACCTTTTTAAAATTTTAGATGTAGAATGTCTCATTTTGCAGCCCTCAAAATTTCCACTTGCATTTGGCAAGTGGAAACATTTTGACAGCAGGTGTATTAGCTTGGCTTGGGCGGGGGGTGGGAGGCTCGTCTGTTTGGCTCGGGCAGAGAGGTGGGCCGGCTTTGCTCTGCTTGGCTCGTGGGTCATCTTTGTTCGGGCTGGCTCAGCTTGGCTTGGCTTGGGCGGGGGATGGGTCCGCTCAGCTTGGGCAGGGAAGGCAGTCCAGCTTAGCTCAAATGGGAAGCGGGTCCGCTCGGCTCTGGCAGGGAGGAGGCCCAGCTCGGCTTGGCTAGGGCGGGTCCGCTCGGCTCATGCGGTGAGGTGCACCACAACTGAGACTGAAAGCTGCTATACCTATGGCAACCAGATACCAATAAGTTGTCTCCAAAGTACCATTCATATTAACTTCCTCAGAGTGACATGATGGGAAATGTTGGCGGCTTCCTGTGGGACAAAAGAGTCCTTAGAGGTCAGTTATGTAGCATATCCACATTCAGAATTGTGTTTGCAAGGTTGTTCCAGTTCAGGTATTTCTTCCTCTGCACTACAACCTCTGGTGTCAATGGCATACTTTACATCCGGTCTAATGATAGCTGGAGCAGAAAGGGCAACTCACTTCTGTACAGTAAAAGTGTCTTTTTGACAGTGAACCTCCCCTTCTACTGCCTTCCTATTAGAGACACTGCACAGCTTGCTAAATAGTGTTGAGCCAGTTCACCATAGAACATGCAAAATCGTGTTTCATGCTGGTTTCCTGAACCATGCATTAATGCACTGCCCTTGAGCGATGCAAGCTGAACCATTAATTTGTAATGGCACTGGGTAGCATATGGTTTGGTGCGGCATAATTTGAGAAAGTTGTGCTTGCGCTACTTTTTGCGTTTTCCCATGCTTTCTGTCAAAATGGGATTGCTTGTATTTGAATATGAACCAGTGTGTTTTTGCAGTGCAACATTATGCATATTTTACATATTTTTTGTACTGACACTTTTTTTTTTCTTGCAGGAGTTTTAAGTCCCCGTTCGCACCACAAAAGCATCCTCCAGATCCTTTTCAGATGCATATACGCCTGCTTATTTTTAAAGCGTTTCAGGATGTATCACAGATTTTTTTCTTGTTTTTTTTCCCCACTGTACTGGGGTACAGTATAGTAGCCAATCATATTTTATCCTTATTTTATTTATCACAGTCAAATCAATGAAATATGCTTTATGTTAATATTGTTGACATTAATACTTCTTTTTGTAGCTTAACCACTTCATCCCCAGAAAGGATTTGCCCCTTTAATAACCAAGCCATTTTTTGCGATACGGCACTGTGACGCTTTAACTGACAATTGCGCGGTCATGCAATGTCATACCCAAACAAAATTGTTATCCTCTTTTTTCACTCTGCGGTTTCTATTTTTGCACTGTAAGCTAAGTTTTTTTTCTAATACATATCCCAAAAAATATATAAAAATCATGTCTATTCATTAGTTTAGGCTGATATACAGTATATTCTTGTATATATTTTTAGTAAAAAAAAATATAAAAATCACAATATGCGTATGTTGATTAGACATGTGCATCGTTTTTTGGTTCAGTGAAATTCAGAAATTCGAAAATGTTCAAATTCAGAATTTTCGATTTTAGAATTTTCTGAAATTTTAGAATTTCCGAAATTCTAAATTTAGCATTTCGGAAATTTAGTATTTTTTTTTTTTTCACATCAGACTCCACCGTGTCCAGAGACTTGCTCGTACTTACACATATCGAGAGGAGCCGTTATCTCTACTTTCGCATCATTTGTGAATAGATACTATATATTTTTTTAACTTTATTTCAATCCTTTTTTTTCTTTCTTAAAAAATATATATATATACGTGTTTTTCTCCGTGGTTAATATTAGTGACCCCTTGAGGCTCTACTTTTCCTCACTTTTACCCTCTGTTCACCTTCTTCCCCTACTTGTCTAGATCTACCAACCACCTACTCCCCTCCCTCCCTCCCTCCTCCCTTCCTCCCCCCCTCCCTCCCCATGGTTTGTCCCTGGGTCCCTCCTTCTTCACATATTCTCTTTGCATATTCCTCCGTCCTCTTATAGTCTTCCCATCGTCTCCATTTTCTGTTATATTTCTCCAATTGGCCTTCATCACAACTGCTAAGATACTCCAGTCTGTTGTAGTTGTAGGGAACCATTCTTTTATATCTGGTTTGTTTTTATTTAACCAATTTTTTGGGATCGATCCCTTAGCCGCATTTTTTAGCTGAGGGAGCAATGTTTCCCTGCTTCCTTTCCTGGAACCTTTTACGTCATTAAACAAACAGGCATAAATGCTGTTATCTAATTCCTGCCCAGTTATTTCTTTTACAACTTCCTGGATTTCTCGCCAGTACTTTTTTATTTTGGGGCAGTCCCACCATATATGCATGGTTGTTCCAGTTTGTCCGCATTCCCTCCAGAATAATGGAGAATTATCTTTGTTAAACTTGTTTATCATTTCAGGTGTCCTATGCCATCTTGCTATACACTTATAATTCATTTCAATTGTGGTTATATCTGTTGCGGTATTGTGTACGGAAATTTAGAAATGAACAAATTTGTCAAAATTTGTTAAAAAACTAATTCGGAATGAAACAAATTGCACATGTCTAATGTTGATTGATTTGCGCAAAAGTTATCACATTTGTAAACTATGCTATTTAGGGATATTCATTTTTTCCTTTGTTTCTACTTGTAATGGTGGCGATCTGCGATTTTTAGTGGGGCTGTGACTTTGCAGACAATTCTGACCCCAAATGACAGTTTTTGGGGACCAGTGATAATGTCACATTAATCAGGGCTATAAAAAGGCACTGATCAATGTAAAAATGTCACCGGCAGTGAAGGGGTTAACACTAGGGGGCGATCAAGGGGTTAACTGTGTTCCCTAGGTGTGTTCTAACTGTAGGGGGATGGGCTCAATGAGACATGACAGAGCTCACTGTTCCCAATCACTGGGAATTTGGGAACAGAAGATCTGACATATTCTCTGTCAGAATGGGAATCCACCTTGTTTACACTGGCAGATCCCCATCCTGCCTCTGTACTAGGCGATTGCGGGTCACCAGCGGATATCACACCGCCCACGCCGCCGTACAGGTACAGCGATTCGTGCAGCGCTGCCAACCTGTCACAGTATATCTGTGTGAGCTGGTCAAAAAGTGGTTAATTTTGTATAAAACATTTAACAGTGTAATTTTATGAGATAATTTGCAAGGGTGTGTTTAGAGGTGGACTTTGGGGTTGGGTCGGGCAAAGTGTGGCGAGTAACTCTTAAGACCTGGCTAGTAGCTCAGGACTTGACATTTTGAGCCCTGGTTATAGCCATAGGTTGACTATTCCTGCTAATTTTAATGCAATGTATTTTACCAAGGCATCTTTTAGGACAGCACCTGAGAGATAGTGACTCCTCCCACCGGACCACAGGAAACACCTTCTTCCTCCAGATCATTAAAGGGAGGCACCTCCCTACCACACCTCTTTTTTGTAATTCCTCTTGGCTGGAGGGAACATCCGTGGGGGAGCCATGGTTTCTTACCATTTTTCTTCTTTTTCATGGACCGTCAGCCCTCCTAGTTTTACCCACCTTCTAGGTCTCGGGATAGCCCACAGTGAGACCCGGTCGGTCCGCTCTGCTCTGGCCAAGCAGCAGCTCAGAAATCTGCTGACCCCAGAATGTTACATGGCATCAATAGATTTAGGGGATGCATATTTACATATCCCAATCTCACTCCAGTCCCAGAAGTATCTCAGGTTGGCGGTAAAGATTGAAGGCGTGTTTCATCACCTTCAGTTCAGGGCCCTACTGTTTGGGCTGTAATTTTCACCTCGGATCTTTACCAATGTGATGGTAGAAGCTCTAGCCCTGCTTCGTCTGCAGGGAATCGCAGTGATTACCTATCTAGACTACCTACTATTTTTCGCCCCTCAAGAGAAAGGTTGCCCAACAACTTGACCAAGTTACAAAACCACCTGGAATCGTTGGAATGGATTCTAAACCTCCAGAAATCCTCCCTAAACCCGTCACAGGAGGTTTGCTTTCTGGGTTACCAAATTAATTCGGTAGAACTAAAGTTTTTTCTCCCACAGGAGAAAAAGGACAGGGAGCAGGTCACTGTGTCGATGCTACAGACCAACCAGCCCATAATGATAAGGCAGGTTATGGTGGATTTGGGGGTTCTGACCGCTATTCAGTGGGCAGGACTGTATTTCGGGTGTCTACAAACTTTTCTCCTGAGGTCTTGGGATTACAGTTTAAGATCCACGGACGTGCAGGTGAAGATTCCAACTCAGATGAAGAGGTCACTTTGGTGGTGGATGAATCGGGAGATCCTATAGAGGGGTCTATAGAGGGCCTTTCCAGTCAAAAGAAGACTGACTACAGATGCCAGTACTTGGGGATGGGGGGCCCACCTAGAGGAAAACTTTGCCAAGGAATTTGGTCCAAGAAGGAGACGACAAGATCCTCAAATTGAAGAGAGCTGAAGGCGATCGCCTTAACTCTATTAAAGTTTGCACCCGATCTCCAGCATCACCACGTCCAGGTGTTGTCGGACAATGCCATGGCTGTGGCTTATCTAAACAGACAAGGGTGCACAAGGAGCTGGTCCTTAAAAACACTAGCAGCGAAAATCCTTTTTTGGGCAGAGAAGTACTTGCTGTCCCTGTCAGCAATCCACGGGTCGCTGAGTGGTGAATTTCCTGAGCAGACACCCTGTTCAGGCAGAGTGGTCTCTGACTCGGAGGTCTTTGCAACAATTTCCAGAATGTGGGGACAGCCAGAGGTGGACCTGTTTGCCTCAAGGGAGAATGCACGGGTTCCTGGAGCATCCATGGAGATTTTGCCTTTGCTAGGCTGTGCCCCCGTTCCAGTTAATCACACTGGTATTAAGGAACATCCAAAGGGAGAAGGTACCTGTCATCCTACTTAGTTTTGGCCCAAAATGGCCTAGTTCTCAACTGTCCTGGGAATGGCAACCAAGCCTTGTTGGCATTTACCTCTCAGGCAGGATCTACTAATCCCGGGTCCAGTAAATCATCCAGAGGTGTCCAGCCTGTCTCTCGCAGCCTGGTATCTGAAAGGCAGCTCCTAAAGAGCAAAGTGTTTTCAGACTGTCTAGTTACAACACTGCTAGCAAGCAGGAAGAGGGTGACGAGAGCCATCTATACCAAGGTCTGGAAAGTCTATAGCTCATGGTGTGATTCATCTATTCAAAACCCAGACAGCCTTGGTTTCTTCTTGGAGTTCTCGCAAGGTGGAGCAGATAAGGGACTGGCGATCAAGGTTCGCTAGAAGGTACTTGTAGGTACAGGTTGCTGCACTAGCAGTGTTCCTAGAAAAATCCGTGGCATCAGAACCACTGGTAGTGAGATTTTCTTTATCGTACATCACGGGACACAGAGCTGCATATTAATAACTATGTGGGTTACAGTATATTCCACCATCAGGTGCTGGACACTGGTGTAATCAATTAAACAGGAAGTTCCCTCCCTATATAACCCCTCCCATACTGGGAGCTCCTCAGTTTTTTCATCAGTGTCTAAGGTGTTGGTCACGAGTGAACATGGGCTCTTAGGAGCTCCACTGGAGGGATCCATGCTGGATGTAAAAAGCCTCCATAAATCCGGATCCGTCCAAAGTGCTTCATAGCCAAAGTGGACGGTACCCGGGCCTCGGTGGAAGAACGAGGTTTGGCCTATAACGCCTCTCTTATTGAGGGCTGGACTCTGGGCTCCAGAGCTCTGGTCTATTCCATGGCTAAGTGCTTCTGATGCCAGGGTGCTCTATAGGTCCAGGGGAGTTGGTGTTCCTACTGATGGACCCCGGTCCCTGAAGGTCTTTTGGCAATACCCACGGTGAAGGGTGAAGATTGGGCCTCTTGCTTATGCAATACCCTGCAGCATGGAAAAGGTAAGTGGGGGGCCTGCGGGACTTGGTCCGACAGTAGGTCCTCCAGTTTATTCGGGGTCTATGGGTGGCCTGTTATGCTGATGTGCAGAGGCAATGTTGACCACTATGTCTAAATTAGACAGGATGGCTGCTATTCCCCATATGGTTATCCCCTGGCTGATCCTACATTTCTACTGCATGGTTGATTGTTAAGTTAAGCTGTTACTTGTCGGTTTCTCTTCTTTCAGCCTGGGTTAATTAGCTGAGTCCCGAATTAGTGCTCCTACCTGGGGCAGTCACCCCCTTCCTCCTCGCTGGTCTCCGGGCGCGCGTTTTGGGGGAGGGGTGGGATGACGCCCACCCGGAAGCAGACAGCCAGTGAGTTGAAAGCTCAGCAGTGTCAGTCTGCAGGTGGGACACAGAGCTCAGGCATGCTCCTGTATCTCTGAGCACTTTTGATGGTGTGGACTCAGCAGAGAGCAGTCTCCTCCAGCGAAGACTCCCCTTAACCCCGAACACTCGGTTCCTCAGTGGGGTGTATTGGGTTAGCCCTGTAGCCCAGCAACAGTGATTTAGTAACTGTCCAGACTAGGAGGACTCAGGGGTTACCCTTAGAGTGATCCTTTCCTTGTCTGATTGGTGTCCCGATAAGCAGTCCTCCTAGACAGGGACATGGCTCCTAAGGGGCCGGGGATGGCGAAAACCACCAAAAAGGAAAAAAAAAAAAAAGATGCACAAGCCTCTTTGACACCCTATTCCCCTGAGACACCAGAGTTGGGCCCTCCGGTGAGCATTCGGGTTTTTAAGGAGATATTGCCGGCCTAGCCAAAGCACCCCCTGTCTAGGTTACAGAGGAGGTGTTGGCCACCAGCCTTGGGAAAAGATGCAGCCACGCTGCATATGGTTTTTTGTGCATTGCATTTGTGGGTCTATAAGAGGTTAACTGCTATACTCTCAGCAGCCTCACAGTAAGCAGGAAAAACAGGGTGTGCCCCCTTTCCCTGCTCCAATTCCTTAATTAAAGGGATTAAAAGACCTAGGACAGACTACAGCTGCAGCTAACAAGGAACCTATCACAGGTTCTGGTGTATATAACTTCAAGTCCCCCATAGGGTTCTCTCTTGGTGTTGGCTTCAGGTTACCCAGATGCAGGGGGATGCACAGTTGGCTAACATTGCATGTTTGCGGAAACACACATCTGCAGAGGATAACTTCCTGTTTACCAATCCGTATGTTTGCATAAAATACTTGAGTTTGGTATGTTTAAAATGTGGGGTAAAAACAAGTAACAGAACATGTTTTATGGTTAATCGCATAAAGTTACAGGTTTTGTCTGTATGGTTTTACATGTTTTTTACAAAGCCACATATGGATGCTTGGTTTCATTAAGGTGCCTAAGATCACATATAAATGCATGTTGGGTAAAGACAAGTAACAAAACATGTTTTTTGTGTTTCCACAGGAATGCATAAGATCGCTTAAAGTGGCTGGAATGCATAAAGATGTTGGATCACACAGGGTTGCCTGATCACCAGAATCCTGATTTACCCAAGGATATGGGGGCACACAGAAAGGCTTGTTTCCATAGAAATGCCTAAAGTCGCATAAAGACGCTCAAATGCACAAAGATGCTGGGTCACACATGGTTGCCTGATCACCCGAGTCCTTGATTACCTAAGGATATTTGGTCACACAGAGAGGCTTGTTCCCCCAGAAATGCGAAAAGTCGCATAAAGATGCTTGAATGCATAAAGAAGATGGATCTCAGAGTCCTGGATTACCCAGGGATATTTGGGCACACAGAGAGGCTTGTTTCCTCAGTAATGCCTAAGGGTCGCATGAAGTTGCTTGAATGCATACAAATGCTGGATCGCACATGGTTGTTTGATCGACCGAGTCCTTGAGTACCCACGGATACTTAATCACGTAGAGAGGCTTAAATGCCTGAAGTCGCATTAAGATGCTTGTTTGTATAAAAATGCTGGATCACACAGGGGTGCTTGATCACACGAGAGTCCTTGGTTCCACAAGGGTACTTGTCTGCACAGTAGTGCTTAAGATGCATAAGATGTTGATCGCATGAAAGATGCTGGATCGCATAAGTATGCATGTTCGCTTTAAAGGTTGCTTGTTGGCCTAGATTTTGCATGTTTGCTTAATGAGCCATGATAATTTAAGTCTCCTTAATTATACAGGATGCCATGGGCTTGCATAGGAATACGTAACTGCATGGGTACATGCGGCACAATGTTGCATAACACTTTCCTAGCGCGTGCTGGCTTGCTAGATGCTTGTTCCATTCTTGTATGAATATATGCTTCCATGAACACACGCTTCCATAGAGGCATATGGCTTTAAGCACTTGCCATATACACACGTGAGAAGCCATTTATATATGTGTTTATTTACATGGGCTGTGTGTCGCAGGGGAACAGCTCTATCTCCAGTTCGTGGTCTTGCCCTTGGCTTAGCCACTCTTCCAGGGTTGACAGGGTGCTAGGGCCCGCCTCTAGCAGGTCTAAAGGCCCAGGGTATAGCGCTAATGGCATACCAAGACAAACTCCTGCTGATGATTCAGTCAGTAGCATGGCTGGACCTAAGGGTGTCCAGCAAGGTCAAGTATCTGGAACTACTGGGTTGGGACCCCAGTCTAAGGGTACATTCTTTCTTTCATTTAACAAGAAGCTTGGAAGGTTTGGCACAGCTCAAAAAGGAGTTTTGTGGCCACGGTCCCGCCCGTCTTTCCCCGGCCCCCCGCGGCCGCCCCAGGGAGGCGGACGGCGCCCGACCGCGGCCCTCTCCTCTACCCTCCCCCCCACCGGGACGAGGCCGGTGTTCCCGTTCGAAGGGAAGCGGGTCTATGGGGTCACAGCAAGGAACGGTTCCTTACCTTTTGCCTTTTTTCTTAAGGTGCTAGGGAAGATGCTGCCTTCATTCAACACAGTTCCCTATGCTAACTTTTATTCAGGGCTGATATAAACATTATCTGTTGGCCTAGGAGTGGATCCTAACCTAGCTGGAATTTCTGTTGGTGGTTTTTAACTAAGAAGGGATTGCCAGGCCTGGAAAAGACCACGGCCCAGGGAAAGTAGTCAAGCTCCAAGTGAGCCTTATCCGTCAGCTAGAGCTACCGATGGGGCATCTGACTTAAGGCCTGTATGTTTAGGTGGCAGGATTGTTCTGTCAGAGTTCAATCAGACAATGCCACACTAGGGATTTACTTCTTCTACCAAGGTGGAGCTTGTGCCATGCCTATTGACAATTGTCATTTTATGGAATTGGCAGGTGATTTGCTGGAGCCGTCAACAATTGTCTCCAGGAGAATGACCTCTACGCCCCGACCTTTTTTCTGGCCAAAACCACAGAAAGGGTATCCTGTACTTTTAGGTATTGGTGTCCAGGTTCAACAAGAAATTGAACAGCTTGGGTCCAGGACAAGGGATTACATCTTGTCCAGGCCTACTTCACAGAGGGTATTGCATCGTGTCTTGCAAACAGGTGAATTTATGGTCTGGTTATTATAGCCCACATTCTTGAGGATTGGGATTTTCAGAATCAGCGGTAATTCCCTTGATTCATACCGAAGAGCTGGCATCCGGGACCAGATGGCCTAGGATCTGGAAAGCCCATGTTCCTGGTGTGAAACCAGATGGTGGCATCCTTGGAAGTATGGCATAGGAAAAATTCTTGCCTTCCTACATTTGGTAGGGCGACGGAGCTAGCCTTAAGTTCAGTCAAGGATCCGATCTCGACCTTGTTTCCAAGGGCGCTTGCTTCACGCTCCTTGATCCGAGCCATTCTTCAAGGGGTGATGTGTATAAGTCCGCCAGTTTGGACGCCCTTGTGCTCGGAGGATTGGGTCTAGGGTTGTCGGCTTACAGGGTCAGTACCTTGGGCCGATGCACCATATTTTACTTCATCCTTTAACAGGGGAATTGGTGTTCTTAGTTGTGGTAGCCTCCAAGTGAGTTTCAGTATTGGCAACTTTCTTGGCATAAAGCCATACTTAATTTGTTTTACAGGTAGGGTGATGTTGATGTTAATCCTCACCCAGCCTTGGTTACTAGAAGGATCTAGTGTTCATTTGAATCAGGAGATTCGTACCTTCCCCTTTTTCAAAACCTTGTTTCACGGAAGGAGGAGTTATTGCTTTTCTCTCAATTGAGATGAGAGCAGTTAAATATCTATCTGAAGTTGTCAGATATAGAAGGCTGACGTGTTTATTGTACTGCCAGAAGACCCTAGTGTGGGCAGGCAGTATTCAGATCAGCTATTAAGAGGGTTACTCTCTCTTGTTAGAGTAAGAATGGCAAGGCCTATCTAAAGAGGCTGCTCGGATATGGAAGACTGATGTTTGCACTACCAGGGGGCCCCAGGATAGGGCAAGGCAGCCTCTAATTCAACTGTGTTCAATGTTGATTCATCAGGTTTTTATTCAGGCTTGTGGTTTAAAGAGTGGGATTCCCCCTGCTTCTTGTTGGGGTACACCCTACCAGGATAGTAAGCGCTTTATGCGTGATGCATTACCAAGCCTTTATGACTCAGATTTGCAAGGCCGCAACTTGGTCGTCTGTGCTTACGTTCACTAACTCCTATCAGGTGAACAAAGGATGGCAAAGGATGCAGCCTCTTGGCGCAGTATGCTGAAAGCAGCATTATAGCTCCTCATGTATGAGGGCGGTCTGCGTTGTTTGTCTCCCTCCCCTCGGTAGGCATTGCTATGGGACATCCCACATAGTTATTAATATGCAGCTCTGTGTCCCGTGATGTACGATAAAGAAAATAGGATTTTTATAACGGCTTACCTGTAAAATCCTTTTCTTGGAGTACATCACGGGACACAGAGCTCCCACCCCTCTTGTTTGGGGATATTGGGACACTTATTGCTTTGCTACAAAAACTGAGGAGCTCCCAGTATGGGAGGGGTTATATAGGGAGGGAACTTCCTGTTTAATTGATTACACCAGTGTCCAGCACCTGATGGTGGAATATAACCCACATAGTTATTAATATGCAGTGATGTACTCCAAGAAAAAGATTTTACAGGTAAGCTGTTATAAAAATCCTATTTTTCAGAGCCCTTACATTTAGACTGGCATCGGTTAGAGGTTTCCCTAAATGGGATCTGTCGGTAGTTCTACAATCCCTAGCAAGGAGTCCATTTGAGCCTCCAGAACAGGGGTGTCAAACTCAATTTCATTGAGAGCAGCATTAGCATTATGATTGTTCTCAAAAGGGCCGGTTGCATCTGTAAGATTAGAGGTCCAGCCCATCCCCTCCCTTACATTAGATGACAAGAGCAACCCCACTATCCAAAGTTGAGTCCCCCACTCTCCCCTACATCACAGTGCATCTCCCTTTTCTTATGCTGCTGCTGGGAAGAAGCTGGATGCATTGTTTGAAGGCAGAAAATAGGGGTCTAGAGGAGGACCAGCGGACAGCTGGAGCTCTCCTGCAGCTGCAGGAGAGGTGCAAGGGCCACATGAAATGGCCTGGAGGGCTGGATTTGGCCCGCTGACCTTGTGTTTGACCCCTGTGCTCTAGAAGAAGCATCTCTCGGATATCTCACTCTTAAATCTGTGTTCCTGGTCACCATTTCTTCAGCACACAGGATCACTGAGCTACAGTACCTGTCGCCGAGAATCTGTTTCCAGTACCACGGCGTCGCGCTGATTCTCGGCGACATAGTGCTGACTTCTCACACTTGCTGGAATAGAAAAAACACATTCCAGCGAGTGCGTCATAGAAGCGACGGGGATCCGACTTGGATTCCCGCCAATTCCAGCCACGTCATTTGGTATGAATCATGAGGGGGAACTCCACTCCAAATTTTAAATAAAAAAAACGGCATGGGTTCCCTCCAGGGGCATACCATGTCCTTAGGTCTGGTATGGGTTGTAAGGAGAACCCCCTATGCCAAAAAAAACAGTGTGGGGGTCCCCCTACAATCCATACCAGACGCGTATCCAAAGCACGCCGCCGGCCGGTCATGAAAGGAGTGGGGACGAGTGCCCCCCCTTCTGAGCTGTACCAGGCCGCATGCCCTCAACATGGGGGGGTTGGGTGCTCTGGGGCAGGGGGGGGGCGCCCTGCGGCCCCTCCACCCCAAAGCACCATGTCCCCATGTTGAGGGCATGCGGCCTGGTACAGCTCAGAAGGGGGGGCACTCGTCCCCCCTACCCATTCACCTGGAGGAAAAGTGTCAATAAAAATAAACACACAACACAGGGTTTTAGAATAATTTATTAGTCAGCCCTGGGGGTCTTCTCCACTCTCCAGGGGGTCTTCTCCACTCTTCGGGGGGTCTTCTTCCATCTTCTCTGCTGTCATCTCGCTGCTCCCCGGGTCTTCTCCCGCTCGCTCTCCGGTGCCTTCTTCGGGGATGGCCGCTGCTATCTTCTTTTTAGCTCAATTACTAGCGGCGGCTCAGCCCGCTCTTCTTTGCCGTATTCTGCCTCCTTCTCTTCTTCCTATGTTGACACGACGCTGCCTCCCGCTGTAATGCCGGGTGCCTGGCTCGCACCGATTTATATAGGCCTCTTATGATGTCACAGTCCCATCATGCTCCGTGAGTCCTGGCTTTTTCCCCATCGCGGCGAGCCGGCTCCTGCGACGGGGCTCGTAGGTGGTCAATCTCGTGAAAATCTCCTATAATAAACAATATAAACAATCTGCGGTTTGTAGTGGGTCGTCTGGGATCGTCGCCACCTCCGTAGCGTATGCACAGATTCCTGGCTGCTAGCTCCACAGGTCGGAGAGCACGTTGCGTGACCAGATAGCCTAGATAGCAGCCGGGAATCTGTGCATTCGCTACGGAGGTGGCGATGATCCCAGACAAACCGCAGATTGGCGGCGAAGTGTCTGCAGCCCCAGTGCCGGGAGGCACTTTTACAGTAAGAGGCCATTTGGCTTTCATTCCATGTTTTTAAAGTTTTAAATAAAACAGTATTACGCTATTGGCTGTCCCCTGTTTTTTCATATACCCCTATTTGGAACGCTGGAGATGAGGTTAATTATCCCATATCCTGTCAACATGTGTGCAGGCACAATCCTGCTCAGGCTCATTTGACTATCTTTTCACCAAAGTAGTCAAATTGCTCTGGTAAGCGCATCCATATTCCTCAGCACTTTTTTGGGTGAAAGAAGATTTTTTGTGGTGATGGCACTTTCTTTACTTTAAACAAGATCACAGCAAATAAGAAGAGTGAACTATCTAATTTGGCACTTAACTATTGGGACTTTTTTGTCTTGGAAGATTCCAAGACCTAGAGACACTATTATATATTTATTATTGATGATTATTTTTATGATCGATTAGTAATTAATATTAATATTATTATAATTTATTTTGTTGATTATAGGAGATTTTTTCGTTACTATCACTTGTAGTCTAGCACCTTCTATTTATCTACTCAATCATTGCCACCACTATTGCCTATGAGGAGCAGCTTTTTATATTTAATAGTTATTTATTTTGGCGCTGAATATTTTACTTTTACTAGGTGGTCAATCTCGCCGAGAAAGGGAGTGAGATTGACACAATATCGTGGTCACCTACTGTACACGTTCTGTCAATTAAACAAACTTTTTTGTCCGTGTTTTCAGGTAGAGTTATACTGAGGAAAGACCCAAAGTTCTTACCCAAGGTAGCCTCATTCATCCGACATTACAGGTTGGCCATAACATGTGCCAGCTACCGGCAGGAATGGCCTACAGGCTGTTGTCCTGCCCTAAGGGGATAAGTCTCTGTTATCCTCTCAGGTGCTGTCCTGGAGGGCGCCTTGGGAAATTTCAAGTTAGGCCGCGTACACAAGATCGAATTTATCTGCTGAAACTTTCAGCAGACATCTCCGATCGTGTGTACGGGCTAGCAGACAGGTTTTTCCAGCAGACAGGTTTTTCCAGCAGACAAGTTTTAAAACATGCTTTAAAACTTGTCTGCTGGAAACCCGTCCGTCCAACATGTCCTCTGGTTAGTACGCCTAACCAGCGGACAAAAATCTCCCACATGCTTCAAATGGATTCGACGCATGCGTGGAAGTATTTTACTTCCTGGAGTGGTGACATGGCGGCGTCAACGTCACCACGTCCTCAGCCCGAGGGGATTTTCGTCCGATGGTGTGTACACGCCATCAGATCAAAATCCGATGAGACATGTCCGCTGCAAACGGTCCGTCGGACATGTTTGAGCAGACATGTCTCATCATGTGTACGCGGCCTTAGACTTAGCGGTAGCTCGTTTTCCATAAGTCTTTCAGGACAGCAACGACCAGCCCTAATAGTTTGATGTACTATGCTGTGACTAACATATGTGCTCATGTGGTCCAGCTGGGGTCGGAGGTTCGCTTCTACAATTGAGGTGTGGTAGGAAGGTGCCTCCCTTTAACCACTTCCCGCCCGGTCAATAGCAAAGTCTCCGGCAGAGGCTCTTTACCACGTGATCAGCCATGTCCAATCACGGCTGAACACAATGTAAACAGGAAGAGCCGCTGATCGGCTTTTTCTCATTCGCGTCTGACAGACGCAAGTAGAGGAGAGCCCATTGGTCTGTGTTGATAGTTTATTAGTGCAGCCCCCCTCGGATACCTGCCCAGGACCGTCAGTATGCCGCCCAGGACCACCAGGGATGGGCATCCACACTGGACCACCAGGTATGCCCCCTAGACCACCAGGGAAATGCAAATCTGCACAAGGCTGCCCACCTAAAATCCTTGCCAGTACCAGTGCCACCAGGGATAAGCATCAGTGCTGCATGTCAGTGCCCATCAGTGTTATGTATCAACGCCTATCAGTGCCCAGCAGTGTTTCCTATCAGTGCCACCCATAAGTACCCATCATTGTGGCCTTTCAGTGTCGCCAATCAGTGCCCACCAGTGCCACCCATCAGTGCCACCTCATTGGTGCTGCCTTATCAGTGCCCGTCTGTGCCACCCTGTCGGTGCCCATCAGTGAAGGAGAAAAAGTACTTATTTACAAAATTTTATAACAGGAAAAAAATAAAAACTTTAATAATTTAACTTCTTTTTTTTATTTGTATAGAAAAAAATTAAATCCCAGAGGTGATCAAATACCACCAAAATAAAGCTCTATTTGTGGGAACAACATGATAAAAAATCTGTAGAATGACTGTACAATTGTCATTTAAACAGCAATAGCGCAGAAAGTTGAAAATTGGCTTGGGCAGGAAGGGGGGTAAGTGCATGGTATTGAAGTGGTTAAAGATCTGAAGAAAGAAGGTGTTTCCTGTGGTCCGGTGGGAGAAGTCACTATCTCTCAGGTTCTGTCCTGAAAGACTTCTGGAAAACAAGTTAAAACAAGTCTAACTTGAATTTTCATGAATTACAATTTTTTAATTATTGTGACATTTACTGTAACTGAAAGCTGAAAGATTTTAAGTTTCAACAGCTTTTACTTTCATATTTTGCCTATACAAATTTGTGTTCATATTTTTCATATACAGATTTGCAAATCCTCCCTCCGGTGGTCATCTTATATTCTTTAAAATGTTTTTAGCTGACAATGCTTATATGAGCACTCAAGGGTCCCAACAAACCTAATGATTAAGATTGCAGGAATTGTTCCATTTTTAGTTTTGAAACAAAACGCTCAGATACTTAAACAATCCTAAATATCAGGTTTCCTGATGTCTACTTCCTCTTTATCCCTTCAAAAGTCACTGTCTTGGAGAGGGATTACAAGCATTTGACACATCTAAACGCGTTTGCAAAAGCACAGCCTAGGCGTGTTTTTGAAGCTGCTTTTCTCCAACAATTTAAAATAATTTAGAGTGTGCATGAGGTCTAAATTTCAACTCTACCTTGGTCCAATGTGCCTGCTTTATAATATTGAGACAGAAAAGGCTGTGTAATGACCAGAGTATGTGGTAATAAGGCAGGAGCAGAGTGGGTGGTAATCAAGCAAAAATTAGTTCAGCCATCATTGAGTGGTCCTTTACGGGAGCTACGCATCAGGAATTGTTCTCATGTTTTTGCACTGCAAATATGTCTGCACCATTGCCAGGGGAGGGCTGGCAGCCTTAGGCCTGGGGGGCAAGTCCAGTCGCCCATAGAGTGTGGAAAAGTGATGGATCGAGGAAAACAGTCTAAGATTTTTCATGATCACAAGAATCTGCACAGAGTCCGCACAGAGGCCCCCCTTACATCAGAGTCCGCACAGAGGCCCCCCTTACATCAGAGTCCACACAGACCCCATATACATCAGAACTGATGTAAGGTGTGTTCTGGGAAACTTGATTTAAGGGTGCATGTTGTGGACTATTGTGTAAAGAGGGTCTCTGATGACCAAAGCCTGCCCCCCTCCCCTTTAACAAAGTCCACAGAGCACCCCTTTTTATACACTGCGAGGCAGGAGAGACTAGAAAGGGTGAGCTTACCAGGATGGAGGCTGAGGCGCAGGCTGGCTGTCTGATGCTTTTTTGGGTTCAAACTTCCTGTCCAGTGCCCACACATGCCTGGGGAGTGTGGGCAGGGCAGACTCAGAAGGAGGAGGAGCAGATGAGCTCTATCTCACCTCGTGTCTGTATAGAGAGAGAATGGGATGTCAGTGCTGGTGTAGGCTGAGGCTGAGCTATGTGTGAGACGAGACATACCTCAGCTCTGCAGCCATCTACCTCGGAGCTGACACAGGCAGGGCTGCACAGTGGGAGATGAGCAGCAGCCATGACCTGTGTTAACAGATCTTCAGCAGGCATATTCCTGCTCTCCAAAAACAGCTTTTGGTAGTGGCAGCCGGTGGCTGTGCATAGTGTCACCAGCCCGGGGGAGATTTCCACCCTGCCCCCCTTGCCAGCCCTCCCCTGACCATTGCTTTCTGACTAGACAAGAACTTGAGAGTTCACAACAGAATGCAACAGTAATCAAAGCAACATACACTGTTAGAAATGTGTTTGCTCAGGAAAATAATTTCCTACTTCAAATGTTGTCTTCACAGCGATCAAACACTAACAATCAAATGAAAGCTCTTAACCCCCCTGGCGGTATCCCCGAGCGTGACTCGGGTGGATTTTTTATGTAAAAATCGGTATCCCCGAGTCACACTCGGGGTGAATATGCAGAGCCTGCAGCGCGCTGGCTTACCTTGTATCCAGGCAGGGTTACTGTACTTACCTTGTCCCTGGATCCAGCGATGCATCCCCGCTGTGTGAGCAAGTGGCGTCCTCCATTCGACTCACACAGAGCCCGCGCGCCGCCGATCTCCGTTCCCTGCGACGTAACGGCACACGGGGGCGGAGACCGGCGGCAAATTAAAAAAAGTAAACAAACACATTACATACAGAATACTGTAATCTTATAGATTACAGTACTGTATGTAAAAAGTACACACCCCCCTTGTCCCTAGTGGTCTGCCCAGTGCCCTGCATGTTCTTTTACATAATAAAAACATTTTTTTTTTTGTGCCTGCAAACTGTAGATTGTCCATAGCAACCAAAAGTGTCCCTTTATGTCAAAAGTGATTTTAGAGCAGCTAGAAAACAGCGATAATAAATGATAATCACTTGCAGAATTGAGCGATAGCGATTTGTGGGGAAATTCGTCATAAAAAAATAAAAGTAAGGGAGCTGTGGTGGCTCAACGTGATTGGCACTGCGCTGACAAGCCAATTACCTCTGCAGCCAAGGGTTCGGATCCCGGTCTCGGCTACATGTGAATTGAGTTTGGTGGTCTCAGCCCGGCTCCCGGTGGGTGTGCTATGCAAGGTACGCCTGTGCTTAGTACGCCCACCCCCCCCCCACAAAAAAAAAAACACCACACTTGCACGCACACGAAATTGGTTTAAAACACATGCACTTTGGCCATGCGGTCTCTTAAAATAAAGAGAGGCGAAGGACCTACGGGGCTGGCTGGGTGGGCTAGGCCCCCTCACTCCCTCATAGGGGGAGTCCCTCTGCCCCAGTTGGGCTCCCAAGAGGAGCAGGTAGGGTGGGGTGAGTGGGAGGCCCCCCTTCACACCCGCCATTGCCACCAGGGGCATGGAGAAGGATGGCGATTGCCTCCGGGGGGAGGGTCTGCCTACTCCCAACGCCTACAGTCCGGCTCCTCTCTCTCGAGTTCACGCACAAAAATACACTTTAGAAAAAAAAAAAGAAGAAAAAAATAAATAAAATAAAAATAAAAGTAATGACAGCGACAATTCTGCAACTGAGCAAATTTCAGTTACATTACATTGATTTCATTACATTAGTGAATAATTTTTATTATAATTACATTATTATTTGTTATAATTATTTATAGTTATTTATTATATTATAATTTTATGATTGTGTGTTACAAACTTTATCATACCAGAGATGTTTACTAGACTATTTTTGGACAAATTTAATTGAGTTATTCCTAAAAATTGCAGGCCTACAGTATAAAACGCAGAATTTCCATGCAAAATAATTGTACCGCTTTTGGTACGTAATTCCAGACAGAATCATACCGCCAGGGAGGTTAAGGGGAAACCTTTTCAAAATAATTTCTACCAGTGTATGGCCAGCTTTATACTTATGCTTTGGTGAAAAAAATGTTGCCTTGACTTCTGCATTAGTTACTCTTGATATGAGCTCAGTTATAAAAAAGTGTATAGTGTTGGTTAGACCAGTCAGACCAGACATGCATTTAGATGTCTAGTCTGACAAGTTCAGTGAAGCACAATCATTGTGCAGAAAATGGAGCCAGCAATAGGTAATGCACAAACACTGCTCCCTCCTTGTACTGATACAGTTACAAAGTACCCATGAAAACAACTTTTAAAATATTAGAACTACTTAAAAAAAACAGTGGGCCTTGGAAGTTGCGTAAAATTCTTAGGCTTAACTTAAAGCCCAGTTGAAGTTCTAAATTATTTAGATGTAAGGAATGTGCAGCTAATTGTCAAATGTCTTATTGTGTTTATTTCTGTAATTGAGCCCCATCTTGGGTGCAAAATCCCCCACTCTTGGCAGAAGACTACAGATAAAAACCACTACCTTCTGTGTGGAAGCAGCAGCCTCTCTGGTGTGTTTAAATAGGCCCCTTATTCAAAACAAAAGCTCTGCAATTTACTCCAAAGAACCCATAAGACTAGCATAAAAGATTGAAGTGATCTGCCTCCAGTGACTGTTCTGGGCATACAGCCTGGTTTCACCAAAACCCAGAGCCCTGGGGCATTGCAGTTGTAAACACACTAAGGCCCATTTCACACGGGTGGATCCGTTTGACGGACTTCGCTAGCTCAGCGCGGGATCACTCCATTGATCCCCGTTGAGCAGGCGGACGACAGTTACATCTCTGTCCGTTTTCATCTGATCCGTACGTATCCCCATCTATCTGTTTTGAGCAGATCTAGTTGGATTGGATGGCAGGCGGGTGTCAGCGGACACAAATCTGTCTGCCCATAGAAGTCAATAAGTGGCAGCTTGAAAAAATTGTTTTTCAGGCTGATTCGAGCAGGCCGATTGTGTGAAAGGGACTTAAGGTATAGTACCCACTACAAATAGGGACCTGAGCAGTGCAGTCCAGAGAGTATACTTTTATGCACAGCAAGCTTGCAATTTGTTTAAGGTACATTTGGAATGCACTCTATATGCAAATTAGATGTATTCCCTAATAGACTTGAGCAGCATGGTGATGGTTGGGCAGACCAGTATGGTAGAATAGATTGCCTTAGAAAACTATCTAGACTGTCTGCGTTTATGTAGGCAATAAGTCAATACCACTGGTGCCAGCTGCTGCCGAGTGTGACAGTGGCTGTGGAGTGGTAGGGAATCAAATATACCAGGTTATGATGGAACTTTAATTTGTTTTAGGAACTGGAAAACCATAAAAAATTTACATTTCTGGCCGAATGCAAAACTTCCCTGCTAACCCTAGCAGACTCAGATGGATGGAATTGCCAGAACCCAATTATGTTTTTGTTAAGTAGAAGATGGTTACAGAGAGTTTAGGTCTTAAGACCAAGCTTGCCTCTGGAAAGGGAGGAATTATAGGTCATGACTTGTGATTTTCCCCTGTACAGGTCATGATCCAAGAGGATAACTAGGACCTTTCCTACAATCCGGTAGAGACCTAACAGTCTGTATTAAAGTGTTTGCCACTTCCTAAATGCAGGGCCTCAATTTGGTAACCAAAAGAGAGCAAATATCAGTTCTGGTTTTTCGCAAGAGCTTGATGAGAATTAAAGATTTCCTCATTGTGCTGTCAAAGATGAACAATTGCTGAATCCTCCATTATACAAGCGGAGAAATCAGAAGCAGTTTTATTGGCTTTTGCTAAAGGCTGGGGTGAAAAGATACAGTACTTTCTGTCCTACCAGCCAGTAAACTGTTCCAATATTCACTTCAGATTTTTTTTGGTGCCTATTCCTATTAATGAGGTACTAATTGAGTGTGAGGCCTCGTACACATGACCAAGAATCTCGTCATAAAAGAAACATTGTTTTCCTCGTCGAGAATCTCGTCTTTGCATACACACTGTCAGGACAAAATCTCATTGTTCTCAAACGTGGTGACGTACAACACGTACGACGGCACTATAAAGGGAAAGTTCCATTCCATTGGCGCCACCCTTGGGACTGCTTTTGCTAATCTCATGTTACTGCTTTTTAAGTAAAAGTTTGGTGAGAGACGATTCGCGATTTTCAGTCTGCTATACCCCCTAGTTACTAACAAGATCTGTAAGTTTGTACTTAAAGCCGAGTTCCACCCTCATCTGCCTCCTCTCCCCTCTTCGGTGCCATTTGGCACCTTTCCAGGTGTGTGTGTATGTATTTAATATATATATATATATATATATATATATACACTCTACATTCAGTGTAGTGTTATATATACAGTGCATTCATGCATTCTTGCGCCTAATAAAATAGTAATTAATGAAATTATAATAAAAAGTAGCTGCTAACCCCAAACGAAATGAATGAATCACTAGTGCAGATTGGAAATAGATGGATAGGGGGCACTATCGTGAAACAATAGTGTAAATAGGTTAAACTGGTGGAAATTGGAATTCAAAGATTTCTGTGTGAATGTATATAAAAAACAAAGTATTAAAAAAGTTCACCAGCCTAACTATAAATGTTATAAATAAAAAAGAGGTGTCATAGCTAAAGGCACACGAGACACTGGTAAACTCGAGTTCAGAGGCATTTGGACATTTTTTTCAACTGCCCCTGAACACATTCAATGTTATCCTATGAGTCCATGCACACAATCTTGTTTATTGCCGTTTTTAGGCAGTTGAGTTTACCCTCGTTTTTCCAGAAGCAAACAAATGGGTTCAGACGCAAAAGTTTTCGCGTTTCAGACACAAAACGTGGCAAAACGCGGTACCGGCGTTTTGCCGCAATTTCGTTTATAGGCGTTTTTAAAGGTGACCTATTTTTTTTACATTAGAAATCTCAAAAATTATGGCAAATGATGAAAAACCATTAAAAAATCATAAACAACTGTAATTGCTTGCATTGTGGACAATCCACAACATGCGGCAGGTGACGTGGCCAGTGGACAATCCACAACTTGTGGCCAGGTGACGTGGCCAGTGGACAATCCACAACTTGTGGCAGGTGACATGGCCAGGTGATGTGGCAGGTGATGTGGCCAGGTCATGTGGCAAGTGGACAATCTACAACTTGTGGCAGGTGATGTGGCCAGGTAACGTGGCCAGGTGACATGGCCTGGTGAAGTGGCAAGTGGACAATCCACAACTTGTGGCAGGTGACATGGCAAGTAACGTGGCCAGGTGATGTAGCAAGTGAACAATCCACAACATGTGGCAGGTGACGTGGCCAGTGGACAATGCACAACTTGTGGCAGGTGAAGTGGCCAGTTGACGTGGCAGGTGACATGGCAAGTGGACAATCCTCAACTTGTGGCAGGTGACATGGCCAGTTGACGTGGCAGGTGACGTGGCCAGTGGACAATCCACAACTTGTGGCAGGTGAGGTGGCCAGGTAATGTGGCCAGGTGATGTGGCAGGTGACGTGGTCAGGTGAAATGGCAAGTGGAAAATCCACAACTTGTGGCAGGTGACATGGCCAGGTGACATGACAGCTGACGTGGCCAGGAGACATGGCAAGTGAACAATCCACAACTTGTGGCAGGTGATGTGGCCAGTTGACGTGACAGGTGAGGTGGCCAGTTGACATGACAGGTGAGGTGGCCAGGTGACATGGCAAGTGAACAATCCACAACTTGTGGCAGGTGATGTAGCCAGTTGACATGACAGGTGACGTGGACAATCCACAACGTGGCCAGGTGATGTGGCAAGTGGACAATCCACAACTTGTGGCAGGTGACGTGGTCAGGTGACATGGCAGGTGATGTGGCCAGTGGACAATCCACAACTTGTGGCAGGTGGCATGGCCAGGTGACGTGGCAAGTGGACAATCCACAGCTTTTGGCAGGTGATGTGGCAAGTGACACGCTAAATACAAGTATACTGCTGCTCTTTCAGCTGCTACTCACTTTGGTCTCACAAAATGGCTGAAATGGTTAAATAATATTGTTTTTTGAGCTTAGGGAGGGTCTTATGATGTCTCTTAACTAAACGCTTATAAATGCAAACGTGGTAAAACGCCGCAAAATTCGGGGCAAAAACTGGCGTTTTAATCGTGTGCATGGGGCCTAACCATTCAAAAGGCAATATGGCTTCTACAAATGTGTCAGCAATGATGAAAAACACAATTAAACACACACAAAGCCAGTATAACCTGGAAATGTAGTGAAACTTGTGAAATATTATGAAGAAAATTAAAATAAAGTCCAATGCGATAACAATGATAAAAGGTCCTCCAAGTCTTAGGCTAGATAAAACACCTTCACTGGCTAAAATATCATCCAAAAGTGCTCAGGAGATACATGTCTGCTTACCAAAATATGTTGACATTATTAATGAAAAGAAGGGCAAAGAGGGATTTAGCAAGATTATGCTTGGCCACTAGGAATGTGGGCTTAAATAGTGTTGACTGATCAACATCAGGGGAGGAAATTTGGATGAGTAACAGCCTCAGGCCCCGTACACACGGCAGAGAACCTCAACGGGCAGAACACATCGTTCCGCCCGTCGAGGTTCTCTGCCGGCCGTCAGAATCTTCGACCCGCCCGTCGGAATGGCAACCAGCCATTCATCCCGATGGGCCGTCGAGCAAATAGAGAACCTGTTCTCTATTTGCTCGACGGGTTTCCCGACGGGCGGGGCTCGCAGAGAGAGTACACACGGCCGAGGTTCTCGCTGGAATGGAGCTCCCAGCGAGGTTCTCGCTGGTTTCTGGCGAGAACCTCGGCCGTGTGTACGGTGCTTCAGTGGCAGTATAAATGGGCATAAGGACTTGCATAGTAAAACCAATAGAAATATGTATGTATGTATCTATCAAAATGGCATAAAAACAGATGCTTAAATATAATAAGCACAATGATGGCTAGTGGATATACTTATGTTTCCACACTCAGGTGGAGCATAATAATAAAAATCCAGCAGAAATTGCAATTGCCACAAAACTGCTATTATATGTATTTAAATTTAAACATAAAAATGTTATGAAATGGGTCACTCCCTAACAGGGAAAGAGGAGGGGAGAGAACGTGGATTAGAGATGTACCATTAAAAGCCAATCTGGTAGTTCAAAACAATTTAAATTCAGCTTGATATTTAAACCCAGGGGCTGCATCATGCGTAGGCGATACAGCCTCTGGGTTCATTTTGGGAAATGGCTTTTTTTAAGTCTGTACCCCTCCAAGGATCTCTATCATGGAACATGTGAAAATGTTGTGAGACACTATGGTTCAGGAATACTTTGGAAATGTTAGCAACATGTTCATTAATCCGTGCCCTTAAAGGGGGTGTAAAGGTTTTTTTTTTTTAACTAGGTTCTAATAATAGGTTTTAATAATAGTTTTTTTTCTAAATAGAAAAAAGCGCAGTGGCTAATGGCACTATACATTCCTATTTGAAGTGTTCAGTACTGCCATCACAGTTTAACAGTCTCTGACTTTTGGAGAGGGTAACTTCCACTGCCAGCAGGGGTTTCCAGCCAGGATACCAGGGGTCAAGTCCTGGGGAAAAAAGTGTGGGAACTCCCACCCAAGATCCACTCCCCCAGCAAAAAAAAAATGATACCCTCATATGCATGTGTGTTGTCATAGACGGGAGATATATTTCTGCCTTGATTAGACAATACACCAATTACTATTGGGCGTCGGCTGTAGAAATGTCCAGAGAGGTTTGGGGAGTTAGAAGCCTTCAGCTGTTAAAAATGAAGCAATTAAAGCCCCTATAAATAAAGCCTAAGGATAACGGCTGATTGCTGCATCCTGGGACTTTGTGAGTGAAGGAGCAGTCACAAGCACTTCTGGAGAGGTGAGGTGCTGATGGGTATTTCTGTGTGAGAAATATCAAAGATACTTTTGTTGTTTTCTGCTGTAGGACCAGCAGTGTCTGCCCAGCAGTAGGCTGTGCCAGACTCCATAGGTAGGTTCCTGTGTTGGGAAGGTAGACGCCCCAAGTGGCAAGGGTTTATTTTATGTTTTGTTTTGTTTATGCTGTTTTGATGCTTGCACGTGTATCCCGCAAGATAGAAAAATAAACCATATCATTTGTTTTCAGTCATCCTCAAGTGCCTTTTTGTACAGTTCAGCGTGTAGTGAACCCATCCAGGGGGTCATACACACCCGCTACCGAGTTAATCCTTCACAATAATTACTAAACCGCATTTTTTTTTTCAATCCACTGTACCTTAGTAATCCTTTATGTTACTGGCCGCTTCCTGTTTATGGATTCATCGGGTAGTGTGCAGTTATTCCGTCACTTCCTCGATGCAGCAATGTCTCCTGGGAGCTTTTGTCATTATTCCCAGGGGACATTGCGGAGGTCTGTCGCAAGTTATCGCGGGATTTAGAAAGAACTTTAAGCAAGGTGACTCGAGCTGGGCATAGCCGCTTAGTGAAGGATTGGCTCGGGCGGCTCGGCTGCTCTAGTCCTGCAAAGGGAACTGCGTTCCTGCTGTGAAAAAAGTGCAGGGACTCTGTTCCTGCAGGACTTGAGCCCTGCAGGATACTGACATGCAGCCTCACAGCTGTACACAAATTCAGTCTCCAGCCTTGTCTATGGAGGAGTATAGTTACCCTCTCCAAAAATCAGGGACTGTTAGTCTGTGATGGCAGTTCTGAACTCTTCAAATCGGAACGTAAAGTGGCATTAGCCACTGCGCTTTTTTGTACTGGATACCGAGTTGAGTGAGAAGTGACTACTGCCCTGCTGTATACAAGGACCCACCATATGGAGACATCAGGACCTGGTCATATATGCGAAATACCCCTGCAGGGGGTTATATGATCTGATGAGCACAGCAGTCACCTATTATATGCTGTAATATAGCACCACCTCACTCTAGAACTGTTTGGAGATACCTCTTGAATATTGCCTTATACCAGTGTTTCTCAATTCCAGTCCTCAACAGGTCAGGTTTTCAGGATTTCCATTATTTTGCACAGGTAATTTGATCAGTTTCACTGCCTTAGTAATTCCCACAGCCTTTTCACCTGAGGGAAATCCTGAAAACATGACCTGTTGGGGGGGGGGGGGGGGGGGCGCGAGGACTGGAATTGAGAAACACTGCCTTATACAAATGAATTAACTTTCTGATGGGGATATAACTTTGAACTTTACTTCAGGACAGTTGCTAAATAACACCAATTTTGGTGTGTTTGGCTGCTGGAATTAATCCCACTTCGGTTGCGCATCTGGCCTTATGCACATGTGATGTCTTGTATTTTTGTTGCATTTATTTCATTATTAATTATGTAACACTGTTATGAATTTTTCACGTTCACTTTATATATATTTATGGTTTGGCACATCTACACCATTGCGACTGTGTGATCACATGATTTTACAATCTCAATTGGAGATTTTTGCTGCATTACCGACACCGAACTGGAGGTTTATTACACTACCTGTCACTGTTAGTGTTTTTTAGCATTTTCCACATTTTCAGGAATATGTGGCCTGTTTTGGTTAACCACTTAACCCCGGACCATAATGCTGCCCAATGACCAGAGCACTTTTAGCGATTCGGCACTGCATCGCTTTAACTGACAATTGCGCGGTCGTGTGATGTGGCTCCCAAACAAAATTGGCGTCCTTTTTTTCCCACAAATAGAGCTTTCTTTTGGTGGTATTTGATCATCTCTGCGGTTTTTCTTTTTTGCGCTATAAACACAAATAGAGCGACTATTTTAAAAAAAATGCAATATTTTTTACTTTTTTCTGTAATAAATAGCCCCCAAAAATATATAAAAAAACTATTTTTTTCCTCAGTTTAGGCCGATACGTATTCTTCTACATATTTTTCGTAAAAAAAATCGCAATTAGCATTTATTGATTGGTTTGCGCAAAAGTTATAGCGTTTACAAATTAGGGGGTAGTTTTATGGCATTTTTATTATTATTATTTTTTTACTAGTAATGGCGGCGATCAGCGTTTTTTTTCAGTACTGCAACCTTATGGCGGACACTTTTGACACATTTTTGGGACCATTGGCATTTTTTTAGCGATCAATGCTATAAAAATGCATTGGATTACTATAAAAATGCCATTGGCAGTGAAGGGGTTAACACTAGGGGGCAGGGAAGGGATTAAGTGTGTTCCTGGGTGTGTTCTAACTGTATGGGGGGGGGACTCACTAGGGGAAACGGAAGATCAGCGTTTCCCCGCTGACAGGACCGGGAAGCTTTGTTTTTACACACAAAACTCCCGGTCCCCGCTCTGTAATGAACGAGCGTGCGTGCCCGGGGGCGAGCGGAGGGCATGCGCGCCGGCCGCCGTCGGCGGGCACGCGCCCCCTAGCGGCCGCGAAAGTCCTGACGTACAGCTACGGGCTCTCGCCCAGAAGAGCCGACCTGCCTCCGTATAACTGCGGCGGCTGGTCGGCAAGCTGTTAATAGAGTGCACCACATTATACAATTGGAGTCGCATGTGCTCTGCATATTTTAAGCTTGTGAATTATTTGTTTTAGGCCATCTGTCCATCTACTAGATCTTAGATACCCCCCAACATACACTTTATAAATGGCGGAGTCCCCAGAATTATTCGACCACAGTGTTGCTTATATGCTGCTGGAGGAAGCGCAGCGATTTGAAGGCTCCGATGTTTTAAGCTTGTGAATTATTTGTTTTAGGCCATCTGTCCATCTATTAGATCTTAGATACCCCCCAACATACACTTTATAAATGGCGGAGTCCCCAGAATTATTCGACCACAGTGTTGCTTATATGCTGCTGGAGGAAGCGCAGCGATTTGAAGGCTCCGATGTTGGTTCCCAGGTTGAGGAAGGGAGTAACGTGAGCCTAGAGAGAGAGGGGGTGCTACAGAAGGACAAGAAACTGGCAGTCGTTCCCCCAGCTGCAGCAAACTGCCAAGTTTGCTCCATTGATGAGGGAGGGAAGCAATGATAAGGTCACTGAGTGTACTTGGGTACCTGAGAGAAGAGAGGAGGCGGCACAACTCCGAGGCAGGATGTCCTCTAGGGGGCATCTTAAGGGCAGCCACCCTATTGCATCATACCGCAGAGCTCCGCAGGTGAAGGGTGCTGCTGACTTTTACAACACGTGTGCTGCAGATCACACCGTTGCTGTTTGTAACCTACAGTATGCCTGAAGCGGATCACGCGTGGCCAGAACAGCAGCTGCTTGGGCACTACATGCTTGACCAGACATATGACGACCTACCATGCAGTCTGTTGGCAACATCACTTGAAAGACACACATCATAGAAAAAGGTGGACTTCTCCTTACTTCTCCTCTGGAATCTCCAACCCTACTTTACCTCAAGTCCTCTCAAAAACCTGCACTGAGATGGATGAAGGTATAACAATAGATGTCCCAAGTACTTGCAGCCAATCTGCTAGCAGTACACCACCAATTTATTTTAGCAGACAAATTTCCCTACCCCAGTTGCTGAATCGTAAAAAGAAATTTGGTACCAGCCATCCACATGCTCAGCATCTAAATACTAGCTTGGTCAAATTGATATATTTTTGATATATTATTTCACAGCAGGGCCTGTTCCTGCACCCAACAAGAGTAACTGTGAGAGGTTACAGTGTTCTGGCACCACCAACACCTAAGGCCTGATTTTTCTGCAGAGTATATAGGGTAGGCCGTATAGTGTGTATAAATACTGCTGTTCCGCGTATATAGTGCCTGGGGGACCCCCACGCCATTTTTTTTTTAATATTGGTGTGGGGTTCCCCTTAATATTCATACCAGACCTGAAGGGCCTGTATGGATTTTGGGGCAGACATCCATGCAATTTGTTGGTATTTTTGGCACAGGGTTCCTTTTAATATTCATACCAGACCCAAAGGGCCTGGTAATGGACTGGGGGGGCACTCCATTTTGTTCAATGATTTTTATCTGTATTGCTGGGATCTGGCAATATATGACAGCCGTGAGCAGCGGCGTTATCGATCGTGTGATCTGTTTTATAGGGATACACAATCGATGACGTCACACCTACAGCCACACCCCCTACAGTTCTAAACACATATTAGGTCACACATAACCCCTTCAGAGCCCCCTTGTGGTTAACTCCCAAACTGCAATTGTCATTTTCACAATAAACAATCCATTTTAAATGCATTTTTTGCTGTGAAATTTACAATGGTCCCAAAAATGAGTCAAAATTGTCCGAAGTGTCCGCCATAATGTCGCAGTCACAAAAAAAATCGCTGATCGCCGCCATTAGTAGATTTTTTTTTTAACCAAAAATAGGTAGAAAAATGCTACTAAACTGAGGAAATAAAATATTTTTATATATATTTTTAGGGGGTTATTTATTATAGCAAAAAAGTAAAAAATATAGCATTTTTTTCAAAATTGTCACTCTATTGTTGTTTATAGCGCAAAAAATAAAAACCGCAGAGGTGATCAAATACCACCAAAAGAAAGCTCTATTTGTGGGAAAAAAAGGGCACCAATTTTGTTTGGGAGCCACGCCTAAAGGTCCGGGTCTTAATTGGTTAAAGAAATATTTCAATTTTATTGTTTCACTTTAAGCATTATTAAAATCACTGCTCTCGAAAAAACTTTTTTTTGCATTGATGTCGCCTGGGGTAGGACCCGGGTCCCAAAACACTTTTTTTATGGCTATAACTTGTATATAAGCCTTTAAAAATTAACACTTTTTTGATTTTTCACTTTCACGTCCCATAGACTTTTTTGCCTGTTTGCTGCAAACCGAACCGCGGGGGGGGGAGCGGGTTTGTCCGGCTCATCCTCCCTAGCAAGAAGCTCAGTTTAGGGAAGCTTTATTTATGCAGAATCAAATTGACCTGTGATCACTGCTACCTATTTTCACATCTGTGATCAGTTCTGTATTGTTAGTAATCAGTAGGTCTAGTAACGCATTGCTTCTTGTTGGTGCATTTACTATCTGACCCAAAATTGTCCTGCAAGACATTTAGGAAGTGGCGAGACTTAGCCGAATGCGGTTCCTTCTGACCAGTCTATGACTGGATAATTAAAATCCCCCATTATAATGGCACTTCCCATCCTTGGCGCCATTCTAAACTGTGAAAGGAGGTCCGCATCCCCCTCCTCCCTCCTAATATTACTTTCCCCTTGGTTTCCTCCCTTTGAAGCTCTACGCATAAGGATTCCACCTCCTCCCTTGCTTCATACTGGCTCAGGAGTAAACCTGTAGGCGTGCCCCCATAGGAAGTGGTTTCCTTTGCTGGTGCACCAAAAAGAGTAAGGACCTAGAGCATCGGTAAAGGATCTGAGAAGGGCCGCTCTGTGAAATACCATTGTACAAAGCAGGTAAATATAAGCATGTTTATTATTTTAATAAAAGAGCTGTGCCCGGGGGAAGGCCAGCACAAGTCTTGGCTATTAGGGGAGAGGCATTGCATAGCCATTAAATTGACCACGCTGGGATAGATGTGCTACTATCAATGCACAATAGGAAACTGGAAAGCAGGGGGACTGGCAGGATCACCAGGTATTTCACACAAATGAAGCAATGCAAAGAGAGCAAGATACTTTCAAACACAAGTACATAGTACAGCAGGCATGCATTAGGAAATATGAAATGTTTTTTAAATATTCTTTAATGCTTTTAAATTCTTGAGCTATAATGAACATTTGCAACTATGTATTTGCATGGTCAGCTCTGCTTCTTGTTTAGGTAAGGGAACACTTCATACAGATCTATTATTACTCATTAGTCATTGTGAATGTTTTTTTTTAGGGTATGGCTGCAATCAATATGGCAATTTGCAAACAGTGCAATGCTTTACCACTTCAATACCGGGCTTTTATACACACCTCCATACCAGGCCTATTCTGGCACTTCTCTTCATGTACAAATCATAATGTTTTTGCTAGAAAATTACGCAGTACCCCCACACATTATATATGTTTTTTTTTAGCAGACACCCTAGGTAATAAAACGACGGTCATTGCAACATTTTATCTTGTACGGTATTTGTGCAATAATTTTTCAAACGCCTTTTTTGGGGAAAAAAATTGTTTCATTAATTAAAAAAATAACAAAACAGTAAAGTTAGCCCAATTTTTTTGTAAAATATGAATATGATGAAAATATTAGGTTACACCGAGTAAATAGATACCTAACATGTCACGCTTTAAAATTGTGCACACTCATGGAATGGTGCCACACTTCGGTACCTAAAAATCTCCATAGGCAAGGCTTTGAATTTTTTTACAGGTTACCAGTTTAGATTTACAGAGGAGATCTAGTGCTAGAATTGTTGCTGCCACTCTAACACACGCGGCGATACCTAACGTGTGGTTTAAACAGCGTTTACATACGTCGGCGGGACTTGCGTGTGCGTTCGCTTCTGCGCGCGAGCTACCGGGGACAGGGGCGTTTTATTTATTTTTTATTATTATTATTTATTTATTTTACATATTTATTTTTTTACACTTTTTTTATTTTTTTTTATTTTTTTATTACTTTTATTCCTATTACAAGGAATGTAAACACCCCTTGTAATAGAAATGTGTGTGACAGGTCCTCTTTATGGAGAGATGTGGGGTCAATAAGAACCCACATCTCTCCTCCAGGCTGGAAACCATGAGATCGGTGAAAAAAATTCACTGATCTCATAAATACTGTGGCTTACAGCCGCAATCGCGGCTTTGTTTACTTACGGGACCCGGGCACGATGTGATGATGGGTCCTCTGTCATAGAGATGACTGGTGACCATCTGGTCACCAGTCATCTCTATACCTCCTGCCTACACTGACGATTCATTCTCTGGGCCCCCGATGGCACGGGAGAGCCCAGAGAAGCACTGGATGGCGGCGGGAGGGGGGATGTCCCCTCCCGCCGCCTGTAAGAACGATCAACCAGCGGAACCGCCGCTATGATCATTCTTATGTTGTGCAGAATCGCCGGCACAAGAGATAGATATCTGGATGATGCCTCTCGCTTTAGGCATAATTTAGAAATCCCCCTTCAAAGTCCAGGACATCATATGATGTCCACTCTGGATGGGAGAGACACTTGGGGACGTCATATGACGGTGGCTGGTATTGAAGGGGTTAAAGTGTTAACATTTTGCGAAAACGTTGTATATAAGGGCCATCTTTAATATTGACCAGACCATAGACCATTGGGCCCCCCACATGCAATTTTGCACTCCACCCCAATATCCCAAAAAACAAACCCCTTTTGCACTGTGGTATTAAAGGCATTAAAAATGTAATAAAAGAAACCCTACAACAAACATATACTTCCCAACTCTGTGTAATGTTTTTTCACAGGGCAACTCGAAGCCTCCTCTTTTCGAGACTCCTGGCAGTGCTTATGGCCCCTCCCTTCTGCCTAGTGCAAGCTGTTTTCTATGGGGGCACCCAACCAGGCGTGCTCCTGAGTTTTTGCTCTGCGTGTTCATTCACACAGATTAATGGCTTGGCCCTGCTCTTCTCTCTCCTCATTGGCTCACTGCCTGTGATTGACATAGAGAGGGGGCTAAGGTAGGTATTGGGGGGGGGGGGGTGCTGACCTTGAGCCTTTACAACCACTTTAAAGACAGCACTGGTAGTCTGAGACCTAAAATAAATAGCAGCTTAACTTAAAACCAGTTTATTGCAGCAGATAAGGCAGCCATTGCGATTGGCTCTCACGGGTTACAGAATATCAATACCACTCACTGACTGGTTGCTAAAGGTTACAACACACATTACTGCTCACTGATTAGTTGCTAGAAATTACAGCTCACTGATTAGTTGCTAGAAGTTACAGCACATAATTTCTGATCAGTTTCTCTAGGTTACTACACATCCTTACTGCTCACTGGTTGCTAGAGGTTACTGCACATCATTACTGCTCACTAAATAATACAGCGTGGGGCTACACTGGCTATATACTCTTTCAATGAGGCACTATCCCTTTCACTGATACCAAAACATGACTTGCAGTAATTTCTCCCACAGATACCAATGCTGAGACACTATTCCTCCCGCTGAAACCAATAATGGGGTATTATTACCCCCATTGATACCAACGATGGAGTGTTATTTATTCTACTGACACCAAATATGGAGCATTATCCCTTTTACGTACACCGATGACATGGTATTGCTCCCACTGACACCAAAATGATCCCCCCCCCTCCACTGAAACAAACCCTGAGGCACTATACCTACCACTGAAAATCCAGGGAACCGCAGTGTCTCCTCCGCCATACAATGGTCCCACTTTATTCCTCCTCCACTGAAGCTTGCACACCTCCACTCCATACTGTACCTCCACTCCATACTGTACCTCCACTCCATACTGCACCTCCACTCCATACTGCACCTCCACTCCATACTGCACCTCCACTCCATACTGCACCTCCACTACATACTGTACCTCCACTCCATACTGCACCTCCACCTCAGTTCCCGAGCACCGCCTGACTTGATGACCGCCTGATGGAGGTGGAGATAGGAGGAAACTTTTTTCTAGTAATGAGGACACCAGGATTTTCCACCCAGCACACTAAGAAGTTAATGATTTCTGAGCCCCGCTTGATCAGCTGTAGAGGGAGGGATCTCTGTCTCCATCGTGTGCCAGATGTGAAACACACTGCACTGTCTGTGATTTGACAGTTGGCAACTAGCTATTTGTGGGCTCAAAGAGCAGCTGATTTGGGCCCCAAAGTGACTGAGTTCAGGGCAGCTGCTCCTTTTTCCCTGCTTTAAAGACCATAGAAGAAAGGGTGTAGACCCCGAAAGCATGTGTCGAAAATGTATTGTTAGGGCTCATTTACTTGAGCATTTCATAGGTGGCTGGGAGGCATTATGTTGCCTCTTCACTGCCAGTTTTAACCTCCTAAAAGCCCTCTACACTATGCAGATCACAGTTTTGGCATGGCTCCATTCACTTAAATGGGTCACAATCGGCAGGGGGGGCATTGCAAAGCATCCTGGTTATGGCAAGTAGACAAACTTTCCAGCTTAAGTTCGGCCAGTTGGTGGGTGGTAAAAACACCTAAGTGCAAATAAAAAAGTACCACCAATAGTACACAAACAATGTGACATATTTTGGCCCAATTTTGGAACTAATGAACAAAGATGAACATTTCTTATCAAAGGAAATAGATGTTACCAACAACAGAGATTTCTAAAAAATTAAAAAAAATCGACATGATCTAACTTTAATTGTCCTGTTTACTGTAAAGAAAAGGAGCAAAATGTTCACCACATATGCGACACATCAATCTGTTGGCCAAGTCAGTAGACTGGTTGTGGTGAGTCACCACGTGGTGTAAATTCTTGTAGAAAAAGCAAAAATGGATTTAAAACTGTCGATGCCCATTTTCACATGTTGGAGCATTAAATAAGAGGGCATTATTATTTTTTTTGGTAACTGCTTTAAATGCAAGTTGAGCTAAATGGAAACAATTGAGATTCCAGAATGTACTTTTTTCCTTGTTTTTTGTAATCCAGACCCCCTAGGCTGCTTTATTCTGCAAAGGCACCCTGTGCGCCGTAAGACATTGTACATATGAATGAAGGACATAAGGATGAAGATCCATCAATACATTATCCCTGGCGTTGTCTGAATATTCAGGATTACACCAAGAGTTAAATATTTTACCCCTTCTCAGCTGTCTTTATGCTACTAAGACAACATTCTACTAGCTCCTTCTGGTATCAAGGGCTTATTTACACTGTTATTGTGTGTTACATCAAAGTAGTGCTGCAACTAATAATTATTTTCATAATCGATTAGTTACAAAAATAAGTGCGCTAATAAAATATAATAAGACACAATCTAATGTGCTACATATATACTGAAGTCCATAGACATAAACTAGAAAGTAATGTCCATAAATAGTGTTGCCAACAATCACCATACAGTGTGTATTAGTGTATTGGTATAAAGTCCCATTGGTGCAATAGTTGCTGAAAACTTAAAATTCTTCCAAAATCTTGAATACGTGTATAGAAACTTCCACCACACTCTAATGATTTCACCCAAAAGTGCTCAATAGGTATATGCGCTTACCAGAAACACCTGACTTCTCTAATTAAAAAGAAAGTCAGAAACAGCCTTAGCAGTATTGTGACTGCAAACACATCGGTGATACCAGGATAGCTGATGTTCTCAATCCCAGATTGGATACGGTGACATGAATATGAGAAAAAAATATCCATAGCATAATACTGCTTGATTTATTAAAAATAGGAACATAAAAAAAGCCAAATGGCCTCTTACATTAAAAGGATGCCAGACCCGGCATCAAGGCTGCTCGCTTGTAAGTCAAGGTGGTCTGTTCCGCTTCAATCGCAGCTACGCTGCCTCGCAGCAGCATGTAGCGGCGTGCGTTCCACTCCGAGACTCCGACAACAATCACTTGACAATTTTTATTTTGTTTACTAAGTAGCAGCTTTATCGTTTTATATATATTTTGTTTGGCGCGGAACATTTTCCTTTATTCCATAATCGATTAGTTGGCTGATTTATTGTTTTGATTGGATAATAACCTTAAAGTGTGTATATTTAGTTAATATGTAAAGTTTTAAAAATAAAAGGCAATTCTTAAATCTCTATATGCAGTGGTAACTATAAATACCTAACTATATTGTTAAGGAGCAAAATCTCTAATCCACTCTTAGAATAATGGACAGAAGAGATATACTGTAAATACTATTAGTGTTTGAATCTGGTAATAAGATTCATCAGACTCGACGTTTAAATTTTTTATTTTAAGAAAAAATGTATTAAAGACTGTTTTACTGATTTTTAGACAGAGCTGTAATTTGTTATGAGAGACTCCCTTTTCATAGGCAGGTGACTTAATAAAAGCTACCTGCGCCTGCTGTCGCTTATGCTGGCCATACAAAAACAATGTCTTCCTTAAAAAAAAAAAATTTAAGAGCAAGTGTTTGATTTTCTAATCATTAGTCTTTAATTTTTTTCTTTAAATAAAAAATATAAATGTCGAGTGCATATCTATAACACTACCCCTGCTGCTGATTTGTTTTGGGTGGCACGTTACCTCTATTTCTCCGCCGTCTAGGGTACTGAATGAGAGCTGAAACAAAGTCAATGTCCACACGTTGCGTTCCTTTTTCTCTGCTTTATTTACCGAACGTGGTAAAAGAACGAACAATAGGTTGAAGAGGTGAAATAGGGTATAGCGTAACAGGTTCAGGTGTAGAACTTGATAGGAAGCACTCCTGCTTCCAGAAATAAACTCTCGTCACCACTCTAGCCAGAGTGGGTATTTTGCCCCTGGATAGGCCTCTCTTGCTAGTCCTAGCAGCCAGGGCATCACACGGAACCTTGGTACAGTCTATGCTACTGACCTTCCCAAATGTGGAGATACGATCGGTCCAGAAGCCTCTCACTTTAGGATTAAGCACCGGATCTCTTCTCAAAGCAGTAACTTGTGAAATCAGGCAACTGACGGGCGATCACTGCTCAGTCTTTCAGTAGTGATAGGTTCTTCAATTAAGTTCAGGCCTCCCCTGAGTGTACCAGCCTTGTGCTGGGCGTCTCCAGACAGGTACTTCATTCGACGGCTTCCTCCCTCTATGACGGATAGCACAGGACCACTTCAGCAATGCAGGCCCAGTCTGACTACTGGGTCTGCTCAGCAGGGCACGACTCCAGACCAACGTGGTCCCAGAGCCAGGAAACTCTGAACACGCACCCCCGGTCAGGAGGGCCACATACAGGGGTGGTGGGATGACTGCCCAGGGCAGATGACGACCACCCAGCCCCGTGACGTCTGTCTCTTAAATACTCCTCCCTGGCATGCACAGCGAGACAATCAACCCCCACTGATTGGCTGCCGAGAAATGAATCCCCAACACACCTGGATCTGACTGCTGCCACCCTTGGCCTGGGGTGGAGAACAATAATGGTCACCTGCAGTACAGCCACAGCTGGAACAGAGGTCCAAATTTGAAAACAAAATAGGTCAGAGGTAACTAATCCTCTGACAAACCCCTAAATTTAAAGCAGGACCAGCAAAGAAAATAGCTGCCCACTACATATCGATGTTAGTTTTCGACTACAGTGACGAGAAAATTTGAAGGAGCAGAATAGAAAACGTATTGGTTAAAGGACTTTCCAAACATGTATGTGTTTTTTTGTTCAGAATATACATTAATTTTAAAACTGAATACTAAAAGTAAGTAACATTTTCAAATGGCATTTTTCATTCAGCGAATATACAAAGATTTTTCGTATGAAAATCGATGCGTGTATGGCCAGCATAAGGCTCGGTTCACACCTATGCTATTTACGTTTGATCCACTTCTGCAGTGCTTTTTGCTGTGTGTTTTGCATATTTTTGCGGAGGTGATTTTGAGGCGATTTGAATTTTTTATGCTTTTTTTTGGGCCAATTTATCGGGCAGATTAAAAACCGTACTACATGCTTTTTTGCAGCTTCTCCATTAAGTCTGTTGACCCAAAATAGCAAAAAAATAACAGTTTTGCATTGAAAAACCAATTGCATAGATGTGAACGTGTCCCACGGGACAAACGCAGCCACTGTGCCCATCAAACGCAGTCACTGTGCCCATCAAACGCAGCCACTGTAATTATATAGATATATAATACACCCAGAAGTAAGATATTTTGGCATTTTAACTAGGAGTCAGACATGAAGCTATATGAAGGGTGAAAGGGAGATATAAATATTTTATATTAAAGTAGTAGTCTCAGAAGCTGAGACATTTTTTTTATAATGCACAATACTCGTAAAAGTTTACTTTAAATGTAATTGTAATGCCTGATATTACCTCCAGTCTATCGGTCTCAACCTTCTCTGGGTTCAGATGCTGATCTTCCCTTCACACAGTCTTTAAAGTGATTTAAAAAAAAAAAAAAAAAAAACATACCTGTTAGACTTGCCTGCTCTGTGCAATGGTTTTGCACAGAGAAGTCCTGATTCTCCTCTTCTGAGGTCCCCACTAAAGCTTTTGGCTCCTCCTGCCTTTAGAGTGCCGCAATAGCAAGCTGCAGTGTATTGTATAGAGTACACCTATAGCAAGGTAAAAAAAAAAAATTATGCCTTTAGAACCACTCACTTCCTGCCCAGGACTACATGTCCCACGAGGCATTGCTCCTCACACATTCACAAGTTCTCAAGCGCTTACTGGCGTATGGAGGGTGTGCTGAGCTGTATGTGTACTTCATTGTATTACCTGATATGAACCTGATATGTAAACAAATAATGCATTCTGTATGCAGGCCAACTAATCATTGGCTGACCAACTTATTGATTATGAAGATAGTTGACAAGTATTTTCATAATCGATTAGGTGTCGATTAATCGATTTGTTGTTTCGGCCCTACATTAACCACTTAAGACCCGGACCAAAATGCAGGTAAAGGACCTTGCTCTTTTTTGCGATTCGGCACTGCGTCGTTTTAACTGACAATTGCGTGGTCGTGCGACATGGCTCCAAAACAAAATTGGCGTACTTTTTTCCCCACAAATAGAGCTTTCTTTTGGTGGTATTTGATCACCTCTGCGGTTTTTTTTTTTTGCTCTATAAACAAAAATAGAGCGACAATTTAAAAAAAAATGCAATATTTTTTACTTTTTGCTATAATAAATATCCCCCAAAAATATATAAAACATTTTTTTTTCCTCAGTTTAGGCCGATACATATTCTTCTACATATTTTTGGTAAAAAAAATCGCAATAAGCGTTTATCGGTTGGTTTTCGCAAAATTTATAGCGTTTACAAAATAAGGGATAGTTTTATTTTACTACTAATGGTGGCGATCAGCGATTTTTTTCGTGACTGCGACATTATGGCGGACACTTCGGACAATTTTGACACATTTTTGGGACAATTGTCATTTTCACAGCAAAAAATGCATTTAAATTGCATTGTTTACTGTGGAAATGACCGTTGCAGTTTGGGAGTTAACCACAGGGGGCGCTGTGACTTTTAATGTTCCCTGTGGGTGTGTTTACAACTGTAGGGGGGTGTGGCTGTAGGTGTGACGTCATCGATCGCATCCCCCTATTACAGGGATGACGCGATCGATGCTGCGGCCACAGACGTTCTTCAGCTCCAGGGACGGATCGCCGCACTGCAGTGGCGATCGGGTCCGCGAATCCCACGGTCCTGGTCCTGGAGCTTCGGACCGGGTCACGTGACCCATGGCTGGGTACTAAAATCAACGTAAATATACGTTGATGTGCCCAGCCGTGCCATTCTGCTGACGTATATGTGCAGTAGGCGGTCCTTAAGTGGTTAAAGAGTAACTCCACTTTTGTTGAGAAAAAAACATGCCCAACTCGGTGATCTACTGTGTGTGCATTACAGGGATTTAAAAAAAAACTTGTTTCAGTTTACCACCTTTTTGTCATTCTGAAGAAATAGCTTTGTTTTTGTTTTTGTCCATGTACAAAGTGAATCTAATGGGAATTATTTTATAATTATCAACTTCTGCTCTTAAAGCGGATGGCCCATTAGAAAGAAATATTAAAAGCCAGCAGCTACAAATACTGCAGCTGCTGACTTTTAATATTAGGACTGACTTATAATACGTTCGCTCGTCTCTGCTGCTCCCCCCTCCATCCACGGTGAGGGAACCAGGAAGTGAATCGCTCCGGCTTCACTGCCCGGTTCCCTACGGCGCATGCGCGAGTCATGCTGCGCCCTCCGATTGGCTCCCGCTGTGTGCTGGGAGCCGAGAGTTCCCAGCACACAACGGGGGGGCGACGGGAAGCTAGGAAAACCCGTCTTTTGCCCGACTCTGCTGTGGCCGGAAGTGGGTACAAATACCTGTCTTTAGACAAGTATCTGCACCCCCCTCCCCCCTGAAAGGTGTCAAATGTGACACCGGAGGGGGGGAGGGTTCCAATCAGCGCGATTCCACTTTAGGGTGGAGATGCACTTTAAGGGGTTCTAACGAGAAACGTGCCAGGGCCTGCGTCTCTTTAGATATGAGTTCCCTTTGGGAGTATCTAACTAAAAATGCCATTGTTGTGGCAGGGGATGCCCAGAAATGGAATTGTATCTTACTGCGAACTTGTAGGAAAATCGGTAAGACAATCACACAAGCAGGAAATTACATATCTGGGGCGGGTGGGGGTACGATACACCAACTGTGTACAAAACGCTTCCAGATTGCAATTTTGCATTTTTTAGAAAATTACAGCGCTGAAGGTTGAAAACGAATGGTCATTTTTAGTAGCATTCAATTATGTGTGTAGAGATTGAATATACATTATTATTTATGTCATCGGTAGCCCAGCCCCCCCACTTTAAGGAACACTAAAGGTTCGCTTTTATTAGATCAATTGATTGCTGTAAGCTAGAGCATTTTAATATCACTTACCTTGTTTTTCCTTTTGACCTCCAAAATACAGTAATCTAGGTTTGAAAATGCCATTTCCTGTCTCTCCTCTTCTTGCTTTCCACCAGCATTTGAGCCGTTTTGCATGGTGGAAAGCAGAATGTGCTCACCCCCTCCCTATGACATCAGCCCTGCGTGAAGATGCTCGCTTATGCCTCACAGGCATGGAGGTCAAGCCTAATGGGAACTGTAGTTCCCATTAGGCCATGATACAGCAAGAATGAACACGCACCGCAAACCAGGAAGTCAGTGAGAATAACGAGTCAGAGTGACGGAGGTGAATAAAACAGCTCGATTTCAACAGGTATCAAACTAGTTATAATGCAAAACATTACTTTTTACTTTATCAGCTACTGTCAGACTTTAATTTAAGAGGAAAATATTTTTGTCTTTACAACCCCTTTAATCACTTAATACCTTCCTCACCCATATGTAAACATTAATCACACCACACATGTTGGATATCACCGTGAACCTCAGAGCCAGAGCAATATTTTTAGCAGCAGACCACCTGTGTACCTTTAAACCAGTAAGCTGTAAAGGCATCGCCTATGGAGGTTTTTCGGTATTGTAGTTTGTCGCTGTTCTATGGAAATAGTCAATTTTCAAGCGTGATATGTTGGGTATCTATTTACTGGGTGTAACATCATATTTTATATTCCACTAAAAGCTTGGATATTAAATTGTGTTCATATGCACTCAAATGAATTAAAGTGTATTTTTTCCTACAAGTTTGCATTATAAAAATGGCTGCACAAATATCATGTGACATTAAAAAATGCAACAATCACTATTTTATTCTCCAATGTCTCTGCTATTAAAAATATATAATGTATGGGGTTCTAAGTAATTTGTAATTTTCTAACAAAAAAAAAAATGCAAAGTTTTACATGCATGTTAAAAATGTCAAACCATGCCGTGTGGGAAAATTAATTACACCTGATGTACTGAGGACCTGGCTAATTTCTTGAGGCTCTAACATGCCAAGACAATACAAATATCCCCCAAGTGACCCATTTTTGCAAAGAAGACAGTCCAATGAATTTAGTAAAAGCCATAGCAAGTTTTTTGAAGTTGTAATTGTTTCCCAATATTCTTTTTGAAAATTAAGAAATTAAATCATTTTTTTATTACACTTGTGAGACTTTTTCAGAGCCTAGCCACATACTGTATAGAGGTGCAACATCGTACCCTCAGGCATTATCCACTTTAAACAGGGAGTAAGCTCCTATCGCTGACTTTTACCTATAGTTAAAGCGGATCTCCCACGCCAAATCAAATTTTTGTTTAGGTGTTATTTATATTGTTAATAGCGCTGCATTGCTACACTCACTGTTCTGATGTCCCACGGCCGCTCCGCTGTCATTTGGTCCGAAATGTTTAGTTATATTCTGCTTCTCTTTTCCGTTGCCATCTTAGGTTTGGGCAGGAACTTCCTGGTTGCGGTGGATGCTGTCCCAGCATCCACCACTCGATCTCGCGCGTGCGCACTGGCGTGCGGATTGCCTGATGTCTTGCAAGGGTCCCCCGACAGTTCTGGTCTCCGTGCCTCACGTTATACCACCGATCGCTGCCTTTGTCCTCGCTGTAATGGAGAATTTTGTAATGCCCGCCCTCCTTGCTTTGTTTATGTCACGCGTCACTTCCTGCTAAGGAAATAGCGCGATATTTCCTAACATGGCTGCGCAGTGAACTCGGGGAGCTATGGAGAGAAGCTCCCAGAGGGCACTGCATTTAACAGGAAGTGATGCAATGCCCGGATAATACCCGCAGTGATACAAACCAGAAGCCACAGGACTGTAAAGGTACTGTACCTAATCTGAAAAAAAAAATGCCTGTTTTTACTATATTGCATAGTGGGAAGGTTATTAGGAGGATGTTGTAAATAGGGTGGAGATCCGCTTTAAGCCTATAATAAGCCTTACCTATAGGTAGTGTAAATGTCTTCTAAACTTGCATCGTTTAGGAGATATTTACTTTACATGCAGCCAGTGACATCACTGGCGCATACACTCTGAAGGAACCACCACCCGGTAGTTATGCAATGCATACTAGCATATTATGGCTTTACCTTGCAGGGGGAAACTACTGCTTTAAATGAGGAGCTGGTAGGGATGTGTTTTTGAAAGACTGTGTTGTGTCAGCCACTCAGTAATACCCCTTTCACATTGAGGAGTTTATCAGGCGGTACAGCGCTAAAAATAAGGTGATGCGGTGGCGGGAGAGAAAAAAAATCTCCTGTCGGCAGCATCTTTGGAGCGGTGAGAGGAGCGGCATGTATAACGCTCCTTCACCGCTCCTTCCAATTGAAATGAATGGGAAATTGCGGTATTAACCCTTTCACGGCCACTAGCGGGGTTAATACCGCTCGCAGCAAATCAGACAGTATAGTGCCGCTATTTTTAGCGGCGCTATACCGTCAGCGCGGCACCCGCCCCAATGTGAAAGGGGCCTTAAGGTATTTAAATAATATGTAAACCTTGCATTTCATATATGGGCCTGCTGTACCATGTACTTTTATAAAAAGCATCATGTTCTCTGTATTTCTTCATTGGTGTGAAATACCTGGTGTTCCTGCGAGTCCCCCTGCTTTCTAAGCAAAAACTGACCAAACTAGGCATTAGAACATAGCGTGATCAGTTTTCTGGCTGTACTGAGAATTTGACCTGCTCTCCTCCAATGATCAGACCTGTCATGACACACACCCCCGGCACAGCCATTCACTGGGAATACCAGTGTGTTGTTGTTTCTCCTCAACTAGCTCCCTGAGCTCCATATGCAACTGAGAACAGAGGGAAAAAGGGTATTTTTTTTTTTTAATATAAATTATACACAAATGTTTTGCCTTTTATTTCTTTTGTAAAATGAATGGGTTGTTTTTGCAAGGTGAGGGTTTACTTGTAGTCAGCGTTTTCAGGTAAGACCTGTGATGACCCTAACAATCAAGGCCTAAGGTGTGAGATGACCCTAACAACCAATGCCTGAGGTGTACCTTGGCCTAGCTGGTTGGTATGCCTGAGAAGAGGGCAAAAGACACACATTTAGGTGAAGAAGGGTAGATAACAAACCATCCAGTGGAGTAGGGTGCGCCTGGAAGGCAACCGTATGCGTATCCGGTAAGAATCCGCTAAAACAGGAGAAACCCACGAGCCATGACTTGTGATAGAAGGAACCCCCTATAGAATCTGCAAATCCGCACGGAACTCAATAACCCATGGAGGTGAATCGAGCCTGAAGCCCGAGACAACCCCGCCATAAGAAAGTACTGCTTGTGCCAAGAGGATGCATGGGGGAAATGGAGCAAGGGCCAAGCAGATCGAAATCCTTTGACCGCACACTGTCCCCCAACCCCTCGCCTACCCATGCAGATATGGGGAAGTGAGAGGGTAGGTTGAAAAAGGAACAACTGGCAGGAGACTAAGTGCCAGCTACCTGGAGAAGGCAAATAAGGCCAATGCACCAGGCAATGCACTATGACACCTAGAACCAAGCCAGACTCACAGAACATTGGTCCCATCTGACATCGCTCAGACTGTGCTACGCAGGGCTGAAGGAAGTAAATGCAATGAAAGTTGGCATCAGTGTGGAAACAGCAGCCCAGATCACAAATTACATTATAACTTGCCATTAGGCACCATGGTGGCCCCACATTCCAAATGACGGTAAGGAACCAGACCAAGCACCCCTGCCTCCAGTGCTTGATGGCGATGAAGCATGACTGATGCTAAGCCAAATACCTCAAACAACCTGACGACCTAGTGATGCGGCCCGCATGCAGGCCTGGAATCAAGCTCAGGGACATAAACCAGCAAACATGACAACAGACAACCAGACATGAAGACAACATCACCCCTCTGCACCTACCTAAGTATGAGAACATAAGGAGAACCGACCAGACCACTACGCATGAATGAACCTGAAGACAGCCCCCCCACCCTGATGTGAGTGGTAAATGAGCTTGAGTGACCTGCAGCGCAGACACAGGCAATTAACTGAACACACAAGGCTAGTGTACCTACGGAGCGTGGAGGGTGATCGTATAGGTGTGAGAATAAACGTGCAACGTATGACGTATGGTATACGGGCGAGAAGATTGTGGTCAACAATCATTAAAAACGAAACCTCAGCCCGTATGGATCTGTAGACGTGACAGATCCCCGAGATGCAAGTACTAGCTAACTAACCCAGGTTGCAACATGACAAAGTACAAAGAGATGTGACAATCAACGAACGACAACCACGCCATGACAGACAGATGCTATGACCGACATGCTGGGGCAGAAATGACAGAAACGCAGAGACTGGAACGCTGGGCCAGCAACGCAGAGACTGGAACGCTGAGCCAGCAACGCAGAGACTGGAACGCTGGGCCAGCAACGCAGAGACTGGAACGCTGGGCCAGCAACGCAGAGACTGGAACGCTGGGCCAGCAACGCAGAGACTGGAACGCTGGGCCAGCAACGCAGAGACTGGAACGCTGGGCCAGCAACGCAGAGACTGGAACGCTGGGCCAGCAACGCAGAGACTGGAACGCTGGGCCAGCAACGCAGAGACTGGAACGCTGGGCCAGCAACGCAGAGACTGGAACGCTGGGCCAGCAACGCAGAGACTGGAACGCTGGGCCAGCAACGCAGAGACTGGAACGCTGGGCCAGCAACGCAGAGACTGGAACGCTGGGCCAGCAACGCAGAGACTGGAACGCTGGGCCAGCAACGCAGAGACTGGAACGCTGGGCCAGCAACGCAGAGACTGGAACGCTGGGCCAGCAACGCAGAGACTGGAACGCTGGGCCAGCAACGCAGAGACTGGAACGCTGGGCCAGCAACGCAGAGACTGGAACGCTGGGCCAGCAACGCAGAGACTGGAACGCTGGGCCAGCAACGCAGAGACTGGAACGCTGGGCCAGCAACGCAGAGACTGGAACGCTGGGCCAGCAACGCAGAGACTGGAACGCTGGGCCAGCAACGCAGAGACTGGAACGCTGGGCCAGCAACGCAGAGACTGGAACGCTGGGCCAGCAACGCAGAGACTGGAACGCTGGGCCAGCAACGCAGAGACTGGAACGCTGGGCCAGCAACGCAGAGACTGGAACGCTGGGCCAGCAACGCAGAGACTGGAACGCTGGGCCAGCAACGCAGAGACTGGAACGCTGGGCCAGCAACGCAGAGACTGGAACGCTGGGCCAGCAACGCAGAGACTGGAACGCTGGGCCAGCAACGCAGAGACTGGAACGCTGGGCCAGCAACGCAGAGACTGGAACGCTGGGCCAGCAACGCAGAGACTGGAACGCTGGGCCAGCAACGCAGAGACTGGAACGCTGGGCCAGCAACGCAGAGACTGGAACGCTGGGCCAGCAACGCAGAGACTGGAACGCTGGGCCAGCAACGCAGAGACTGGAACGCTGGGCCAGCAACGCAGAGACTGGAACGCTGGGCCAGCAACGCAGAGACTGGAACGCTGGGCCAGCAACGCAGAGACTGGAACGCTGGGCCAGCAACGCAGAGACTGGAACGCTGGGCCAGCAACGCAGAGACTGGAACGCTGGGCCAGCAACGCAGAGACTGGAACGCTGGGCCAGCAACGCAGAGACTGGAACGCTGGGCCAGCAACGCAGAGACTGGAACGCTGGGCCAGCAACGCAGAGACTGGAACGCTGGGCCAGCAACGCAGAGACTGGAACGCTGGGCCAGCAACGCAGAGACTGGAACGCTGGGCCAGCAACGCAGAGACTGGAACGCTGGGCCAGCAACGCAGAGACAAATGCCGGGCCAGCAACGCTGACAGAATCCTGCGACTGAACGCTGGGATGGAAACGTAGAGACAGAAATGCTGCGACTAAGCAGAGACAGCAACGCAGGGGCAGAAACGCCAAGACAGCAACGCAGGGGCAGAAACGCCAAGACAGCAACGCAGGGGCAGAAACGCCAAGACAGCAACGCAGGGGCAGAAACGCCAAGACAGCAACGCAGGGGCAGAAACGCCAAGACAGCAACGCAGGGGCAGAAACGCCAAGACAGCAACGCAGGGGCAGAAACGCCAGAATGCTAACGCCAAGACGAAAATGGCTCTGGAAACAGAGTGACAAACTGCCCGCGTGACCCCAGGGTGGACAGCCTCCCCCCTCAAGTTGCCAAGTGACCCTAGGATGATTGGGTGGGCAACACGCCCCCCCCCCCCCCCCCCAACACTGGTGTGGACAATTGGGCGGCCCCGGCGTAACATCATCTTTCATATTTTACAAAAAAATTGGTCTAACTTTACTGTTTTGTTATTTTGTAATTCATGACATTTTTTTAAAAAAAAAAAAGGCGTTTGAAAAATGATTGCACAAATACTGTGCAAGATAAAAAGTTATAATCACCGCCATTTTATTCCCTAGGGTGTCTGCTAAAAAATATATATAATGTTTGGGGGTTCTGAGTAATTTTCTATCAAAATAATGATGATTTGTACATGTAGGAGAGAGGTGCCAGAATAGGCCCGGTATGGAGGTGGGTATAAAAGCCCTGTATTGAAGGGGTTAAATAACTCCTGAAATTGTCTTGTGTGCATATCCTAGCTGGTTGGAAGAAGACCAGCTGTACTTATACCAGAGCCTGCCACACAGTGAACTCTAAGGTCATGTAGACAAACATAACTAAACAACAACATGTATCACATGAGCAAAAAATAGTATCTGCTGGGAACCCCACCTGACCCTTTCACTCTGTTTGTATACAGACAGCTGCTTAGGCTTGGGACTTTACACTGCAGTATAACCTCTGAAAGTCCACTTGGCTCCTTCTTTGTACTGAGTTTTACATTTATATATCAGGAAATTGAAGCTGTAATACAAAACATTACGAATCACAATACACAACACTAAACCATTGATGCGTGATAATTTAGACATACAATATATTTTCTCTAAAATATATAAACAGTACAGCAATCACAGACTATATTTTAATTTGCAGTCTTCAAATGTTTATGTACTGTACATAACCAGCATATTAAAGTGATTGTAAAGTTTCCATTTTTTTTGTTCAATAAAAATAACAAACATGTTATACTTACCTGTCTGTTGCAGTGGATTTGCACACAGCAACCCAGATCCTCCTCTTGGGTACCTTTTCAGTGATCTTGGCCCCTCCCTCCTGTCGAGTGCCCCCCACAGCAAGCAGCTTGCTATAGGGGCACCCAAGCCGAGTAACTTCACCCTGTGTCTATTCAAACACGGAGCTGTGGCCTCGCCCCATCTCTCTCCTGATTGGTTGACTGACTTTGACAGGTGTAGAAGCCAATAGCGCTGCTGCTGTGTCTCAGCCAATCAGGAGGGAGAGTCTCTGATGGCCAAGACACTAGTGGGCATTGTTAGACGGACATGGGGCTCAGTTAAGTATTAAGGGGTGCTGGGGCGGCTGCTGCATACAGAAGGCTTGTTATTGTCATGCATAGAATGCATGACAATGAAATAACTTTTTGACTTTACAGTTCCGTTAAGGGGACTAATTGTGTAAATGCATAGCTAACTGCTCGTTCCTGAAAAACTAAAATCAACAAAGCAGCAAATGGAGTATAATGTAAAAAAAAAAAAACTCCCTCATTTTCTATAGTAAATGTAATGAAATAAAGCGCCACTTTGCAAAGAATATCCAACCAGGTGCAAGGGGGAAAAGGTGTTTTTGCTTGCACATGATTGGATAACGGCAATTAGCAGAGCGAATGCACTTGCAGAGTTCACAGCCTACTTGCCTTTCCTAAATCTGCCCCGATGAGTCGATCATTAGATTGATTTCTGCAGAATGGGAATGTTTGAAAAACATTTTTCATCAGTAAGAGTCAGAATAACCCCAGTGGGGAGGACTCATCAGCCTTGTTTATGTGGATGAAGAAATCTGTTGCTTTTTTTTTTCCTTGTTCAGAAAGAAAAAGATAACAAATAAGCACAGTATACTCTTGTAGAATACAAAGTGCCATAATAGTGCACACCAGTTGTGTGGGGACATAGCCCTTATTAGTTTGATAAGAAAAGCGTCCATAAGAGATGATAAATGTGTGATAATTTTAGTGTAACACTGTATACGGCGGTGTAGTTAACCCCAACTGATCAGCTAGGTCATACATTGGAAGAAGGTAGAGGGCGAAGGATCTCCACTCACGGTGACTAAACACACATGAATTGTTTTACAAGATAACTTTCAAAAAATAACATTTGGGGTATGTAGGTAGGGGTATTGGGTTGGACAGTTTGAGGGAACATCATAGGCTGCTTTTAGAAAGAATGATTAGAGTGAAGTTTGTGTGACGTTATCTTGTGTATCGTCATCTTCATGTTATCATATGGACGGGCTACCCCTGTTTGCGGTAGTCTGTGATTGGTGGGGCTGTGCAATCTGAAGAAGGGAGAAGGTAGAGAGAAAAAAAATAATAATAAATGAATCCTCTATGGCAGGGGTGTCAAACTCAATTTCATCTTGGGCCACATCAGCATTATGATTGTTTTCAAAAGGGCTGGTTGAATCTGTAAGATTAGATGTCCAGCACATCCCCTCCCCTTACATTAGATGTCAAGAGCCACCCCACCATCAGAGGTTGAGTCCACCACTCTCCCTTACATCACAGTGCACCCCACTTTTCTTATACTGCTGCTGGGAAGAAGCTGGATGCATTGCTTGAAAGAAGAAAGCAGGGGTCTGGAGGAGGATCAGAAGAGGGCTCGACTCTCCTGCAGCTGCAGGAGAGGTGCGAGGGCCACATGAAATTGCCTGGAGGGCTGGATTCGGCCCACAGGCCTTGTGGTTGACACCTGTGCTCTATGGACAGCTTTATATAAATACCTGTACATCAGTGTAAGTGTTGTGACACCACCTGTGGCAGCATCAGCTGGCAAGCCGTGGTACTGGAGGATGGTCTGATCTTGTTGGCACATTTTTTTTGTTCTGGGGTCTTCATCTTCCTATAAAATTCTAGCATAGGCACAGTGGACTCGATAGAATAATGCTAAACTTGCAACCTAAAAATCTGCAAACCAAGTAAACCAGAAATTATTTAAAATGCATTCTAGCTAGTTTTAGCACACCTAAAGTATGGGTGCCTCTCAAAAAGGAGGAGCCTCATTGTTGTACAAATTGATGGACCCTTTGCATTACATTACAGCTTGTTTTTATAGAAGCTGCTAGTTGCTTTGAAGTGTTGAACTTGACTTTTCTCACATGCACAACTGTCCTTTTATAAACTTTTTCTTAATTGTACTCCATAAAATCTACATGGTGAGGAAAACCGTATATTGTAGAGAACAATTTACCAATATATTCTGTATCTTTTCTGGTATTTATCTAATCCACATAAAATATGTAGGTCTTCGTTTTGTGTCTGTGAAGTTCATGTGAAATCAGTATGGGGTGCAAGTGAGTTTGTGGGATAGACTTGAAGGTGTTAGCATTGTGCACTAGTACCTGATCTGATGCAGTCTATGCACAAACACAAAACAATTGGTTAATTTGCATAATGGCTATTTGTTATAGATACGCAAATTCCTGTCCTCCTTGTTTGAACACAATAGAGCTTTACATAAAAGAGTCAATTTGCATAGCTAAGTCAATGAAAAGAGCTTTCTGTTAACCTATCACTAAAAATGTCACTATGTTTTAAGCTTTGGAGAATATCACTAAATTGGCTTTTAATTCCTATTTTTCCTCCCAGTCATCCTTATTTAGTAATTTTCATGTTTTTGGGGATCTCCAAATCTACCTGCTATCTGGAGGGAGGATTTGGAGAGCAGGTTAAAAAAAAACCTACCCCAATTGCTATTGTTCCCCCAGAAATAAACAAAGCTGCCAATATCTTCTCCCTCCTCCCCTCTCCATTCACCATAATGAGAATGTTCGGAACAATTCTCTGCTTAAGGACTCTTGGCCTCGGTTCACATTAGATGCGGTGCAAATTCTCAGTAAATTCGCTGTGGATTCTGCACCGCATCAAAATCGCATTAATGTGAATCGATTGCAGAGTATATGTTAAGTTAATGACATCTGGTTTGCAAAATGCAGTGCGATTTGCAGAATTAGGTCGCATGGGTGCGGACAAAAAAGGTCCTGCATGAGTTTTGCAAGTTTTCAAACTTTGGCTGACCGTTTTCCACCCACCTCAATCTATTTTTTAATTGCCCTTTGTCCAGCTGGGTGGTGGTTGCAGCAACACCCAAGGCTAAATTTCAGCAATTATTTGGTCAAAAATGGAGCCATCTATGGCTATAGTCTTGGCCTATCCCACTGCCTGAGGGAAGGCAGATTGTCCATGCATGCTCAACCACTATTGTAAATTAACAAGCAGTCATAGTTTAGCTTTTCATTTTCCTATGCAGTTTTGCTTAACTGTAATAGACTTAATATGGCATTGTTACAACAAATTAAAACAACCCACGCAACAAGGAAAATTATTTACTGGCAACACCCTGGTTTGTGGAATAATAGTCAGCATATGACTGCTTCTATAATAGCCTAATCACACAAGAGTTTTGCGATGTGGCTGTCAAGATTCATTCCTTATTTTTTTAGGAACAGGCATTTTTTTCTCAACTCTTTTTCTAGTTTTCAGTTATTTTAGATCGGAGAGCTTAGTACCTCTGTCAGGCTTTTATTTCTGTGTTTATCTACCACTGTCTCCTCATTATTGGTCCCCATGTTATTGAGAAAGGAAGTGTTGTTCATACCAGCTATGGAACATTACAAAGTTCTTTCAGTGCAGAGTCTAATGCCGCATACACACCATCACTTTATGCGATGGAAAACAAACAACGTTTTCTGTGAAGTAAAAAACAACGTTTCTGAAACTTCAATTTTCAAAGACGATGTTGCCTACACACCATTGTTTTTCCACAATGCTCAAGCAAAACGAGGTTACGTTCACCACTCTTTTCCATTGAAGCTCACTTCATAACTAGCTTCTGGGCATGCGCGGGTTGAAAAACGTCGTTTTAAACGACGTTTTTTGCTACACACGGTGATTTTTTGTGAAACAAAAAACGACGTTTTGAAAAACGACACAAAAAATTGAAGCATGCTTTTTTGGCGTTTTTCACAAGACATAAAACAACGTTTTCCCCCACACACAGTCATTTAAATTGACGTTTTTTTCCATCACATAAAGTGATCGTGTGTACGCGGCATAACAGTTTAGAGTCCATATTAGTGGATTTAATATATTTTACGTGAAATGAGACAACGTGTGGTCCCCAAAATGCATTGGTTGTAGCACTTTCAATGTGGTGCTCTAATCTTCAGATTTAAATATTACTTTCAGGTTCTGCAGTTATCGTGGCAGTTGCTCAGTTCATAAGAGGAGCTCACACTTCATCCAGATGCCCTACTGGGATACCACCAGTACAGTTTTGCCAAATATACAGATAACACAAAGTTATTTTCTACCCAAAGTTCCAGGTTCATCAATCTAGCACTTTAAGCATTTATAAAAAATTTAGGAGTGCCCCCCCACCCTCGTCGTGAAAAATAATGAATACTTAGGAACTCTGATAAAGTGTAGTAAAGAAAAAATAAATGAATCCTCTATGGCAGGGGTGTCAAACTCAATTTCATTGTGGGCCACATCAGCATTATGATTGTTTTCTAAAGGGCGGGTTGAATCTGTAGGATTAGATGTCCAGCACATCCCCTCCCCTTACATTAGATGTCAAGAGTCACCCCACCATCAGAAGTTGAGTCCGCCACTCTCCCTTACATCACAGTGCACCCCCCTTTTCTTATACTGCTGCTGGGAAGAAGCTGGATGCATTGCTTGAAAGAAGAAAGTAGGGGTCTGGAGGTGGACCAGAAGAGGGCTGGACGCTCCTGCAGCTGTAAATTTGCAATTCCACTGTCTGGAGCGAGGCATGTCTGCTGAAATATTTTGGGCCTTAGAGATGAATGGAGAAGCCCTCTACTATGAATACAGTTATTCTTTAAGACCCCTTTCACACTGGGGCATTTTTCAGGCACTTTAGCGTTAAAAAAAACGCCTGAAAGAAGCTGCATCTGCAATCCCAATGTGAAAGCCTGAGTGCTTATACACTAAAGCGCCTAAAAAACGCCCCAGTGTGAAAGGGATCTTAGCGTTAAAAAGAGCATCTGAAAATAGCCTCATCTGCAATTCCAATGTGAAAGCTTGAGTGCTTTCACACCGAGACGCTGCGCTGGCAGAGCGTCAAAAAAAGTCCTGCAATCAGCTTCTTTGCAGTGCTTTAGGAGCGTTAAATACACTGCTCCTAATGCGCTCCTTCCCATTGAGTCCCTTTTTTTTACGCCAAAGCGCCTAAAAAATGCCCCAGTGTGAAAGGGGTCTTAGCAGAGCTCAACCAGCGTTTTTCCGGCGCTGGCAGTGTGAACAGACTCAAAGCACTTGGACTTTCACATTGGGGTTGCAGATGAGGCTTCTTTCAAGCACTTTACAGGCACATTTTTTAATGCCAAAATGCCTGAAAAACACTGCTGTGTGAAAGGGTGAGCCACCCAACCAGATGTGGGCTCTATCTCAGGAGTACTAATCTTGAACCAATTTGGCCCCATCATTCTGGATGTAAATCTGCACATAACTGTATAAAAATTCTAATGCTGTTATGGTCCTTAATATGATACAGGCTTGAAATATAGAAACCATGTCATACATGGGCAGATATCATAGCTGAGGTATAATTGCCTTGAAATAAGTATACTCCAGCGTGATGAAGCATAGTCTCTTGCACATGCATGATAAAAAGAATGAGAAATAATTGTATTATTATACAGGATTTATATAGTGCAAACAGTTTACGTAGCGCTTTACAATGTAGAGGGGGACATCACAATTGAGTTAAGTACAGAAGGAATATCTTGTGGATCTAAAGGTCCTTTTTTTATGTATCTTAATCTTTCTTCTACATAAGTGGAAGAGATTTTTCCTCAAAATATGACTGATTAACATTACTTGATCTGGTATCATCTCTAGAAGGCATTACCTGTGTGCATGCTTAAACCTCCCCACTGTCCGATTTTTCATCAGTTGTATAAAAAATACTGTACAAGAACCCTGTCTAATGGTATGGCTCGCCTTAGGTCGTGTTTTCCCAATATTTAGAATTATGGCGTTCTATGACTGAATGGTTTGGATGAGAAGGCATATACTGTATACATGGTTTAATCCAGCAAACTCTTTTTTTGCAGGGTTTTTTTTTGGAAGCAATCCATTGATCTCAGGACCCTCCTTAGCCCCCAGCAGAGTTCTTTCCATGTAAATGCTAAAAGCTTCTTATCTGTGAGCTCAGAGCTCATCAGCATAAGTATCCAATCTGCCTATCTTCTCAACTGTACAGTGATTGTAAGCTTGCAATGATCCTCCTTGCTTGGCATTTCCTGCTTTACACAAAGATTTTCTTAATATGGAAGGTAACACATTGCACAAATCAAGTAACTGTGCCAGGGATGTCTCTTGGCCTCCCAAAAATCCACCTTTAATTACAGCAGGTTAATTAATAAGAGTATTTAATGATAATGTCCAGTAAATTCATATGTTAATGACTACAACCCCTGGAGCTTGTGAATAATTAGCTAAAAATTCTTGAATCCACCCACAAGTACCTAAGACCTGAGGGGGGGATACTTGTGTGAGTCGAATATAATTATATATTTCTCTGTGCTCTCAACTTCCAGTGCATTTTTGTACTGATCAAATATATTTTGGCTAAAAATGATTACTGGGCTAAATGTCACATTATTATTTCCTTATATAGACTGTTTCTTGTACAAAAGGTTTTCCCATATTCCATATTATCTGCAACATGTGTGCGTATTATTTTTTTATTTGGGGGGCTATTTGGTTCTCGACCATGAACTGTTGTAATTTAGAGAGAATGAGGGCGATCAGTTCCACTTAGATAACCACAAGGCAATAAACCCCCCCCCCCCTCCCTCTCCAGGCTAGGGCTGACCTTAGGGCTTGAACTGTGTAATCACATGACCAGCTCGTAAACTGACCTAAGAGAGGAAGGGTCCCTGTCCTTTCCAGTCCTCATAGTCGAATAGGCAATTCAAGCAACAGGAGAGTGCCCATCATGCTGCTGGGTTCATTGTAATATTCTCAGCTCCATGGCAGCAACCAAGCTCAGTCGTACAGGCATGAGATGGACACATGGGAAGGTATGTACTCCATATTGTACATCAGGGTGTAGAAGCCATTGTGGCTAATCAGGGAGAGGTTGATGCCTGGTGGATTTAACTAGTTTTCTCTGGAATGTCCTTATCTATAAACACAGGCAGACAGTTTGTATTCGTGTGTGTGTTATTTGCCAATTTAAGCATTTTGTAACCATTTTACATTTTGATTTATTTATTTTATTTAAAACCGTATTTGAGAAGCAGTTTAAAAAAAAAGTTAAAAGTTAAAAACATACATTTTGAAATGTTATTTAAAATGACTAATATATCTATATAGATCTATAGATATAGATATATATCTATAGATAGATAGATAGATATCCATTTGTGCTAAAATTTGTTTAATTTTACCTAAAATACCGTTATTTAATTGTATTTTTTTGATGAAGACATTCAATTGGGGTAATTTTAAATTGCTCATACAAATGTAGAAAAACAGAGTAGTAACCATGAACTAATTTTTTATTTGTTTTTTGTTCCATGCTATACATCCTATATTGTGACTTAATGGTTAAACTGAAAATCCTTTTAATTTATTATTGATAGTAAGTGGAGGCGGGTCAACATTGCAGTAGTAAGCAACATTACAATTACAGATCACATGGACAAGAGTACTGCTTTCAGTTTCACAACTGAGGGAGGAAATTTTGTAAACTTAAACCATATTAGCTCATATGGGTCAGGAATGTGTCACGCCACCCCTGACAAGTACTGGCCAATAGGGTGAGCTTGAGGTTACCACCACATCCGGGTCAAAGCTGTAGCGTTTCTGTAAATGTTTTCATCTGAATACAGCGTGTGTGTGTGTGTGTGATTGGATAGATATATCTATCTGTGTGTGTGTGTGTATGTATGTGAATATATATATATATATATATATATATATATATATATATATATATACTATAGATAGAGATATATATGTATGTATGTGTGTGTGTGTGTATGTATGTATATATATATATATATATATATACTATAGATATATCTATATCTATATTTATATATATATATATATATATATATATATATATATATATATATATATATATAGATATAATATAGATATATCTATCTATATATAGATATAGATATAGATATATATATATATATATATATATATATATATATATATATATATATAGATGGAAATATATATGATTTTATTTAGTATTAATTGATTCTTATTTACTGTACAATTTTTAGAATGTATTTCTTATTATGACTTGAAGGTCTATTGTTTTCTAATGGATCCTGTGTAGAAAAGAGCAGAAGTTGTGCACGTACTTCAGAATATGGCATCACTTAAGTGGTAATATTGTATTCATGCACGGGGGAGGGTGTTCCTATGTCACATTAGTTTGCGACAGCTGAGCACAAGGGTGTCAGGATTAACAACAAACAGCTGTGAATGAAAGCCGTCTTTAATGAGAGACTTTGTGTTTAGACAATGCCATGGTCTCCATGTTTGTGTTTATATAAGCATATATATGCAATTTGGAGTATGTGTGTGGTTTAATATATATATATATATATATATATATATATATATATACACACACATTTGTATATTTTATCTATGCATCTGTATTGTTATCTAGAGAAGTGTACTTTAAGTTGAGACCTAACGTTTCCCTGTGTTGTTATACTGCAATCTCTAGTTGTATGGTTGTTCATTGTTGATTCAATAGAAGTACTTGAAGCGGAGTTCCACTCAAAAGTTGAACTCCTGCTTTAAGGTATTCAGACGCATGTAATTTTTTTGGGGGGAAGGTGGGTACCTAGTTTTGACAGGTAATCGGCTCCAACCTCTGCCCACGCCACCTGGGCAACTCCTCCTCTCCCCCTCCCTGCAATCATCTGGGACACGTCATGGGTCCCAGATGATTGCCCAACCATTCAGGATGCGCAGTGCTACTCAGAGCCGGCTGTGAAGCCCCAAACTGTCAGTCGGGGGCCCACACTTTCAATGCCGGGGAGTGGCGGGACAGGTGAGTGTGTGTTTATTAAAATTCAGCAGCTACACTTTTTGTAGCTGCTGACTGCTTAATAAACCTGGGTCCAGCTGGAACTTGGCTTTAAAATATCTTCCTAATGTAGCCATGTCCACGTAGGAGTTGCTGAAAGTTGTGGTTTACCCGTCACCCTGCCCAGCTCAACGTCCATCTTACAGTCACTCAGTGTAACAGACGAGTATAGCTTGTTTTGTTTTATTGAGGAGATTAAACTTGGAGGGGTATTGGGGAATTATGGGATGCCCAGGATTTCAGAACAAACAATTGTGAATTGTAGATCATCAATTGGGACTACTATGTACACATATACCTCAATATTCTCTTCAGCACTTCACTTGCTGCAAACTGTTCCTTCACCAGCACTTCCCTTGCTGCAGACTATTACTACTCGGATCAGCTATAGCACCGCATGGGTAGACCAGATGCTACTTCTGCCAGGCCTCGCTAAACTGCCTTTTGCGGGCAGGGTCCCCTGGCCCCTGTGGTGTAGAATAGTTCAGGTGCTAGCTATCCTCTGCTCAGCTACCACTCCCAGATGGCTCTCTTCAGGCCCTACCATCCAGCTTGGCTGCAAAGACCCCTTTTCACTGCCCTTCTCTACAGTCCTTGCTCCACTGGTTCTGCAGGCATCTCTCAAACTGCAATCTCCCAGTTCTCTCAGGCGTGCCTTCCTAGTCCTCCCGACTGTGCTCACTCATCAGCCCTCCTGGCTGACTCTTAAAGTGTTCTCTCCCGCTGCCTCTGTGCCTCTGATTCCGGGATCTCCCGGATGCACTTGAGCCCCAGCCCAGGGTCACCCCCACCACAGACCGGGAAGCTCCCCATGGGCCCGACAGCCTCCACACCCTCTCACTCCAGCTCTTCCTCCTAACTCCTCCCCAGCTGGACTGACCACAGGTATTTCAGGAGGCCTGCCAATCCACGTTGGGGATTGGTCAAGGCTGCCTAGATACCTCAGGCAGCTCCACCTCTTCTCTCCTCCTCTCCTTCCAGGACCTTCAAGAAGAAAGGGGGAGGTGATGGTGATGCCACCTGTCAGTCACCAAACTCTCTCCCTGATTAATAATACTAGATAACCTAATAATCACTGTATCAGTATGGAGGCCTGAGCTTTCCGAGACTTAAATCCTGTCTGTTTAATTTCCCTGCAGATGGAATGGTTTGAATTATTATTATACAGGACCAGGCCCGGATTGGCCATAGGGCAAACCAGGCACATGCCCAGTGGGCTGCGGCCACTAGGGCCACCAGTCCGCAAGTCCTCACAGGGCCCAAGAGAGCTGGGCTGCTCTTTAAGCCCGCACCACTCAGCTAGCCTCTCCGCAGCCGCCCGGCTGTCAGCAAAAATCACCTACCGTATCGGCGTTGGGAGGACAGAACCAAAGGGGGAAGAGATAGATGAGACACCTACGATACGGCTGCCCGTATTGGTCAGCCGTTGGTGCCCGGTGGCCGTGACTAAGAATGGGGAGGAGCTAGAGCTGCTGTGTCCTGCCGAGAAAGGTCCCACGGTGCCCGGAGGATAATGCCCGCCTACTGCACAGGATGACAAAAACCATGAGCACAGCCCCCCTCCTGTAACCTGGATAAAAGGAGCAGTGGGGGCTGCTGCATATAGAACAATCATTCTCTCCATCTTCTTCCTGCAGGTCTCGGAATGCTTGTGAGAGGTAGAGGAGAAGCAGGCATTCCGAGACTGCAGGAGGAAGATGGAGAGAGTTACACGAGAGGGGGCTGTACTCACGGTTTCTGTCATCCTGTGCAGTACAAGACGGGCATTATCCGCTGGGCACCGTGGGACCTTTCTTGGCTGGACACACCAGCTCTAGCTCCTCCCCATTCTTAGTCACGGCCCCCGGGCACCGACGGCTGACCAATATGGGCGGACGTATCGTAGGTGTCATCTAGCTCCTCCTATCCTTCCTTCTGCCCCCCCCTGTGCTCTCCACATCCCTCCCCTGTGCTCTCCACATCCCTCCCCTGTGCTCTCCACATCCCTCCCCTGTGCTCTCCACATCCCTAACCTGTGCTCTCCACATCACTCCCCTGTGCTCTCCACATCCCTCCCCTGTGCTCTCCACATCCCTCCCCTGTGCTCTCCACATCCCTCCCCTGTGCTCTCCACATCCCTCCCCTGTGCTCTCCACATCCCTCCCCTGTGCTCTCCACATCCCCCCTGTGCTCTCCAGATCACCCCCTGTGCTCTCCAGATCACCCCCTGTGCTGTCAACTTCCCACCTGTGCTCTCCACCACCCACTGTGCTTTCCACATCCCCCCCATGCTCTCCTCCCCCCTGTGCTCTCTGTCACCCCCTGTGCTTTCCTCCTCTTCCTGTGCTCTCCTTCTCCCCCTGTACTCTCCTTCTCCCCCCTGTGCTCTCCTTCTCCCCCCTGTGCTCTCCTTCTCCCCCCTGTGCTCTCCTTCTCCCCCCTGTGCTCTCCTCACCCCCCTGTGCTCTCCTCACCCCCCCATGCTCTCTGCCACCGCCCTGTGCTCTCCTCCTCCCCCCATTCTCTCTGCCACCACCCTGTGCTCTCCTCCCCCATCTCCTGTGCTCTCCTCCTCCCCCCATGCTCTCCTCCTCCCCCCATTCCCTGTGCTCTCCTCCCCCCATCCCCTGTCATCTCCTCCCCCCATCCCCTGTCATCTCCTTCCCCCATCCCCTGTCATCTCCTTCCCCCATCCCCTGTGCTCTCCTCTTCCCATCCCCTGTGCTCTCCTCTTCCCATCCCCTGTGCTCTCCTCTTCCCATCCCCTGTGCTCTCCTCTTCCCATCCCCTGTGCTCTCCTCTTCCCATCCCCTGTGCTCTCCTCCCCCCATCCCCTGTGCTCTCCTCCCCCCATCCCCTGTGCTCTCCTCCCCCCATCCCCTGTGCTCTCCTCCCCCCATCCCCTGTGCTCTCCTCCCCCTATGCTCTCTGCTGCCCCCTTATGCTCTCTGCTGCCCCCTTATGCTCTCTGCTGCCCCCCTGTGCTCTCCAGCTCCTCCAATGCTCTCAAGCTCCTCCTGTGCTCTCCTCCTCCCACTGTGCTCTCTGCCACCCCCTTTTCTCTTCTCCTCCCCTGTGCTCTCCACCCCCCCTGTGTTCTCCTCCACCCCGTGCTCTCCACTTCCCCCCGTGCTCTCCGCGTTATATAAAAATGATAATAAAAAAATTCATAACCCATACAAACCTTTTATTGTGACTTTATGGAAACTCTTTAGCTGTGTTGGCTCTTCTAATTGTCATCATTTTTTCTTTCTTCAGATTATCTAAAATATTATAATATAATATAAATAATATGCTGCCAAGAAGGCTATTTAAATTGGCCACCTCAGGCAGCACTCATGAAGGCACAGTGGTTGGGGGGGTTCAGAACTAAGGCCAGACAGTCTGTACCAGACACTCCATCCTCAAATCCTCAATACATCTTAATAATGACGAGCCTGATAAAATTACAGGTTCAGCTTTACTGAGCTGTCTGCCTGGCCACTGCACCTGTCACACTGACCCATTGGACTCTCACACAAATATTGTTGTCAGGTCTGGTTTAGTTGGCACCTGTGTTACAATATCCACAACTTTATGTAGTCAGTTTGATTTTTGGAAGAGTACAAGTGCCAGCAATCTTTGTGAGACTGTCACATTGTTGCATCATTTGTTAATCAATGTGTTCCCCGTATGGCAAACTAAGTACTGTATGCAACATTTTCTACAGTGGGGAAAAACTTTTACTGAAATCATTACAGGTTTTCTACAGGAATGAACCTATATCTAGATCACAGAGCCAAAATATATGGATGAGCATAACTCAAAACATGTTCCAAATTTCACATGGGGACATTTGGAAGCCATCATGGTGCTAAGTTCTTAGAGTTTGCATTCTTACAGACATCTTGGCTTTAGTGATGCCATTAATAGCCAATCACAATATATTGCACATTTTTCAAACACTGAGGTTGATTTACTAAAAAAGTTGAGTATTCGCTCAAAATATTGTGTGAATATCCAGTTGAGTGAAAAGAAAATTCCTGTTCACTTTTAATAACCAATAATGTGCAGATGTTTTTATTTATCAATTTTTTACAGGTACTTGTATATCGCTGTCAATTTATGCAGCACTTCAAATATATATACTAGATTGTAAGCCCTCTGATCCCTTCTGTATTGATTTGTATTATGAATGTACTGTCTCCCCTGATGTAAAGCGATGCGCAAACTGTTGGGCTATATAAATCCTGTATAATAATATTAATATTGTACATTCACGTCAGTCCCTGCCCTCAAGGAGCTTATATTCTAAGGTCGGCAACTCGCATACATACAAGGGCAAAATTTGGACAGGATACAATTAACCTACCAGCATGTTTTTGGAGTGTGGGACACAACTTATGTACCCAGGGGAAACCTATGTAATCACAGGGAGAACATGCAAACTCCAGGCAGGTAGTGTCATGGTTGGTATTCGAACTAGCAAGCCTAGTGCTTGCTGCTAGACGGAAGTAATAACCACATAGCCACTATGCTGTCCTTTTCACATAATCGTATAATTGAAGTGAATAGTCACACAATTTTTGGGTGAAGATTCTTAACTTCTTAAGTAAATTGGCTTCATTACACTTTTATGCTTCATGTTTGTAGTGAAATCAAACCTTAAAGAGACGACGAGTAAATCTAGGCAATACAGCTTACTGTTAAACCAAAAAAGATTTTTGAAAGTTTTTTTTTTTTATTGTTACTATTTTTTATATGCATTTACACTTATTCTCTGAGCATACCTACTGTATCTATTCCCTTTTCAGATACCCCCAGTTCTGAAGGTAGACATAATGCTGATTGGCAAAACTGGCCATATTGGGTGAATGGAATCTGATATTTAGGTCTACCCTATGTTGGTTTTTCAGCTACATAAATATCAGCAAGTTTTGTTTTAACACTTTTTATTATATTTTAATCAGTGATAAACTTTATTAAATGCATGTAGATGAAAGTGTACATAAAAACAGATCGTAAGATATAGGAAAATGCACCTAAAACATATTTTTGTTTTACATTAAGAACTGTATATGGTTCCTCACATCTGCATTTATATACTGGGTGGAGGTACAAGCTAAAGCTGCTTCAAATGTGTGTTTTTTGGCCAACCAAAGGCACACCAACTTTGAATTGAAGTGCAAAGAACCAAATATTGCACCACCCAAAATGGTGTTGTGACGTGTTTGGGGAAATACTGTTTTCTCTTTTGTTAGATAGACAAAAATTCTTAAATAATTGGTCTCAGTATGCTTGAAGACCAATTATTCAAGTGAGCACTCTAGGTGCTAGTTTCTCTGTTTTGACCCAAACTACACATTTATAACAATGGTGCCTAAATTCATGAAATCACTAGAAAAAAATCTGCCATTGCTTGGCTATTCTTTGACTTACTTTATTAGCTACTTGTCAGCTATTCCGTGTGACAAGGGTATTATTTGTCCGAAACTCAAATCCCCATGACATTGTACTTTGTTTGTATTCAGGCTTATCCCTGTTGTGCTTTCTATACTCAACTAAATGCACTGTTAACTTTGTGGTGGATGTGTAGTCTAATGCCAAATATTCAGGACACCCTGGGTACTCTTGTTAAAAAACGATCCTGGAAAATCAATTATTGGATGAGTTCCTTTTTTTCCTGTTCTTTTATTCAGTTATGCATCACTTGATGGCTTCATCTGATGGGAGGGGTCAGCCAAATTCAGCAAAATCCAATCTTTCAGCACAAGGGTTACTGTGCAGGAAGTCCACACTGCTGAGGGGGTGGGTGGTTTCACAATGTGTGTCTGTTGGGGGAGGTGGATTTCAGCATCTGTAAGGGATCAATAAGTGACAAGACCCCTTCAGCCTTTTGTGTTTACCTTTTAATTGAGTGTAATCATTTTCCAGGGTTACCAGCAGAAGGGTCAGAAATCAGATCAGGCTATTTGCCTATTTTTCCAGTAACCACCCTTTTCAGACTGGTAGAGATCCAGTTATGTTGGATTTCAGCACTCAAGAGCGCTGCAATCTTTTGAAGCTTAAAATTGTAACACTAACTGTAATGTCTTATTGTGGGTCAAACCATTTGATCGCTTTTAGTATCACGTGCGTTTTCTGCATATTTTAGATATTTGTAGGGTAGCCTATTCCATATGCAAAGTTACCATATTTTTGGCATGTCGCAATGCCTCTTCAAACTATTTTTGTAAAGATCCCTTTACTTTACATGTACAGAGTAAATGTCTGGTAAAGCTAATTGATTGATTTGAAGGTATTCAGATGTAGTAGTTGCCTGTCTAAGCTGCTCATCTATATCAGCCCAATGAAGTTGCATTGTATAGTATAGCTTTCCATATATGGTCATATGTTCTATAGTGCTATGATGCAATAATTGTAGTGTTAAAAACATCTATGAAAGCATTCTTATAAAAGGACTTCTGATTCTTCATTTGGAAAGAGTAGACTTTTTTTTAACACTTTATCTGACCTGAATATCAACTGTAAATCGTATATCAGATAAAGCTGGCCATACACTGTTTGAATGTCACTGGCTCGGCTGAAATTTGAGCAGTGTATAGCCCTGCTGGCATCGCTTTGTTCGACAGAAATCAATTGTTGGCACCATTTTTGGCAATGGAGCCTATCGGAAATTTGTCCACCAAACAGTGCCCGCATCCAATCAGAAGCAGCCACTGGTTGGGTATTCTGGCAGTCGGTGTCCGTATTGGGGGATTTGTCACAGTGTTGGCATGAATGGTGGAATTTATAGATATATTTTGTTCAGCCTGCAGGCTGAGTGAAATAACATATACAAGTGTAAAGACAATATAAGAAAATGTGATGATTTATGTCAGCCAATTTTAGCTTTATCATCATAGCACAATAGAGAAATGTCCAAAATGCATGGAAGTTAAACTTAAAACTGAGTTTAACCCCCTTTAAATATTACTGTAATACAGTCAGGAGTCAGGCTGCATATAAAGCAATAAATATGCTTGTCTTTATTTTAGCCTCTAGGTGCTTCAGCAATCATTAATATTTACTGTGCTGGTAGTATGTAAAAGAGTCAGACTACTGCTCACACACACAAAATTGCGGTCGGATTCCCTCTGCACACTGCTCTTATCTACAGTGCTCTCTCCCCCCGAACAGTGCTCTTGGTTGGAGCAGGGTTCAGTTGAATGTGAGAGCAGCACACCGATTCTCCTGCATGCTGCCAGCTAGAAATACATAAATATGGTTTAGCCCATGTCACATCAGGCCGTTTTAACATGTCAAATGGCTGCCTATTTCCGGCAACGTGACACCGACTTTGTGGTGCAGGCCGCGCAGCACAGATTCCCAAAAGTAGTTCCAGCACTACTTCTGGTGACTTCGGAGACAATTTAAATAGACATCTGTGTATGAACCTGTACAGACAACTTGCAAATCGCCCCCCAAAGTTGGACTGAAATGCCGGTTTGAAATTGTGTGAGTTCAGCTGAAGTCGCACAACTTCAAACCGGACCTCAGTCTGAACGTGGGCTTAATTTGCCTTTAAGATTGCCACACCTGACAGTTATATTTATACAACTGATGTTACTTTGTATGAAGTCAGGTTTTTACTACTTTGCAGTAATTTAGTATTTTTGATTTTAGTGCATTCATAGACAATTTTATTAACATTTGAGTCATTTTGATTTGATGTGTTTGTGGATACTCTCTGCAGTGCTGTATCCTGGCCTAGGCCAACAAGGCCCAGGCCAAGGGCAGCACTTTGCAGGGGGGCAGCACTGACAGTGTCCCCACCGGCTTGCGCTACACTGTTGAGCAAATTAGTTTTAGCGCCCCCATAAATCGGCCGCACTGCTTCCAGTTTGCCGGCAGTTGGCATTCTGCAACTTTGGGGGGAGGGGGGCGTCGCTTCTAATTTTTTACCATCCCTGTCCCATTGCAGAGATTTCCCTTCACTTCATGTCCCATAGCCAAACAGGAAGTGAGAGGAAATCTATGCAAATTAAGGGTATCCATTGCCCCCCCCGGCCATCAGAACCGCAAGGGGTGTGGCCTTGACAGGAAAGGGTGGGTCATATTTAAATTAGGGGGTGCACACATTTAGTCAGGCCTAGGGCAGCACAAAACCTAAATACAACCCTGACACTTTGACATGAACAGCAATTTCAGCTAATTGATTTTTAGAAGAAAAAACTTTTGTAACATATTTGTGACATGATATGACGTCCTCTGTGCACATAAAGGGTTTGATTTACTAAAACTGGAGCATGCAAAATCAGTTGCAGATGAGCATAGAAACCAATCAGAAAATTAAGTGAATTCTCCACAATCTCCAAACAGATTTCAAAAAACACTGACAGGGCTTATAACCCTCACTTGAAAAAGTCTTCAGTTCAAAAAAAAAAAAAAAAAGTTTTGCCACCTTGAGGTGATTTCGTTTGCATTTGTTATTGCTATATAAGTTACTCACTCACACTGTACTGTACTGTTTACCTAAAAAAAAAAGGGTATTGGAGGTGTCTGACAGCACCCCTTCTTGTCTACACAATAAACCAGCAATTTGATATCTATGGCGAGTGTAACACCCTGCTTACAAGCTATGGATTTCTTGTATGACTCCTACTGCAGTTAATGTACATATAGATATGCGATAGATGATATTTCAAAGGACATATTGTTTGCATGTTACCAAAAAAGTTCTATAGAGAACTGTGATCATGTTTTTAGAACACTAAATTAGAAGGCCATGAGGAACTCGTCAAACACTTGTATGAGCACACATCTTGTACTAGAAGTGAGTACACTGCATAATATTGTGGCTTCCTATAGTTCTTTATCGAGCAAGCTGGCTAAGGCTGCACATAGATTTTGATGAGATTTTCTGCCTGACTATATTCCTTGCACCACCAATAATTGTTTGCTAAAAAAAAAAAAAATCTTTTCTCTGCTATAATTCCCTTTCCAATGTAAAAATTAACTTTTTTCAAACAAATGTTTAGTTTATCAGCCAGGTCAGAGATAAGATTGCACTGATCATTGTTGGTGAAAGGTCTGTTCATCTATAGTGATTATACCTGGTTGGTGTGTGCAGTCGTAAACTAAATAAACAATCTCTGTGGGCGTCAAGTAATCTACACACTTGATCCAATTAGCAAACAACAAAATGATGTCTTTTAGTTTGCCTACTTTTTTTGTATTTATTTTTTATTACATCATTACAGTCCTTACATTTGGAAAGAGGACAGACTGCATCAAGTTCAGTCTCTGCCAATTCTCACCTGCCCAAGGTCCCTAGGCACAATTCCCTGGATCAAAATATTTCTCTTTGACCTTAGGAATGATAAACTTCGATATTATAAGTTGCAAGAAAATCCTTCAGTCCTTTTTTAAATGTTATTATTTTTAGTAGTTCTAACCTTATATAGTAAAGAATCCCAGAATAAGCATGCCTACTATACAAACCTTTTATTAACCTCCCTGGCGGTATGATTTTAGGTGCTGAAAGCGCTACCATTATTTGCAAGGAAATTTGGCGTTTTATACTGTAGGCTTGTAATTCTTAGGAATAACTCACTTAAATCTGACCAAACAAGAGTCTAGTAGGCATCCCGGGTATGATTTAAAAAAAAAAAATTATGAATTAAAATATAATAAATAATTATAACAAATAATAATATAATTATAATAAAAATTATTCAATAATGTAATCAACTCAAAATCACTGAAATTTGCTCAGTTGCAGAATTGTCACTGTCATTACTTTTATTAATTTTTATGACGAATTCCCCCACAAATCGCTATCGCTCAATTCTGCAAGTGATTATAATTTATTATCGCTGTTTTCTAGATCTAAAACCATTTTTGACATAAAGAGACACTTTTGGTTGCTATGGACAATCTACAGTTTGCAGACAGAAAGAACAGTTTTTATTATGTAAAAACATGTAGGGCACTGGGCAGACCACTAGGGACAAGGGGGGGGTGTTTTTTTTACATACAGTACTGTAATCTATAAGATTACAGTGTACTGTATGTACTGTTTGTTTATGTTTTTGAATTTGGCTCCGTTTTCCGCTCCCGTGCGCTGTAACGTCGCAGGGAACGGAGATTGACGGCACACAGAGGCACTGTGTGAATCGAGCGAGGACGCCGCTCGCTCACACAGCGCAGATGCATGGCTGGATCCAGGAACAAGGTAAGTAAACCTTGCCTGTGGATGCTGCGAGGTGAGCCCGAGTCTGACACTGGGTTAACGATCGCAGCACAAAAATGTAACCCCGAGTCAGACTCGGTAATACCGCCAGGGGGGTTAAACTAGTGGGATCATTTTTAAACTTGTGAAACTGATGCCCCTCTATCCTTTGTTCAGTCTTTGCAATAAAAAGTATGTTTACCAAATCTAACTTTTCTGAATATTTCACTATATAAAAGATTTTCCATCGATTTTTATTTTAGTTGTCTGTGAACCCTCTTAAAATGTGACATTGCAATTTGGCCCTATATTATAAATATTTCAGTTTTATTCAGAGGCAGGCCTCTTTTTATCACCATATGCTTTTATATCTCTTTTTATACACCTTAAAATTTTGTTCACTTTTGCAGCTGCTGCTTGATGCCTCAATAGAGTTTTGTTGCTTAGCTTATTAAAGCAAAGTCAAAAGTAGAACCTCTGCTTATCTGTCTCCTCCCCACCTCCAGTGACACATTTGGCACCTTTCTGGGGATGGGGAACGGGTACTTGTTTTTGACAGATACCCTTCCCCACTTCTGGGAGACAGCGCTGCAGTGCGATCCCTTGGAAATTCGGTCTCCTTCCTCCGCTGCCATGCCGGTTAGAAAGCAAAGCACACTACACTCACGTGCAGTAGGGAACCAGCTGTGAACCATGAATGGTGGCAACAGCATCGGAGAGCTGATTAGAAAACAGTCTGGGATGCCAACATTACGGGAACCCTGGACAGCTAAGTGTCCTAATATTAAAACAAACACTGTAGCTGTAGACATTAATTCTTTTTGTGGGGGGCGGGTGGGCGGCGGAACTCCTATTTAATCATACATTCATTTCCACATTTACATTTTTTCTAAATTACTTCAATTATTCTGAATTATCTTGACGTTGTAAACCTACTTTAAGATCTGCACACATTTACTTCCTTGAATTCTGTAATACGTATTCACTATGTCAGGGGTCTCCAAGCTTTTAAAACAAAGGGCCAGCTTTTTGTGCTTTAAACTTTGGGAGGGCCATATTGTGGCCAGCGGGGGCAGAAAATGTCCCGGCCCAGCATCAGTGAGAATAAATATGGCCTTAGGGTTGGTGGTCAGTAGGAGTCGTTGTCGTCATGCCCATATTAGTAGGAGGAATAGTATTCCATCATTGGTATCGGAGGAAGAACTATTGTTGGCTGTCTTGTTGGCTCTCAGTGGGAGAAATGGTGCCCCATTGTCCATGATATAGGCAGCAAAAGGCCACCCTCGGGCCGCAGTTTATAGAACCCCTGCACTATTTCCTGTGAGTGGGTACTGCTGTGTCAAAGAATTCAGAGCCTGCCTTCTGAACTACATTGGTGCTTAGATGAGGAGTTTCAGGGTCAATAGCAGACAGCAAGGTATCCTGGCATATATTGCATTGTTAAAAATAACTATTTTTGGTATTGCTATTACGATGCTGATGTTATAAAAATGAAAGTGTATGTAGTGACCATAGATATTATTTAGCTATTACCAAGACTTCTACCTCTGTTTTGTCCATCTGTATACCATTTATTAAATGGGGGTTTCTGCTATTCCTCTGACCTAAGTGCACAACGTTATGCATTTTACAATAAATTTTAGGTTTACATTTAATTATAATTTTGTCAATCTACTTTTGTGATATGCCAGCCCCCTGCTAAATTTTAATAATTCTATAACGTGTCATGAACAAAAATGGCTACTAATATGTACATTATCCCCTCAGCATTGTTCTCAGTGTTAACCACTGTTAACCTCCAATTTTTTACCATAGGTTCCATTAAAGCCCTTCTTCAGGCAAAAAAACAAAAAACAAAACTGGCATGTGTGCGAGGACCATCAACTTTTGCAGGTGATAGTTATCCTTCTGGATTTCACTGAGGCATGAAATGTGTAGGGTAATATTGCCAGCCTCTTCTAAGAATGCTAGTTGCCTGACTGTGTCTATAGGAAAATTTATAGGCAAAACACTTTCTTTAATTTTGGATAGAGCAAGGGAGGGTTATAACCCCTGTCTGAATTTTTTTTCATCATCTGTGTCCCATTGCGGAGATTTCCCTTCACTTCCTGTCCCGTAGCCAAACAGGAAGTGAGAGAAAATCCCTTTGAAATGAGGGAATTCCTTGGGACCTCCAGGTCACAACAACTAGTGTCCCAATTGGAAAATGTCCCCTCTATTACTTTTCTGGGGACAACTCAAAATATGGGATTTTCTTTTACTTTCACTTTCAATGATCATGCTAAACAGGACAAATATAGAGGGTGAATCTCTCTCACAGGGGTATAGACTGCAATAAAAACCTAGTAGATGTTCTAATCCCTCTCCACTCTATCCAAAACTTAAAAAAAAGTTTTTCTTTACGCCCCTTTCACACTACTGCAACTTCAAAGTCATGCTATTTTGCCGCGATTTCAGGGAATGCCTGTGTAACTCGCATCAAAGTTGGACCTAAGTAGTGCAGGAACTACTTTAAAGTTGTACTATAGTTGTCATTGGAAATCATGGGGAATGACTTGTCATGCTACTTTGCAGTCCCAAATCGTGGGACAAGTCATACAAGTGTGAAAGTGGCCTTAAGTTTATTTCTGTCAGTCTTGGAAAAGTCATGCTGCAAATAGAAAAATATCAGAATGTCCCTCTACTTGTTTTTGGTCAGGGACTCAGTAGGTATTGAACACAAGACATTAGCTTGACAGCCAGGCAACTAACATTATCAGAAAAAGAGCAATGCCAGCCTAGATATTTCCCAGAGTTATTTAACCTCTTGCTGACCCTGTAATAAATATGTCTCGGCAATAAAAGTGGGCGTTTACACCTACCCACTGCACATATGCATTCATTTTGGCAGGAGATTGTGTGCGAACGGTGCACTCCCAGAACACTGGCTCTCGTTCACAGCTTCTGATCTGGAGTTAAGTGCAGATGTCACGTGATAAATAAGCTTTCCCACCTCCTGGGCATTAACACCACCTTCCAAGGGCCCTCAGATGCATTTTAAGTTTTTAATGTATGTTGTTTTAGTTCTCTTTAGCTCCCTGCATTGCAAAATAATTTATTAAAATACATTTTTAAAGGGCAGGAGGATCAGCTAATATCACTTTCCTCACTAATAACACTAATGCTTAAATAAGGTTTTTCTCACACATCTGACTGAACATTTCACTTTATAACAAGCAGGTGTCTGCTTTCGCCATAGGCACTATATCTTCACCCAATGGACTGAATGGGGCAACTCTTGTGTATGACCTGCTTTACAGTAGGGGTTGAGTCATCTGGACATATATTGTGTTGCCCAGTACTATTGTTAAAACATGTTTTTATGTTTTCATGCAGTGTAGATGCAGAGCAAAGTACAAGGAAGGCCTTTAGTGTATTAACACATTTTCATAGTTCTGTAAATAGACTGGTGGTGCCACAACACTGCAAAACTAGAACAAAAGTAGGAGTTTAAACCCCCCCCCCCCCCCCCCCCCCGTGACTATGCAAGGTGACGGTGGTGAGTAATAAAGCTGACCATGCACTGTTTTTTTTTTTTTTTGTTTTTTCGTTCAGCTTAGGGGCTGGAACATATTGCTAGTGTGTATGGATCTCCCACTATGTCTGTTATATTTGTGCCTGTCTCTGATTGAATGTAGCCAATGTTTCGACAATTGTTTTCTCCTGGCTCCTTTGATTTTAAATAATTATGTCAGGGTGGGGGTCAAAAGACTTCTCACATAGTGTATTTCGCAAACTTGCATAGTGTATGGCCAGCTTGAGGTCACTTCTACTTGCTTGCGCATTCATTAATGCGTGGTACAACAATGTGCACTAATGGACATTTCAACGTGTTGCCATTCATTTTTAGTGCCAACTGATTGAGCTTACATGGAAAAATAAACTTGTCCAACCTTTAGTGCATGTGACACATAAAATTAGTATTATGTGCTTTCACTTGTGGCACATTAGAGAAAAATATAAGGTAGGTACTTTTTGTGGTCCATGGATGGTGGAACATTTGAGTTTCAATAAGCATACTCAACACAGCATGCATTGACTTACCAAAAATGTATGTAAAAGTGTGAATAGGCACCCAGTTCCAATATATTTCTTTTAACATTCTCCTCCTGAAGCTCTACCGTTATTTTGTTTTTCTTCAGCATGTTAAAAGTACAAAATTATTTTCCTACTTCACTTAATTATTTAATTGCCCCTATCCATAATAATGTAAGTAGATAGTTTAAATATATTTGTTTTCTAGGTTGGCCACAAGCAGACAAATCTCTTTTCATATTTTCATAAAGATCTGCTCCTCCCTGTTTGAATTGCTTTATTGCCACGCTTTGACTTTTATCCTCAATTTGACTGGCATATTTAGGCAACCTAAACATAATAAAAGTATTGTTTACTAATAGTTAACATGCTGAAAAATGTCTTGTGTATAGCATGAGGCCTGAGCTACTTTGAAGTGGTTCATGAACATGTTGCTTAACTTGCATATATTGTCTGGCCTGGACATCTTTACCCATGTATGGCACTGATCTTCTCTTTGAAATGCTCTCTAGGATTGATCTTTAGTTAACATTCTATTTCCATATAACTATCCTCCAGCAAGTCTGCACTGATGTTTGTGTGCTACAGCATTTAAAGAAATTGCTTTCTAATGTCTTAGAATATATTGTTTCAAAGTAAATTACGTATAGTCTAATTCGCATAGTGAATATTTCCTGTATTATAAATTGTTACATGAAAATCTCCTCCAACCTACTGCTGCATGGCCACAACTTGACCCTAATCTGCCACAGCTGATCACAGGCTTGGGAGGAGTGGAGGTTAGAATGACTGAGATCTGTAACAGTTTGTAGCATTCTCGTAGATGAGAATTATTATACTACTAACTCTTTAATTCTGATTAAGCATCACTGTATGTATAGGCTCCTTTTTATCATGTTTGATGCATTCTTTGATTTACCTTATTTCTGTTTTATATTTAATTAGATAATTGACTTGGAAAATATTATTTGGTCTGGGGATAAACCACTCCATATTATCTGGCCATGTGATATGTTTGAGCATACTAATCAATATCTGGATAGTGTTAAGGCTTAAGAGAAAATGTATGAATGATAAAAATCTATTTTGTAATTCACTGAGTTAGCTCAATTTTAATAATTGAGAGTCTGATGATCATGAAATCATTTTCATCACTGTCAACTAAATGCATTTTAAATACAAATTTCTCTGTGATGGGAATTAAAAATAAAGGAAGGTGGTAACACATTTCATTATGATTGACATTTTATAATATCTCATAATGTGATGGACAGTTGACATTTAAAGAATTATATTTAATGCATTAAGACACGCATATTGATTGTAGGACCTTTAGCTGTTGCTTGGTTAAACTCTGTGTTGGAAACATTTAAGAATGTCTAGTTTGTGTTGGTGATGTCACTGCAAAAATATATTGTATGAGAACATGGATGGAACCCCACTATGACCTTTGAAACAATGCCCCCTTTAATGTGTGGAGGGGGAGGGTTTACAGAGGGGAGGCCATAAAATTCTACAGGGTTCAAGATGAGGTTGAGTTGTAAGCTCTGTCATTTTCACACACTGCAACTGTGTTTGCTTTAGCACTTGTGCTGCAATGAAGTTGGCCTGCAGAGGCTGGACTAAAGATAAACTCCTGCTTTTGGTCACCACCACATGTTGTTGCCATAGTCCTCCACATATTTACTTTTCCCCTATATGTATCACTTATTTTTGAATTATATCAGTAAACCATGTGATCATAAAATATGTAAACCTTTTTTTCTGTTACACATTTTACATCCTTTTGAACCAAATCTTTAGTTCACGCAATATTTCAGCTATATTATCAATCATTAGGTACCACCATTCGTTATCCTAAGCTCCAATCATATATACATGTAAAAAGTAAACTTTATTAACATAAAAAAAGCAATGGAACACTCTATTTTGTGTGTCACACATTTTTGCAAGTGCTTTTCAGATTCATAAAGTCCATAAAATGTGATAACCTGTGGATGAATGCCCTGTCCACCTACTTGATGAATAAATCTGTCGCCTCCAGTGATTCCCCTTTACATAAAAAAAAGTGCTAAAATTCAGTGACACCCCTGAAATATGAAGGTCCCGCAGGCTTTTTAACTCCCAGTTAAGATTTGTTCTCAGGATCACACAGAGCTTAGCACCATTCCCCAAAGAAGATGGGTATTATTCCCTTTTGGACAGACAGATTTCTGTCCTCCGGCCACACTTATTACAACTCCCATTGGGTGAGATGTATCGCTGGCAAAGATACAACAAATACTAATATAATACGGTAAAAATGTACATCATTACCCTAAAAGTGTGACAAAACTTAATTTGTCAGTAACAATACAGTGCCAATAACTCGCCAAATTACATTTTCACTTCCACAAACATGCATAATGACGTCAGAAGCTGAAAGAGCTGACGTTATTCAAGCCTGTGTATACAGTCCATCCATGTGTAACTATTAACCTTTACTTGACCTCACTTTGTGTTTATTAAGTAGCGTACAGTTTCTAAGCTCAGCAACTCATCTTTACTTAAGTTCACTGGTTAATATCTAAAAATTCAACCCATGGTTACTTTCTAGGACCTTTTCTTGCATTGCAAATAAAAGCGTGATTGTCCACAGCTATAATAATTTTGCTATACAAGTCTAATTTATTTATAAATATTCACTATAAAAAAAAAGAGAGGGAAGCATGATGTTGTATTAAAAGCTTTTTTTGATGAAGCAAATTTCCTTACTCTAGTTTTCTAGCACCCTTATGCTATACAGTAAAACCTTAGTTTGAGAGTAACTTGGTTTGAGAGCGTTTTGCAAGACAAGCAAAATGTTTATATACATTTTGCCTTGATATACAAGCGATGTCTTAATTTAAAAGTACCGTCGGGTCACAACTGAGTATAAAAGAGAAGATAGGAGCCTCTAAGTGTAACAATATGGTTACATTTAATGAAGGTACAACATTTAGCAACTTATTGCTACACTTAAAGGTGCCTCTCTTCTCTTTTATACCCTGAAAAAAAATGCTTTGATATACAAGTGCTTTGGATTACAAGCATGTTTCTGGAACAAATTATGCTCCCAAACCAAGGTTTTACTGTAACTTTTGTATGTGTTGACAGCAACATATATTCTTACCACCTGTAACAAAAAAATACTATATCTTGTGTTTTTCCTCAATTGAGAAAATAGTAATAGTAAATAATAGAATTTATTTTCTTCGGTTAATTTTTTTTTTTTTTTTAAATGTGTTTATTAGATTTTTAAGTATAAGAGTACAAACGATCACATTGAAGCAATACATACAATTCATGCGTGTCTAAAGAACAACAAAAATACACTGTTATTCGGTTAATTTTTTTAAACGTGTGCCATGTGCAACACTGTCCACATGCTAAAAAAACTTCCTGAAAGGGAAAAAAAAGTATATATTTTTTGTTTGGGGGGGATTTTAAAGGTTGATGGTATGCCTATACAGTATAGGATCTTTGGTTTGTTTATTAGAACGGGTCTAAATATCCAGTGTGAAGTTAACGCACTACTGTATGCGGGGTGTAATGTGTTAGGAAAAAATAGTACATGCACCATTTTGAGTTGCCTTAATGCTTCCTTCATATATATATATATATATATATATATATATATATATATATATATATATATATATATATATATATATATATATATATATATTTCCTATTAATGGCCCCCTGTGTAAAATGCACCTGTTTAGCTTTCTGTATTAAAAAAATAAAAATTAGCATACCTTTTTGCCTAAAAATCTGCGATTTTTATTGAGACTGCGACGTTATAGCGGACACATCGGACACTTTTGACACATTTTTGGCGCCATTCACATTCATACTGCGATCAGTGCTATAAATATGCACTAATTACTGTATAAATGTGACTGGCATTGAAGGGGTTAACACTAGGGGGTGAGGAAGGGGTTAAATGTGTATCCTGAATTGTGTTCTAACTGTGGGGGGAGGGGGGTGACTGGGGGAGGTGACCGATCTGTGTCCCTATGTACAAACGACACAGATCGGTCTCTCTCCCCTGACAGGACATGGATCTGTGTGTTTACACACACACAGATCCACGTCCTTGTCCTGTAACCGGCGATCGCACGTGCCTGGTGGCCATCACGGCCGCCAGGCACGCACATCGAAATCACAGGGATGCGGCGGCCCCCTCTAGTGGCCTGGAGGAGCGGAGGCCGTAAAAACACGGCCTCCCAGAGAATTAGAGCCACCCTGCGGCCGTACAAAGTCGTACGGCCATCGAGAAGTAGTTAAAGTGGTAGTAAACCTTCAAAGAAAAAAACGATTTAAGGAAGTGTCATAATGTGCTAGTATGTATACTAGCACATTATGAAGAACTTCCCTTGAAACAAAGCCCTCCAGAGGCACGTTGTCACAGCTGACAGGGCTTTCCATCTTCACCCGGTCTTCCTTTCGGATTTGTGGGCTCCAGCTGCTTGAATGGGCAGGCCGCGATGACGTCACTCCCGCACTTGCTTGGGAGCTATGGCCATGGCACAGTGCTCCGAAGGAATGGCATGAGAATGTCATTCCTTCAAGGAACATGCGCCAGTGATGTCACTGCAAAAGAAACACATTTCTGCTTCACTATAGGTAAAAAACACAAAGCAGAGTACACTACCACTTTAAATTTCTTCTTTACAGGTGCCTGTTATTTTTCATATCGGTTTTAGAGATGGAAAGACTTTATAAAATGTTTTAGAACATATTTTTGCTTGTCTAGAGAGCAAGAGAGTCATTGTAGGCATTTGGAAGGGTCTAGTGATCTGTAAAATCAGTTATCTTTCAAAAGCGCTTATAAGAAAAAACATGCATAAACGTAGCATGTAAAAGTGGCAAAACTGATGTTTTTAAACGTTGGTTACTAGCTGTCAAGTTTCAGAGTTCAGAAGAAGTTTGTCTTGTGTACATGAAGCCTTAGTAGTTCTTTAGCCAAATTGCATAAACTGTGACCAGCCTACAGGTATGGTTCTTAACCACTTAAGGACGGGACCAATATGCTGCTAAATGCCCAGAGGCGTTTTTACAATTCAGCACTGCGTTTCTTCCCACAAATAGAGCTTTCTTTTGATGGTATTTGATTACCTCTGCGATTTTTATTTTGTGCGCTATAAACAAAAATAGAGCGACATTTTTGAAAAAAAAACATTTTTTAATTTTTGTTATAAGAAAAATCGAATAAACTAAATTTTAGTCAAACATTTAGGCCAAAATGTATTCAGCCACATGTCTTTAGTAAAAAAAAAAATCACAATAAAAAAAAAACTAGCTACCTAGCGGCAACAGTGACATTAATACAGCGATCAGAAAAATGATCGCTTAGTGACACTGGCAATAGGGGGTGACAGGGTTAACTAGGGCGGTGATCAAGGGGTTAAAATTTTATTAGGGGGGTTACGGGGGCTACCCTGGACCTAACACTAACTGCCTGTCACACTGACACTAAATGCAGTGATCAGTACATATATGATCACTGCATTCAGTGACACTGTGACAGGGGGGTGGGGGGGGGGTGATCAGGGTGGGTTTATGTGCCTGTGTGTTACTGTGTCAGTGTAGTGTTGTGCAGACTCACTTGTGATGTCTTCTCTCCTCAGCGGCGGTTGAAAATACCGCTGAGAGGAGAGATTACATCACTTCCCCTTTCCTGTGTTTACACAGGAAGAAGGCGGGTGGCGGACGCGCATTGGCTGGGAGCGATCCGGAGGGGGCGGACAAAAACGAACAGCCGCCCCCTCATCCCGGATCGCTCCCACAGCCTACATAGTTTTTACATAGTTACATTGGTCCAGTTTGGGCCAATGTAACTGTATATACTAGGATATAAACAAGGCCAAGGATAAATCCAAAGAAATATCCAAGCTTACTCACCGACCAGCCCACTGACAACCGTATCAACCTATCTATCGGTATGCAAAAAAACAGGGGTTTGGTCAGGCAACGCACTGCATCCATTGTGATGGGTGTTCAATGTGCCCATGTACTTTTAAGAAGGGTGGGATGGGCTCCCTTTAGTCTACCTGCCCTCCACCTATCCATTAGGATGCATGTGCCGCCTTTGTGGAGTCACTCTAAAGCCAGGGTGCCGTGATGAGGCTCTGTGGTTTGCGCATGTATTTGCAAGTGTGTACAGACTAAACGCATACGCATACTGTTAGGCTGATTCGGTTGTCAGCAGCCTGGTCGATGAGTAATTTTTGATCTTTCCTTGGATTTATGCTCGACCTTGTTTATACCATATGCTGCCTTCCAATGCAGCTTGCTGCAATGGTCAGTTATATATATATACTATGCCTGGTTGATGTCCCTAGAAGCTGGAAATCACTGAAATGGACACCACTACTCCAGTGATCTCCACTTGCTTCTGAGTCCTAGTTGGCCTGATGCATTGTGAACACAGGAGGTCAGCCGCTCAGCACGGGCACCATTCAAAGAATGCTTTACATTTTTCTAAATTCATAGTAAGCATTCTCTGATTGGATTAGGTGAAGAGGCTGGGCAGTGATGTCAGTAAGTCGTTGACCTCCTGTATTCAGAATGCATCAGGCTGGCTACTCAGCACGGATCTGAAAGCAAGTGGAGATTACTGGAGTCTACTTCAGTGATTTCAAGCTTTCATGGGCATTGACCAGTTATGATATATATATATACCAAGTAACTACTTATAGATATACCTTACCTGAATTTAATTCTTAATCTAAATTTTAAAGCTATGGAGAGGGCGAAAGAGGGGGGAGAGACAGAGTGAAAGGGGTAGAGAGAAAAAGAGAGAAAGTGGGATGGAAGGACAGCAGGCCCAGATTCTACACCACAATCAGCAGATAAAGATACGCCAAACGCCTGGTGTTAGCTCTTCAATCATCCCGGCACCATGGTTGTTATGGTGTCAGAATGACTGAATTGCATTATTTCTATTATTACATTGTAATATAGAATGAAATTATTCAACTCGCCTTAACGCAGAATCAGTGGAAGCCCTGAGCGTCCCATCAGGCGTCCCCAGAGGAGCCCCTCCTTACATCAGGTGTCCCCAGCGGAGCCCCTCCTTACATCAGGCTTCCCCCCATCTGAGCCCCCCTTACATCAGGCTTCCCCCCTTTTGGAGCCCCTCCTTACATCAGGTATAGCAGTGTATCTGCCGCCATTACGGTTTCCTGTTCACCTGTGGGTGAACAAAAGAGAAGCCGGCCGCGTGGCTACACTAGAAATTAAGCTGCTGCGGCACCGCCCACCCCCCTCCCTTCCATAACAGATCACAGACAGGGTGAGCCACACATTGTTATTCTGGTCTTCCTAAAAGTGGCAGCATTGTCATTGTCTCCGCCGGCTGCGGACCTCTGTCTGTACGCCAAGCAGTAAAACTGAATTTCCCGGGACATTTCTCGGGACGTAATAAAATCGGGAAAAGGGTCTAATTCCCGGGAACGTCCTGGTAAATTCCGTACAGTTTGCAACTATGCCAGTTCTGTGCACTGTCAATCAAAAGTGAAGAACACCTTCACCCACTCAGTGATGAGTAATTTCCAAAATATGAAATTTATCATATTTGGGGAAAGACATTGCCTATATCCCCGGCCACTTTGTCTACATTTAGCTTTCTCGCTAAATGTCCCAGCTGACTAAATGAGGCAGTTGATAATGCTCTGTGTGGAAAGCTATCACATATATGACAGCTTCCCAGCACAGGTACAACCCATTGAGTATTGGTGTACGCCTGCATGACAGTTTAGAGTTGGTCTTCATTACTGCCAGTTTCCTAAACTAATAACTGCCAGTAATTCTCTAAGAATTCTTAAAGTGAAGGTAGTAAGAACTACCTAAATTTGCCATACCTGTTACCTACATTGGCTTAATTGCTTGTTTAAATTAAGTGTAGGTAGTTCTTAAGTGAATTAACCCCACAAAATCTGTTGTTAGACATATATTGAATTCACGTTTTTTTTTCCAGACTCCACCCCCATCTAATATCCACAATATACCCACCAAAATCCTCTTCTGCACATACTGCCTGGTTTATACCCTCTACACGCATCTCCCACACATACTGCCCAGTGTCATACCCTCTTCTGAACATACTCACCCTTGTCATATTCTCTTCATTCCTCTGCTGCACATATTGCCCAGTGTCATACCCTGTACACACCTTTACCACACATAATGCCCGGTATCTTACCCTGTATCCTCCTCTCCTACACCTAATGCCGCGTACACACGATCACTTTATGTGATGAAAAAAAATGACGTTTTTGAAAACGTCAATTTCATTGACCGTGTGTAGGGGAAAATGTTGTTTTATGTCTTGTAAAAAACGACAAAAAAAATTTGAAGCTTGCTTCAATTTTTTCTGTCGTTTTTCAAAACGTAGTTTTTTGTTTCACAAAAAGTCACCATGTGTAGCAAAAAACGTTGTTTAAAACAAAGTTTTTCAACCCGCTCATGCCCAGAAGCTAGTTATGAAGAGAGCTTCAATGGAAAAGAGTGGTGAACGTAACCTCGCTTTGCTAGAGCATTGTGAAAAAAAACAATGGTGTGTAGGCAACATCGTCTTTGAAAATTGAAGTTTCAAAAACGTTGTTTTTTACTTCACAGAAAACGTTGTTTTTTTTCATCACATAAAGTGATCGTGTGTACGCGGCATAATACAAACGACTGAATTTTTTTTTTTATTTATTTCATTTGCCAATGATTTGGTAATAAACACAATTTCACCTTATTTCCTAAACTAAGTGAACATTCCCTTTCCTAAGTGTGCAACCTCTACCATTAAGTAAATAAGCCCCAGTGTTTCTCTATATTCATACACTCATCTTTGATGAGCAGTTGGTTAATTAACCAACCAACCAATTAATTTGTAAATTTACAAATTACTCAAAAATATTATTGGAGCTTGTATGTTGCAGTCCAAATGACTATATGAACTGCCCTTTTCCTTATTAGAAAAAAAGAAAACAGTTGTGGCCACCACATATGAGTACAGTGGAACCTTGGTTTATGAGTAACTCGGTTAACAAGCTTTTTGAAAGACGAGCAACTTTTTTTTTAATAATTCTGACTCGGTTGCGAATGTTGTCTCGCAACACAAGCAGAATTCAAGCTAATGGGGCCTGTAGTAACGAATTTGATCTGAGGTGGGGGGCGCCAGAGCCGAACGGCAATGATCGGCGCCATACGGTAATGGCCGGAAAAGCCAGACAGTTTGGCTGACCTCGGCAAACCTCGGAAAGGCTCATAAACAGAATCTTTCCAACTGTCCTCGGGCCTTTCCAGGTGTTTCCGAAGCTCTCCGGTGCCACACCCCCCACCTCTGGCCGCAAGCAGTGTTGCATGCCATTGAAGTAAATGCAGAACAAATTATTTGGGTTTCCATTGACTTCAATGTGGAAACTCGCTTTGATATGCGAGTACTTTGGATTACAAGCATTCTCCTGGAATGGATTATGCTCGTAATCCAAGGTTTCACTGTATATTTTTTGCCACTACAAAAAAAAACTGTTGAACCTGAGAGAAATTCAGTGTGTTTATAATTTGTGCACTAAAATACAACTTTACACATTAGCTCTCACTAGTTCTGAATGACTGAACACTTTATACAGTTATATAGCATGATTTATGCAGCACTTTAAATACTGTACATTCACATCAGTCACTACCCTCAATGTGCTTACAATTTAAGGATCCTGTCTTACATGAACAGACATACATAATTTAGACAAAAGCCTATTAACCTATTAAGTGTGTCTTTGGCTGTCCTCCCCCAAATAGAGGAGAGTGAAAGTTGTTTGCATGCCAAATCAGAAGACCAGCCTAGGGTGTCAACAGTGTTCAATGAATAAACGTTGTCAACCTAGAACAGGAAGTGTGTCACTGGCAAGATCAACAGGTGGAAACAAAAGGCTGCAGGCATCATCCCATTACTGTTTTTTTTTTTTTAGAGCCTGCGGTCTGTGCTCTTGTAAAAGCAATTCTAGAGGCTAACTAGCTGCTGGATTGCTTTTACAAGCAGCAGCAGAACTCGCCTTCCGCATTTTGCTTGGGCTCCCCCATCCCACCAGGAGACCCGAGCAACCAGCCGACACATCCAGTTGCTGGCCGGACAGTGGAACAAAGCCTGGATCAGCTTAGATCAGCTCTGATTGTTACATGTAAACAAAAAGTGCCAGAAACATCATGTTCTGGAAGTAGATATTGTATTCTGTACTTTTAAATCAGAATCACAATATCCGTCCTCTTCTTAAACATTTTGTTTTTCTGCTTTTTCGAGAAATCTTTTTTTTTTTTTATGTATTTTTATCTGAGGACAAACTTTTCATCTCCTGTATACAATCTACTTTATTCAATATTGCTATGCCCACCCATTTACTTGGCTTAGTAATTATTTCTTTATAAGTTACATTTTATATTTGACACAGTAAATCCCCCCAGTTTTAGATCTCAATCTAAATAAGATATTAGGACCTACAAAGTCACACATACAGTATTTGTGGTACAAAAGCATACAATACTGTATACCTAATATATGTATATAACCAAATATATTTGATTGTAAGTTCTAATGAGCAGGGCCCCCTGATTCCTCTTGTATTGAATTAAATTGTATTGTAACTCTTCTTTCTGCCTTCCCCTTTAAAGTGCTATCTAAACTGTTGGCACTGTAAAAATTCTGTATAATAATAATAAGCATTCAAATGAAAGATCACATCTAAATATTAAACGTCTTTTTTATGTGTGGCCCCCACTCTGGAATATATTTACTGTATTAGTAAATACATGTGCGCACTTATCTGGAGGTTATACCATATCATCCAATGTATTGCTGTTTCAGATTTTTCAGTGGTAAACATCTAAAAAAATAAGAAATATAGTTAACAACGTTTAGTGAATATTTTGATGTGTGGGTAAATGACATCTATAACTGCCCAAATCCTGTGTTGCAATATAATAAATCACAATTGATCCAACTAAACCATTTGTATAAACTTAATGACCTTTTCCAGTAAATTGTGTTACTTTATGAAAGGTGACTAATAAAGGTTTTCCAGTGGTGAACCAGCACTTAGATTTATTATTACCTGATAAGTAATAATGATATCATAGTAATGGCAATATAAATAATTTACTTGTATTTCAAACAGAATAATGAATTGCTTCCACCCGCTTTTGAAAAATGTTGTATTCATCAAACGGAGAACCAACAGAAGTCATCTTTTATCAATATTAACACTGTAGTCAGTATAAAAAATTTTGGGAAAAAAAACATTTTGGAAATCATGCAAAAGTATATGTACGCCCATCAGACACTTGGTTTTTGATTACTGATAATTCCCAAATCATTGTTTTAACTATTTCTACCTTACAACTATAGCGCTGCACACGTTACATATAATATTTTGCTCTATCAGTTACCAGTATGTTCTATATTATAAACCAGCTATGGTGTACTGTATTTGATCAACTACAAATGGTTTTTGGCCTTAAATAAAATTAGACCTCCTCCACCTCAGCTGGAGTTTTGCATATAGAACCCCTGTGGCTATTGCTAATCAATCCCATTCGGGTGGTCTTCCAGCTGTCAGGTACATACACATCAGAATAAGCTGACACAGTATCCCCAGTAGCAATGCATTGTTTTCCATTATTCATCTGGTTTCTCCTCCTATTGCAGTACCATGCTGTGTTAATTAACCACCCCACCCCCCCCCCCCAAAAAAAAAAAAAAACACCAGCTTTATATTGGGTAAAATTCAGTTTAAGTCTTTCTGTAATTTTTTGTTTATCTTAAATTCAGTTTTGACATCCACACTTTCAGATTGGCCTCCCTGTAACTATATTTAAAGGATAAGTTTGGGGTTTATAAAGAAATAATGATGTTGCAGCTGTCCCACGTCAGTGCTAAGACCAAGAACCAAGTGATCTTAGAGTGGAGAGCAGTGACTGTCGGTGAGAGCTGGAGCCAGCTGTCAATCAAGTAGCTTAGCTAGGTGGATCCTGACAATATGGTCAGTATCCTTCCAGAACCTGGACTTTAAGCCTACTCTGGGACACAGGAGTGCATAAGTGTGTGCACTCATATAACCCACAGGAGTATGGTATAAGTATGGTCAATTTTTTTTTGACAATTCTCTTTTAAAGGGTCCTCAGTGCAATTCAAGGGTTTAGTGCTAAAATTCAGGTAAACAAAATTCACAATTGCCATAAGTATTTGTGAACTGTTTTTCCTACTAAAAAAAAAATCATAATTCTTTTCAGAAAGTCTTGTATTTTCAAACCCATTTACACATTCTTAATACTTCATGGTGCACTGCAGCTAGGCAATACAGTCTTATGGAAGGCCAGGTGCAGTCTGTGATTTGTCAATGAAAGAGCAGCAGCTGTTTGAGGTCATCCCTGTGTTTTAAACAATGTACATGAAGCCTAGGTTTCTAGATGGATGGTGAACCGGGGAGAAGGTTTTAATCACTTTTGCACTTTTACACAAATTTTTTCTTGTGTGTCTAATATCTTGTTATAATTCTAATAAAATATTTTGTTATACATTTTTAAGTATGCCTATAAAGTCCATTCTTTCAAAGCCTTAATATATGTCATCCCTGTGTTTTATTCTGCCCTGTGCTTTTAAGTGTGTTTCACAGAAAAAGGAAAACATTGTAAAGCAGCGTAGTATACAAAAGGCATTTCATGCCACGTATTTGAACTATGCCAGGGGCATGTCTGTGCTGATCAGCAAGTAATTTCCTTGTGTGGTGGATGCAATACACACAGATCCTTTTAGAAAATGTGTAATGTTATTTTACTTTCAAAGTATTTTATTTTCAAGAAATATGAAATAATATAAAGACAATAAATCACAATACATCTTAGGCCTCGTACACACGAGGGGATATGTCCGCTGAAAACGGTCCGATGAACCGTTTCAGCAGACATCTCCGCTCGTGTGTATGGGCTAGCGGACAGATTTCTCCACCCGACAGATTTCAAAGCATGCTTTGAAATCTATCCGGTGGAATCTGTCCGCCCGACATGTCTGCTGGTTAGTACACTTACCAGCAGACATGTCGTCCCCCACCGCCGCCGCACCGCCGCCGAATGGATTCGGCGCATGCGCGGAAGTGTTTAACTTCCTGGTGCGATGACGTGGCGGCGTCAACGTCACCGCCGCGTCACCGCGCCGTCCGGCGGCGGGGAATTTGATCCGATGGTGTGTACACGCCATCGGATCAAACTCCTGATCGGACATATCCGATGGAAATGGTCTGCGGACCGTTTTCATCGGATATGTCCGATCGTGTGTACGAGGCCTTAGTGTAATCAAGATACCTCCCAGAGAGATATAACAAAAAAGAAAGGATAACCAATAAGCGAATATAAACCGAAGAACAGGTAAAAATAAAAAAGGAAGGAAAAAAAATGGAAAAAATTTACATTGGAGACACAAGAATATTGGTTAGGGGTAGCTTAAGCATTAAATAAGAGGCTAGACTATGCCCGGAATGGATATCCTTATCTCTATAGGGATCAAGCTGTGCCCAAAGAGAGGACCTCCAATCCCCCACATAAACTTAAATTATAGTCTTTCTAGACTCTAAGTAACAGAAAAATATCCAATATAACCCATCTGTATTTCTCAAAATATATTGCTTATAAATATAATAAAACTAAATAAAACTAAATCAGATTCTTAAACACGTCTCCGGGAGACTTATAAAAGAGTACTAATAGAAAAAAAAAGGTAAAGAAAAGGAAGAAAGGAAAATGAGGAATAGGAAGAGCAGAGAATACATGCCTAGTTCCACAAAGATGAGAGGTCGAGAGAGAATGTAGGTACGTCTCAACTAAGTGATATTCCAATATAATTAGCCCATGGTTCCCATATTTTTCCAAATTTCGTGGTGGTGTTATTTAGAATATTGGCCAGTCTCATTATCCACGAGACTTTCCGAATTACATCAGAAAGAAAGGGTTTTGTTTTTTTCCATGCCTTGGCAACAGTTATTTTGGCCCTTGTAAGGATAAAATGAATAAGGATTTGGGTAAACTTGGGTATATGGGCGTTTAGGAGAGCAACACACAGAGACCTGGGAGCCTGGCACCTAGTTACCCTGAAGATCAAGCTAAAGACTTTTTTCCAAAAGAAATGGATCCTCTGCATTCCCACCAGATGTGGGCCATCGAACCTGAAAGATGGCACCCTCTAAAGCAAGAAGGCTCCGAGGAAGGGTATATGGCTGCCAGTTTAGTGGGAGTAAGATACCATCTAGTTTGATATTAGCTTCTGATAAATATATGTTTGATACCTTTGAAGGATTTAGAGCATGCTCTTTGCCAGGCTTCCAGGAAAATCTGTTTCCCAAGCTGTCATAAAGGAGGATTTCGTCATAGAGTGAGTAAGGGACGAATAAATTATAGAAATGCCTCCCCTTGGCTCCGTATTTTGACCACACCACAGTTAATATTTTGTAAATTGGAGAGGTTATAGGACTCCCAGAAACAGCAACGTTTCCAATGTGGTATAAACCTCTGTCTGTCCACCATTTGCATTCTTCCACATTTTAATCCAGAGGAAAATCCGGGTTATTAAATAACGGAATTAGAGGATGGCATGTGGAAATAAGAGAATCTGTCCCATAGAGCAAAGGATTGAGACAGGATAGGAGACATTATGGGTGGTCGTTTCTTGGGTAACCTCCATAGAAGATAATCAAGGGAGTAGCAGGGTACTGCTTGAACCTCCATCTTGATCCAATCCTGTTTCTCAGACCTTGAGTATATCAAGGACAGTTGTGCTAGTCTTGCTGCTATAAAATATTTGTGCAAGTCTGGAAGACTCAAACCTCCATTACATCTATGACGATAAAGTGTGTTCTGTGATATACGAAACCCTGAAGTACCCCAGATATATTTGAGGATTTTGCACTAAAGAGATTTTAAATTACATTTATTTATTGAAATGAGGAGTGATCTGAAATAGTAGAGCATTCTCGGATATAAGGTCATTCATTCATTCATTCCTAACCAGGATAATTCATGCTTAGACCAGTTTTTAAGATCATCTTCCAATTTCTTATATAGTGATGGGTAGTTGTGATCATAAAGAGTTCTATACTCTTGCCATTCAAATTTAAATGCTTGTTTTAGAGAAGAGACACTAGAGGGGGGGGGGGGGTGAGACATTCAGGGCCTGCGATTTAGAATAGTTAACTTTCAAATCAGATATCTTAGAGAATTTGTTCAAGACCTTGCAAATGTTTGGTAATGAAATCAAAGGGGATGTGACAAATAAGAGAATGTCATCTGCAAACAAACAAATCTCTGCAGGAGACCCCTTGAATGTTTGAGTTTTGGCGTATAGCAATAGCTAAAGTTTCAATGGCTATCGCAAAGATTATAGGGGAAAGGGGGCACCCTTGTCTAAGGGAATAATGCCCCTGTAGGCAACTTGCTCTTTAGGATAAGAGTAAAGGGAGCGTAAAGGTATAAGGTATAAGGTTGAATAAATAAGGCCAGGAAACCGAGTCGAAAGCCTTCTGGAGATCCAAGGCCAAAAAAAAAAACACTTTTGTCTCGCGCCCCCCTCCCAGTTAGACTGGAGTATAGAGATTACATCTATGGCTCTTCTGGGATAAAGCCCATTTCCTCCCTATGTATATATGTTTTGATAAAAGAAGCTAAGCGGTTGGCCATATTTTTTTTCATGATCTTGATATCATTATTTATTAAAAAGATTGGACGATAATTGGGAATTTCTTCAGGATTTTTATCGGGTTTAGGAATAATTGTTATATACGCTGTATTGAGGTGTATATTCAATGGTTCTCCCAATGTTTTAGTGTTAAAAAAATGTTGTTAGGTGTGGAGCCAAAATATCAGCAATGGCCTTGTAATACGGGATGAAGAAAAGGGACCCCACAATCAGGAGAGTGTCAGCGTTTGTAAGTCACCACATCTCTAAGGTTCTAGAAAAAACATGAAATACCCCCTCGAGGGTGGGACTTTAAAGGTGACACAAACACATAATTTTTTGAAAAAGTATATAACAAATGTATTTATTTCAAATCAGGACATCAAACGGTGTCCTACCAAGGATAAAACGTGCAAGTGGTGTACATATCCTATTATGTAAAACAATTAAACAGACATGAGACAGAAAAAAGTCCAACCGACAGCCGTTTCGGTATCTGATCCTTCTTCAGGGTGAATTATGGACAATCATTGTGTCATAAATTTACTTGTAACAAACAAGATCCCTAAGGAGTATCCTATCTCAGTGTAGAAATGCGCCAAAAGGACAAAGGTGTATATGGAGACTGGTGTCTCTGTGTTCACAAGAAGGATATTCATATGTAGCCTACCAAAAAGGTCCACGCCAGATATAAAAATCCGCACAAGAAAAGCGTATGCAAGTGCCAGAGAGGAAACCAATTATCCATCCACAGGGAGTAAAACAACCCAGCTGTTTCTCTAGTTAAAGAAGTGGATTGCTGGGTGGTAGCAGGCAGTAATCACTGCATGTGGAGGGTTTCCAAAAGTCCAGCAGACGCCATGACAGTCAGGAATCGGATCAGATACCGAAACGGCTGTCGGGTTGGACTTTTTTCTGTCTCATGTCTGTTTCATGTTTTTACTTGTAATACGGGATGGACAATCCATCAGGACCCAGAGCTGAACCTGATTTGAGACTCTTAATGACTTCTGTGACCTCCTCCACGGTAAAAGCTGTTTCTAGTAGATCTCTGTGTGAAGTGTCGGGATAGGAAGATCATCTAGAAATCTAGAAATTGAGTCATTTTCAAATTGAATGGGAGAACTGTAAAGATTAGAAAAGAGGTCATGGAAAGCTTTAAGAATGTTGACTGGGTTAGCTGTGGGGGGTTGGCCAGAAATTCTTATTTTGGGTATAGAATTGACCCTTATACGGGGAGAGAGTTTATTGGCTAGCAGCGGCCCTATTTTATTAGCTTGTAAATTAAAATTTGTTACTCGACTATCGCATTGCTTTTTCCGCTTGTGTGGTAAGGATCAGGTTAAGCTCTAATTTAGTTTTATTTATAAGGGCAATAGATACCTTGGAGGGATCTTTTTTGTGGGAGGCGCTGAGGTAAGCGTATTCCTTCTCCAAACGTTCAATGTTAGCCCTGCGTTCCCTTTTAATTTGTGTTGCTAACTGAATAAATTTAACTCAAATGAATGCCTTGTGAGCAGCCCAAAGCATTTTAGCTGAAGTGTCTGTAATGATATTTTTGTGGGCCTGGGGCAAACATATGTGTTTTGTGTCAGTTTTTATACCATGCCCCTTCTCCGATGCAGTTCTTCATATTGTTTTAGATAAGATATCTCACTATTGTCCTGCTAAACTACTTATCATGGGGACTTCAATGCTAACCTATCCTCAGCACTAGGTAGGCCACCTCCTTCTAAGACTACTTCAGGAGACCTTGGGGTCTGGGCACATGCTGCAGATTTGACAGAGGTGTGGCACTGGAAACATCCTTCTATTAAGTCTTACTCTTGCTTTTCCATGTCACATAAAACATCATTCCACATAAACCTGGCCTTTGCGAATCCCTCTTTGTTGGTGGATGTCCAAGGGGTCACGTATCTACCAACCAGCCTGTCTGACCACTGCCTGCTGATCCTAACTGTTCACCCCAGGGATTCTCCCAATGTGTCCTTATAAAGATTGGGACCTCAATAGATCTCTCATCCTAAGGCCATCCAGTAAGTCCCTAAGGCTATTGAGACCTATTGGCAGTTGAACGAGGGGTCTGCTTCTCTCGGTCTTGTGTGGGACACTCTTAAGGTATATGTCTGGGGCCAATATATTTCTCTCATTGCAGACATTCACACTGAACAAACAGGCTTATGAGGCTTCTGCTGTACAAGGGGAGGTAGATGATAGGGTCATGTCCCATGCACACTCTCATACTCCAGCAGACTTTGATGGTTTAGAGGAGGCACTGAGAGATTTGCAACTGCACATGGTGGGAGGTAACTAAACTGGATCAACAGCAGGATAGACAACTGTTCTTTAAATAGGGAGACAAAAACACGATAGACCTGCCACACTCATCTCTGAGCTTCGCTCCTCGGGTGGCTCTATTGTCTCCTCCATGGAGGCGTTATTACACAAGTTGTTTTAATTATTATAGCCAGTTGTACACCCCTTTCTTGCCCTCTGATTTTGTGGCCTCTCCCCTGAGGGGATGCTATTCACAATTTAACAAAGCTGCTAAATACTAGTCTCAGTAGAGTGACATGTTCCCTTAGGCCGCGTACACACGATCAAATTTATCTGCTGAAACCGGCCCGACGGGCCGTTTCAGCAGACAAATCTGATCGTGTGTACGGGCTAGCGGACATGTTTTACCAGCGGACAAATTTCAAAGAATGCATTGAAATTTGTCCGCCGGAGACATGTCCGTCGGATATGTCCACTGGTTAGTACACTCACCAGCGGACATAACTGTCCACGCATGCGTCAAATGGATTCGACGCATGTGTGGAAGTATTTTACTTCCTGGAGTGGTGACGTGGCGGCGTCAGCGTCATCGCCACGTCACCGCGTCCTCAGCCAGAGGGGCTTTTCATCCGATGGTGTGTACACGCCATCGGACCAAAATCCGATGAGACATGTCCGCTGCAAATGGTCCGTCGGACATGTTTGAGCGGACATGTCTCATCGTGTGTACGCGGCCTTATAGATTCCTACCAGATGGGATTCATGCTGTGCCGATCTATGAATATCAAGATTCATAGACTTTTTACAAATATTCATGCACAACATCTTCAATCTGGTACCAAGTTTGTGGCATCACTCAGTGTGGAGAAGGCATTTGACACAGTCAAGTGTCCATGCCTATGGGAGGTGCTTCGTAGAATGTGTTTGCCACTGTAATTTATTCAATTAGACTTGGAGGTTGTCTTTCAGCTCCTTTTCAATTATTTTGTAGCACCAGGCAGGGCTGCTCTCTGTCTCTGACTCTATTGCCCTTGCAGTTGAACTCATTGTGGAGGCCCTCCATACAACTACTGATGTCTGAGGACTCTGGGTGGAGTAGTGGGTGACTCTATATGCTGCTCTATAACTGCCACTGGCCTTTGGGTCAATTGGAACAAGATCTATTTTGTTCCCCATTGATTGGGCTCTGGAACACGCCTCTAGGAATATACCGCTGCAGTGGGTTGATGGATTCCACTATCTAGAGGTTATTGTCTCTTGCAAGACATTTAACACCTGTATTGCAGGAGGTTAGGGCTAGACTGAGGGCGTGGACCAAGTTGCCATGGTCTTTTTTCGGGTGCGTAAACCTAATCAAAATGAACATACTCCCCAAATGTACCTACTTGTTTAGTCACTCCCTGCACTGGATCCCCAAATCTTTCTTTACCCAACTAAACCAAATGTGTTCTTCCTTTCTTTGGGGTCCACAGATGCCACAATACAAATTCACTACCTAATGAGGCTGCCTCTGCCATTGGCTGATTGTCACAAATACTTTCTGGCCATGCAGTTGGCGATGGCACATTGGAGGCTTCAGCCTGATAGTTTCAACTCCTGTACAAAGCTAGGGGCTGCCGTCTTAGAGGCATAGCGGCATAGCTTTATAGTCTCTTCCCTTTCACTAGCTTAATGTTCCCTGTAGCCCCTTACTCCCTCTATGCGTACCACACTTAACGTGTGGAATTTAGTAGGGTTGTCCAGATACCGATACTAGTATCGGTATCGGGACCGATACCAAGTATTTGCGGGAGTACTTGTACTCGCGCAAATGCTCCCGATGCCTAAATAGAATACTTTTTTGGTATTTATCAACATGTTCTGTGAAAATTCTTTGAGTTTTTTACTACTGCGTGACAAGAAAATAAAACATTTTTATTCATTTTTACTCATTTTTATTCTTTTATAATGTCTTGAGTTGGAGTTCTTCATAATTCTAAAGAAAATATCCTTAGTCTGTATTGTGGTTTGAAAACTGTCACATGACATTTAAAAAAAGTATCGGTATTCGGTATCGGCGAGTACATGAAAAAAAGTATCTTGTACTTGTACTCAGTCCTAAAAAAGTGGTATCGGGACAACCCTAGAATTTAGGATTCTGCCTGGCCTGGGCTTCCACAACTCTGTCACAGCATAAATCACTTTGGAGCAATCCCAATTTTTTTTTTTTGCTCTGCTTGACCCGCATGCCTGGGCTAAATACAAGATTAAGTCCATCTCACATATTGTGGAGAACAGAGCAGTGACGCCCTTTCATTGCTTTTGCTCTGACTATAATGTTCCTCCACACTACTACTTTCGACAGCTTGCTCGTGCCTTCATGTCCAGTTTTCTTCTCAAGTAATACAGCACAAGTGTTGATCTAGAGGCACTCCCACCAACAAAAATGACTATTAGATATTCCAAATATGATGAGGACTGCAAGACACATGGGAATGCGCCTTTTTAAGCATCTGGTTCCTTTAAGGGATTGTTTTATTCAATTTAATATCTTACATAGAGCTTACTACACAACTCGCGGGCTTCATCACTCAGTCCTACTGTCTCTCCAGCCTGCTGGCAGTGTGATCAAGATGTGGGGTATTTCTTCAATATCTTTTGGACCTGCCTGGTATTCCAGGTGTACTGGGCTGCTGAGGTGGCCTTCATGAAAAGTTCACCCACCCACCTCTCTAACACAAATGCTGGTAGAACTTTACTCTGGCTATTGCTGTTTTATACAAGGAAGGCCATTACCCTACATTTGAAAAAAGCCTAGAGCTTCCTCTATTTACTGGAAACAACTTGTCAATTTGCAATTGCTTTTAAATAAAGCCACCTATGTAAACAGGTTTTACGCTCGCAAATTTGACAACGTTTGGGCAAAATGATTGGAAGATAGTAATACTGTGTAACTATTGCCACAGTTTTGAAATGAACCAAAGGTTAGGAGGTATAATTCTTGATCCTGATTTCGAAGGGGACCGGTGGCAAGATATTATCAGTGTTATCCGATATGGGCAATAATGAGTCATCTATGTACACACCTCTCTTGTTGTTTTGTTATTTTTTGTTTATTTTGCTTAACTCTTCTCTTAGCATTGTAATATGTTGGTACGATCGTATCAGTTTTTGTGTGAGTTTGGCCTGCCCCTGTGCCTGCTGGGCCCCGCTTTTGGATCTTTTGTTTGTCCATAAAACTAAAAAAATATTTTTTTTTTTTTAAAAAAAAGACACAATATAATTTAGATTTGACCAAACTATGAATGGCTGACTCAGTTACACATGCCTCCACTATGCTTTTACATCAAATATGATGCTGTATGGGCACCTTATATTTCATATTTTGTATTTTTGGGCTAGGTATACCAATGCAAGATACAGGCCTTCATTCCTGTTAAGACATATTGCTCAATACAGTCCTTACAAAAAATTAACACAAGGGGGCGCCAGCTAAGTGCAGCATCAATGGGTTTATTACTATTAAAAAGCCAAATACAAACTCACAAATATAAAATCAAAGTGCTTATCTGTAGTCAGTGAATCCAAGTTCAATCTTCCGGGAGGGTTTGAGAAAGGAACCAATAGGGGTCCCAAAACACCTCACCATAGCAACCAGCCCATCCTAGGTGTGACATCACATCTTGCTTTGTGTCTCACAGTAGCTCTCCTCACCTCCTAAAACATTGGACCTGGTTTCCTCACTGACCACACGCTGTTTACTGTCACAAACTGCTCTTCTGGTGGATGGCTTCCATCCAATGAAGCATGGTTGCAGATATGCGTTTTTATTTTATATTTCTATGAGTTTGCATTTAGCTTTTTAATGGTAATAAACCCATTGATGCTGCATATAGCTAGAGCCCCCTTGTGTTCCTTTTTTGTAATTTCAGAGATTTGTTTACTGTCTGAGGTGGAGCTGCCTACTAAAGTGCAACACCCTTCGTATGGGATTTTTATGAACTACACAAGCATATCTTTACATTTACCTGGAGAGGTAGAGACTAACTCATGTGGATGGCACATTAGCATTTGTTTGCGCCACAATTTCAATTGTTTGTCAATACAGTCCTTGAGCATCTAATTCTGGGAAATTACCTTACAGTGCATGTGAATGGAACATGCTTCTAATGCATATTTTTCATGCTCATGTGAACAAGGTCTTCATGTTTTGTTAATAAAGGCTATATGTTAATTTCATGGCAATTAACTGTCTCTGTTCTGTGTTAGGTCTTGTTTACACGAGTGATTAAAATCGGTATTTAAAGCATTTATTTATTTTACTGCCCACCCCTAACTTCCAAGCCGCAAGTTAAAATGTTTTGTGACTATGTTGGTATACACAACCATGGTTGGCGCACAGCACAACAGGTCATGTTTGGCAGGCAGTACCACTGCTAAATAAACCTACTCAGGTGATGAGGGCATGGTATTAAACTAGAAAATTCCTCTTCAGCTTGAAAGAAAAACAAAGCAATCAGGATGTGATCTCCTGAATGCCTGTCAGCTGCTGCTCTGCCACCCTGTGAAAAAGCGACCCACCACAGATTGCTTTTTAGATAGATGCTAATAAGTGCTGCTTGTGTAAACAACCCCCTAGAGATAGCCACCCCCAGGTGCCTGCACACCTGTCCCCTTTCCCTTAGAGTAAGCCAAAAAGTGGAGTTTCCATCCCAATTTGTTGTCATTATTGTGCTCATTAGACCTAAAAAATAAAAAAAACTTTTTTTTTACTCATTTGGAAATGCCTGTTGCTATGAGGTCACACGAAATCTGCCTTTTGGAATCACCTAGGATTCTGACATCATCTCCCTCTAATGCTCCTGGGAAATGTGTGTCATAATTTCCCAGGATGTAGTGCGCTGTCCAATTATCACTCCCCATCCAAGACTTCCAGGAAGTGCTTGTGGGCTTCACAATGCCCACAAGCAAAATGACAATGATGTGGACATAGTTTTATAAACTATCTTTTTTGAATTACTATGCTGAGCAGCGGCGGATTGTAAAATAGTAAGTGACCAGATTTATATAATAAAACGCATGATGAAAGGACATACATTTTAAAAATGCTAATTGTGGTTGGAACCCCGCTTAAATTGTGGAGTGGGTTGCTGTGGTGTGTAAAAAGCCTGGCATTGCCCCTTCTCACCTTCTAGGCCTCATTAAGCCTCCTTACACAGAATGTCGGGGTACATTTCCCGGTACAAAAGATGCTGGCTGCGTGTATGTTGGTCCGTCTGGCTGGCTTCTGTCGGACATGCATGCTGGAAAACCAGCAGCCGACCGATTCCTGATCAGTGCTCTCAGCCATGGGAAGAGAGGGCTGCCTGTCAGAACACAACAGCTCAGCGGAGGAGATCACTGGACTAACCTCGCATTGTTAGTGCAGCAGCTCCCGACCTGAACTGTCATTTTTTTTTTTCAAGCCGTGGAGTTGCACAAAGAAAAACTGTTGTGTATACCTGGCTTTAGTGGTTAATGACTTGTCCTATTCTACCATTACAAGTGAGCTATTGGAGAGGGTTGGGTCAAGAGTTAGACCAGAAAAGCTGGTTGATATCTACACCCCTGGATTCAGTGGACTTGGAGTGTTCTACAGGAAATGTTATTTGGTGCAGGCAGCCCCTTGAGTATACTTTGTGTTATTATTTTTTATTTTTTTTGTGTCCACAGGTTTCCTTTCTAAATGCAAATGTTTATATTACTCTTCAAGTGATTGGGGCATGATACCATAGTGTTGCATCTTTTAGATATGCAAGAATGGCCTCAAATATCAAGGTTAATCTGACTGGTTTACATATTAAAGCCAAGGGATCATAGAGAGGTCAATGGTAATGCAGCCTCACTCCACCCAACACTTTGCAGTATAACACAAGGAGTTGCCATTAAAATGCAGGGAAAGGAGAGAGCATGGGGTCATGTAATCAATAGGGCCTTGGGAGTCCTTAATAGGGTCAGCTGGAATTCCTGCAGGGCCTTGTAAAATCCACAGATTGTTATCCTTTTTTTTTTTTTTTACTGCAAAGTGTCACTGCCAGGTTCTGAAGAATGCAGTTGGTGATGATACCATAACAGTCACTGACTTTTTCAAAGATTATTTTACTTTTGTATAACTGTATTTTATTTATAAATATGTTTATACACACACCTAAATAGGTAAACTAGTGGAGTCATGCATGAAACTAAATTGTATAACCAATCAAATTTCATATCCTGTATAATGAAATCAATTTCAATATTGTAAAAATTCTAAAACATCCTGTACAATGACTTGTTTGAAATTCATTTGACATTTTATATACACATTTTTAATATGTTTATACGCTACATATTTAGGTAAATGTAGGTATAATGGTGGATCCACAAATTAAAATTCTTGCAAAAAATCCGTAACCAATCAAATTGCAAACTTTGGGCCAGATTCAGAGAGCAATTACGCCTGTCTAACTGGTGTTAGACAGGAGTACTTTCAAATTACGCGCGCCGTATCACTAGTTTGAATCCTCAAACCATGATACGGCGGCGTTGGGCTTCGATCTGACAGGCTTACGTCTTCGTACGCCTTCGGATCTACGCTGCGATCTTTTTGCGGCCGCTGGGTGGAGTTCGTGTCGTTTTCAGCGTCGGGGTATGCAAATGAGCTTTTTCCGGCGATCCACGAAGTTACGAGCGTCGTTCGCAATCGCGTACGTCATTTTTTCGCTACGTAAAGTTAAACCAGCTATTAGCTGGTCTAACGTTACGCGGCCCATGTTAAGTATGGCCGTCGTTCCCGCGTCGACTTTCAAATTTTTTATTTTTCTTTGCGTAAGTCGTCCGGGAATAGGAATGTCCGTAAACGACGCTACTCAAAAAAAAATGACATAACGACGTGATTTTGCGCAATGCACGGCGGGAAATTTCTGAACGGAGCATGCGCAGTTCGATCGCCGCAGGGACGCGCTTAATTTAAATGCCTCACGCCCCCTATTTGCGTAGTTTGATTCCGCCGGGAGAAATACACTACGCCGCCGTACCTTACGGGCCAAAATCTCTCTGAATTCCTCCTAGAGCCAGGTAAAGTACGGCGGCGTAGAGTATCTCTGATACTCTGCGGGAATCTAATTCTTTCTGAATCTGGCCCTTTATTTTTACTTAAAGGGGTTGTAAAGTTACAATTTTTCCCCCCTAAATAGCTTCCTTTACCTTAATGCAGTCCTCCTTTACTTACCTCATTCTTCGATTTTGCTTTTAAATGTCCTTATTTCTTCTGATAAATCCTCACTTCCTGTTCTTCTGTCTGTAACTCCACACAGTAATGTGAGGCTTTCTCCCTGGTGTGGAGTGTTGTGCTCGCCCCCTCCCTTGGACTACAGGAGAGTCAGGATGGCCAGCTCCTTTCTCTATTTGCAACGTAGGGAGCGTCCTGACTTTCCTGTAGTACAAGAAAGGGGGCGAGCACGACACCACACCAGGTAGAAAAGCCTTGCATTACTGTGTGGAGTTACAGTCAGAAGAACAGGAAGTGAGGATTTCTCAGAAGAAATTAGGACATTTTAAAGCAAAATTGAAGGATGAGGTAAGTGAAGGAGGACTGCACTAAGGTAAAGGAAGCTATTTAGGGAAACAAGTTGTACCTTTACAACACCTTTAATAATACGTTATGAAATATCCTGCACACATGCTCACCTTGGTCAGATTTAATTAAATGTAAATACTTTTATTCACTTCTAAAGATGTCATACTCTTAATGATAAATTCAAGGTCACGTGCAATAGGTTGAATCCAGAAAATGCTGTTACACTGGGCAGTTCGATCTTTGCACTGTTTTTACTTGAATTGGGTACACCAGTTTCTGTTCAACGTGTTTTACCATCTCTACCATATATACAAAAACAGTTTTATTATACAGGATTTATATAGCGCCACAGTTTGTGCAGCACTTTACAACATGAGGGCAGACAGTACAGTTTCGATACAATCAGGAGGAATCGGAGGGCCCTGCTCGTTAGACCTTAGTGTGATTTGTGGAGGAAACTGGAAAACCTGTGTAAACTTTAATGCAGACTGTGTTCTGGTGGAAATCAAAAAGTTGTAACTGTCTAAGGACTTTTGCATTTCATAAAACCAAACATTTTTTTCCATAATTTATAAAGTTTTCTGAAACAAACAATTGCACCACCACCTGAAAATGTACTTACTGTAAAAATGGTCAAAAATTGGAAAGGCTGGTCATGTAAATGTGGCCCATGACGGCTATGATTACGACCCAACACAAACTCGTAAACGTACTTAAAATGTTGATTTTTATTTTGTAAATTTCTTAAATGCAATTACACTTTACAAACACATGTGGCTGCAGAAAAATGTGAGTGTCTCTTTACTGGACTTTTTTTACGTTTTATCTTCCCTGAGGAAAATATTCCACTCTTCACAATCGCACATTATTAATGTCATCAGTTTTCGGCAGCACCTATAACTATTTTCAAGGATTAAGCACATGAAGGGAAAAATTTGAGCCAAAATATCTGATGAGCACATTGAGAATTGCTACTATATTCACCGAACCAGATATTGATGCGTTCGTTTATGAAAAACAGTGTCAAATATCACACTCTTTTTAAGGTGCCCTTTTTTTACTTTTATAAAAAAATTATAACATAAAACTATTTTTTTTTATTAGTCAGAAGCATTATCTATATCCGTGATTGTTTTGTTATGGGAAGGTTTCTTCAAAGTAAGAGCTGTGAAAATGTGGAATAGACTCCATCCAGAGTGGTTTTGGCCAGCTCAGTAGATTGCTTTAAAAAAAGGCCTGAACATAATATAACTGGATACATTTATAGGTCAAGTTGATGCAAGGAATATCCAATTGCCTCTCTGGGGATCAGGAAGGATTTTTTTCCCCCTGCTGTACGCAAATTGGATCATGCTTTGCTGGTGTTTTTTGCCCTCCTCTGGATCAACTTGTGGGTATAGGATTGTGTATACAGGTGAAACTCCAAAAAAGTTAATTTATTTCAAAAGTTTATTTATTTCACTAATGCAACTTAAAAGGTGAAACTAATATATGATATAGACTCATTACATGCAAAGCAGGATAGTTTAATCCATTATTTGTCTTAATTGTGGCGATTATGGCTTACAGCTCATGAAAACCCCAAATCCACAATCTCAGAAAATTAGAATATTGTGAAAAAGTGCAATATTCTATGCTCAAAGTGTCCCACTTTAATCGGCTAATTAAGCCATAACACCTGCAAAGGGTTCCTGGGCCTTTAAATTGTCTCTCAGTTTGGTTCAGTAGGAATCACAATCATAGGAAAGACTGCTGACCTAACAGTTGCGCAGAAGACCATCATTGTCACCCTCCATAAGGTAATTGCAAAATAAGTTGGATGTTCCCAATTTGCTGTATCAAAGCACATTAATAGAAAGTTATGTGGAAGGGAAAAGTGTGGAAGAAAAAGGTACACAAGCAGCAGGGAGGACTGCAGCCTGGAGAGGATTGTCAGGAAAAGGCCATTCAAAAGTGTCTAAAACTTTCACAAGGAGTGGACTGAGGCTGGAGTCAGTGCATCAGTGCCACAAAACACAGACGGATCCTGGACATGGGCTTCAAATGTCGTATTTCTCTTGTCAAGCCACTCCTGAACAACAAACAACGTCAGAAGCGTCTTACCTGGGCTAAAGAAAAACGGATCTGGTATGTTGCTCAGTGGTCCAAAGTCCACTTTTCTGATAAGAGCAAATATTGTATCTCATTTGGAAACCAGGATGAATGGACACTGCAATATGATTAAAGTCCAGTGTGAAGTTTCCACAGTCTGTGTTGATTTGGGGAGCCATGTGCTGGTGTTGGTCCACTGTGCTTTATTAAGTTCAGGGTCAACGCAGCCATCTACCAGGAGATTTTTGAGCACTTTATGCTTCCTTCCGCAGACGAGCTCTACGGGGACTCTGACTTAATTTTTCAGCAGGACTCGGCATCTGCCCACACTGCCAAAAGCACCAAAACCTGGTTCAATGTCCATGGGAATACTCTGCTTGATTGGCCAGCAAACTCGCCTGACCTGAACCCCATAGAGAATCTATGGGGCATTGCCAAGAGAAAGATGAGACATGAGACTGAACAATGCAGAAGAGCTGAAGGCCGCTATTGAAGCATCCTGGTCTTCCATAACACCTCAGCAGTGCCACAGGCTGATGGCTTCCATGCCACGCCACATTGAGGCAGTAATTGCTGCAAAAGGGGCCCAAACTAAGTACTGAGTACATATGCATGCTTATACTTTTCAGAAGTCCGGTATTTTTCTATGTACAATCCTTGTTTTATTGATTGCATGTAATATTAACATTTTCTGAGATTGTGGCTTTGGGGTTTTCATGAGCTGTAAGCCATAATCATCACAATTATGACAAATCACGGGATTGAAGTATCTTGCTTTGCATGTAATGAGTCAATCTTGTATATTAGTTTCACCTTTAAGTTGCATTAGTGAAATAAATGAACTTTTGCCTAATATTCCAATTTTTCACGTTTCACCTTTATGTACATGTACGTTTTATTTTTTATTGGTTAACCACTAGCCGACCAGCCGCCGTGGTTCTACGGTGGTAGGTCGGCTCTCCTGGGCGAGAGCCCGTAGCTCTACGTCGGGACTTTCGCGGCCGCTAGGGGGCGCGTGCGCGCGCTCGCCCCCGAGTCCCGCGCGCGTGCCCGGCGGGCGCGATCGCCGCCGGGCACGCGCGCTCGTTCGTTACAGAGCGGGGAACGAGAGCTGTGAGTGTAAACACACAGCGCTCGTTCCTATCAGCGGGGGAAATGCTGATCTTCCGTTCATACAATGTATGAACGGAAGATCAGTGATTCCCCCTAGTGAGTCCACCCCCCCCCCATACAGTTAGAACACAAATAGGAACACACTTAACCCCTTCCCCGCCCCCTAGTGTTAACCCCTTCACTGCCAATGGCATTTTTATAGTAATCCAATGCATTTTTATAGCATTGATCGCTATAAAAATGCCAATGGTCCCAAAAATGTGTCAAAAGTGTCCGATGTGTCCGCCATAATATCGCAGTACTGAAAAAAAACGCTGATCGCCGCCATTACTAGTAAAAAAAAAATATTAATAAAAATGCCATAAAACTACCCCCTTTTTTGTAAACACTATACATTTTGCGCAAACCAATCAATAAACGCTAATTGCGATTTTTTTTTACGAAAAATATGTAGAAGAATACATATCGGCCTAAACTGGGGAAAAATAATGTTTTTTTATATCTTTTTTGGTGATATTTATAATAGCAAAATGTAAAAAATATTGCATTTTTTTCAAAATAGTCGCTCTATTTTTGTTTATAACGCAAAAAATAAAAACCGCAGAGATGATCAAATACCATCAAAAGAAAGCTCTATTTGTGGGAAAAAAAGGACGCCAATTTTGTTTGGGAGCCACGTTGCACGACCGCGCAATTGTCAGTTAAAGCGACGCAGTGCCGAATCACAAAAAGTGCTCTGGTCTTTGGACAGCAATATGGTCCGGGGCTAAAGTGGTTAAACTAGATGGACTTTTTTCAACCTGACTAACTATGAAACTTGTGATCTGCCCAACTTTTTCTGCTCCTCATTCATCCTTATTATTAGTGTATTTTGTGTGTGACCCAAGGCAATTCCTCTTGCTCCAATGTCTCAGGAAGGTCAAGTATTGCAGCCACCAGGAAACTTGCTCTACAAATGTCATGCAGCCAAATCTGTAGTGCATGTAGACAAGAAATGGCTACCAACCATCTGCAAGAAATTTAAAGCACTGAGATGCAACAAATGATGACAAATGGTTAAAAACTTTTTTTTATTAAAAATAGGTAATGTTTTATGATACACATCGCTTTAACAATCTATGTCATTAGTTAGGCTGCTTTAAAGTGTGTGTAAACGCCAGCAAAGAACTTCTCCCTTTTTAAAACATATATATATATACAGTGCAGAAAATAAGTATTTGAACACCCTGCTATTTTGCAAGTTCTCCCACTTGGAAATCATGGAGGGGTCTGAAATTGTTATCGTAGGTGCATGTCCACTGTGAGAGACATAATCAAAAAAAAAAAATTACAGAAATCACAATGTATGATTTTTTTAACTATTTATTTGTATGATACAGCTGCAAATAAGTATTTGAACACCTGAGAAAATCAATGTTAATATTTGGTACAGTAGCCTTTGTTTGCAATTACAGAGGTCAAACATTTTGTGTAGTTTTTCACCAGGTTTGCACACACTGGAGGAGGGATTTTGGCCCACTCCTCCACACAGATCTTCTCTAGATCAGTCAGGTTTCTGGGCTGTCGCTGAGAAACACGGAGTTTGAGCTCCCTCCAAAGATTCTCTATTGGGTTTAGGTCTGGAGACTGGCTAGGCCACGCCAGAACTTTGATATGCTTCTTACAGAGCCACTCCTTGGTTATCCTGGCTGTGTGCTTCGGGTCATTGTCATGTTGGAAGACCCAGCCTCGACCCATCTTCAAAGCTCTGAGGGAAAAAGGTTGTTGCCCAAAATCTCGCAATACATGGCCCCGGTCATCCTCTCCTTAATACAGTGCAGTCGCCCTGTCCCATGTGCAGAAAAACACGCCCAAAGCATGATTCTACCACCCCCATGCTTCACAGTAGGGATGGTGTTCTTGGGATGGTACTCATCATTCTTCCTCCAAACACGGTTAGTGGAATTATGACCAAAAAGTTCTATTTTGGTCTCATCTGACCACATGACTTTCTCCCATGACTCCTCTGGATCATCCAAATGGTCATTGGCAAACTTAAGATGGGCCTTGACATGTGCTGGTTTAAGCAGGGGAACCTTCCGTGCCATGGATGATTTCAAACCATGACGTCTTAGTGTATTACCAACAGTAACCTTGGAAACGGTGGTCCCAGCTATTTTCAGGTCATTGACCAGCTCCTCCCGTGTAGTCCTGGGCTGATTTCTCACCTTTCTTAGGATCATTGAGACCCCACAAGGTGAGATTTTGCATGGAGCCCCAGTCCGAGGGAGATTGACAGTCATGTTTAGCTTCTTCCATTTTCTAATGATTGCTCCAACAGTGGACCTTTTTTCACCAAGCTGCTTGGCAATTTCCCTGTAGCCCTTTCCAGCCTTGTGGAGGTGTACAATTTTGTCTCTAGTGTCTTTGGACAGCTCTTTGGTCTTGGCCATGTTAGTAGTTGGATTCTTACTGATTGTATGGGGTGGACAGGTGTCTTTATGCAGCTAATGACCTCAAACAGGTGCATCTAATTTAGGATAATAAATGGAGTGGAGGTGGACATTTTAAAGGCAGACTAACAGGTCTTTGAGGGTCAGAATTCTAGCTGATAGACAGGTGTTCAAATACTTTTTTGCAGCTGTATCATACAAATAAATAGTTAAAAAATCATAAATTGTGATTTCTGGAAAAAAAAAATTGGATTATGTCTCTCACAGTGGACATGCACCTACGATGACAATATCAGACCCCTCCATGATTTCCAAGTGGGAGAACTTGCAAAATAGCAGGGTGTTCAAATACTTTTTTTCCGCACTGTATATATATATATTATCCTGTTCCTTTAAAGCATGTTTTACAACACAGTGCTTGTGCTGTGCCATTTGGCCCCTTCTGTCACTTGAAATACCTGGATGATCCTGTCTGGTTCTGCCCTCTCTCCTGTAAACTGACCACAGTTTATCATGGCTGCTGAGCCCTGACACCGTGGTCAGTTTATATGCCTCCGTTGGCCACACTTCTCCTCTGTTGTCCCCCCCAACTGTCTGCTCATGACAGTGCCCACCCCTCCCCTCCCCTCCTGCTGCTGAAATAACATTTACTGTGTCATATAATCCTCTGTTTCCTAATGCTATGTGCCCCAGTCTGTGTTTTATATTAAAAAAAAATGACGGCTATACCTGATTTTAGAGCAATGCTCATGTGACCGGCCACCTCGCTCCTCTTGTTCCCACTGACGTCAGCGGGGGAAACTCGTCCCCTCCCTCTCTAGCTGTCAGATCAAAATTGGAGAGAGGCGCCCAGTCACATGAGCACCGAGCAGGGCACATATAGTGAATATGAAAAGTCTACACACCCCTGTTAAAATGTCAGGTTTCTGTGATGTAATAAAATGAGACAAAGATAAATAGTTTTTTAGAACTTTTTTTACCTTTTAATGTGACCTATAAGGCTTGGTTTACACTGCTGCTCTGTGAATTTGTTCAGGTTTTTTTTGTGCTGTGTGAGGTGCGATTTTACCGCAAATTTCAGGAGTTGGACATTCTGCGATTGATTTTCTAGCCAATGGAATCATAGTGTAAAAAAAAGTGTTAACTTCCTGTGTATTTCCTGTTTTTTTGTGGAGAATAGTGTGGTGGAATTTGCACATATGTGAACCATCAATGCCATTCCAGAGCGATTTACATTGATGTCTATGGAGACTAAATTCACAACACTGTAAACTTGCACAAGACCCTTGTATTGCATTGCATTCGTAGAGGAATCGCAACACATATATGTGAATGCTTGTATTTGAAAACAATGACTTTATGGATGACATGCAAATTTAGAATGTTTTTGACGCATCACATTCGTTATGAAATTGCGTTATGAAATTGCATCACTGTGAACCGGGCCTTAACTGTACAACTCAGTTGAACAACAAACTGAAAGTGTGCAAACCCTTAAACGAATACTATGTTGAAGCACCTTTTGATTTTTTTTATAGCACTCAGTCTTTTTGGGTATGAGTATTAGCATGGCACATCTTGACTTGCCAATATTTGCCCACTCTTCTTTGTAAAAACACTCAAATTTGTCAGATTACAAGGGCATCATCCCACAGATATTCAATCGGATTCAGGTCTGGGCTCTGCCGGGGTCATTCCAAAACGTTAATCATCTTCTGGTGAAGCTATTTCTTTGTTGATTTGTATGTATGCTTTGGGTCGTTGTAATGCTGAAAGTTGAAGTTTCTCTTCATGTTCAACTTGTTGGCAAGAGCCTGAAGGTTTTATCCAATATTGACTGGTATTTGGAATTCTTAAGAATTCCCTCTACCTTGACCAAAGCCAATGTCGCAGCTGAAGAAAAACGGCCCCAAAGCATGATACTGCCACCACCATGCTTCACAAGTGGTTATTGTGTTATTTTGGTGATTTGCAGCGTTGTTTTTGTGGCCAAAGTTATCTTTTGAAATAATGGCCAAAAAGTTCAACCGTGGTTTCATCAGACCATAAAATATTTTCCCACATGCTTTTGGGAGACTTCAGATGTGTTTTTTCAAAATTTAGCCGTGCTTGGATGTTTTTCCTTGTAAGAAAAGGCTTCCACCTTGCCACTCTATCCCATACTCCAGACATTTGAAGAATACGGGAGATTGTTGTCACATGTACCACACAGCCAGTACTTGCACTATAAAAGCTAGCAGTACTGACTTCTATTAAACATAAGTTTGAATGTGATTGCTTATACTGAACACTGCTACATTCCCAGTTATAAGAGGGCATACACACTTATGTAACCGCATTATTTTAGTTTTTTAGTTTTACTCCCCCCTAAAATATTTCAGTTGCTTTTCCACTGAGTTGTACAGTTTATAGGTCACATTAAGGGTGTAAAAAGTTCTGAAATTATTTATCTTTGTCTCATTTTTTTACATCATAGAAACCTGACATTTTAACGGGTGTGTAGACTTTTTATATCCACTGAAGCATTAGGAAACAAAGAGGAATATATGGAGATGTCATAGTGGCTTAACAACCACTTTAAGTTGCATAATTAGCCCGCCCAGTTCTTAAACTGCAGAATAATTATACTCTGGTGTATTACTGTATTTACAACGTGTTCCATTTCATTGTGTACATTGGTTCAATTCTGACAAATCTGCCCATACATTGTAATTTTTAGGCTGATGAACATTTGTGCCATATCTTGTAAATTATTAGAACCATCATTTTGTTTTTAAAACTAAAAAGGGCACCCAGCAGTGAATGAAATTAATACTTATCTGACCCTCTACAGAACACAGTTTACCCCCCCATTTGGTTAGTAAGGAGGTGTAATGGTTATCGTTTTAGGCCCCAGACACTATGAACACAATGAAGTTTAAGCCTGCGGCCTTTGTAGTTGAACCTTTTATTTTTGTATGTGTAGCGCCTGGTTACTTCTCTAAGAACTGGTGCTAATTTTAATTTAGAGGGGTTCAGAGAGTTAGTTAGCTCTGACCAGGCTGATTTGTTTGAATTTGGGTCTCTTTTTCAGCTTTGCTGTGCTGTGGGCTCATTCTGTCGCTTCTGGGGTGCTGATGCCACCCCAGGATGACAGGTGGCAGCAGTGGAGTCAAGGTTTGGGTGCTTTTCCACAGCAGCCTATCAGGAGGGGTTTTCCTCGCTGTGCATGCTGGGGGATTGTATTTATGGGACAGACACCATTGGTCTGGGTCTTCTTCCAGTGTGGCACCCACCTTTAGGGTAACCACATCATTGTGCCCCGGCGAAATGGCCTACCAGGCCAGGGTGCGCATGCCACGCGGTGTTCCTTGTTCCGGGAGCATGTTGGTCTGGAACATTTGAGCTGTGGCTGGGCCCCAGTGATTGATTGGGTGCTCAATCCTGAGAAGATCCCAAGCGTTGTTCCCTTGAGAGGAAGCTGTTCGGTGGGGAGTCCACCTGAGGAGAGCCAAGAGAGGCTGGTGATCCAATAGGGTCTCGACAATCCACCAGGGATCAAGGTAACCGGACACTGAAAGGCTGGACGTTGGCCATCTATCAGTCAGTAACCTAACTGCAAACTAACTGCAGGAGATCCAGGCACAAAGTCTATCAAGGAGGATTATCTCCGCTATCTCAATTCTAAGGAGGGTCTGTGGCAGAGATGTTTTCCCTTAAAGTTTCGAGTGATACTCTGGCTGCCAGGTCAGTGAGAGGCCTGTCCAGGTGCACTACATCCACTCTGGCTGGAGTGGCGAAGAAAAACAAAGTCTTGTTGGAAGCAGGACTGTTTCCTATTTGTTACGCCTGAGTCTGCTGTTTATTCTCCTACTACATCTTTACTCTTCACCACAAGTTTTATTCTTTTTACCCGGCTGGGTAATAAAGAGCACAGAAAACGACACCTGTGGTGGACATTCCGTTACTGCTACTTTCACCATACACCCTTAGATGGCGGAGGAGCCATGAGGTAACATGCCACCCAAAACAATTAAGTAGCTCCTTCGGGGGTAGTGTTATACAGGGGCGGACTGACCATTGAGTCACTCGGGCACTGCCCGAGGGCCCCATGTCACAAGGGGGCCCCATCAGGGTTGCCAGGCTCAGTAAAACCAGGGACAGTATGTAAAAATCTGTGTTTTTTTTACATCTGTCCCTGATATATCCGAAACTGACATGCTTTTGATATGAAAATCTAGATATTTTAGCTGCCCCGTCTCTGCACTGCCTCCTGGCGTGGTGGCCATCTGTAAGCCCGGGGGCTCCATAATCTTCTATTGCCCGGGGGCCCCATGAGTTGTCAGTCCGCCCCTGGTGTTATACATATGTTTTATATGATTTTTAAGTACCCAGCAACAAACAATCTTCTGTTCTGGTGCAGAAATGTTAATTTCTTGTTTTTTATCAGATAAAGTGTCATGGAAAATTTGAATATTAACTGCAAAGTGGAGTGGAGCAGAATTTGAAGCTTCTTCTAAAGCCGGGTATACACGGGCCGAATGTTGGCAGACAACAGCCCGTTGAAAGAAAAAAAAAAGTCTGACATTCGGTGTATGTCGATCTGTCCGTTAGGAGGCAGCTGTTTGGCCCGGGTCTGTGGAACGTGCATGCTGGAAAACCAGCTTCCGACCGACTGCCAATCAGCACTCTCAGCCAATGGCAGAGAGCTTGATTGGAGCATCTGACTGTCCCCCTGTCAGAACACAGCAGCTCAGAGGGGGAGATTGCTGAACTAATTTCACATGATTTTTTTCGTTTTAACTCACAGGGTTGAATGAAAAAATTCTAGAAGTCTATACCCGGCCTTAGTCAGATGTTCATGTAGATTAACAAAGTTGTGTCTGTGATCTGTGGGCAAAACATTCCTGTCCTGACAACTGCCAGCCCTAAAAAAAACTCCCAGAGAGGCCATAAATAATATGCTTTAAAATCACAAGCCCATCAGGCACACACCTTTATCATTTTACAACCCAACCCTCCTAATACTGCGTGTTCTCTGTCACTTCTACTTTGATTATTCAACTTTATTTAATAAGATCTCCAAAGAAAATTCTAGGGAAATTAGCTTATGTTGTGTGTTTTAAGAATTAAAATGTCAATCTTGCAAACATGCATCTCAAAGGTAAAAATGAATACGAAGAAAGGTGTTAAGTGACCTAGCAAATTTATAAACTCATTAAAGGCATAAGTAAGAAATCAATTGGAATTAATAATAAAAAGTATCTAAAATAGAGAGCAAATAACAAAAATGTGTCTTCAGCAGGACATTTACAGATATATTTTCAATGCCTTAGAAAAGACTGATTTTCAGATCATTGTAAACCATGTTCAAGAAAATGGTGAAATTGCACACATCTTGGTAGAAACCTTGGGCACATTTTTTCTTTTTGTATTTGAATGTTGCTGTTTAACCTCTGGTCTAACATTCTAATTGGCTTTCTGGTTTGATTCTTTACATTTTATGGTGGTAAATTCTGTGGTGTCTGTTTTATAAAGGGGTGATTGGCACTGTGGCATCCTTAGTGCAGTGTGGGGTGAACAGTAGGTCAGGAATGTGCCTCTGTGTTTATTAAATGATGCAGTATGAAAGCTATTGCTATTTCACTTGGGAGTTTTCTGTACCTGAATTTGTATATATATTTTATAGTGCAATGGAAATAATTGTAATGTTGGAATATACATAATTAATTGGAAAAAATGTTTGTTGTTACTAATATGTACTTATTTTGCACAGTTAAATGTTGTCTTGTTAAATGTTTTTGCGATTGTCTTTAGGTTTTATATATGCAAGTGCCCATACTGTGTATGTGTGTGTATATCTATATATATCTATCTATATATATATATATATATATATATATATATATATATATATATATATATAGGTATATATAGGTATATAATATAAAAATCAAAATGTATCATGGTGGCGGCATTGTTATTTTTAATTATTATTATACAGGATTTATATAGCGCCTAAAAAAATAAACACACACTTTTTTCTACCTCGTAATTCTGTGAATACAAGACCACTTGTTTAAACGTGTCCTACCATGGTTGTGCTCTCCTGATTTGCACTACAAATGTGTCCTTTTCTTCCTTCATATATTATACATGGGTGGCAGAATTAAAACATGAATTTAAAGATGCCTTAAAATATACATTTTTAGTACAATTGTTTAGTTAACCACTTGCTTACTGGGCACATATACCCCCCTCCTGCCCAGGTGAAATTTCAGTTTCCGGCACTGCGTTGCTTTAACTGACAATTGCGCGGTCATGCGACGTGGCTCCCAAACAAAATTGATGTCCTTTTTTCCCCACAAGTAGAGCTTTCTTTTGGTGGTATTTGATCGCCTGTGCAGTTTTTATTTTTTGCGCTATAAACAAAAAAGAGCGTCAATTTAAAAAAAAATACAATATTTTTTACTTGTTGCTATAATAAATATCCCAATTTAAAAAAAAAAACTCATTTTTTTCTCAGTTTAGGCCGATACGTATTCTTCTTCTTTTTTTGGGCAAAAAAAAAATCGCAATAAGCAACTGGTTTGCGCAAAAGTTATAGCGCCTACAAAATAGGGGACATAATTATTTTTTTATTATTTTTTTTACTAGAAATGGCGGCGATCTGCGATTTTTATTGGGACTGCGACATTATGTCGGACACTTTTGACACCATTTTGGCGCCATTCACATTTATACTGCGATCAGTGCTATAAATATGCACTAATTACTGTATAAATGTGACTGGCATTGAAGGGGTTAACACTAGGGGGTGAGGAAGGGGATAAATGTATTCCCTACATAGTGTTCTAACTGTAGGGGGAGGGGGGTGACTGGGGGGCGACCGATCTGTGTCCCTATGTACAAGGAACACAGATGGGTCTCCTCCTCTCCAGAGACAGGACGCTGTCTTTGTGTAAAACGACAATGAGAGATGATCTCATATGTTTACATATGAGATCATCTCTCATTCGCCGCACAGATCGTATCACAGACGGCCACTCTGATTGGCCATTCGCGGCGATGTGTGATTGGCTGTGTCCAAGGGACACAGCCAACACAGAATTTCCCCGCGGCGCGCGCGGGGAACGTGCTACTGACATGCCATCAATTGACGGCTTTTTGGCAATTTAGATCCGCGCTGAAGCCATCATTCGGCTATAGCGCGGATCTCAAGCGGTTAAAGGAAGTTACAAGGAAACGCATAATGTTGACTATATCCTTAAACCGCATTGGTAGCGTGCAGGTTTAACGATTTCTGATCACAAGGACACAGCGTTTCAATGAGTAATTTCTGCCTTAAAATTAAAAATGAATGCAACTACTGCACTTAAGGACTTGTAAGCTTTATTAGATTAAAATTGTGGATTGGGTTTGGATGTGCTTTAAACTAGCTATTTTTCTCACATGACAACATTCAATTGTACTCATAAAGCAGGTCAAATGCAGGTTAGAAGGAGTGCAAATGCATCTTTGAATTTTGAATGATTTACTGAACCTGAACTGATTCCATAGACATAAACCCAAAGCTCATTGACACAAGCCCTGTTAATGTACAGTGCATAAAAACTACACAGTGAAGCGTTAATGAACACTGACCGAGGCTGCATGGTAATTTGTTAGTATATATATTAAAAGGAAGGGGTGCAATAAAGGGTTACAGTGGACGAAGTGCTAAGTAACCTGGTTAACGGACAATGCCTCTTCAGTTCTCCACTTTCCATTAATACCCACTTCTACTTACCTTTAATCAGCTGACCACCTCTTCGCACCAGCAGCTTGGGCATCTTTAGATTTCTTTACTGAGCAACCTGTGCAGCATTTATTCATAACACCAGATACAGACGCCGTCTACTTACAAGGCTTAAGGGAGATAGCTTTTCCATGTCCGATTGCCACACATGCTCCATAAGTTGCAATCAATCAGCCCATTTAAGATGACTGACTGGTACAAGTGTAGACTTTGGTGGGTGTGATGGCTGATTGGTAAGTAGAAGGGGGTATCTATGGAATGGGGATGATAGGGGAAGCAGATGGAGCTTTTTAGCATTGATGTGGTACATGTAAACATTTTATTTTGTTTTTGTAGTGCCACTCAATTTTTAAAAGCCTCTATTTATTTGTAGATAATTTCACTATGCTTCATACCAGAAACATTATTTAAGTCCATTTATAAAAGGGGCAACATACAGGAGGCAGCTCTAGGGGCCAGCAGATAGTGGCTATTATCTTTGCAATCTACTCTGGTCTGGCCACTGTATGTGGATGTGTAAGCGTGATCAATTTTAACTAAGGGCAGGGGGAAGGGGTGGATGAGTAGATGGGCACATACCTGCCTTTGGGGCATGAGGTTCTTCCCGCCATATCTGGTTATTTGACTACTGCTGGCCTAATGGCTGGTACCTTAACACAGGCTTTATTATCTTTTTATAAGGGGAAGGTTCTAGTTTGCCCGACATGTGTATTGATTGAATAGAGTCAATTAGTTGAGCTCCCTAAGGAGTACTGAGTTGGCTCTACAATGTTTACAAGGAATAAAGGAGAATGTGCTGAAAAATGTCACAAATCACCTCCAATATATAAACTCTTGGTGTACTTAAAATCCGATGCAAGTGAGCCTCCACCCAAAAATGCACTCGCCAGAGATGAGACATAAAAGATCTCCAATATATACTATATAGGCACTCCACATTATTTCTTGTTAGCAATGTGAACTTGCTAAGAACCAGTTTTTGGGTGGATGCTCACTTGCACCTGATTTTCTCACAGCATTTGAGGAAATTTGTTGGATATCACTTTCTGCTTGATGTTTTTTACATTTTCGGTGAGTGCATAGTACACCAAAAGTTTATATATTGGAGGAATTTTCTACACATGGTGGACACGTTTTTCACATTCTAATTCAGTTTACTGTATCACCATTTGGACTTTTATTCATTGCACTTTTATTGTTTTGTTCATTTACAAGGATTTATAAAGTCGCCTTGCATGCCAGCAGCTGAACGTATTGGTACACTCACTACATACAATTTTTAAGATGCCTATTGATAAGTGGGCTGAAAAGGAACCCACAGATTCCTGCATCCATACAAGCGAGGAAGGAGGAATCCTCCCTGCTGCGCTATTATATTGTGACAGCGGGGACTTGGCGCTGCACCCAGTCAAGCGAAATTTTTTAGAGGAGTTGATCATTAGATCGATACCTCTCAAGCAGGAATGGTCACAGATGGATTGAAATTCGTCGGGTCCCTGTAAACCGGCTGAATTTCAATAAATTATGATTTATTTCAACCGATTTATAGGTATAAATACCAGGGGAATATCCCAATTGCCTCCTGGGGGGATCAGAAAGAAATTTGGTTCCCCCGCTGGACCAAATTGGATCATGCTTTTTTTGTTCTTTTGCCTCCCTCTGGATCAACTGTGGGATTGTATATATGGAGGTTTCCTTTGTTTTTCTTTTTTTCTTTTTCTATTGGTTAAATTAGATGTTCTTGTGTATTTTTTCAACCTGACTATGTAAATATTTGAGGCTAGGCCGCTCTACAATCATGGAAGGGGGTTTTGTATTATAGAGCAATTTAAGAGTGCATTCACTCCCCCACTGATCTGCACTCACACTGGTCTATAAGGAAGTGTTCTGGGGCACACTTATACCAAGCATCCCAAAGTTATCCTTGCTCGAGTACACACTGAAGAAAACTGTTCTGGACCATTAGTGAACCACACCTGGAACCACCTTTTCCAAGTGGTCCCTGTGTGATACACTTAACCTATCTCAGACTCAGTTCAGAGCACTCACACTACACAAACAAATCAGTCCAAGAGGTGAACTGTGCCCGGTTCCCATGGTTCATTATCCTGCTGGAAGTAGCCATCAGGTGTGGCATTCAAACAATGCTCTATTGGTACCAAGTGTGGCAAGAAAATATCCTCCACACCATTACACCACCACCAGCCTGAAGTGTTGATACAAGGTAGGATTCTTTCATGTTGTTTACACCAAATTGTTACCCTAACATCTGAATGTTGCAGCTGAAATCGAGACTCATCAGACCAGGCAACATTCTTCTATTGCCCAATTGTTTGAGCCTGTGTGAATTACAACCTCGGTTTTCTGTTCTTAGCTGACAGGAGTGGCACCCGGTGTGGTCTTCCGCTGCTGTAGCCAATATTCTTCAAGGTTTGATGTGTTGTGCATTCAGTGATGGTATTCTGCATACCTTGGTTGTAACGAGTGGTCATTTGAGTGACTGTTGCCCTTCTATCATCTCAAACCAGTCTGCCCATCTGACATTAACAAGTTAGGCCACACAACTGCCGCTTACTGGATATTTTCTTTTTTTGGCCATTCTCTGTACACCCTAGAGCTGGTTGTGTGTGAAGTAGATCAGCAGTTTTTGAAATGCTCAGACCAGCCCGTCTGGCACCAACAGCCATGCCATTTTTAAAGTCACTTAAATCCCTATTCTTCTCCATTATGATAATCGGTTTGAGTATGAGCAAATCGTCTTAACCAAGTCTGAATGCCTAAATACATTGAGTTGCTGCAAGGTGATTGGCTGATTAGCAATTTGCGTTATCAAGCACTGTACCTAATAAAGTGGCTGGTGTGTGTGTATATTAGATATACATACAGATATATGCATATACAGTGTGTGTGTGCGTGCGTGTGTGTGTATATATATATATACACATACAATTTTTATCTTTATACTATATGATATAAAGCAGACACCTGTTAAAAGGGTTTACAAAATAAGTAAAACAAAAACTAGCCTTTAGACTTCAGTCTGTTTATTGCACGCAATACACAGGTAAATCTTCAAAAATGACAGCTTACACTCCTACAGTTAAAGGAAAATGGGTGGTCGACAAGAATTTCAAATGCACATTCAATGCTCTTTTAATGTAGGGTTAGGGCCATGTGTGCGGTTTGGGGTCTTTTATAACCAGTGATTTATTTGCAAATTTTTTGTGCGTTTCGCAAAGTAAAAGAGAAGCATGTTTTTATTGTTGTTTTTTTTATTTATTTTTTATGGTGTGTATGTTAGGGTGACCAGACATCCCCGGTTTTAGGCGACAGTCCCCAGATTGAGGACCAAGTCTGTCCCCGGATTGGATTTGAACAGAAGCTGGGGCAATTTCAAAGACAGTCAGTGCAGAATTAAAAAAGAAAGTCTGAATTACACCCCCCCACCCCCCCCCCCGCTCTGCCGCTCCCACTAGCTATGGGGTCGGTGCGACGGGCAGAGAGTCACTAATTGCTGCCATTATCAGTAAAAAAAAAAAAAAATATGTCCCCGGATTTCATTTAAAAAATCTGGTCACCTTAGTGTATGTGTACAAATCAACCAAGCTGCATGTTACATGTATTTTTGTGCATTTACCCTGCTTATCAATAGGCCTGCTTTACACTCATAAACACAAACATTTGGTGTGTTCTATATTTCAAAAAGTGCACTACAGAAATGTAAATGTAAATGATGCCTTACAATTCATATTAACACTCTGTCTGCCAGAGAAAAGCCTTGGTTCTGTGTAGCAACAGAGGAGTTAACATTCTCAGAAGCTTGCTGTTATTGTTCATCAGAGAGAACAGAAAATGTAAATTGTATGTCCGCAAGCTAGAGGAGCTGTCATGTAAGATTTGGTATCGTCTGATTGTAACTTTCCCACTGCGACAGAATTGGGCTGCCGACTCTCTGAGCACAATCCTACTTGGCGTGCCGTCATTTTCAGGAATGGAGATGTCAGATGGAGAAATGAAACTGCCAGCATGATGACTGGAACATTCTAGTTCGTTAACCTAGATGTATCCTCATTATCTTGGATCTGTGTTTAATCTCAAATCATGCTTCATATTGCAAGTCACTTAAAATAACTCCACCTAAAGTATATCTGTGCAGTATTGCACAGCAGGATTTATCTAGATAAATCCTTCTTTTGTTGGGAATACAATTGGAGATAGAAGATATATATTTAAAACTTGTTAAAATGGCATGTGATTTAACCACTTAAGACCCGGACCTTTAGGCAGCTAAAGGACCTGGCCAGTTTTTGCGATTCGGCACTGCGTCGCTTTAACTGACAATTGCGCGGTCGTGCGACGTGGCTCCCAAACAAAATTGGCGTCTTTTTTTCCCCACAAATAGAGCTTTCTTTTGGTGGTATTTTATCTCCTCTGCACTTTTTATTTTTTGCGCTATAAACAAAAATAGAGCGACAATTTAAAAAAAAAAAACAATATTTTTTACTTTTTGCTATAATAAATATCCCCCAAAAATATATTATTTTTTTCCCCTCAGTTTAGGCCGATACGTTTTCTTCTATCTTTTTTTGGTAAAAAAAATCGAAATAAGCGTTTATCGTGGGTTTGCGCAAAATTTATAGCGTTTACAAATTAGGGGATAGTTTTATTGCATTTTTATTATTTTTTTTACTACTAATGGCGGCGATCAGCGATTTTTTTTCATGACTGCGACATTATGGCGGACACATCGGACAATTTTGACACATTTTTGGGAGCATTGTTATTTTCACAGAAAAAAATGCATTAAAAATGTTTGTAAACACAGCTTCCTCGTTCTTCACTGTTGCGGCGTCATCGATCGTGTGATCCCTTTTATAGGGATACACAATAGATGACGTCACGACTACAGCCACACCCCCTACAGTTATAAACAGACATGAGGTCACATATAACCCCTTCAGCGCCCCCTTGTGGTTACGGTTGTCAAAAGTCGGATGATAAGGACAAGGCTCCTACTTTGGTAGTACAGGGAGCATTTTCAAAGTTGGACGACTTGTGTCGGACCAGTTAAGACGGCTCTCATAGGGAAACATTGATTTTCATACGTCATGCAACTTGAGCTCCCAATGTCGGAGCGTTTGTCGGACATGTGTGAACCCGGCCTTACGGAGAAAGATTGCAAGACCAGCCTTATTATGCAAAACAATTCTTAAGGCCCATACACACGATCAGACTTTTTGACGACAAATGTCCGAAGGACCCGTTTGATCGGAAAATCTGACCGTGTGTACGCTCTATCCGACAAACTTTTTTTTTTTTTTTATCGGACAAATGTTCGGTGTGCAAACAGACAAACTTTCCGGCAACAAATGTCCGATGGAGGCTAATCTGATTGTGTGTACACAAGCCTGTCAGACTAAAGTCCAAAGTACAAATACGCATTCTCAGAAACAATGCTAAAGATCAGATAACAGTAGCAGAAGTTGCCAACAGGGTGGCGGCAAAGAGCTGGAAAAAAAACATGTGATTTGGTGAAAGTTGGCTGAAAAAGTCCTGCCGTGTGTATGCATACTAAGTTCACGGCCAACGCCCTTTTGGAGCAAAATCCAATAAAAAGTCAGATGGAAGTCCGATTGTGTGTATGAGGCTTTAAAATATAATTTTTAGAATAGGTGCAGTACATCTTCTAATACGTATTATTGTATCCCTAAGGCCCATTTCACACTGGTGTGGGGTTAGCATCGGCAGTAAAGCGTCACTATTTTTAGTGGCGCTTTACTGACAATTTTGCATCGATATTCGGCCGCTAGCAGGGCAGTTTTACCCCCGCTGTCGACCAAGAAAGGGTTAAAAACCACCGCAGAGGCGCATTGCCGGTGGTATAGCCGCAGTGTCCCATTAATTTCAATGGGCAGGAGTGGTATACACACCACTCCAAAGATGCGGCTAGCAGGACTTTTTTTACATTCCTGCTAGCGCACCGCTCAGGGCTTTCACACTGGAGACACAGCAGCGACTGTTTAGGGTCGGTTTGCAGGCGCTATTTTTAGCGCAATAGCGCCTGCAAAACCACCCAGTGTGAAAGGGGTCTAACTTACCCAGAACGTTGGTGCATATATTGTTATATATTGACTGTCCAGCAGCTAGAGGTAAACGTTGCTTGATGTACAGTTAAACTACGCATTGGTTTTTAATCAGTAGTGAGTTTTGGGTGGAATTAGGCTGACCATGTTTAGGTGTTTCACCATATCTGTCAATCCTCAAATGACTTGTAGTTGAAAGACTGTCAGTTATTTTCTTCCAGAAGCAGTAAATGCTTTGATCATTTTTACATCAAAAAGAGAGAGCGATTAGCTAGCGAAGGAAATTTTTTTTATTTTATTATTTTCAATGTGATGGGAAAAAAATGTGCAATGAGGTTCATTTCCAAACCTTGGAATCATGTATCATTGCATCTGCTTGGCCCAGCTATTGCATGCAATGTTCCCACTAGATGGTGGTAACCTCTATTGGGAATTGTAAGGTCACACAAAAATTTGATGGATTAAGCTAAATCTGCACGTCTTCCTGCCTGCAAATTCTAATGTAATAAAGCTGAACATCTAGCACTTTGGAAGACATCTGTAAGTGATTCTTGTAATTTTGTAAAAGTATCTGATCTACTTTAACAGTAAGTTACATAATAATACCCAGTTGTTCTTTCTTCTCCATAGATGACCGCGTTGACCAGAGGGCGTGCCTTATCTGTGGGGATCGTGCCACAGGACTGCATTATGGCATCATCTCTTGTGAGGGGTGCAAAGGATTCTTTAAGCGCAGCATCTGCAATAAGAGAGTATACCGATGCAGTCGCGATAAGAATTGTGTCATGTCGCGAAAGCAGAGGAACCGTTGCCAGTACTGCCGCCTCCTTAAGTGCCTCCAGATGGGAATGAATAGAAAAGGTAATCTCTTAAAACTCCACTAAATATGTATGGGCTTTTTAAAATATTTGTTGCAAAATACATGGGTGTAACTCATCATAATTTAGCTATAATCATAATAGAATCTGCATACTAAAGGAATTGGTAGCTGCAAAGGTAGAGATGTCAAGACCTAATATCAAAAAATAAGCACAAATGCCGTAAGTGCACATTTCCCCATGTTTGATCTCTTTAAAGACCCTTCACCTACAGAAAAATATCTATTGATCTTCCAGATACGTAGATTTATTTCCCTGTTTTCCCTGAGGACAAAAGTATTGGGACGCTTGCCTTTACATGCACTTTAATGGCAATACTGAATTTGTAGGGTTCAGTATTGAGTTGGCCTACCCGTTGCAGATATATAATGGCTTCAACTCTTCTGGAAATCCTGTTCACAAGGTTTAGAGTTTGTCTATGGGAATTTTTGACCATTTTTCATGAATTGCATTTATCCCAAAGGTGCTCTTTTGGTTTGAGGTCCACCTCAAAAACGCTTATCCATGCCTTTATGGGCCTTGCTTTGTGTACTGGTCCAAATCATTTGGTGAAGGGGAGATAGGAATTAGATTGGAAACTGCTAACCAGGTCTTCTTATCCAACATCAGTGCCTGACCTCACAATTGTGCTTCTGGAAGACTGGTCAAACATTCCCACAGACAAACTCCTAAAAACCTTTTGGACAGCCTTCCCAGAAGAGTTGAAGCCGTTATACATGTAGCTGCAAAGGGTGGGCCAACTTAATATTGAACCCTACGCACCAAGACTGGGATGCCATTAAAGTTCATGTGTATGTAAAGGCAGGCATCCTGATACTTTTGACAATATAGTGTATATCTTTTCTGGAATGAAATCTCAGTCTATTGAGTACTAAATCTCTCTCCTGCTGCACATCGCCACAACATAGAGGAGAATTGTTCTGTAGTTCATGATGCGGACTCGGAGGACTGCTTGAGATAACATAGTAAGGATTGTTCTGAATTTCGAAATTGATCAACAGATTTTTTTTTTGCTTTTATCGAACAGATAGAACAAAATGTTTTTAAAGGATTGTTAGCAGACAAAGGAGAAGGTTAGGTTTTACATACACTTTTGGAAAGATCGTGTAGTAAAGGAAAATTGGCTTGTGGATCACCATTAGTAGACTATTAGATGACTGTGTGAATGGCTATAGGATAAGGTGAACAGATTTTTAAAATTAAATCCGGGGAACAGCAGCAATCAGCGACTCATAGCTGAACTGCGATATTGCGGCGGACAAATTGAACACTAAGTGACACTTTGTGGGAACCAGTGACACTAATACAGTGATCAATGCTAAAAATATGCACTGTCACTGTACTAATGACACTGGCCGGGAAGGGAAAAACATTTAGGGAAATCAAAGGGTTAAATGTGTGCCTAACAAGTGTTTCCTTAATGTGGTGGGGGGGGTGCTTTTACTAAGGGAAGGCATAGATCCCAGGAACACAGGATCAATGTCTTCCATACTGACAGAACGGCGATCTGCCTTGTTTGCAGGTCTGCCTGTGTACATAACGATCAGTGCCGACACTGCCGACCTGAAGAAGAAAAAAGTGTGATTGTCCCAAAGGGTCCCGTTGTCTGACAGCTCCGCCATTTGGGCGGGGTCACCACCCTCTTGTGACATCATCAGCTAGGGGCAAGCACCCCATCATGTTAAGGGCACGTGGCCTGGTATGGTTCAGGAGAGAGGGGGCAGTACCTGTTTCCCTCCCTTACCTGCCAGGCTGCATGCTCAAAGAAGGGTCTAGTATGGATTATTATTTATTTTATTTTTTTGTGTGGGGGTTCCCCTCAAAATGTATACAGGTCCAAGGGGCCTGGTATGGATTAGGAGGGGGGCACGCCATTTTTTTTTTTTTTTTATTATTATTGCTGACATATTTTTATTTTATTTTTTACATTCAGCCATCAGCTAGTGACAGCCTGAGGTAAGGACACTGGCTATGAATTACCATAGGATTTTACTTCTGAAATACCACATGAATTTATAAAATAACTTGTGCAGTATTTTAGTAGTGTTTTTAGTGAATGCCTAAAAACTTTTTGAAAAACAGCATGCAAGTGTGACAACGCTGAAATTTGAAAATTGGCCTGGGAAAGAAGGGGATTAAATTGTCTGGTTTTAAAATAGTTAATAAAATGTCAACAATAACTGCAAATCTTTTTCTATTCTGTTGTAAAGTTTGTATATTAAAATCTGGACTTTAGGTATGCAAGGGCCATGGGCCTGTCCATATTAAAATCACCCTCCTCCACTCATGATTGAATTATTTAAAGCAAGAGCAAGCCCATTGATCCAACATTTTTCTTAAACAAATTACATTTAAGGCATGATCATGGTTACAAGTGCTTGCGCTCTGAGCCAATCAGGAATATAAAAAAATCTGCATTGCTAGACAGTAAATTTACCCAACAAAAGCTAGAAGGATTTTTACATGCATGTATGCGTGAATATGCGCATTTACTATACTGGCCAGCCCCGTGGTCTTTATGCAGGAATTTTCTGGCAGGAATCTGATGTTTATACATTAGTACCTAGTGCAAATACTCTTAGACTTAAGCCCACAGGCATACACTTAAAAAATCGTGTTGGCATAGTTAAAACCTTTGCTACTCAGGATCTCCACTTCAGGAAAAATGCTTTTAAAAATAGGTGGTATGTGATTTGAGTGTACTTTCTAATCTGTTCTTGTCCAGGGCAAGAAATGCAGTATTGAGCATGCTAATTTAGGAAGGTTCCAAAAGGCTGGGACATTTTTGTATAATGTACAGTGCGGAAAATAAGTATTTGAACACCCTGCTATTTTGCAAGTTCTCCCACTTGGAAATCATGGAGGGGTCTGAAATTGTCAGCGTAGGTGCATGTCCACTGTGAGAGACATAATCAAAAAAAAATTCCAGAAATCACAATGTATGATTTTTTTAACTATTTATTTGTATGATACAGCTGCAAATAAGTATTTGAACACCTGAGAAAATCAATGTTAATATTTGGTACAGTAGCCTTTGTTTGCAATTACAGAGGTCAAACGTTTCTTGTAGTTTTTCACCAGGTTTGCACACACTGGAGGAGGGATTTTGGCCCACTCCTCCACACAGATCTTCTCTAGATCAGTCAGGTTTCTGGGCTGTCGCTGAGAAACACAGAGTTTGAGCTCCCTCCAAAGATTCTCTATTGGGTTTAGGTCTGGAGACTGGCTAGGCCACGCCAGAACCTTGATATGCTTCTTACAGAGCCACTCCTTGGTTATCCTGGCTGTGTGCTTCGGGTCATTGTCATGTTGGAAGACCCAGCCTCGACCCATCTTCAAAGCTCTAACTGAGGGAAGGAGGTTGTTGCCCAAAATCTCGCAATACATGGCCCCGGTCATCCTCTCCTTAATACAGTGCAGTTGCCCTGTCCCATGTGCAGAAAAACACCCCCAAAGCATGATGCTACCACCCCCATGCTTCACAGTAGGGATGGTGTTCTTGGGATGGTACTCATCATTCTTCTTCCTCCAAACACGGTTAGTGGAATTATGACCAAAAAGTTATATTTTGGTCTCATCTGACCACATGACTTTCTCCCATGACTCCTCTGGATCATCCAAATGGTCATTGGCAAACTTAAGACGGGCCTTGACATGTGCTGGTTTAAGCAGGGGAACCTTCCGTGCCATGCATGATTTCAAACCATGACGTCTTAGTGTATTACCAACAGTAACCTTGGAAATGCTGGTCCCAGCTCTTTTCAGGTCATTGACCAGCTCCTCCCGTGTAGTCCTGGGCTGATTTCTCACATTTCTTAGGATCATTGAGACCCCACAAGGTGAGATTGTGCATGGAGCCCCAGTCCGAGGGAGATTGACAGTCATGTTTAGCTTCTTCCATTTTCTAATGATTGCTCCAACAGTGGAAATTTTTTTTACCAAGCTGCTTGGCAATTTCCCCGTAGCCCTTTCCAGCCTTGTGGAGGTGTACAATTTTGTCTCTAGTGTCTTTGGACAGCTCTTTGGTCTTGGCCATGTTAGTAGTTGGATTCTTACTGATTGTATGGGGTGGACAGGTGTCTTTATGCAGCTAATGACCTCAAACAGGTGCATCTAATTTAGGATAATAAATGGAGTGGAGGTGGACATTTTAAAGGCAGACTAACAGGTCTTTGAGGGTCAGCATTCTAGCTGATAGACAGGTGTTCAAATACTTTTTTTGCAGCTGTATCATACAAATAAATAGTTAAAAATTCATAAATTGTGGTTTCTGGAATTTTTTTTTTTTGATTATGTCTCTCACAGTGGACATGCACCTACGATAACAATTTCAGACCCCTCCATGATTTCCAAGTGGGAGAACTTGCAAAATAGCAGGGTGTTCAAATACTTATTTTCCGCACTGTATTTAGAAAATAGTATTTGTGAAAAAGAGTTCAAGGTAGGAGTAAACTCACATAATTCTTTTTAGATGAACATACACTGCAGGTTATAAGTCATCTGAATAAAATAGGATGCCACATGCTTCAATCCTCTAATTGCAGACTAGAAAAAACATGAAAAATGATATAAAAGGCTTAATTATATTTTAGCTTTTTAATACAGAGAGAGAGATTTGTTTAAGGTTATTTAAATAATAGTACCTAATATACAAACACATATGTTTGTCAGTGGACACATAGCAAGTTGTCAATTCCAAAATCTAGACTGCCTACAATCAAGGTTGCCCGTTTTCAAAGCTATGCATCTTAAATCCACAGACAAACTATTTATTTTGATAGTATGAGAACTCCACCTAGTGGTGAATCAAAGGTTGACTCTAAACAACACATCTAGTATTATACAAGCACAATTTGGGATGCTGTGTAAAATCTACATAAAACAGAATGCAATGATTTGCAAATCTCATAAACCCATATTTTATTAATAATTGAAATGTTAAACTGAGAAAATGTATCATATGAAATATTCACCTTTTCTTTTTTTTCTAAATTCCAGCTCCCCTATGTACCACTATACTCTTAATGTAAATGTTGCAGAAAAATTTAGATTTTTAGAACAATGTAGCTTTATTTCTTAGAAAGATTTGGAGACTTCCTGATATATAGATTTGGGACAGAGAAATCAGTAAGGCACAGGAAGGAGTTTACCAGCTGACCTCATTAACACGCATCTTTTACCCATCAACCATGTTTGCACAGCTTCCCCGACATCTCTTCAAGCGTGAATTTGCCTGGCTTGTAAATGTAGGTGGCCACAGCTGCTATGTCAGCATGCTCTGGGGTTGTGGGTTTTGACATCCCTGATGTGCCCAGAGTGATTGGGTAGATTGTGTCTCCTCCTATTCTATAAGTTTGGTAAATCTAAAGATTGTACAGAGATTGTACAATCAGATTGTATAATGCATGGCCAACTTTTTATACACCTAAAAATTAACTAGCTGCGCTGTCAGTGCCATTAATTGCTATCCCTGCTGCTAATCACTGCCCCCTCAGACTAAGGAACTATCCCTTACTACCCACACGTGAAATGCATGCCAAGCATGGAAGCCAGAGCCCTTAAATAGACACTGTCTGACCCAAGATGGCTGCCAGAGTTACATGGATCTGCAGCATCCAATTGGATAGCTTCCCCAGTGACCCAAGAAACCATAGGGAAAACATGTTCGCTATTTATTCACCTCCAACTGCAATGCCACTGTGGTTAAACGCCACCTATAGTAGAGAAAATAGACTACACCAGCCTACAAACACGTCTCAAAAAAGTTGTAACAGGGCCATGTTTACAGAGTGTTGTGAAAAGAAGAAAATAAGAGGGGATGCTGTGGTAAACAGCATCCCCTCTTCTTTTCACAACACTCTGTAAACATCTGGGAACTGAGACCAGTTGCTGGAGTTTTGGGAGAGGAATGTTGTCCCATTCTTGCCTGATATAGGAATCTAAGTGCTCAACAGTCCTGGGTCGTCTATGTTGTATTTTTTTTTTTCGTTTCAAGATTTGCCATATATTTTAATTTGGTGAAAGGTGTGGACTGCAGGCAGGCCAGTTAAGCACCTGGACTCTTCTACTACAAAACAATGCTGTTGTCATTTAAATGAAGGATTTGCGCAAAAAGGATATTAATAATAAACCAGCAGTGCAATATTAAATGCAATAACACATCAATGAATAATAAAGTGCAAAACTTCGCAGCTGACCCGTTCTGCAAAACCTAATGGGTCATCAAGTGCAGAAATGTGCAAAAAGCAGTATAAAGTGCCAAAAGTGTCCAATAAAGTGCTAGAAATCTCATGAACCATAAACGGCATGAGATCATAACAAAGAATGAAGGATAACGTGCAAATAGTCCAATAAAGTGCTAAATCCAAAATCTGCAAGTGGAAGATAAATAGTATTAGTCCAAGTGTGGAGCAGAGTGATTTCTAGAAGGTATAGGGCAGTGATGGCGAACCTTGGCACCCCAGATGTTTTGGAACTACATTTCCCATGATGCTCCACTACACTGCAGAGTGCAAGAGCATCATGGGAAATGTGCCAAGGTTCGCCATCACTGGTATAGGGTGTTACTAGAGAAGGAAGGTGAAGATATCCCACAGCAGGCTCACAGAACTCTCACCTCACCAACAGTGATAACAAACGTTGAGTTAAATCTGAGATGGTCCACCTCCATACAGCCACAGCACTTGCTATAATGTCTCCTCGTCTTGTCTCTCTTCTGTGGTGTCACTAAGCCCCTGGGCTATACCTAAACGAATCCTTAGCTCCCGGAGAGAGGCAAAAACAGAGAGCCTCCAATAGTGTAGTAGTTGAAAAAAGGGGGGATTTTAATCAAGAAAAACCTATGCTTACAGCAATAAAACAATGAAAAGCAATAAAAAACAAAAACAGCGGCTTCCTACGTCACTCCAGGTGCACGTCACGTCCGTTCTCCTCCCTACGCGTTACGACACTGTCACTTGTCTTCATCTGGGGACAGAGTCGTGACAGTGTCGTAATGCGTAGGGAGGAGGACGGACGTGACGTGCACCTGGAGTGACGTAGGACACTGCTGTTTTTGTTTTTAATGCTTTTGTTTTTATTGAACCATTAGGTGAATTTAGGCTTGTCCCTTGACTTGGTGGCTCCAGTAATAAACAGCTATCTCCTCTTTATCTGCAATGTATTTTGGTGGACTTCAGATCCATTAAGGCCCCTTTTAAACTTGTACGACTTGTCCTGCGACTTGGGACTGCAAAGTTGTATGACACATCGTTTCCCATGATTACCAATGACAACCATTCATATTAGTATGACTTCAAGTTGTGCCGACTTCAAAGTAGTCCCTGCACTACTTTAGTCTGTCTTTGATGCGAGTTACACAGGCATTCCCTGAAATCACGGCACAAATCGCATGACTTTAAAGTCACAATAGTGTGAAAGGGGCCTTAGGGTTATATATATTATACACTGTGCTGTGTCGAATAACAAATTCTGGTTTTAATGATAAAAAAAGTGTGTTGCGAAAGAACTGTCAACATTCATGATCTTAAATTAAAGGGGAACTAAGCCCTCCTATCCTTTACAGCCAAGGAAGCTGCCATTTTAGTCTGCAGTTACCATGGTGGCTTGACAGTTCACTTGAGAACACAACCAGCTGTGACAGCTATCATTAATGGCATGCCTTGAATATCCCTATTTTGGTAAACAAATCAATGGGTTTAGTTCTAAAAGCAGCCGTTGTAAATAGATCTTGCTGTTTCACATTTGTGTGTTTTATTGGAGCAATCTACATCCTGACAGACTCCATGACATTGTAAGACCCAACTGCATAATATATTGGCCATATAAATCTTTTCTTATAAGCAAAAATTAGATATTACTAAGCATGCCACATGGAGGCTAGTCCTACTGGCAAATTCAAGAATTGATCTTTCTCTGCTTTTAACTGCAAATTTTTAAGTTGGTGCAAGGGTTTCTTTAATGGGCAACATGATCATTAAATACAGCCCTGGCATGACCTCAGAACCTAAACAGTCCCAGAAACTCATGGACCTTCTTCTGGGAAAGTAAAGCCTACTACACACTGTTTTTTTTTCTTTCAACTGAGTTTGTGAGATCCTGTACTAACAATCCATTGCTGGAGGTCCCTGCTGAGATATTGTGATTTGACCCCCCCCCCCCCCCCCAAGAACACACTGTTCAGCGCTCTTAGAAGACAATTTTCGGTGTTGTCCCTTTGACAGAAGCCGGACCAACTGCTGTACACTTGGCCCGAATGTCGTACCGTTTCTATTGAACCAGCTAATACCGCTGGATATTCGGTCCGTGTGTACAGGGCTTTAGTGGTTGGAAGTATGATAACAAATGGTGATTAGGAGATAGTTTCACCTTGAGAATGTTTTCATCTACTGACTCACACAATAGGCATTCACAGCAAAATCAAATAAGAAACTGTTTGTTTGTCTTAAACCTAATACAAATATCTTAAAAAAAAAAAAAAAACGGTTTGTTTTTCATGCTATTGTGTTGCATTTGTGTTGTGTTGTATTTTGGGACCAAAACTATATTGATTAAACAAAAATCGTACGATATGAGAACATTTTTCGTGTTCGCCCCTTCAGATAATTTTGAACAAAAGCTGTGTACGAACGATCAGATGACCGTTATTTTTCATCCGATTTTCTGATCGTTTGTATGGGCCTTAAGATACAGTCTTGAACCTCTGACACATGGGTGTGTTCAGACATCTACCACTGAAAGTAGGTATTTTTGGAAGCCAATTTATTTACAAGGGTGGTTGGACATGCATATACCTGCTGTATAATGAACATGCACGCTCCACTCAGCTGATTGCACGTTTTATGGCAATGTATTGCAGTGCACATCACAATAGAGCAAACTTCTTTGGACCACAACATTATGTGGAGGAGGAATGGTGATTTGAAGTGTACAATGACTCTTCTTTCAGTACAATTACTATTTTGTATCAACATTCCTCAAGCCTTCAGGGCAAGTGAAGAGATAAACAGCTCTGAGATTAAATCAGATACCAAACAAAGACTGGGCACTAGAAGGACCTGTTTGGGTGGACTCTGCTCTTGGTAAATGCAGGTCTTCAGTGTGTCAATGGTTAATCAGGATCAATGCGTTATCTCCGTTTTATCTGAACTATTCCAACAATGAACTGATCATGATAGAAGTTGAAAAGGGTTATCAATAAGTCGCTGGGGTAACATTTATTTTAAAAGCACTACAATTTTGTAAAGTATCTCTGTCTGGATAAAGAGATAACACCCATGTTGTTGGATGCTTAAGGCAAAGTACGTTTTTTTTTTTTTCAATAGGCGAAAGTCTGTTTGATGTGTGTGCTTGCTGTCTTATCTGCAGGGGGCTAAAAATAAAGGTTGAGACATGATTAAAGTGTATCCTGAATTCAGTGGACTGTGCAAGCTGATTACAGTAACTTTGGGGAGGGGGGACTGCATCCCAGATACTGCATGAAACATCTGTTGCGTTTCTTGCCAAATGCACTGGAACCAGTCTGTACAGTTTGTGTATTGGGTAAATATCAGCAATGTCCAACATTCTGTTAGTCAGTGTGATTTTGCAAGCTTAACCTTCACCTCCTCTCCTGTTATTTATAATCTCATAATGTCCCAAGAGTGTTCATAACACCCTCTAAAAACAAAAGTGTATATATTAAAAGTTAAAAGAAAAAAATTCATATAAGCGAGATGGCTACAAAGCTAGGAGCTTCCCATTCAGCAGCAAATGAAGCCAAATGCAAAGATCAAAGACAGTGTCAACATCTGGTTTCTCCCAGGAAGGCTTCTGTGCTCAAAATGTGAAGAGTGCAGTGTTAGGGTGGCTATCCCTGGATCGGAAATTGGCCTGTTCAGCAGGGACCATCAGAATTTCGATCCATGTTTGGGCAGGCTGGTTGTACAGAAATTAATCTACTGATCGACTTATGTACAACAAGCCTATCAGGTGTTTCCCAGTGCAGCTGTCATTCTCAATGTCAGAACACAATGTCAAAGTGGCAGTGATTTCCCCATTCACCTTGAATGTCTGGATGGGGGGAATTTTTGTTCATTCAACAAAAATATATAATGTATGGTAGACATGTGCAGACTGGAATATTTTGTTTAGTTTTTTTGTTTTCGTCCTGAAAATACATTTATTTAGTTACTCCCGAAAATCGTTTTGATTTATTTTGTTTTCGTCGGGAAAGTTTTCATCTGAAAACGACAATTTTCGATGACTTTGTCGAATTGAACGACAGAAATTTGACAAAGCATCGAAAATCGTCTTTCTGAATACAGTGAATAGGTAGGAATTGATTCAATTTCTACCTATTTACTGTATTCAGAACGACGATTTTCGATGTTTTGTCGAATTGAACGAAGGAAAATCGATAAAGCATCGAATATCATCGGATCTGAATGAAAACGAAAATAAAGCATTTTTTTATCTCGGATCTTTCGGTTTTCGTTTCTTGCGCTTTCGTTTTCGTTCGTTAAAACGATAACGAAAATACCCGATTTTCGGATGCAAATGCATTCTAACGAAAACGAATGCACATGTCTAATGTATGGCCAGGTTTAGAGAAGACCAAAAAACTAGGGAGCAAGACAATAGTATAAATGTAACATCCTAAATATGTGACCTTAAAAAAAGTGTTGCCGACACCCCGGATGAATAAGAATAATGCAAAATCCCCCAAGGAGGGGCTTTATAGGCAACAGTAGTAAGCGTAATGATGCAAAGTATAAAAATATATTTTAATATTTAATCGTATAAAAAAAATTCATACAAAGTGATACATAATAATACAAATACAATAACAGAGGCGAGTCGAGACTGATCCACATGAAAAACGAACGGGCCCTACGTGTTTCGGGTAATTCCCTTCTTCGGGGGCCAGGGTCTATGTGGAAACAAGATACATTATATCAAGTTTGCAAAAGCATATTATAAAATAATAAAATTTTTACAAATACATCAAACAACAGCGAGTATAAGAAGTGCAAAAAACAAGATCATACCAGTCATAGAATATCAACTCCGTAAAATACAACAGGGCATCTCGACCGTGGCAAGGTATTCCTAAGCAAAGGTGGTATGTAGGAATAGGGGACAGGCGTCTCATATCCCAGAGGGAAGCAAACCCTAGACCATAACTGCCGAAGTGTAAAAAAAGCATGTACAGTCCCTATAAAAAAAAGGGGACAAATTACGCATAGTTACACAGAAGTAAAAAAAAAAAAAAAAACGAAAAGAGTATATCAATAATTATTATAGTAATGGAGTAGAAGGTTTGTACCTATCACAAAGGCGTAAGGTCTAGAATGGCCAGAGGAGGTCAGCAGAGAGCACAGCAATGGTAAGCTAAAATGACAATAAGAGAAATGGTGATTTTAGATTTAAACAGAAAAGAAAAAGGGGTTAAACTAAGTTTGTACAAAGACATAGAGGAAAAAATTCAACTGAGCTTTGTACAAAGATATAGAGCAATGGACGTACCTCTATTTGATATGTGATACAAACGCCGCCGCCATACACCAGGTCAGACATTCCTGGAAGGCGGCGTTTAAATAGGGGAATGGGAGATGGTTAAGGAGGGGGGTGTTTGTGTGTGGAGGGCGGGACCCGAGCGGCGCGATCGCGTCATGCGCGCACCGCCCACCAGATATATATTGCAGTTCAAGGAGGGCGAGAGGGAGCAGCGGGCGTCATGGCGCCAGTCACGTGGCCGGTAGTAAGAGTAAACAAAGAAAGCGTCTCGGCGCGGCCAGCGTCACGGCGCAATGACGTGAATTGGGAGGCCGACCAAAAACACATGACCAAGAATAGTCATGTGATAGGGGCGTGGATCATAAAAAAACGGGACGTAGGAATGAGGAGGAGTATAGTGACAGCCATAACTGTCAGCAGAGATTGTATGGCCTATAAAATACAGTGTAAGTGAGATCTGCATATCCAAAGCCGGACATCAGAGGTATATATTGAACAGTACCATGGCTGTGTTCAAGAGGACCTCCCTGGCTAAAAAAAATATAGAGATGTTGAAAAAACATTAAACACAAAAAACAACAGAGTTTTCTGTAAAAAACGGCAGTGGGCCAATATTAGAGTCCAGAGAAAGAGTAAGAGGAGGGGCAAAAAAAGTCCCCCACTCAAACGTAATCCCTGTAGTGCATGATTTGACCCAAGGTCAGAGGGCACAAAGGGCATACTGAGATTGGGTCAAAGAGAAGCCGTCATCTCAAAAGGATGGCAGCCTGGGTGCGCCAAGCTTCCATAGGGATGGAGACGCCCAATCATAATACAAGCCAGGGGCGAGAGACCCTGGAGGAAATACCAGGGTGACAATACAGATCATGAAACAAAATATTGGTACTGACAAGTACGAGGGAGAAGATGCAGATTGGAGCAAAGGACAGACAATAAGTACAAAAAACAAAAACAACAAGCTATACAACATTTCAAAGGTTACTATAGCAATCACATAGGTATTAGAATGGTGATTTAATCCCTTTCACAACCACCAAACCCTCTAGAAACGGCCTAAAGCTGAATTGTTCGTTTAGGCCAGGGAAAGTGGTAGCCTCTAGGTCTGTAATCCACCGGGTTTCGTGTTGTAATAGGATTTTATTCCAACCCCACCTCTGGGATTGGGGTGAATCCTGTCTAGAATGAGAAATTTGGCCCCAGGGAAATGTCCATTGTGTTGGAACAGAATGTGACGCCCTAACGGCAAATCAGGGTTTGCTGAACGCATGGTATTGATATGTCGAGCGGCCCGTTTAAAAAAGGGCAATTTGGTTTTACCTACACAAAACCTGTTACAATGACAGGTAAGTAGGTATACTACCCCCGGGGTCTTACAGTTTGCAAAATGTCGTGGTCTAAATGGTCGACCATTAGGTAGCAGAATCTCTGAGTCTGTGTTAATATAGCGGCAGATGGAACAGCCGCCACATGTATAAGTGCCCTTCCTTTTGCAAGGGTCTTTTCTGAAAGTGCCTTTAAATTCACTGGATACAAGTTGGTCCCTGAGAGAAAGGGCCCGCCGATAAGTGATGGCAGGCTCCTTCAGGACAAACGGTCCCAGATTAGGATCAAAGGAGAGTAGATGCCAACATTTCTTAAGGATCCCTCTAGTTTGTTGTAGTAGTAGTCTTAATGGAGCCCCTCAATTGATAATTGGTAATTTTTCAAAAGCAAGACTGATATTAATTTTTTGTATTTGTCTGCAAAATTGGAGGCTGTTTGGATACCCATTTAAAGCAGAGCTCCACCCAAAAGGGCAAGTTCCGCTAGATTGCACCCTCCACTGCCACATTTCCTTTTTTTAGGGGGTGGGGGGTTGGATACCTTGTTTTGGCAGGTACCCACTTGCCGCCATGGAAATCTGAGGCTGCAGTTTTCTGGGACACATCACAGGTTTAGGAAGACTATAGGACCATTCACAAGGCTTCACTTCCTGTTTCCCATACTTGCTATGCCAGTGTCTGCACTCTAAACCAATTAAATAATCAGTTCAGGGTGGGATATGACTGGATCCCTGGGCAGCTACTAATCCTTATATTAAAAAACAGCAGCTACAGTATTTTTTGGGGGAGTTTGGAGCTCCTTTTCAGGTACAACCACTCTGTGTTGCCACGATGGTATGACTATCTTGTAGAGAGCAATCAAATGATCCCAAATACAACCTCATTTCCAAAATAATTGGGACGCTTTGTAAAATCTACATACAACCCCAAATCCCCAAAAATTAGGACAATGTCTAAAATATACATAAGAACAGAATGCATCGATTTGTAAATCTCACAAACCAATATTTTATTCACATTAGAAATTGGAAAACATATCAAAAGTTTAAACTGAGAAAATGTTCCATTTTAAGAAAAAATTAAGGTCATTTTGAAATTGATGGCTGAAACATATTTCAAAGTTGGGACAGAGAAATAAAAAGCCGGCAAAATAAGTGGCACTAGCAATGAGAAGGTGGAAGAACATTTTGTAACAAGTTGGGTTATTTGGCAACAGGCCGATAACATGATCTTAGAGCGTCAGAGTGTCTTAGGAGTAAAGATGGACAGAGATGCACGAATCTTTGAAAACCTACATCTGAAAATTGTCAAGCAATTTCCAAGTAATGTTCATGGCCAAAAGTTTCTAAGAATCTTTTGATCATGCAAGGGACCAGGTCAAAACACAATATTAGATGCTTGTGATCATTAACTACTTAAGAACATTTGTTTTTTACCAGTATTTTTTGCTAGAAAATTACTTGTATCCCCCAAGCAACCATTATGTATATATATATATATATATATATATATATATATATATATATATATATATATATATATATATATATAATGTTTGCTTGGGGGATACAAGTAATTTTCTAGCAAAAAATACTGGGCAGCTATTTTAGCAGAGACCCTAGAGAATAAAATGGAGATTGTTGCAATACTTATTTCACACTGTATTTGCACAGCGGTCTTACCAATGCAATTAAAAAAAAAAAAAAGAAGATAACCATAAAGTTAGCCCAATTTTTTTATAATTTATACCCAACATGTCATGCTTTAAAATTGCGCAGGCTCGTGGAATGGCATTAAACTACGGAACTTAAAAATCTCCATAGGTGACACTTTAAACATTTGTTCAGATTACCTGTTTAGAGTTAGAGGAGATCTTGTACTAGAATTATTGCACTAGATACCACACATGTGTGGTCTAAACACCATTTACATATGTGGACACGAATTGCGTATGCGTCTGCGCGCAAGCTGGGATGAGCCTGGAGAAGCACTGTCTTTAAAAAAAGGACATTTAAGGACGGAGGGCAAACATTTAATGTGGGGCCATCTTGCCCTCACTCGTTTTCCTGTGCATCACGGGATCTAAATGTTTCCGCTGCCAATCTCTCTCCGGGAAGCAGCGGAAACGACCTGGAAGCAGTGGGAAGGGGCACCTCTCCTGCTGCCCATAAATAGTGATCCTGTGGCAAATACGCCGATGGGACCAATTTAATGTGAAAGAGGATAGTCAACTGTGTAAACCTATACCAGGGTTATGGCAGCTATCTACTGCCATAACAACGGTATATAACGTCAAAGTAGCGATGTATAAACACTGTGGGAGGTCCGGAAGTGGTTAAAACCTGCATGATTCTGTCATGGACAAAATTACTGTCATTAAACATGTATTTTATAGTGATTTCTGGAATAATGGTAAACTCTGGATGAAAAACAAGATGGTTAACACAATGCAGCATTGCTGCCCTACAGTGCTGTGGCCAAAGTGCAGTGAAGTGATTGTTCTAGTTTCCATATGGAAAATAAACTTTCTCTAATCTTTCTAAAGCTGGCCATACATGGATCTAAATTCAGACAGTTCAGCAGGGACCAAACACATTTTGATCTGTGTGTGTGGCTAACCCTGTCTGACAGAAGTTGATTGTTGGAAACAAGCTGGAAAACATTAGACCAATGTATTCTAACAATACTGGGTTCCACTTTTTTTCTTTCTTTTTTTTTTTTTTCTCTTTTTTTGTTTGTCTTTTGTGTTGGATCAGCTTACTGGCTGCATGGAAAAAAAAAAAAAAACCTGAGAAGTTCATTAAGTGTAATTACTAATTTATCTCTATGCTGCCCAGATATTGCCCTAGGCATGGTGTAGAGTAGATTTGTGGATTCATTGTATATATGCCTTTTTATACTCCTGTGTACAACTTAACTTGTTTAACCAGTTGGATTTAAAATTCTCCTTTTCTCTGGGACTTTATCTCCAAACTCTAGCCCAGGGCTCAAAATTTCCAGTCATTAACTACTAGCCAGACCTTAAGGGCTACTCGTCACCTGTTGCCCCACCCAATCCCTACCCTGCCCTGACCCTAAACATGCCCTCATAAAGTATCTAATGAAATTATAATTAATATTTATTTTTGTAACTTAATTCTGCATAAAACATTTAAGAACAACTTTATCAGTGCAGCCTCACCAGTGCTCATCAGAACAGCCCCATCATTGCCTGTCAATGCAGGCTCACCTTTGCCCATAAATGCAGCCATAACCGTGCCCATCAATGCAGCCTGACCAGTGCCCTAATGGGCCTCTCCAGTGCTTATCAGAACAGCCCCATCATTGCCTGTCAATGTAGGTTTACCTGTGCCCATCAATGCAGCCATATCAGTGCCCATCAATGCAGCCTGACCAGTGCCCATCAATGCAGCCTGACCAGTGCCCATCAATGCAGCCTGACCAGTGCCCATCAATGCAGCCTGACCAGTGCCCATCAATGCAGCCTGACCAGTGCCCATTAATGTAGCCTGGCCAGTGCCCATTAATGCAGCCTGACCAGTGCCCATCAATGCATCCTCACCTGTGCCCATCAATGCATCCTCATCTGTGCCCATCAATGCATCCTCACCTGTGCCCATCAATACAGCCTCACCTTTGCCAATCATTGCAGCATGACCAGTGCCCACCAATCTAGCTTCACCTGTGCCCATCATTGCGACCAGTGCCCACCAATGAAGCCTCGCCTTTGCCCATGATTGCAGCATCACCAGTGCCCACCAATGCAGCCTCACCTGTGCCCATCATTACAGCGTGACCTGTGCAGAGAAAGAGAGGGTAGTGGGATCATCACAAAGCAGGGATTGCCCGCTGTAACAGCTTTCATTTGAATTTACGTCCGCTCGTGGTCACACACAGACCCGCTTTTGACCCGGCGCCTGTGACAGGCAGAACCCGTCCTGGCTTTGGGCCAGTGTTCTGTCTATCATTGGCACTGGGTCAGGAGGCGAGAATGTGTGTGACCGTGAGCAGATGGTAATTTGAATGAAAGTTGTTACAGCGGTCAATCCACATTGTGATGATCCAGCCTCTCACTTCCCCTGGGCGACTGCTGGGAGAACGGCTACTATTATGCGAGTAGGCGAGTGGAAATGTTAGGGCTGCTCTAGCCTACCAAAATTTGGTAGTCATTGATATGGAAAACCATTCCACCTAATAATCTAATGTGTATACAAACACATACACGTTTTAGGCAGATGTGAAAAAATGCTGTAACATAAGAATGCTTTCAAATATATATATATATATGTTAATTGTTTATTTTTATAAAATGCAAAGTAAGGAAAAAAAATCGAAATCAAATTAATATTTGGTGTCACTACCCTTTGGCTTCAAACTAGCATAAATATTTGCATATGTAAATTTTTGCAAATGAAACTGGAGATTTGGTTAGGATCAATGGTGTCCTCAATGCTGAGAAATGCAAACAGATACTTATCCATCCTGCTATACCATCAGAGAGGTGTGTTATTGGCCCCAATTGTATTCTGCAGTAGGACAACAACCACAAACATGTAGCCAGTCAATGTCATTAACCGCTTGCCAACCAGCGCACGACTATGTACGTCGGCACAATGACATGGCTGCGCAAATGGACATACAGGTACCTCCCCTTTAAATCGCAGCTTAGTGGGCACGCAGCGCCGGTAGGCCCTCACGGCATACTCCGTGACTGTGCCTGCGGGTCCCACGCACTCTATGTCCGCCAGGGGCCCGCGATCCTGACACGGAGCTGCTGTAAACAAGGCATGTCTGTGTTCTGCCTGCCAACATGACAGAGATCTACTGCTCCCTGTCATCGGGAGCAGTGATCTCTGTCATGTTGTAATGAGACCACCCCCCCCACAATTAGAATTGCTCCCTAGGACACGCTTAACCCATTGATCACCCCCTATTGTTTAACCCCTGTCATGATCAGGTGTCAGGCTCAGAGGCCAATTGCTATAGCAGTGGCAGAACAGGTATACAGGCAGTAGAGTAGTCCAGGAACAGGCCGAGGGTCAAACACGGGTGGTGGCAAATTGGAATCGGGCAATATAGAAGTCCAGGAACTGGCCGAGGGTCAAATACAGGTGGTTTCAGATTGGGATCAGGCAATAGAGAAGTCCGGGAACAGACCGAGGGTCAAACACAGGTGGTTGCAGATACAAGGGCAGCAGAGCAGACAAATCGCAAGGCACTGGCTGGGAAGGCACAATAACCTGGCAAAGAGGAAGTGCTGAGACAAGGCTTATATAGGAAGTTCATGGGAGGAGCAAAGGGTTCAAGGCAATCAAGACACAAGGCATGGATGTCCAATGGATCAGATAGGTTTGTCCAGCAGATCAGACAGGGAACTGTCAAGCATCCCAGATAGCTCAGTGGAAAAAGACAATGCCAGACACAGAAGAGTTCTCAGGTTCAAGACCAGGTCCTGACAACCCCTTTTCTGCCAGTGTAATTTACACAGTAATCGGTGCATTTTTATAGCACTGTCCGCTGTATAACTGACAGTGGTCCCAAAATAGCGTCAAGTGTCCACCATAATGTTGCAGATCGCCCCCATTACTAATAATAGGGAAAATGCCATAAACCTGTCCCCTATTTTTTAGACGCTATAACTTTTGCGCAAACCAAAGCTAAAATGCCTGAAAAACTTCTCCAGTGTGAAAGGGATCCTACTGTGCTGACCACGGTAATCGTGGCTCCTGATCCATGATTAACATGGTCAGTTTACATGCCTCCGTCATCCCACTGCTCTCCTCTCTCCCCCTCCCTCCCTGCCTGTCAGCTTGTGTGTGTGTGTAAGCCACCCCCCTCCCCTCCCCTCCCCTCTTGCCGCTATTAGTAGCTGCTTGTAAAGTTAAAGATTACTGTCAGCCCCTCTGTTATATCAAGCCATTCTACACATTGTACATATTTGTATAAAACAATGCCTCTAAATACTGCTCTCCTCCTCTGATCTAAGGGCTACAGTGGGAAGAGCTGAGCTAACAGCACAGTGGTCGCATGATGTCCCATCTGACTTCAGAGGGGATCTTGACCCCTGCCTCTGTAGCCCTTAGATCAGAGGAGGAGAGCAGCCGGAGGTCATGTGATGGCCAGGGAAGATCTGAGATATGGTATTTAGAGGTATATTTTTTATACAAATGTACACTGTAAGGGTGGGTTGATAAAACAGAGGGGCTGACAGTAATATGTATTTGAGTTTACAAACACCTTAACATTGAGTCTTTCTGGGATTAGATGAAGAGACAGAAGGATTTGAGGCAGCCTATATCTACAGAAAATCTGTGGTTAGTTCTCCAAGATGTTTGGAACAACCTACCTGCCGAGTGCCTTGAAAAAAAAGTGTGCAAGTGCACCTAGAATAATTGATGCTGTTTTTAAGGTGGTTATACCAAATATTGAATTGGATTTCTCCTCTGTTCATTTACTTTCTGTTTTAATTTATAAAAATCTATTTTATTTCTGAAAGCATTCTTAATTTACAGCATTTTGCACAGTAGTGTGCCTGTGTGTGTATATACATCATTTTTTTTCTATCTATACATATTTTCTCGTAGACACCTTTAAAGATTTGAAAGTATGAACTTTTTTAATATAGGAAAAAATACATTTCTACATGGCAGTCTTTCCTTCCTCATCCAGCGTTTGTATAACTTGAAACCTTTTATAAGCTAGTATAAAACACTGTTTTCTTCCTTTGCAGCTATTAGAGAAGATGGAATGCCTGGTGGAAGAAACAAAAGCATTGGTCCTGTACAGGTAAGACATTGGGCAATGCTGGGAACCTATCATATCATTTCTTTCTTCCCCACTGTTAGCAGTATTTTGTAGGTATAACATTTTCAGCATATGTGTGTAGTGTATACAGCAAATAGGCACTGTTTCTGTTTTATTCTCCACATATACAGTGCAGAAAATAAGTATTTGAACACCCTGCTATTTTGCAAGTTCTCCCACTTGGAAATCATGGAGGGGTCTGAAATTGTCATCATAGGTGCATGTCCACTGTGAGAGACATAATCAAAAAAAAATAAAAATTCCAGAAATCACAATTTATGAATTTTTAACTATTTATTTGTATGATACAGCTGCAAAGAAATATTTGAACACCTGTCTATCGGCTAGAATTCTGACCCTCAAAGACCTGTTAGTCTGCCTTTAAAATGTCCACCTCCACTCCATTTATTATCCTAAATTAGATGCACCTGTTTGAGGTCATTAGCTGCATAAAGACACCTGTCCACCCCATACAATCAGTAAGAATCCAACTACTAACATGGCCAAGACCAAAGAGCTGTCCAAAGACACTAGAGACAAAATTGTACACCTCCACAAGGCTGGAAAGGGCTACGGGGAAATTGCCAAGCAGCTTGGTGAAAAAAGGTCCACTGTTGGAGCAATCATTAGAAAATGGAAGAAGCTAAACATGACTGTCAATCTCCCTCGGACTGGGGCTCCATGCAAAATCTCACCTCGTGGGGTCTCAATGATCCTAAGAAAGGTGAGAAATCAGCCCAGGACTACACGGGAGGAGCTGGTCAATGACCTGAAAAGAGCTGGGACCACCGTTTCCAGACGTCATGGTTTGAAATCATGCATGGCAGGGAAGGTTCCCCTGCTTAAACCAGCACATGTCAAGGCCCGTCTTAAGTTTGCCAATGACCATTTGGATGATCCAGAGGAGTCATGGGAGAAAGTCATGTGGTCAGATGAGACCAAAATATAATTTTTTGGTCATAATTCCACTAACCGTGTTTGGAGGAAGAAGAATGATGAGTACCATCCCAAGAACACCATCCCTACTGTGAAGCATGGGGGTGGTAGCATCATGCTTTGGGGGTGTTTTTCTGCACATGGGACAGGGCGACTGCACTGTATTAAGGAGAGGATGACCGGGGCCATGTATTCCGAGATTTTGGGCAACAACCTCCTTCCCTCAGTTAGAACTTTGAAGATGGGTCGAGGCTGGGTCTTCCAACATGACAATGACCCGAAGCACACAGCCAGGATAACCAAGGAGTGGCTCTGTAAGAAGCAAATCAAGGTTCTGGCGTGGCCTAGCCAGTCTCCAGACCTAAACCCAATAGAGAATCTTTGGAGGGAGCTCAAACTCCGTGTTTCTCAGCGACAGCCCAGAAACCTGACTGATCTAGAGAAGATCTGTGTGGAGGAGTGGGCCAAAATCCCTCCTCCAGTGTGTGCAAACCTGGTGAAAAACTACAAGAAACGTTTGACCTCTGTAATTGCAAACAAAGGCTACTGTACCAAATATTAACATTGATTTTCTCAGGTGTTCAAATACTTATTTGCAGCTGTATCATACAAATAAATAGTTAAAAAAATCATACATTGTGATTTCTGGATTTTTTTTTTGATTATGTCTCTCACAGTGGACATGCACCTACGATGACAATTTCAGACCCCTCCATGATTTCCAAGTGGGAGAACTTGCAAAATAGCAGGGTGTTCAAATACTTATTTTCTGCACTGTAAGCCAATCCTACTTTAATGTAATGTAAAAAAAAAAAAATTCCGGATCATTTTTGTTGTAATAAAATGTTCTCAATACAAAAAGTCACTCCAGACGTGCTCTCAAAAGGTATTACAATACTAGTATATACATAAAGTCCAATAGTGCAGCGCTTCAGTGAATAAAATAAGAATAACAATGCAGTCCAAATAAGTGAGTATGGTCAACAATAAAGCTGATACGAAGGACCTCCAACAGAGCTTCAGTGTGCAAACAACGGAAACACACCACACCACCGTACTATCGATCTGCTTACCAGAAGAACATCAATATGGCGGTCCCACTCTCCAACTTGATAGGTAGATGAAAGAGATGTCCACACAAAGCGTCAATGGTATAGGAACGTCCAGAACTCACAAGGACCCATAGTTATATATTGCAATCATCAACAGAAGTATGACCAAAAATGCAGAGAGGAAAGCAACAATAGTAAAGCCTGTAGGTAAAAAAAAAAACATGTAGTTTATTGTATTGTCCTTACAGGAACAAAACAAAAGCATAAAGGAACTCCGCGGCTCATAACCTACGTGTATCGGCATAGTGGGGGCCGTATAACTAGTATATACATGGGGTGAGGAAAGAATTAAACAGTTATTTAGTAAATATTTGCTTTGTTACCTTAACACAGTATGCAGTCATAATATAGAAAGAATGTTTAATCCCAAATGTTTTGCCATCATGGCAAAAAATCTATTAATCGCCCAAAACTTTCAGAGTGCACCAAAAACATTTTTTGTGAGTTCTTCCCACGATATATAGGTTAGTATGCAATTATGATGCCATGGTCCCACTAAATAATGGAAGTGGTGTATCAAAATTGCCTGTTATACAAGTAAGGGCAGTAGAGAGCAGAATACTTATTACGTATATTACATATGTTAGAAAAGTATCCATATTGGGAATCTCAACCACAGCACTACCTACCTGGAGTTTGCATGTTCTCCCTCTGTCTACATGGGTTTCCTCCCACACTCCAAAAACATAATTACATAGTCTGGTTGAAAAAAGACAGATACAAGTCCATCTAGTTCGACCAATGAAGGATGGGGGGTACAATAGTATATCCAAAGTGCATCTAGAGGAATATTGAAACGTTCTTTCAATATTTTTCAATAACAGGGATATTGGTGCTATAAGATCTATGTCTAATGGTATACTGATGACTGCCCACTTCATGGATCTAGAGCAGGGGTCTCCAAACTTTTTAACACTAGGGCCACATTGTAGATTTTATAAGTATTCGGGGGCCGAAAACAGAGTCCCCCCATTATATCAGTATGCATCAGAGTCATTATATGTCCATCAGAGTCCCCCCATTATATCAGTATCCGCCATCAGAGTCCCCCCATTATATCAGTATCCGCCATCAGAGTCCCCCCATTATATCAGTATCCGCCATCAGAGTCCCCCCATTATATCAGTATCCGCCATCAGAGTCCCCCCATTATATCAGTATCCGCCATCAGAGTCCCCCCATTATATCAGTATCCGCCATCAGAGTCCCCCCATTATATCAGTATCCGCCATCAGAGTCCCCCCATTATATCAGTATCCGCCATCAGAGTCCCCCCATTATATCAGTATCCGCCATCAGAGTCCCCCCATTATATCAGTATCCGCCATCAGAGTCCCCCCATTATATCAGTATCCGCCATCAGAGTCCCCCCATTATATCAGTATCCGCCATCAGAGTCCCCCCATTATATCAGTATCCGCCATCAGAGTCCCCCCATTATATCAGTATCCGCCATCAGAGTCCCCCCATTATATCAGTATCCGCCATCAGAGTCCCCCCATTATATCAGTATCCGCCATCAGAGTCCCCCCATTATATCAGTATCCGCCATCAGAGTCCCCCCATTATATCAGTATCCGCCATCAGAGTCCCCCCATTATATCAGTATCCGCCATCAGAGTCCCCCCATTATATCAGTATCCGCCATCAGAGTCTCCCCATTATATCAGTGTCCCCAGCATATTTTTCACCATTATCAGTGTCCCCAACATAGAATTCCACATTATCAGTGTCCCCAACATATATGTCCCCATTATCAGTGCTCCCAGGATAGATATCCCCATTATCAGTGTCCCCAGCATAGATGTCCCCATTATCAGTGTCCCCATTATCAGTGTCCACAGCATAGATGTGCCCATTATCAGTGTCCCCAGCATAGATGTCCCCAGCATAGATATCCCCATTATCAGTGTCCCCAGCATAGATATCCCCATTATCAGTGTCCCCAGCATAGATTTTCCCATTATCAGTCTCCCCAACATAGAATTCCACATTATCAGTGTCCCCAGCATAGATATTCCCATTATCAGTGTCCCCAACATAGAATTCCATATTATCAGTGCTCCCAGCATAGATATCCCCATTATCAGTGTCTCCAGCATAGAAGTCCCCATTATCAGTGTCCCCAGCATAGATGTCACCATACCAATGTCCCCAGCATAGATATGCCCATTGTCAGTGTCTCCAGCAAAGAAGTCCCCATTATCAGTGTCCCCAGCATAGACGTCCCCATTATCAGTGTCCCCATCATAGATGTCCCCATTATCAGTGTCCCCAGCATAGATGTCCCCATTATCAGTGTCCCCAGCATAGATGTCCCCATTATCAATGTCCCCATCATAGATATCCCCATTATCAGTGTCCCCAGCATAGAAGTCCCCATTATCAGTGTCCCCAGCATAGATGTCACCATTATCAATGTCCCCAGCATAGATATGCCCATTATCAGTGTCTCCAGCAAAGAAGTCCCCATTATCAGTGTCCCCAGCATAGATGTCCCCATTATCAGTGTCCCCAGCATAGATGTTCCCATTATCAGTGTCCCCATCATAGATGTTCCCATTATCAGGGTCCCCAGCATAGATGTCCCCATTATCAGTGTCCCCAGCATAGATGTTCCCATTATCAGTGTCCCCAGCATAGATGTTCCCATTATCAGTGTCCCCATCATAGATGTTCCCATTATCAGGGTCCCCAGCATAGATGTCCCCATTATCAGTGTCCCCAGCATAGATGTTCCCATTATCAGTGTCCCCAGCGTAGATGTCCCCAGCATAAATGTCACCATTATCAGTGTCCCCAGCATAGATGTCACCATTATCAGTGTCCCCAGCATAGATGCCCCCAGCATAGATGTCCCCATTATCAGTGTCCCCAGCATAGATGTCCCCATTATCAGTGTCCCCAGCATAGATGTCCCCATTATCAGTGTCCCCAGCATAGAAGTCCCCATTATCAGTGTCCCCAGCATATATGTCCCCATTATCAGTGTCCCCAGCATATATGTCCCCATTATCAGTGTCCCCAGCATAGATATCACCATTATCAGTGTCCCCAGCATAGATGTCACCATTATCAGTGTCCCCACCATAGATGTCACCATTATCAGTGTCCCCAGCATAGATGCCCCCAGCATAGATGTCCCCCATCATCAGTGTCCCCAACATAGATGTCCCCATTATCAGTGTCCCCAGCATAGATATCCCCATTATCAGTGTCACCAACATAGAATTCTACATTATCAATGTTCCCAGCATAGATATGCCCATTATCAGTGTCTCCAGCAAAGAAGTCCTCATTATCAGTGTCCCCAGCATAGATGTCACCATTATCAGTGTCCCCAGCATAAATGTCACCATTATCAGTGTCCCCAGCATAGATGCCCCCAGCATAGATGTCCCCCATCATCAGTGTCCCCAGCATAGATGTCCCCATTATCAGTGTCCCCAGCATAGATGTCACCATTATCAGTGTCCCCAGCATAGATGTCACCATTATCAGTGTCCCCAGCATAGGTTCTCCCAGCATAGATGTCCCTAGCAGAGTCTCCTGTACATGTACAGTATGTGTGCAGATAAATGCCCATTTTACTCTTGCCTGTACAATTTTATTTCTTCACTGTAGGAGCCGACTTCAGCTCTCCTGCACCTTCCGACTCCCGCCCACTGCTGCAAATGCAGGCTGTAAGTTAGAAGGATTCCTAATGAATGTAAACAACAGGCAGGAAGTCGGGAGGACCATGCTGATGATGTTATCTTCGAACCAGCCAATCCTCAGCTTAGCACAGCAGCCAATCCTCTGGCAGCACTGGAGGGTGTGTGGGGAGTGGCTTTTTGTCCTGGACCTGCTAGACATTTACTGCCGATAACAGCAGCTGCTTTTAAAAGCCAGCAGATCGGCAGTGCTGTGTTGGCAGAGTCTCCGGGCAAGCTGGGGGCCGGACAAAAGACACCCGCGGGCCGGATGTGGCCCGCGGGCCGGGGTTTGGAGACCCCTGATCTAGAGGAAGGCAAATAACCCAAAGCAAAGCGTGAACTAATTTGCTCCAGCAGGGGTCACATTTCCTTCCTGATACCCCAAGAGGCAATCGGATATTCCCTGGATCAAGTTTACCTTGCAGTTATATTATGTACATTTAGGTAATAATCCAGGGCACAGTACTCCCCCGCCCACCCTTTTTGTAGTCTCTGGCTCTAATCATGTGTTTCAATAAAAACAAAAACCCCCATTAAAATCCATGCCTCTGGTGCTACCACTGCTCCAAACGTATAGAGTGCCCCCTTGTCATCTATGATGACCTTAGATTGGAGGCTCCATTAAGGCAGGGACTGATGTGAATGTGCAATATATATGTAAACTGGAGTCTTTAACCCATTTTCCCATATTTTAGTTAGGAATAATACTTTGTTGATATACAGTACCAAGTTTTCCCTTAGTAACAGTGTTAACCAAGTTTAACCACGTATCATGTGCAATTTTGCCATACCCACCCCTTTTTTTGTATTCCATTCCAGTATGTCAATTTTTCATAATCTTAGGCATGCTCATATGTTGTCACGTGGTTTTGAATTTTTAAAGCACATGGATTGCAATTTACCCGTTTTTAGCAGGGACTAGCCAAGTCATGATCTGTGTGTAGCCCTCTGTTCAACAGAAGCTGATTATTATTTTAGCTTCTGTCAAACAGACCCACCAGAAAACCACCTTCAATCATTGGCTGCAGTGCTGATTAGTGTAGTTAACATTTGCATATTGTTTATACTGTTTAAATATTGATTTAAATAAAAGCATGATTTTGTGGGTGTGCTTAAGTCATCGTGGTCACCTTATCCCAAACATCAGTCATGTACAGGGGCTTATTGATTTTTGTTGTCGCCCACTGATATAGTAGCGCAGTATTTTTTTATCATCCTATACATGATTCAGAAAATATAGATGATTCATGCATTGGCAATTACAATTGAAGGTAACCATAGACAACCTTGATTTCTGGTAATTTACCTCACAGCTCTTTTGTGCAAAGCGTAAATGTAGGTTATATGATTACTTTGGTGGGCCGAATAAATCATTTGCTTGTTAAGCACATGGTGTGCTGTTATCTTTGCAGGAATGTAATTTCCTAGCACATATTAACATTTTGAAACATATCACTGCTAGGAATGGGTTACAGAGTTTTAAGAAATTATTCTAAATAAGGGCAGGTCTCTGGGATCTGTAATTGTGGCAGATTTTCGCCTATCCATCTATTTTAGCTGTTTTCAAGCACAGTGTTTGTTTAAAGTCTAAATCTTTTCTTAATGCAGTTTGTGTATTAAGATTAAAAAAAATCCCCACTACCTGTCCTAAACACACTTAACATGCCACAGCTTAAGTGCGGTCTCCAGCTCCAGCACTGCTCCCATGGTTTCACAGGAGAAAATGAGGGCACCTGCTGCTGTCAGTCAAACACCTATGAGGAGGGAGTGGGGGCACACACAGCCCAGCATGAGAGCATGCTTACTACAAGGGGCACCCAAAAGAGGGAAGAGCAGACAGCGCTGGCAGCGACTGCCAGAAGAGGAGGTAAGGAATCTATCTTTCCAATATACCTGTAGTTGCACAGAGCAGGTTAAGCCTTGTTTACATGGGTATACTTAAGCATACACCTGTACGAGGGCCATATTTTCCCACACGGGATGCAGAGGTGTTGCGTGCACGGTGTTTAATTCCCCTCCCCCACCCTTTGGCTAATGCCCAATCACTCCCTACATCTGATTGGATACAGGGGCTGGGGCCAACAATTTTCAACAGGCTCCTTTGGCAAAAGTTAATTGAACAATCAACATTTATCAAATTAAGCAGTGTCAAGGCTGTTTGAATTTTGGCCTAGCCAGCAGGAACTAGACAAAATTCAAGCAATGTAGGGCCAGCTGTACTCTTATCATTTTCCATACCAGCTCCCAGGAGCTGCAGGCAGCACTGTGTAACACCAGAGTCTGGTTTCTATTGAACCGGTTTATGCTATCTGACATTCGGCCCAAGGCTTAACCTGCGTAACAAAGATCTGTATCTTTTCCCCTTTTTCTGTCCGCTCATGTAATTTACCCAGTGTCGGCCAACTGCAGTGGAGTGAAGAGAGGACTCTACACTGGCTGGTTATGTCTGGGAGCAGTGACATTGCCCATAGGCTTACTATGTCCTATCCGTTGTTGGTGCTCTCCCCTGCAGCCGTTCCATAGGAGCTGGATCATGTGACCGGACCAGGGAAGCCGCCCCCGCTGGGAGAAGACAATGATTATCGCTAGTGCATGCTATAAGAGAGAGAGAGCGAAAAGAGAATCTGCAAAAGAATCCAGCAGGCTGGTTGTACCCAAGTTGATTTTATTGACTTGGTACGTTCAGCCTGCCCATTAAGGCTCCATGCACACTGGCTGAGAAATCGCTGCTTCTACAGGAGTTTGTGTTCTGCCTGTAGAAGTAGATCAATGTTATCCTATGTGTCCATGCACATTAGGATGATTACAGGCATATTTTGAGCTCAACGTTCAGAGTAGTGCAGCTCTTGTTCTGGGACTATGTCATATGACATCAATGGGGGGGGGGGGGCACGCAGTGTGGCGATTGCGACCTCGCCGTGTTCCTAGGACACGGCCCTCCCGATCTTGGTAAAGACCTGATGACGTGGCTCTTTAACCGTGTGATCAGCTGTGTCCCATTACAGCCGATCACATGTAAATGCGGTGGTACCTTTTATCGGCTCTCCTTGCCTTACAATAAACAGAGTGTGTGGTGAGGAGAGCTGATCAGCGGCATCTCCTCGCAGGGGAAACCAGGACAGGTAACCAGGGCACTGATCATCAGTGGAAAGAAAAGTGAGGGCAGGTCCTATGCTCACTATTTATCAAAAACTGTGCAGGGTGTCACTCCTATCACATTATCCCATTAGTTGCGGACTCCCCAGATGAGCTACGGTCTCCATAGGCAATAACAATACAGAAACCCCCCCCCCCCCGGGGGAAGACAAAGGAAAATGAACCCTCCCGGGATAAAGATGCCAAGGGTGGACCGTGCCGCGAAGAAATGGTTTATTGGTACAAAATTTTGCAATCACATTTGATCTGACTCTCGGATACCCATCACCCATCATTAAAATTAATCAGACAACGTTATCCAAGTAAACACTAAACTGCGTTAGAGAGTGCATGCATGCAATAGTACTCTGGCTGGGCAAACAGCTGGAAATATATTCAGCTAGCTACACAGCAATTAAAGAAGGTCGGCCTATTGAGGATATATGACAGAGTATATTAAATTGGCTAAGCGTTGGGGCTTATCAATGAATGATATCAAGCTTGAATTTCGCAACTCAATGGAATTCAAAGTCCTGTATAAAGAAGCTATCAACGCAGAGCATTCAATGAAATCAAGGACACTTGAGGCCGAGCCTAATAAGCAGGAAGCAAAATAGCATACAGACCAAGTCTAGAATGCTATTTTGGCAATCAGCTGAGCAAAGCGACAGTCACAGAGCAAATTCAGCTAAGTATGAAGCGCCAGCATGTATATAAACATAGGACCATATATCCGCTCACCAGACCCGGTTATGTGAAGGGATCATCTTAGGTTGCAGATATCCTCCTCTCCATTAGATGGGAAGTCAAAATGCAGCTAGCTGCTGTATTTTCAGAGCAGTAAGATATAGCCAGAAATGCTGTCGCCCCCGTCCAGGGGATTCAGAACTTCCGTTGGTATCCAACGTATGGAGGGATGCAGATGTCATTAACAAACCTTCCAGGTTGGTATATCTCGAGTATGGTAGTCTGCTTTTGATGGATGCCTTTCCCGCTGCATTCCTCGCTCAAACGAGCGTATCGAGGGCCGGCTTCATTTATGTGTCAGTAGGAAACAAGCCGATTCCAGCGTAGAGTGCATACGTCCAGTAACGCAGGCAGTCAGTGACGATGTGACGTCACAGCAAGGACTTTTTAACCGACATGTTTAATTGCAAAATTGTGCACCAATAAACCACTTTTTATGCGGCACGGTCCACCCTTGGCATCTTTATCTAGGGGGGTTACATTTTCCTTTGTCTTCCCCCCCGGGGGGGGTTCTTTCTGCACTGTGCCCTGATTACAGTAAAGGGCCAGTCAGTGCCCTATAGTGATGGCAGTTGGTAATGCCAGTCAGTGCCCATTGGTGAGGCCAGTCAGTGCCTATTAGTGATGTTAGTGCTGCCTTTCAGTAATGTCTACCATTGCCAACTATCAGTGCTCACCAGTGCAGCATATTTGTGCCACTTAATCAGTGCAGCCTATTAGTGCCACCTCATCAGCGCACATCAGTGAAGGAAAAAATTACTTATTTACAAAATTTACTGACAGAAACTAAGAAGAACTTATTTTTATTTTATTTTGTAAAAAATAAAAACCCAGCAGTGATTAAATATTGCCAAAAGAAAGCTCTATTTGTGTGAAAAAAATATATAATTTGATGATTTCACTTGGGTATAGTGTTGTATGACCGCGCAATTGTCAATCAAAGTGTTAGAGCGCTGAAAGCTGAATATTGGCCTGGGCAGGAAGGTGGTAAAAGTTACTGGTAAGCAAGTGGTTAAGCTCAGTGTGTATGGAGCCAAACAGTTTGAATCTCGGCCAACAGATTTAGATGGTCTTGAACAAGCAAATTAAAGATAAACTCCTTCTAATGCTGTTTAAGCAGTTACTATAAAGCAGGCCTTAGATGGGCAGAATTAAAAAAAAAAAAAAAATCTCTTTGGAAAAGAAGGTTCTGAGAAAGTTTATTCCTTTTTTTTCTAATCATTATTGGGTCAAATTGACATTTGTTTTCGACTGCAGTGTCGATAAAAATTTGAAGAAACAAGATAAAGTTTTTGCATAAATAAAAGCTGACCACTGTAAGCACACCTTGCAAAATAGATTGGTCTGTTAAAGGAAGTTGAAAAAATAACAGACTTAATGACTAGATCAACAGATGAAAATGAAGAACAAAAGACTCCAAAAAGAAAATAATACAGCCATCACATCGAAGAAATTTTGAGTTGCAATTTAACATTTATTTTCATTTTTTGGCTTCATACCGCTTCACTGTGTGTATTTAAATAGAGCTGAACATGTTGTTAATTTTATCTTTATCAAATTTTTAAAGATGTATTTTTAAAGCTTGTTAAGTAACCTAATTGTTCTTACCAGATTTCTGATGAGGAGATAGAAAGGATTATGTCTGGTCAAGAGTTTGAGGAAGAAGCCAACACATCATGGAGTAACAACGGAGATAGTGACCACAGTTCTCCAGGCAATGTAGTGTCTGAAAGTAACCAGCCTTCTCCAGTGTCCACACCTTCCTCCAGGTAGATGCACTAAACTTTCATACTCTCTGAAAAATAAAAAATAAACATCATTGCATTCTATGTTGGCATTTGAAACTGGTAGTGCTGACATTTAGTATCTCTTATTTCAGTAGATCAGTGGAACTAAATGGATTTGGTTCTCTTCGGGACCAGTATTTGGGCACTCCTGCACCAACGCACTATCAATACCTACCTCACCTATTTAGCTGCTCCACTCATTCTGCTATAATACCATCCCAAACCCGAAGTCTGGACCCTCAGTCGCACACCCTCATCAATCAGCTACTGGCTGCAGAAGACATGGAACCACTAAATACCCCTATGCTGATCGAAGATGGGTAAGTTAGCTATGTACCCTAAAGTGGAATGTTTACAGGGAATTACTTTTTTATCAAAGAAAATCAAATTTTTTTAATCAAAGAAAAACATATACAGTTCACTGTCAAGACCGCTGGACTTTTTTTTTTTGCATGGGAGCCGCTTTGTATGTCACAGGGCCACTATAGCGTGCTAAATGCCACAGAGAGAGCCGCCCGTGATTGCTCCTCCAGAGAGACAGAACGGCGGGGTTCCATGTAAACAACCATACTGTTGTGCTGTCAGACATGGACACTGTGATCTAGTGTTTCTGCTAATCAGGAACACAAATCAATCAGTGTCCATGCAGTGAGCCCCCCACAGTAAGAAAGCACAATTGAGTAATACACTTAACCCTTTGATCACCCATGATGTTAACCCCTCCATGCCAGTGTAATTTATATAGTGTCTGTGCATATTTTTAGCACTGACCACACTGTATTAACCCCTTCCATACAGGGCATTTTCACCCCCTTCCTGCCCAGACCAATTTTTCGTTTTCAGCGCTGTTGCACTTTGAATGACAATTGCGCAGTCAGGCAACACTGTACCCAAATTAAATCGTTATGTTTTTTTCCCCACACAAATAGAGATTTCTTTTAGTGGTATTTGATCATCTCTGCGGTTTTTATTTTTTGCGCTATAAACAAAAAAAAAAAAAACACAATATTTTTTCCTTTTTATTTAATACATATCACAATATTTTTTTTAAAAAACGTTTTTTCCCCTCAGTTTAGACCGATATGTTTTCTACGTATTTTTGGTAAAAAAAAAAACCCGCAATATTCGAATATTGATTGGTTTGCGCAAAAGTTATAGCGTCTACAAAATAGGTGATAGATTTATGGCATTTTTTTTTTTTTTTTTTTTACTAGTAATGGCGGCGATCTGCGTTTTTTTTTTTGTGACGTTGCGGCGGACATATTGGACACTTTTGACACGTTTTTGGGACCATTCACATTTACACAGCGATTAGTGCTATAAAACTGCACTGATTACTGTGTTAATGTGACTGGCAGGGAAGGGGTTAACACTAGGGGGCGCTGAAGGGGTTAAAATGTGTCCTAAAGTATGTTCTACTTTAGGGGGAGGAGATCGATGTGTGTTCCTCTGTACTGGGAACACACATCGATCTCCTCACCGCTGACAGGAGGTGGATCTGTGTGTTTACACACACAGATCCACACTCCTGACGTGATTGTCAGAAATCGCGTGTGCCCGGCGGCAATCGCAGCCCTAGAACGCCGTGAAGACAGGACGTTGTGCAACGTCCAGTCTCATCGGCGAGGGGATGACCATAACGTCATTCCCCTATGGCCAGGTAAGGAAGGGGTTAATGTCACCGGTTCCCAAAAAGGTGTTTGATCTGTTCGCTGCAATGTTGCAGTCCTGCCAAAAATCACTGACCATTACAAGGAAGTAAAAAATAAATAAAAAGGCCATAAATATATCCCCTGTTTTGTAGACACTATAGCTTTTTTACCAAAAATATGTAGCAGAATACAAATTGGGCTAAACTGATGAAGAAATTCGATTTTTTTTATTTAATTGTATTGGATGTGTTTTATAGCAGGAAGTAAAACATATAGTTTATTTCACTTTCAGGCCCCATTCACACCTGTAGTAGCGGGAGAGCATATATTTTGGTTAGTTTTTCCAGTTAGACGCATTGGGCAGCCCATTTATTTCAATGGGCTGCACTACACAAGACAAAGTAGCTCATGGGACATTTTGCCATGGTGCAAGTTGCACTTTTTTACTGCCTGTTTTGATGCATTTGTCACCTGTTTTTTGTCAACTGTAAACAACCCTGGTTCAGGAGCAATTGACAAGCATTTACAAGCTGTTACAGGGGTTTGGCGTTTCAAATGCCTCTGAACATTCATCCTGAACGCATTTTTTTGCTTTCCAAAAAATGCTTCTAAAGTCATACTTAAATAGTGCCCGATTTATGAAAATGGTGTTCAAACCACACATGTAAGTTATCACCACGATTATTTGAGCGAGAGCAATAATTCTAGCCAGCGGCGGTGCGTCCATAAAGGGTGCAGGAGCTCAGCCCCCCTCTCGTCACCGCTCTAATTACCATAGATAGATTCAGGCATTGACTGAATCTATCTATGGTCACTGCTGATGCCCCTATTCAGGTGTCTGGTTCCTTTTCGGGCACCTAAATTACAGCGGTGGGGGTGTTTTTTGGATTCACCCGATTAGAGCCATAGGCTCTAAGGCCGCGTACACACGATCGGACCAAATCGATCATGTGTATGGCCCATCGGACCGTTGTCCATCGGACCAAAGTTTTAAAACTTGCTTTAAAATCGGTCCGATGGACGCCTGACCATCGAACCAAAACGATGGTTAGTACGCAAAAGCATCAGACCAAAAACCCGCGCATGCTCAGAATCAAGTCGACGCATTCTTGGAAGCATTGAACTTCGTTTTTTCAGCACGTCATTGTGTTCTATGTCACCGCGTTCTGACCTGATCGGATTTTGGACTGATGGTGTGTACGCACATCAGACCATCAGGCCACTTCAGCGGTGACCCGATGAAAACGGTCCGTCGGACCATTCTCATCGGACCGGTCTGATCGTGTGTACGCGGCCTAATAGGCGCCCAAAAATGTGAGAAGCAGGCGCATTGCTGTGTGCTCGCTTCTCATTCCACTGTATGTTAGGAAAGGGAAGGAATTCCCTTTCCTAACATTGAACAGTGCCTCAGCCAATCAGGTGCACCGGCTCTGTGTTACCTGTCACCTGATTGGCCGAAACGACAGGCGCTGTGATTGGATGCCTATTAGGCGTCCAATCAAAGCAGAGGAGGAGCGAGCGGGAGAAGACATCTGGGTCGGGGAAGATGGAGGACACCGATTGCCGCCGCCACCTGCTGCCCACCCGAGACAAGGTAAGTGCCAGGCACACGACAGGTGGGTGGGGGGCACAATGGCAGCACTTGGGGCACAGTCTGAGCATTTGATGGGCACCATGGCTGCTTTAGGGGCACAGTGGCTGCATTTGGTATAGTGGCTGCGATTGATGTTTTTTTTCCACACAATTTTGCAGTTTGTTCGCTTGTACGACCGCTGCGCAAATATGTGACAGGAAGTATTGCAACAACCTCCATTTCATTCTCTAGGGTGTTAGGACCCCCAAAGTAATTTTCTAGCAAAAAAAAAACTTTCTAACTTGTAAACACCAAATCTCAAAACAAGGCTCAGGGCTGAAGTGGTTAACCATGTAACCATATTGGTTACATGGTTAATGTAGAGGTGCTTCTCTTCTCTTTTATACTCATTTGTGACGTGACGCTACTTGTACATCGCTTGTTTATCCAGTCAAAAATATATAAACAATAATTGCTGGTCTTGCAAAACACTCTCAAACCAAGTTACTCTCAACCTAAGGTTTTACTGTATTATATTTTGTAAGACATAAACAAAAGGCATTTTATACCAGCACTGTGGACATAATACAATTGCTCCACATGGTGGCGCTGATGGAAGCATATACATATTATTGTGTCAGTTTCTCATTCATTTCACTATTGCTTTCCTTTTAGGGAGATGAGTTTTTGTTTTCCTTTGCTCTAGGGCCCAATGCATTTTTGCTTGAAAATATTACATTTTTCAAACACATTTGTACATGTGTAGTATCAAGTTACAACATGCTGTTGTACATATATAACGTGTTGTTTTTTTTGTTTGCTGATCTAATGCAGGTTGGATGCTGGTTTTCCAGCATGCCCATTCAACAGAAGCTGGTCTTCTGTAAAACAGAGAGCTGTATATATGGGCTGAATTTGTCTGGTTTCTGCAGCACTTGCTAATTTCAGACAATTTTCAGCTTGTGTGAACAAGGCTAGTTGGGAGACAGCTTGAGACCTTTAATTATTTTAGGAACACTAAAAACAGGAATTGGCAGAATGGCTTCCTATCAATGGGTTTATAGAGTTATCTTAAAGTGTTACCGAAGTCAGTTTTTGTTTTCTTATTATTAAAACAACAAAAATGTTTTACTTGCCTGCTCTGTGCAGTGGTATTGCAAATAGTGGCCCAATCTTCCACTTCTAGGATCCCCAGCGGCGATCTTGGCTCCTCCTCTTCTTTTTATGACCCCCATAGCCAGCTGCTTACTATGGTCAGAGCATAGTTTGCGCTCCCGACCTGTGTGTCTATGGAGCCGCGCTTCATAGACTTACACAGCGAGACTTAGGTCCACCCCCTACTTCCTCTTCACTGCTTTTGATTGACAACAGCAAGAGCTAATGGCTACTGCTGCTTCTCGAATGCTGCGTGAAGAGGAAGAAAGGGGAGAAAAGATGCAGCCATGCACAGAGCTGATCTCTTCTCCCCCTCTCTTACTCTTTACATAGGAGAAGGGGGGCACAGGGAGTTTGAAAATGCATTACCATAAAAAAACGGTTTTAACGTCTAGTAACACTTTAGGCACAAGGATGCTTGATGGATTACTTTCAGACTTATATTGTACAATCTATTATGTATATCCAAAATAGACTGTTAGGCTGCATTCACACCTTAGCGCGGCGTTTGTACCGCGATTTGCCGCGACAAAACGCGCCACTTTTAACCTTGTTTAACAGTTCATTGTCAGCTAAGCCCGAACGCCGAACAACGAAGCCGTCTGGAAAAAAAAGGTCCAGGGCTTGTTTTGAGCTTCAGGCGTTCGGCGTTTCGGCGTTCGGCGTGGAGATGTGAACCATCTCCATAGAGAACAATGTTAAATCACCCCTCCAGCGTATTTTAGGCTGCAATAGCGTCGGGCTTCAGGCGACAAAACGCCTAGGTGTGAGTGGAGCCTTAAGAATTTACTGTGGTAGAAAAACTTTGGTCCGTTCTGCCCCCTTGCTGTGAGCGACGGGTTATTTACATATCTCATGCACTAGCTTGGAGACCGGCATTATTTTTCAATTCCCACCCCCACTCCTTTTCTGAAGTCATGTGGTTACTTTTCTGGATTTTGACTGGATGTTAGGGATCATAGCAGAATTTAGTGTAATCAATACATAGGACAAAATGCATGTTGACAAGGGGAGTGTAAAGGAGGGCGGGGCAGTCTACTGACATCACGACTCCACCCACCGAGCTCCAGACAACAGACCCACCCACAGAATCTGCAGTTTTTCAGTTCTTATAACAGACAGAGGAGAGACATTTGACAGGTAAGGATACATGCAGGAGGCATCTATATCCTAATAGATCCTTACCATGGCAGTAGTTTAGAAAGGATGAGAGTGGGTTTACATCCACTTTTGCATGTGTATTGCCTTTCTGCTTGTTTTAATGTAGTAAGAATGAATGTGCGATGCCTTCTGCTGGTGAAAACTGGTATTGTAGAAAACGTATCGATATATAAATAGAATGCAGGTTCATATACCATTGTTTAAATGGTCATACATCAGTCTGCTGATCACATTAAGGATGGGGCTGGGGCTAATTGCCTTTAAATTATGAATTTCTTTTTACTTTCCTTTAAAATAAAAAGTACTTACAAGGGACAAGAACTTGCACATTCATTGAGCAAGACATCAAGACCAGCAATCAATTCTCATCAATAAAAAAATATGTTGCAAATAACAAACAATGTATCAGATGATTTTGGCTTTAAGATTTTGTGATTATAGCCCTCCATCTTGACATCTTTGTCTGTCTTTCTCTTATACAGGTACAAAGTAACACAATCTGAGCTGTTTGCTCTTTTGTGTCGGCTTGCAGACGAACTCTTGTTCCGTCAGATTACATGGGTGAAGAAGCTGCCATTTTTTTGTGACCTTTCCATTAAAGATTACACATGCCTATTGAGTACGACTTGGCAAGAGTTAATTCTTCTGTCTTCGCTGATAACTTACAACAAGCAAATCTTTGGGGATCTAGCTGATGTCACCTCCAAATACTCGCCTTCAGAAGCAGAGCTTCATAGGTTAGTTTCCAAAGGATATCACTGTTAAATTGTGCCCATATATCAAGACCTAAAATCATATTTAGTATATGTCGTAGAGTCCTTTCACACGGAGCAGACCGTTTTTCGTGTGAGGATTTCCTCTGTTTTAACTACTGCAGCATCTTTGAATCTGGGAGGTGGTAACACTAATAAAAGCATTAGCCAAATAAGCCCAGGAGGGCTTGGTACACTGACAAAGCCTTGGACACTTCCAGTCCAGCTGGACTTAATTGGGTCCTGTTATCTCTGCACTGGTATGTTGCATAACACCGCGCTGCTAATCGAAGTATTTTAAAGCAGCTGACACGGCTGTGAAATAAAGCAAAAATGAAAAAAAGTGTATATAAAGTGTCGCGCTAAACAAACATAGAAGCTGCATATAGTGACATATAAATGCAACACATGATAAGCAATACAGGAGTGAAAATTATATACTAATTAGTGCACCAAGTGTAAAAGTCCACACAGTGAGTGAAAAAATACAAGTCCACTGGAATACTGGGTAAAAGTATAGTAACAATATAAAATGTTGATAATCTCGGTTTAAATGTTGTTAAAACTCCAGAGTGAAAACCCTCCACCGATAATGATGCAGGCTTACCAGAATTATCAGACTCAAGCAAACATATGTTTCATGAGTCAGAAAGGCTTGTAATAAAGACTGTGTTGTTAGAATCTCTCCAGGAACAAAGAAGGCAGCCACTAATATCCAGACCATCACATGTACCATGGACAACTTGAAGGCATACAGCTGATTCTCAACAATACTCGTGGTCACAAATACAGAAAGGGAAGAAGAAAGAGCAACATAGTGCAATACTGTAAACAAACTTGAATTTTAATGGGCAGATGCACTTACATATGAAGCAGTACACAGCGCATGTAAATACAGATGGCGGCAGTAGAGTCGTCCCGACGCGTTTCATCAGGACGACTCGACGGGTCCCCCCTTGACAACGTGTATTATCACGAACTGCGTCGGGACGACTCTACTGCCGCCATCTGTAATTACATGCGCTGTGTACTGCTTCATATCTAAGTGCATCTGCCCATTAAAATTCAAGTTTGTTTACAGTATTGCACTATGTTGCTCTTTCTTCTTCCCTTTCTTTATTTGTGACCACGAGTATTGTTGAGAATCAGCTGTATGCCTTCAAGTTGTCCATGGTACATGTGATGGTCTGGATATTAGTGGCTGCCTTCTTTGTTCCTGGAGAGATTCTAACGACACCCGTCTTTATTACAAGCCTTTCTGACTCATGAAACATATGTTTGCTTGAGTCTGATAATTCTGGTAAGCCTGCATCATGGAGGGTTTTCACTCTGGAGTTTTAACAACATTTATAATAATAAAGGAGAAGACCTGCGCTTAGGATGAGAGAATTGGGGTATGAGAGTGTGCAACTGCAGCCCCCCCTAAATATAGCTCCCCTAAAAGAGTATAGTAAGGAGATTAAACAGGGTGTGGGGGTCGTGGCGCTGTTGCTGGTAGGTTGTATTATTGAGCCGGTATTCACCCTTCCAGGTTTAAATGTTAGGCTCTGTTAGGGCAACTGTCCCTTGGTGTATAATATAGAGGTGGTCACCCTTGGCAGGGTAGATCTAAGTATACAAGAATAGTGGTGGTAATCTCTAACAACCTCAACTGTTTGTATGTACTATGTACATACAAACAGTATAATAAACAAGATCAGAGGTCTAAAAAATATATATATATATATGAATGATTTGGAGTTCAGTTGTTTCTTTTGTTATTCTGAAGAAATCTATGTGTGTTTGCCTGTGCTTCAGAATAACAAAAGAAACAACTGAACTCCAAATCATCCATACCAAGGACATACCTCAGGAACCCAGGAGACATATCGGGAGAAAAGGTCACGGTACGAAGGAGCAGCTGTCCGTCTGACACGCACTCTACCCCAGCAGGGGTGATTGCCTCTGGTGAGTGGGGACCCATAAGGGGGAGCACCGGGACCACAGCGAGCAACACCAGTTGTACAGTTTAAAGACCACCTACCTAGCTAGGTGCACCCTGACCCTCACATCACTTTAACCTACCAGCCTGTTACTTTTGTCATATGGACTCCTGCACGTTAATTATTTCATATAATTTTTTCATATATATATATATTTTTTAGACCTCTGATCTTGTTTATTATACTGTTTGTATGTACATAGTAGTTGGTTTATAAGGCTTACTCCTGTTATATTTATACTGAGCCATGTATTATGTATTATTGTAGATCACTATTAGTACATATGCCACTGAGTACCAGGAGCATCACTGCCTCTAGAGGTTGTTAGAGATTACCACCACTATTCTTGTATACTTAGATCTACCCTGCCAAGGGTGACCACCTCTATATTATACACCAAGGGACAGTTGCCCTAACAGAGCCTAACATTTAACAACATTTGACCCGAGATTATCAACATTTCCTATTGGAACTATACTTTTACCCAGTATTCCAGTGGACTTGTATTTTTTCACTCACTGTGTGGACTTTTACACTTGGTGCACTAATTAGTATACCATTTTCACTCCTGTATTGATTATCATGTGTTGCATTTATATGTCACTATATGCAGCTTCTATGTTTGTTTAGCGCGACACTTTATATACACTGTTATCTCTGCACTGTTGAGTGTCTGGAAGCCGGCTTCAGGGAGCTTCAATTGGAAATATTGTATGCCTTGGGTGAAGCCAGGTAGAAGCACCCACAGATATATGTGAGTGGGAGTCTTTTTTCCTTTCTCCAATCGGTTGGTGGAAAGAAATTGCTCTTAATTTTCATTAGGGGTCAGATTTGCCCCTATCCATTTTTTGCTAGAGGCCATTGTTTCTCAATCCTTAATTCATACTTCATACAGGGTGTAACGGAGACAATTCCGACTGTCGAGCCACTCTTGTGTCCTTGGGAATTAAATTTGCTCTCAGCGTTTCTTGCAGAGGCCACCTTTTGGTGTCTTTTTGCACCTTTTGAACCAATTGTTAGTCCTTGACTCGGAAGGTGGCTTCTTTGGTTACCATCACCTCAGCAAGTGGAGTTGTCAGAGCTGACGGCTCTCTCATGCAGGGAGCTGTTCTTGGTCTTGTATCATGATAAGGTGATGTTGCATCCTTATACATCTTTATTGCCTAGCGTGGTTTCTAGTTTTCACTTGAATCAAGACAGTCTTGCCTTCTTTTATAATGCTCAGTTGGCAGGAGTAAGATAGCTGCATACTCTGGAGGTGGGTCAGGCGGTCAGGATTTACTTGAATTGTCAACGCAGGTCAGAAATCCTGGTTTGTGCTGCCAGAAGAGCCCAGGAAGGGAAGAAGGCATCCAAGTTAACATTTTTTTTTCATTGGATCTGCCAGTTAGTCAAACCTATGGCTTGAAAGGGCACCCCTTTTAGTGAGAGCGCTTATTACCACCTGGTAACGAGGGCATCCTAGGCCATCTGCAATCAGGGGTCATTGGCTCTGGTTTTTAAGGCCACTACATGGTCTTTGTTGCATACATTCACAGGATTTTACCAGATGGATGTCAATGCCATGGAGGATACTGGCTTGACCTCAGTATATTACGGGTGGCAGAATAAGTTTTTCTCAGATGGCAGTTTCTGTGATTGTGTCTCCCTCCCCTCAGGAGCATTGCTTTAGGACATCCCACATAGTAATTATTCAGGCTGCTTGGTGTCCCATGATGTACGATAAAGAAAATTGGATTTTTCCTACAGCTTACCTGTAAAATCCTTTTCTTGGAGTACATCACAGGACCCAGAGGTCCCTCCCCTTTTTTGGGGATATTCATTACAAAACTGAGGTACTTCCTGTGTACGAGGGGTTATATAGGAGAGGACTTCCTGTTTGAATGATCTGCCTGTGTCCATTCACCTATAGGTGTCGTATAACTCGCATTGTAATTATTATGGCTGCTTTGTGTCCCGTGATGTACTCAAATGATTTTACAGGTAAGCTGTAGGAAAAATCCAATTTTTCTGGCACCCAAATGCATTATTTTAAATTTTTCAAAATTGAACCTTATTTGCCACCCCATTAATCTGTTTAGATCTTCTTGCAAAGTTTCCACATCCTGCATAGACGTTATTTCCCTGCTTAGCTTGGTATCGTTCGCATATACTGAGATTGAGCTGTTTATCCCATTCTCCAGATTGTTTATGAATAAATTAAATAGGTTTGGTCCCAGGACAGAACCCTGGGTGTGTGTGTATGTACTGTATATTACTCATCAATGTTTTTGCACTTATTTTAACTGACTGCAGCTTACAGCACAAATGAATCTCTTTACATACTTACAATATGATTGTGTCCCTCTGTTTGGCTTTGGCACATGGCTGTATTTTTGGATGGAAGTCTGAATAATACAACTTTGTTGTAACGTATTTGTTATGCCTAAAGTTACAATATTTAACATAATACATAGGATGGCAGATGCTCACGCCATATTACCCTTGATGTTACCTCAACCATTCCCCTAAAGTTCAGCTATCACATTTATGTAATATGACTTTACTACAGTGATCTTTGACCATTGTGGCATAAATTAACAGAAATGAGCACAGGGTTTTTGTATTAGGGGTACCAGCCTGTCACTAAATCTGCTCTTATCTGTTTTTCTGAGTATGTAATATGGAAACCGATTTATGATGTGTGTTTTTCATAATCAGCCTCTTATCAGGCGCCAGATTAGGTTGTGATTTAAGGTTGGTTTTGTGTTCACGCACAGCTGCACCAGCCTCTAGCCAGCTCCAGAAAGCCACTAACAAGCTTACATGCCAAGTAGTTATCTGAAGCTCGTTATTTCAGGCTCATCTTCTACTCCTCCAACCCATAATTCCTGGGGAACACCTTCATTGGTTAGTGGCACCATTTTTAAGAGGCAGGAAAATTCTTACTTTCAGGAAAGGTTTGCTCTGCTGTGAACTTTATTTATTTTTTTCAAACGCCGTTATCTAAAGCTATGATTTGTTAATTCCGGTCATCTCTGTGCTTAGCGAGAATGAAAAAAGAAAATGTTATTTACAGGAAAAAATAAAAGAAGCACTGGGCTAAAGTGAAAGCTCACCTTTTCACCCCTGAAATTTGAGAAAGCATTCCATGTACATTTGCATTCTATCATGCGGTTACTTTATTTTTAACCTTTATTTCCCCCAAAAAAAAAGTTAGAGAAGAAATACAACCTTGTTAGTTTATTATTTTGTTGTCTGTGAGTCCCGTTGAGGCGATACCCTTCACTTTCTGTCCTGGAGATGTCGTAGGAAATCTCTGCATGTGAGGGAGAAATCCTCTCTTTGACAGGTGGAAAATTGCCTTCCATCACTTGTTTTGGTGTCAAATACAAGATGCTGGATATACCGTCACTTTCTATCTCAGTGATTATGGTCACTATGACAAAAAGAGCAGCTTGATCTTCGTACCTACCTAGGGACATAGAAAGCAATATAAACTTGATGGGGTTTAAGTTTCACTCTCTCAATCAACTTTGACTATTTTTAATCCTTATTAGTAAGTGGATAAGAAAGTATAACATATTTATTTGTTTTAACCTTTTTTGTACATGTATTAAAGCGGATCTCCACCCTAAAGTGAAGATCCGCTGATCGGAACCCTCCCCCCCTCCGGTGTCACATTTGACACCTTTCAGGGGGGAGGGGGGTGCAGATACCTGTCTAAAGACAGGTATCCGCACCCACTTCCGGCCCGCAGTCTCGGGCAAAAGACGGGCTTTTCCCGTTGTGTGCTGGGAACTCTCAGCTCCCAGCACACAGCGGGAGCCAATCGCGGGCGCAGCGCGACTCGCGCATGCGCCGTAGGGAACCGGGCAGTGAAGCCGGAGCGCTTCACTTCCTGGTTCCCTCGCCGTGGATGGAGGGGGGAGCAGCAGGGTGACGAGCGATCGCTCATCCTCTGCTGCGGACGCCGCTGGACTCCAGGACAGGTAAGTGTCCTAATATTAAAAGTCAGCAGCTGCAGTATTTGTTGCTGCTGGCTTTTAATATTTATTTTTGGTGAACTATCCGCTTTAAGTTACTTCCTGGTCCTGGCATCCTAGGAGTCTTCAGGAGGGGAAGAGGGGCTTTCTCAGTTAAGCACACCCTTCTGCCTGAGCTAAAGTCAGATGGATTCCAGGAAGTACATGCTACATGAATCATTTGCCCTTAATCAAGAAGGCCACAGCCCAAAATGCCAGGGTGTGTTTTTCAAAGTAATTTCTTAGCAAAATAAAGTATGGAGACATGGATGAATGGGGGCGTTTCCTTTCAATTTTAATGAATTAAACAGCGTTTTTGCTTTGTGGTTCTCAGATGTAGTGTAGTTCCATTTTAAAGAAGAACTTCACTCCTGGGACATTCTTGGTCATGCAGGGCCATCTTTACTTATGTCTTGTGGACTCAGCAGAGGCCAGTAGCACAACTTCACTCCTTGGACATTCTTGGCCATGTGTCTCTTAGTAGAGTAGTAATATAATTAGAATTATGATAATGTAAAAAAAAATAAAAATACATACAAATATTTTATCTTTAGCTCTAAATAACTGAATGCAGAACTGTTAACTATCAGTAGATTTGCTTGATTAACAGTAAACATATAGTTGGCCAAAAAAATATGTCTATGATGTTAAGGGTGCATTCACACAGGGCGCTTTACTGTGGGCCCACGTGCAGGTCCATGTTTCCCTGGCACAGGGAAGCACACGTGTTGCATGCATCCCTGTGCTGGTGTAACATTCATTTTCATAAGGCCATGTGGCTGCATGGACAAGCAGCTGTGTCCTAATATGACATGTGGGTGCAAGTCTCTGAATACATACAGTGTGCGTTCTGGGACCCTCATCTGCCTGTCATATTGGGACACCATGACTAGTAGGGATAAGCCCAACACCCCCCCATTCGGTTCACACCAGAACATTCGAACGGACCAATCGTTCGCGCAAACTTTAGGACCCCTGTTGAAGTCTATGGGACTCGAACGTTCGAAATCAAAAGTGCTAATTTTAAAGGCTAATATGCAAGTTATTGTCGCAAAACTGGTTTGGGGACCCGGGTCTTGCCCAAAGGAACATGTATCAATGAAAAAAAAAAAGTTTTAAAAACATATTTTTTCAGGAGCAGTGATTTTAATGATCCTTAAAGTAAAAAGAAAATTAAAAAATTCCTTTAAATATTGTACCTGCGGTGTGTCTATAGTATGCCTGTGAAGTGGCACGTGTTTAGAACTGTCCCTGCACAAAATGGCATTACTCTAAGAAAAAAAGTCCACTTTAATGTAATGTCTGATCCCTGCAATATGGATGAAAATCATTGAGAAAAATAGCATGGGTTTACCCCCTCCCCCCAGGTCATTAAAAGCCCCTTTGGCCCTATATACTTGGAACAGCAGTTTACAGGCAGTGTAAGACAGTATATCTCCAGCCAAAAAATCTATTTATAAGCTTTTTGGAAAACATAGAGAAGGGTTATCACCCCTGTAACATTTGTTTTGCTGTCTGTGCGCATCTGTTCAGAAGATTACACATCACTTTCTGTCCCAATGACAAATGTTTATTTTTATTTTTTTATGAAACAAGAATTGGTGATAAAGCATCAGTGGACAGGAGACACCTCTTACAGAAGAGAATTTCCCTTCCTAGGGGTAGATTTCCTCTCACTTCCTGTTTGCAAGTAGGAGCCGTTTGTAAGTTGGATGTTTGAAAATAGGGGCCTGCAGAAATTTGGGCCCTAGGTGTTGGTGTTGCCACAACACTGTAAGCCCTCACAGTTAGTCTTGGTGGGTGCTGGAATGCCCTGCTGTGAACTATTTTAATATCAAGAATTGTAATTACATGCCATTGTTGAACAGTGGTAGAAAAATTGGGCCTTTGGTGCTGGTGCCACAACACTGTAAGTCCACACAGTTACCCTTGGTGGGCGCAGGAATGGGGCCTGCTGTTAAATAGTAGATCAAGAATTTTAATTACTTGCCCCTGTTAAACAGGGGCAGAAAAATGGGGCCTTAGGCACTGGTTCCACAACACAGCAACCCTTCACAGATACTCTAGTTGGAGCACACTAATGAGCCCTGCTGCAAAGTATTGCTTTTGAAAAATTGTAATTAAACGCCTTGATAAACAGGGGCAGAAAAATTGTGCCTTAGACACTGGCGTTGGGGCCACAACACTGCAACCCTCACAGATACTCTAGTTGGAGCTAATACTCTATGGTATTAATATGAGAACACCAGCAAATGTATTCACGCAGCTTTAGGTGCACACTGTGCAGAGGTGACCGTACACCAAGTGAAAATACTTGCTGATCAGCCACTGCCTGTGGTATTAATATGACAACAGCAATTGTATTCACATGGCTTTAGGTGCACACTGTGCAGAGGACACAGTACACCAAGTGAAAATACTTGCTGATCAGCCACTGCCTGTGGTATTTTAATATGAGAACTGCAGCAATTGTATTCATGTAGATTTAGGTGCATACTGTGCAGAGGACACAGTACACCAAGTGAAAAAAGCTAGCACAATCACCTGCCTTGCCTGTCAGTATATTAGGAAGAGCGGATCTAGCTAAACTCAATACAGTGTATACATACATACATATATGTATATATATATATATATATATATATTTTTTTTTTTTATATATATATATATATATATATATACACAACACCTGGGATGCATAAATATCCTCTATACACTGTAACTCTAACTGACTAGCCTGCCTGCCTGCCTGCTAGCTCGATCTAACGCAAAAAAATGACACTATCTCTCTGTCTCTTTGTCTTAACCACTGCAACACACTACACAAGGCTGACTTCCAGGCGGCCTTATATAGTGTGGGGCGTGTACTAAACCCCTCGAGCCATAATTGGCCAAAGCCACCCTGGCTTTGGCCAATTATGGCTCTCTGTTTTTTGCACACTGTGTACTGTACTGTGAATTATGTGCCGTGACACACCACTCCAATTTGGCGCGAACAGCCCATAACATTCGTAATTCGACGAACGATCGAACACACTAGGGATTAGCTCCAGCGTGTTCGCACACTCCACGTGCAGAGCCCGCCAGAATGTCTCACTGCCTGTGATTAGCGTAGCGCAGTGCCGACATTATGGTGGGCTCTGCATGTGGAATGTGCGAACATGTCGGAGCTCATCCCTAACAGTGACTGTGTCTGTGGAGGCATGTTCCCTAAAACAAATGAATAGGATCCCGGCACGGCAACCTGCAAGGGGCCCAGGGTAAATCCCCCGTGTGAGTGGACCCTAAGGCAGTGCATACAATATGCAGTTTTCTTTCCTTTAACCATGGTGAAATCCTTGCAGCTGCGCTATTGTAGTCTGACAGTGGAAGGTTTCCCAGCTGTCAGAGTATAATAATCACTGCTAGGAGCTATAGCCGGCAATGACTGAACAAAAAAAAAATGACAGGCTAGTTGTACTGAAGTCAATCGATGGATTGACTTCAAGACAGCTAGCCTGTCCATAGATGGATCAAAATTCAGCCAGTTCCTACTGAACCAGCCAAATTTTAATCCGTCTTTGACCGGCTGAAAGTGATTGTAAAGCAATAACAAACATGTCATACTTGCCTCCTCTGAGCAAGGGTTTTGCACAGAGTAGTCCCAATCCTCCTCTTCTGGTGTCCCCCGTGATGCTCCTGGCTGCTCCTTATCTCAAGTGCCCCCATAGAGAGCCTCTTTCCATGGGGACACTCATGCAGGCGCGCTCCTGAGTCCTGCTGCTGCGTCCATTGACACAGACAACAGGACTCTGCCCTGCCCCGCCAATGGCTCCTGGAATGATTGGGCTCAGGTAAGAAAAAGAGGAGGATTGGGGGGGGGGGGGGCAACACAAAAGGTTTTTAACCTTAATGCTTTACAACCCCTTTAAGAAAGATATTTCATTTTCAGAATGAAATATAAAAACCTGGTCCACATTGCTTGCTTATAGACCAAGGTCTATTTGTATAAACAGTTGCACAATACGGACAGGTATTAAAATAAAGACTGCATGTATTCAGACTGAGCAAGGTTTTGGATCTGCAGGGGCATGTAGGACTGGCTCCCTTGCAGCAGTAGGCATTTTTGCTTTATAAACATATATCATATGGCTTTACTATCTAGTGTTTACCCACACTTTGAGACTGAGGTTAACCACAAGAAAGACTTCTGTATTGCATATTATTTGTAATACTTTTTTTCATTTATTTTTATGTCTAAATGTAGCTAAAATTGAAAGAAAATTGTAATTAAAGTGGTTGTTATGCCACTGATATAAAATCCTTCCGTATAAAAACTATGCCAATCCAGTAGCTCCTGGCATTCACGTGACTCTTCGGCTCTCTCCTCTGCCTGGCTGACGGCTCCAGCGGGTGGGGCTGAGCACTCCTGCTAATGTCAGCCGGGGAGGAGGCTGAAGAGAGAGAGTTGAGGAGAGACGTGATTGCTGGAAGCCACTGTGATCTAGGTACAGTTCGGCATGGTCTTTATATAACACAGGGACGCTTATTGTTATATTACAGATTGGATGGGATGATTTTATATTTGATATGAGAGAGAGCAGCATGTCTTATTAATATAGTTAGAGAATCAAATGTGGCAGAATGGGGTGAGCCATATTTTTTTTTTCTTTTTTAACCAATGCCTACTGTATACATTTTTGTTTTACTGTACAAGAAACACACATATAATGCAACCAATTAATATTATTTTCCTATTGAGAAATACAAAAGGAAAGCTAAACCATGCTGGATTTGGTTAAATTCAGCCCTATTTTTCTACTTCGCTATCCTTTTTATAATTCAGGTTCTGGTCATAACTGAAACAAAATGCTTTTCACATACTGACTGAATTATTCCTCTGAGACTTAATAACTTCTAAGTTTTGATTTATGCAAGTGCCTCCCAGTCAACCAGCTAGGCAAAGAGCAAAAGTGCTATAACCCTTGGTGGTTAGTTATAAATTCCCTGTCAGTGGTCTGGCTTTATAATCTGGGTTAATACATATGATTGCTTTTAGCACTTTAAGACTTGTCCCATAAACTGCACATTGTACAATAATAAAATTAGTATTTTTATAAAACCTGATTTAATAACAGGTTTATTTTAGTAGATGAGGCAAAAGCATTTATCCTGCTTCTCTCCTAGAGTGGTGTTTGCAGATCTTTGTGCGTTGTGTAATATATTCTGTCTGGGTGAGTAGTTCAAGGATACAGTTGCAATTTCTCTAATTTGAAGGATTATATATAAAGCTTTGACTTTGCTACTTCATTAGTAATTTTATGTATATCCTTTGCACTCTGCCATCCAGAGTTTTCACTCTGACGTGGGTCGATGTTGGGCTGCATCCAGCAGTTGTTACCCTAAACCCAAACCATTTACAGTGAAATTATTATTGCTTGTGACAAAATATAACTACTTGCAGTTTGTAGCATATTGTATGATTAACTGCCAGTTAGATGTGAAGCAGTGCATATTAATATTTTCACGTTTTTCTCTATTCCCTTTATTCCTTTGTAAAAAATCTTGTAGTTCAAGATGAATTTTGCACATTCAAGGGAGTAAGGTATCACACATAAACTAATTTGCTTGAGATAGTGTCAAGTGTGTGTACAATGACAAGTGTGTCTTGCCTACAGTCAAGCATGGTGGTGGAAGTGTCCTGGTCTGGGGCTGCATGAGTTCTGCCGGCACTGGGGAGCTACAGTTCATTAAGGGAACCATGAATGCCAATCCCCTCCCTTCGTAGACTGAGCCACAAGACAGTATTCCAACATAACAACCCCAAACACACCTCCAAGACGACCACTGCCTTGCTAAAGAAGCTGAGGGTAAATGTGATGGACTGGCCAAGCATGTCTCCAGACCTAAATCCTATTGAGCATCTGTGGGGCATCCTCAAAAGAAAGGTGGAGGAGCACAAGGTCTCCACCATCCATCAGCTCTGTTATGTCATCATGGAGAAGTGGAAGAGGACTCCAGTGGCAACCTGTGAAGCTCTGGTGAACTCCATACCCAAGAGGATTAAGGCAGTGCTGCATAATAATGGTAGCCACACAAAATATTGACACTTTGGGCCCAATTTGGAAATTTTCACTTAGGGGTGCACTCAATTTTGTTGCCAGTGGTTTAGATCTTAACGTGGTTGTTAAGCCTTTCTAACTTGTATACACCATAAGCACCGCCTCCTACTGTAGTATCCCCCTCTGGGCCTGAGATTTCCCTGCTGATGTAAGTCTGGAGGGGAGGAGGAGAGAGCTGGCTGGTCATGTGTTTGCTATCTTGGCTCTTAAATTAGGTATTTGGGGAGGGGGAGGAGGACACAGGAGCAGAGAAGAGAGCAGATAATAGCCTGCTAATGACAGAGGCATGTAAACTGACCATGGTGTCTGGTCTCAGCAGCCATCATACACTATGGTCAGTTTACAGAGGGGTGGGGAGAAACTGGCAGGATCAGACAGGTTTTTTGGGTGTTACGGGGGGCCAAATGAAACAGGGCAAGTACTGTATCAGTTAATATGCTGTTAAGGATTGGGATCCATTCATTTTTTGGGGGGTTAAATGCTTTAATGGCTGTGTGTTGAGTTATTTTAAGGAGACAGCAAATGTACTGTTATACAAGCTGTACACTCACTACTTATATTGTAGCAAAGTGTAATTTCTTCAGTGTTGTCACATGAAAAGATATAATAATATAACAAAAATGTCAGGGGTGTACTCACTTTTGTGAGATACTGTAAATGCTGATATGAAAAACTGATTTATGTGGCTAGATAGTTAGGTTTTTTGTTTTAGCTATAGGTTGGATGCAGCTAGAGGGAGCCCCAAAATTAATATCTGGGCTTAGGTTTGCTTTCAGTCTGACTTGAAGACAAAGTAAATTCAAAACGAAAATATGTATATAAATATATATATTTTATATATTTTTAATCCAGTTATGTATTTATTTAAAACACACTACTTAAAGTGGTTGTAAACCCTCCTGGAAAAAAAACCCTGCAAGATAAAGGCATAATGAGCTAGTATGCATAGCATACTAGCTCATTATGAATTACTTATGCGAGAACGAAGCCCCTGCAGCCATCCTCGTCTCCCCCTCTGGCCAGCGACATTTATTCCGGAGGTTACTTCGGGGTAATGTGGCTCCAACTCTGTGATTGGCCAGAGCCACGATGACATCACTCCCGCGCACGTGGGAGCTTCCAGGAACGGCACAGTGCAACTGAAGCAACGGCGCGTATGTGCCATTGCTTCAGTTGGCTTAAGTGGACATGTGCCGCATGACCTCAGCACATGCAAATACTGGGATATCTCCTAAACCGTGCAGGTTTAGGAGATATCCAACGCAGCTACAGGTAAGCCTAATTATAGGCTGGCCTGTAGTTTAAAGTGGTTGTAAAGGGTTTACAACCACTTTAATATATGTTCTTGACACATTATATATATATATATATATATATATATATATATATATATATATATATATATATATATATATATATATATATATATTATATATATATATATATATATATATATACACACAGTACAGACCAAATGTTTGGAGACACCTTCTCATTCCAAGAGTTTTCTTTATTTTCATGACTATGAAAATTGTAGAGTCACACAGAAGGCATCAATTAACACATGTGGAATTGTATACAGTATATATATATTTTTTGGCAGCCCAGTAAGTGTCTGACAGGAGGTGGGTTAGGTGTGTGAGTCATTTAGGTATTTAACACTGCTGTCTTTTTTTATTTTTTTGCATAAACATTTTATTGAAGGTTTAACACACAATTACACAAGTAAATGGGTAAAATTGGAAAGCCAAAAAATTTTACCGTTCCATCTAATGAATATTATGATCACTGCTGTCTTTCTAACACTGGAACCTTGCTTAACCACTTGAGCTCTGTAATGTTTTACCCTCTTCATGACCAGACCGATTTTTTTTTTTTGTGATACAGCACTGCATTATTTTAACTGACAATTTCGGGGTTGTGCTACACTGTACCCAAGTAACATTTTTGTTATTTTTTTCCCCACAAATAGAGCTTTCTTTTGGTGGTATTTGATCACCTCTGTGTTTTTGATTTGTTGCACTATAAACAAAAAAAGACTGAGAATTAAAAAAAATAACTATATATTTTACTTTCTGCTATGAAACCTACTCAATAAAATTGAAAAAATAGAAGTTTTTCGTCAATTTAGGCCAATATATTTTCTGCTACCTATTTTTTATTTTATTTTTGGTAACAAAAATCACAATAAACATATATTGATTGGCTTGTGCAAAAGTTATAGGGTCTACAAACTATGGGATATTTTTATTTATTTATTTATTACTTGTAAGGTTGCCGCACAGCGGCTTATAGCGGGACTGCGATATTGTGGCGCACAAATTGGATACCTGACACTTTTTGGGGATCAGTGGCACTACAGTGATCAGTGCTAAAAATGTGCACTGTCACTGTACTAATGACACTGGCTGGGAGGGGTTTGACATCAGGGATGATCAAATGGTTAACTGTGTGTCTAGGTGGTGCTTACTCACTGTGGGGACTAGGGGAAGGCAAAGATCTTTGTTCCTACTTAGCAGAAATACAGGATCAATGCTTACCTTCTGACAGAATGACAATCTGGCCAGTTTACATAGGCAGATTGTCATTCTGCCTGTGTCCTGTATAATCAGTGTGTGCCGGCGGACATCAAGTCAGTGGTACCTGCCGGTGTGTGCACCCTGTGTGTTATCACAGCGGGAGCGGGTCGCCGGCAGCGCATTTGAGCCCCAGGCATGCTTGATTACATAGTACAGTACCTGCCACCGATATTGTGTCAATCTCGCCTTTGCTAGCGGCGAGATTGATACCCACGATCCCCATCGCCGGGAGCGAGCGCCGAGCTATGTCGTTCCTCCCACTCGCTGCCCCCAATGGATTCTTATGGATGCAGGGAATCTGGTGGGGGCAGCGAGCGTGAGAAGCACAGCCTCATATCGATTACATTGCGCTGGAAACACAAAATCGGCGACGCCTACTGTAGATATGTGATCTGGCGCTGAGTGGCCGCCCTGCCGCAGTATATCTATGGTCAGTGGTCCGCAAGTGGTTAAAGAAGGTGACCTAATTTTGTATTCCGTAGAATGGGGGCCTTTTGGAGAGGGAGAGAAAGAAGAGAGACATTTTCTTCTACAGACACACACTATTACTGTGATTTCATTAGAGGTGTGAAGATGTTGACCTGCATTTATAGAAGACACTAAGGCCACGTACACACGAGGAGATTTATCCGATGAAAACGGTCCGACAGACCGGTTTCATTGGATATGTCTCCTGGAGATTTTGGTCTAATGTGTGTACACAAGATCAAGCCAAAATCCCCGCGGACGGACAGCGCGGTGACGTGGCGGTGACGTTGACGCCGCCACGTAACCGAACCAGGAAGTAAAATACTTCCACGCATGCGTCGAATCCATTCGGCGCATGCGGGGGATTTATGTCCGCTGGTTAGGCGTACTAACTAGCTGACATGTCGGACAGACGGGTTTCCAGCAGACAAGTTTTAAAGCATGCTTTAAAACGTTTGTCTGCTGGAAACCTGTCTGCTAGCCCGTACACACGATCGAACCTGTCTGCTGGAACTGGTCTGCGGACCAGTTTTAGCAGATATGTTTGATCGTGTTTACGCGGCCTTAGAGCTTCAACAGTAACATTATACTGTGTGTGTGTGTGTGTGTATATATATATATATATATATATATATATTTATATATATAAATCTTAAATTATGATTTTTTTCTTAAATCGGAGTTGAAATCATACTGTGAGAGCTGTATAAAACTGTATGTAGCATCAGCTGTGTTTCTGATTGAGTACAAGGCTTCCTCTAATTGGCTGGGTTGGGAATTGTGATATCACCTTCCTCTCCACTTCCCAAATGAGAGGAAGCCTTGCAGAAAATACAAAGCTTCCACTGAATGGCTGAGCAGCTCTCAGCTCAACTCCTCTTTGTTCCTGGACTGGGATGAGAAGTCCCCAACCCACTGCTGGATCACAGAGCTGTATAGTGAATGTAGCTGATTCTACATATATGGGTTGATTTACTTAAACTAAAGAGTGCACAATCTGGTGAAGCAGTGCATGGTAGCCAATCAGCTTCTAACTTCAGCTTGTTCAATTATGCTTTGACAAAAAAAGAAAAAATGGAAGCTAAATGGTTTCTATGCAGAGCTGCACCAGATTTTGCACTCTCCAATTTTAGTAAATAAACCCCATAATTTGTACAGCACTCCCAGTGGGATTTCTTAGTGAAGGTAATAGTTTGGCTGGCTTGGACAAAACAAACTGTTTTTAATTCACAAAAAGCTGGAGTTTGTATTTACAGTAAATTAGGATAATTGTACATGAGAAGATTATCACATTTCAAGAAGAGGTGAATGGTTTCTGTTAGAAGCATAGTATCATTTAAAGATTTGTTATATTTGCATCCTATATTTGCTATAGACAAAAGCAGAAGGCATCTGTTATTTTTAGGTTGGCATAGAAATGAGTGTGGTTGACCTAAAACCATATCGAACGACCCAAAATGTTTAACATATTGCAGATTGTTAGTCTTTACATATTCTGGTACATTGATTTTTCCTTTTTTTTTCTCCTGTTAAAGCTCTCTTACTTCACTGTATCTATGGAATAGCAGCATTGTCACCATAGTCTGCTCTCCTGATTGGGATTACAAACCCCTTTCCCTCTCCTGATTTTCATTACATAGAGAGAAGGCATCCTATAGTTCCCCAAAGATGTGTGCTGTGAAAACCGATAACATTTTGTTAAAGATATTAATTCAGTGCATTGGAAGTTACAGGAACAATCAGAATCTGGAAAGATAAATATATATTCTTTTGAAATGACAGAAAACATATTTGGCTTTTAAAAAGAAAACAAATTCAGCAACCGTATCTAAAGACTGGTATGCTGCAATATATAAAAAAAAATCCTGCGTTTTGACATCATTTAACCAGCCCTAGTTAACTTCTTTTTTTTTTTTTACAATTTTTGTTTTAGGTTTTTCTTTTTTTTAAATACAATTATTGTTTGTTATGTTTGTTTTATTGGTAGTTACAATTAAAAAAAAAAATGCAACATTTTAAAAACGCTTTTATTGTAAATAGCTGACATGCCATTGCCACATTATTTTAAAAAGGAAAAATCACTTACAAACTTGTTGATCTTTTTAGATTTAGTGAGGAGGGCATGGAAGTGATGGAGAGGCTTATTTACTTGTATCGAAAATTCAGCCAGCTGAAGGTTAGCAATGAAGAATATGTCTGCATGAAAGCCATCAACTTCCTGAATCAAGGTAAGTACTGGAGAAGCCTTTGTTTTTAAGGATTCAGTATGCACTTTACCTGAGAAGGGGTTAAAAGGGAGGTGTTAGCTGGATTCTTGTGATGGGAGCAAGTGACTTTCCATGTATTAATCACATTATAATAGCTGTTTAATGCAGACACCAAGGCCAGAACACGCGTCATTTAACACATGTAGTTTCAGGCAGCCACAATGACAGATTATTTCTATCCAGATAAGGATTGTGTGACAGATTACCAGCTGTTCTGGCTTTGTCTGGGGAAGTTGGCACAAGAAGATCAATGTAATGATCATTGGAAATACTGAGAATAACTAAGCAACTGAAGACTGAGCAAATTGGCAACAAAATTGGACAACAAAATTAGATTGTGAGCTCTAAAGCAAGCCAGATTATGAAATTTTCTTTCCTTCATCCATGGGTGAAAGGTAAGAAAATTGCTTGATTCCCATATCAGTGCTGACTCCCTCCTGCTTCACTATTGTATTCGGACAGCAGGAATACAAAGCCAGTGGCTTTTTTTTGTTGAGAAAAAACAGACAGGCTGGTTAAAATAAAGTACTGTATATAAATATAAAGAGGTAGGTGGCGCTGCCAAGAGACTTGGTAATATATTGACCAAAGCCACCTTGAAAAAGTGCATGTGCAAATTTTTAACAAAACTGCAAATAATCCTATTGTGCCAAAAAAGTAATCAATAAAAATAAAAAACTTTTTTCAAAACTACAAATACAGCTACGTGCCAAAATCTTCATCCGTAAACCGAATAAAGTGCTAATAAAGAAAATATATCATATATAAAGTGACTCAAGCGCTGATAGATATTCTAAAAAACCCAAATAGATGTGTATATATAATTAATAGATGATCAAATGATAAAAGCTGCAGCTAAATAAATGTGTTGCATACACTGTGACATATAAATTAAAAATTGTGTAGTTGCGCTAAAATCAACCTACTAAATACAAAACACACCTGAAATAAATACAAAAGTGCTGGTGCAATAAATAAATTAAATACCTAAGATCAAAGGGATTTTATAAAAATGTGATGATGAGCTTGTCTGATGGTTAAACAGTCACTGCAAGTAGTTCCTAATATGCAGCAATCACTTCTAATCACAAACCAATTGATAGAGGTTTCAGATGCTTGCTATAAATATTCCAAGATTACTTTGAATATAACGGCTCTCAAATAAATCGGAAAGAAAAAAGACATAGCGCAATATGCAGTCAGATGAATATAACAGCGCAGAGTACGATTCAGTCTCTTGGGTCTCGTCACTAGGCTAAATATATTTGCATATATTTCTCAGCTTTACAAGGTAGTACTTGGATGTGATATAGTTTGAGGATGTGTCTGGAAGTTCCCTACTTTGACCACTGGGGCAGTGGATGTTTATTTAATCCAATTGTCCTCCCGTGGGTCATGTTATTCTGGCAAATAGTATGAATTTCTTAAAGCATAACTGTGTTTTTGTAGTGTTTTTATGTGTGGAATGATATTAATTATGAGTGTTCATTTCTGTGGCTTCCCACTATGAGATTTATAGTTCACTTGTTAAGGACAGAAATGTGAGAGCTGTTCTTGCTGTTTTTGAAGGTGCATATTCTAGAGCTTTCATCATTTTCTTCATTCCCAATTTAATGAGTCAATGACCTGAATATTAGGTTTCTGGCAAATAGTGCATGCTTGTGACCATAGATTGTGGTGCTTCTCTTTAAATGGACTTGCATGCATATTATTAATATACAGTCATCAAACTTCATTGTGCTTTTGCAGTAGTTGGATAAAAAGGTATGATAGCCTATTTTTAGCACTTATAATCTAATATTAGGCAGACTGTTAAGCCAGCCATAGACTGGTTCTGGTTCCTTCACAAGGAACCAGCTGAATTTCAATCCCTCTATGAGCAGGCTGGTTGCACTGAAGTTGACCAATTGACTTCCATACAACCAGCCTGTAAGGATTTTTTTTTTTTTTTGCCTGACCACTACTGGCAGCTATAGCTGGCAACACTGGTCATTGTATTCTGCGGGTGGGGAAGGCTCCCTTCAGGGAGAACACAATGGCATTGAGGAAGAGATTCCCTCATCAACGCAGACTGTGTTAATAGGGGAGTCAAACAATTTTCTTTCCTGTTAACCTCTAGTTTACGGAAACACTATTACATAATGTAGGGTGTGGCTTACAGAGGATTGCAACCACACATTTTCTTAGAGGCAAAATGCTGAGTAATGGGAAATACTATTTGGAGACCCTTCCAGTTACGATCCCAACCTTAACAAACTTTTTTTTTTAACAGATATCCAAGGTCTTAGCAGTGTCTCCCAGCTGGAGCAGCTGAATAAGAGGTACTGGTACGTGTGCCAGGACTTCACAGAGTATAGGTATTCACACCAACCCAACAGATTCCCAGACCTTATGATGTGTTTGCCTGAGGTCCGCTACATTGCTGGTAAGAATGACATCTACATATCTCATACCATCAAACCTAGTAATAGCGATAAATATAGATAAAATAAGCAAAACTTTGGCTATATCTGGGAATTTGGTTTTGTTATGTTTTGCTTTCCAAATTTGTTACATTTCTATTATACTGTATTAGGGGCAATGGGAGTTCCAGAGCAATTTGCAGTCTTACTAAAAAAAAAAAAAAAAAAAAATTGCAACAACCTACATTTAGTTTACTGACATAACATGGGTTAAACATCATTTCCAAATGGTTGAACTGATGGTTAATAACAATAGAAAGAGCTGAGCATTTCTTTATAGAATAGAACTGTTCAGGAATAGAAACAGGGGTCTATTCATGCTTTTGTTAGTTTCACAGCATCAGTTCAGGTAAGGTGTACCATAATCCTGCACAGCTCACAGACCAGCATATATGAGATGCAAAGACAAAAACAGACAAAATGAGGCCAATTACGGTATATTACCAGTGATCCTAAAGCATAAAAAGAGGATAAATGGCTAAATCGGTTAAGGAAGTACACAAAACCTTTTTTAGGTATATAATAGTAAAAGGAAGAAAAACACTAGGGTACCACAAAAATAAAAACTAGGCACAGTACTGATGAGGGAGAACTTAATGGAGTAAATCATTCAAACATTCACCTTTTTATAGTCTTCTTGGAACTAAATGACACTTAACAACGTGTTGGTGTGCCTATTGGTTCCAGGAGTGAAGTTTCATTTTAAGGGTTTCTAAAGGAAGAGATAGATGATAAACAGACTCAAGTAAAGCCTATATAGGCCTCAGATGTACTGCAGCTCAAAAAAAGGTGCTTCTACAGGCCTTTTTTTCTGCCTGTAAATTCCCCTAGCCTACTACCCATGCACACTATGGGTATTTTCAGGAGTTTAGTGGAAGGGGAGATTAGAAGCAAGATGTCATAAGCCTAGGCTTTTTACCAGACAAGAAACAGGAAGTGGGCTGTATAAGGTATTTACTGGCAGAAAAAAAACTGCCAACGTTCCAAAGTTAAAACAACAAGGGCAGATGGAAAGTTGGAAAAATTACTGAAGTTCCCTTTAAACTGGCCATAGATGGATCAAAGTCCCTGCTGGTGCAGCAGGGACCAGACAAACTTTGATCTATTGTTGGCCATTCCTGCTCCAGAGAATTCGATCTAATCCGACTTTTCTCGAACTGGCTTGTTGATAAACTTTCCTTCAATCAGCGCTATAGCACTGATCCATGGAGTCCCTCCCTGCTGTCCGAATAGAATAACACAGTGGGGAGGGTTCCTCACTTGGATGGATAGGGGAATCTAGCCTTAATCTTTGACAGAATAGGTACATTTTAATTTCTTACATGCCAGTTATGACCAACTAAAGCCACACTTTCTTCCAGACAGCTTTTATGCACACAGCTGATGAGTAGCTCTGTGCTTGGAACTACTTCATTTTTTCTGGCAGTAAGCAGAGTAAGAGTAAGCAGAGTAGTTTACTACATAGTTGAAGGTAAATCTAAAGTTAATTGAATAAGAACATTGTATTGTAGTGTATGGGCAGCCTTAAAGGGGTTGTAAAGGTACACTATTTTTTTCCTAAATAGCTTCTTTTACCTTAGTGCAGTCCTCCTTTACTTACCTCATCCTTCGATTTTGCAAGGCTTTCTCCCTGGTGTGGAGTGTCGTGCTCGCCCCCTCCCTTGGACTACAGAGTCAGGACTCCCACTAATACACAGCTCCTTTCTCTATCTGCCATGTAGAGAGCGTCCTGACTCTACTGGTAGTCCAAGGGAGTGGGCGAGCACGACACTCCACACCAGGGAGAAAGCCTTGCATTACTGTGTGGAGTTACAGACAGAAGAACAGGAAGTGAGGATTTCTCAGAAGAAATTAGGACATTTAAAAGCAAAATCAAAGGATGAGGTAAGTGAAGGAGGACTGCACTAAAGGAAGCTATTTAGGATAAAAAATATTGTACCTTTACAACCCCTTTAATCTATTTTTTTTATATATATATATATATATATATATATATTATGTGTGTGTGTAAACTATTGAGTAGTAGTAATAATCCAAATGATAATAATATATTTTTAACATTGCAGGGAAGCTGGTGAATGTACCCCTGGAGCAACTACCTCTGCTTTTCAAAGCATTTCTTCACTCATGCAAAACAAATGTTAGCAAGGAGTAAGCATCCAGATGAAATGGCTAAATAACAGCTGCCAAGAGTGGCTGCTTTGGAATTGTTAAAAAAGAAAAAAAGACAATTACTCCCTATATGGGAGCCAAATGTTTGCTTTTTTTTTTATTTTATTGTTTTTCTTCACTCTTTTCTTATCTATTTATTTCCTGACAGAGTTGAATGTATTATCTTCAACATGGATGCACAAAGAAAAATGCAGTTTCTGCATTTCATTGCTGTTTACAGAACTAGGATTGTTATGCCTTTTATTGGGAGGGTTTCTCTTCCTGTATGGATGAGAATCTAAGTGTTATGGTGTTGCTATTTTGTGTTTTTAATTTTGTACTTTTTTTTTTTTAGATTTAGTTTTTCTTTTGTTGGGAGTGGGGATGGCATTTTTAAATAGTGTTTTGAATGAAAAAAAAAACTACCTCAATTTTTTATTTTTTTGCTTTATTTTTAAATATTTTGGATTGTAGACAATACAATATTTTAGATAAACTTGCTGAGATGAGCCACGTGATTGTGCCGTCCTTTCATTTTTTCAGTGTTGTGCAGTGTCTGGCTTTAAACAAATGTTTAAAGCATACTTTACCAAAGCTAAATATACATCCTTGGATATCATATTATGGTTAGTTAGGACTTGGCTGTAACATTTGATAAAAATATGACTTGTTGGAAGCTGGATTAATACATCACATCTACATATACACTACTGTGGAAATGTTTTAGGCAGGTGTGAAAAAAATGCTGTAAATTAAGATTTCTTTGAGAAATAGAAGTGTTTATGGTTTATTTTCATCAAAAGGGAAAGTAAATGAACAGAAGAGAATTCCAAATTAAATCAATATTTGGGGTGACCATCCTTTTCCTTCAAGCATTGATTCTTCAAGGTACACTTGCATGCAGTTTTTAAATGAACTCATCAGGTAGGTTGTTCCAATCATCTTGTTGTTCAGATCTTCTGTGGATGTAGGCTGCACTCAGTCTCTTCATGTAGTTCTGGACAGACTCTATGATGCTGATGAGATTAGGGTTCTGTGGGGGCCAAACAAACCATAACTTTCAGGGCTCCATGTTCTTTACGCTGAAGATTTTGAATTTTTAATGACATTGGCTGTATGTCTGGGGTTGTTGTCCTGCTGCAGAATAAATGTGGGGTCAATCACACACCTCCCTGAGGGATGGCATGATGGCATTGAGGATACCATTGATCCTGACCAAATTTCCAATTCCATTTGCAGAAATGCAGCCCCAACTTTGCAAAGAAATTTTCACTATTCTTCACTGTTGCCTACAAACACTCATTATTGTACCACTCTCTAGCCCTTCAGCAAACAAACTCCCCCCTGCTGCAACTAAATATTTTACATTTTGACTCGACAGTCCAGAGCATCTGCTGACATTTTTCTGCACCCCAGTTCCTATGTTTTCATGCATAATTTAGTCACGTTGCTTTGTTTCCATGTTGGAGGTATCGTTTTTTGGCTGCAATTCTTCCATGAAGACCACTTCTGGCCAGAGAGTGGATAGGCGTGCCAGAGTCCCACTGGTTTCCACCAGTACTGTGCTGATGGCACTGCTGGACGGCTTTTGATGAAGTAGCCATATTGTGTCTTTCATTTGCTACATTAGGTTTCGTTGGCTGACCACTGCATCCATAGTCCTCAATGTTGCCCATTTTCTTTGTGCCACTTCAAATAAACCTAAACAACACAGCTTTGAAATTTTAGCTTGGCAGAGGTGCTTGCTAATGCAGTAGAACTACTTTGTGTCTTGTTGCTGTGCTCAGCCTTGCCATAGTGTATGTGTATGACTGTGACATAACACGGTCTTCCACAACCTCATCTTAGTAGCAGAGTTTGGCTGTTGCTCATCCAGTTTTAAGCCTCCTACATAGATGTTTCTGTTTCAGTTAATGACAGTGTTTCAACCTACATATGAAATTGATGATCATTAGCACCTGCTTAGTATAATTGGTTAATCATACATCTGATTCTAATCCCACAAAGTCCCTGACTTGTGGTAGTATACGAATTGATGCTGGTTTGAAGCCAAGGGGTAGTCTCATCAAATATCGATTTGATTTAGATCTCTCTTCTGTTTGCTCACTTTGCATTTTGTAAATTGCTAAAAATAAACACATAAAATATATATTTCTGAACGCATTCTTACGTTCTAGCATTTCTTCACGATAGTCTAAAACTTGTGTACAGTACTGTACATAGGCACATTTTGTATAAACTTTCAAGACCGATAACAAGTAAAAAAACAAAAAAAAATCCAATTGTGCAATGATTGCAACAAAATTCTAACCTCAAATTGTATATCTTTTGTGCAAACCATTCAAATTGGCTAAAAATAAGTACTCATATCTGAGGATCACCAGAGTAGATAATTACATGTCAACAAAAATATCAATTCTGAAGTTAAAGAATAAATAGAAATCAGAGTTGGAAATACAAACACACCAGATAAAAATAATAATAATAAAAAAAAATTATGAAAAGTAAATTTCAGCCTTCATTATTAAAAAACCTATAAATGCATTTATTAGAATATAGATTTTGGATGTCACATAATACCTGAAGGACAAATGCAGCAATACACCATATCTCTGCATCTAGACAGAGAAACTTTTGTGTTTACTAAAATTCAATCATGAAAATTTAAAATAAATTATGAATTAGGATTTAATATAATAATCATACAGTACAACATAATTTCAATTGGAAACAGACTACATATCAAAAAAACTATACTTTTTTCAAACCTACAAATAAGAAACAGTTCTGTTACAACATTGTCACAATATATATTTGATGTTCACATTTTTAAAATCTCCATATATGAGAAAAATATGTGTATACAACTTTTTCCCCTCTGCTTACACATAAATAAAAGATTTTTTTAAATGATTTAGCATATATTTTTAATGTCCTTGGGCTCTAAAATTCCAGTCTGATAAAATAATTTTGATTCAGCGCTATGTGTTATAGCTCATAATTAATATCCGGTTAACTTAAAGTGATTGGAAAGTCTCATTTAATATTTTTTTAAATAAAATAACAAACATACTTTCCTGCTCTGTGCAGTGGATTTGCACAGGGCACCCAGATCCTCCTCTTCTCTGCCCCTCTTTGCTGCCATTGGTCCCTCCCTCCTGTCGAGTGTGCCCCACAGCAAGCAGCTTGCTATGGGGGGCACTCCATTCCAACACGGAGCTGCGGTTCAGCCCTGCCCCTTCACTCTCCCAATTGGCTAACTGACTTTGATTGACAGCAGAGGTAGCCAATGGTGCCACTGCTGCTTCTCAGCCAATCAGGAAGGAGAGTCCCAGATGGCCTAGGGACTTGTGGACATCGCTGGATATAGATGGGGCTCTGAAAAGTATTAGAGGGGCTGCTGAACACAGAAGGCTTTTTATCCTAATGAAGAGAATGCATTAAGATAAAAAACCTTCTGCCTTTACAATCCCTTTAAATAATACATGGCACATAAAGCTTTGAGGGATTACCTGAAACAGACGTTTCTATGCCCAGCACTAGATTTCATACAATACTTTTAAATAAAATTAAAAAAAATATTCAAATTTATATATTTTATACAGCCTGATTATAAAAGAAAAACACTGTATGGAATCAAAACCAAATAATTTCCTAAAGAACTGGGTCCCAGAGTTGGACTCTTTGGCATTTTATTTCTGGTATCGTCTCAGCATTTTTATTCCTCCTTCTCTTGTTACACCTTCTGACCAGGAGTGAAAATTTGTTTCATGTTGTAGCCTTTTTTGATACTAAAAGTCTCTTGCTGTACTACAAGCATAGTTTTACCAATTTTGCTGCACTGCATTCAGTAGATAAGACAACTATGACTATCAGACATGACTGGAAAAAGGGCAAGCATTGTTTAAAAAATACACTGTTTTGCTGGCATGCTGTATATTCTAAAGAGTTAATTTTATTGGAAAGGTATGTCTAATGTTTGAATATAATGACTCAGTTTCAGTTGGGTTGATTTACTAAAACGGGAGAGTGCACAATCTGGTGCCGCTGTGCACGATAGCCAATCAGTGTCTTTTTTTTTTTTTTTTCAAACCCAATCAGTTTCTAACTTTAGCTTGTCCAATTAAGATTTGATTGGTTTCTATGCAGAGCTGCACCAGCTTTTGCACTCTCCAGTTTCTGTAAATCAACCCCACAGTGGGGCAGATTCACAGAGAAATGGATTATCGTAGCGTAGCAGAAATACGCTACGCCGCCGTTTTTTACCTTGCTCTACGTGGAATTCAGGTAGATTTTCTACGGTAAACGACGGCGGCGTAGTGTATTTCTCCCGTCGCAATCCATATAGACGAGTAGGGGGCGTGAAACATTTAAATTAGGCGCGTTCCCGCGGCGATCGATCTGCGCATGCTCCGTTCGCAAATTTCCCGCCGTGCATTGCGCGAAATCACGTCGTGACGTCATTCGTTGTTTATGTAGCGTACTTTACGGGCGATCCACGTCCCGACGAGTTACGTAAATAAAAAAAAAAATTAAATAAATTCGAAGCGGGAACGACGGCCATACTTAACATGGGCTACGTAAAGTTAGAGCAGCAAAAAGCTGCTCTAACTTTACGTATAAAAAAATAGACGAAAACGACTGCGCCGCTCGCTCGTTTGTTCGTGAATCCCCGTAAAAACACATTAGCATATCCCGACGCATTAAAACGACGCAAACTCCTCCCAGCCGCCGCAAATAGATGGCAGCGTAGATCCGAAGGCTTACGAAGACGTAAGCCTCTCGGATCGAAGCCCGAAGCCGGCGTATCATGGTTTGAGAATTCAAACTAGTGATACGCCGCGGGAAATTTGAAATTACTCCTGTCTAACACCAGTTAGACAGGCGTAATTGTTTTGTGAATCTGCCCCTGTGTCTTTAGGTGATTCACAAACTTGGGTTGTTCAAACTAAACAAATCATGAAAACAAAAATGTATATGCAAAATATGCATGTTAGTACAAAGTCGATCCATACATTAGCCCAGTTTTGTGTCCAATTTATTTTTAATTTACCTTTTTTCATTTCTATATTACTTATCATAGACCTCTTCAACATATAAAAATTGCATTGCATTACATTTTGTTAAGCAAATGCTGTGTAGTCCTTACAGAGTTTCTGTTCATACAACATCATTTTTGTACTGGGTCCCATAGATTTTTTAATTAAAACAGGGTAAGTTGAGTGTTTCTATTGTAAAACTCAGGTATTCTGTAAAAAAAAAAAAAGAGTTGCAGGTGTACAAATATTTGTTGAGACAGTGGGGTTGATTTACTGAAGCATTAAAGACTTTGCACTATGCTTAGTGAATTATGCAAAGATGTGTTGCTTAAATCGTTCAGTCATGTGCTATTAAAAAAAATCCTGTTTTTCTGTACATTTTAAAATGTTATTACAATACAGAAGTAAAGTGCAGCATTCAGGTTACATTAAACCGTTACCATTAGGACCAGGCACCTTCAGGAATAACCTGCCATAACCTGCATCACAGCCTAGGAAAAAAGAGTACCATTCCCTGCCTGGTACTGGTGACATGGTAGCTTTGTTTTTTTTAATTCCCTTTCATATAATTGTTTTTTTAAAGTGAACACAACTTAACCTCATTTACCAAACTAAGAGAAGTTTAAAATGTATGTAAACCCTAGAAAAGAACTTGTCTAATTTGCTCCGTTTTGGTCTGTATAATGTACTACGGAAAACCTTTTATTATATGTACTTAAGAAATGCAAAATCCTGTTGATCCAGGAAAATGTGTATATCCAGGGCGCTCCAAGCATTTGAATCCGACAGATAAAGTCTGTGTTGGAGAGGGTAGCAAATCTTCACACACTTTAGGCAGCACTCAGGGAGACAAGCAATCTCTAATGGAAACAGAAAAACAAACAAAGCGCCTCTAAGTGCACAAGTATAAAACTTTGATTATCCCCTAAAGGGGTTAAAAACACTTACAAGATGGTGGATGAAACGGGCATGTAGCAGGTAAGTGTGTCCAGAAGATTTTTCAGTGGCAGGGCAATCCCAGTCTGTGATGGTAAAGCTTCCAGGGAAGTCTACAAAATAACGGCCAACTTGTGCTGTGAGTGTCCAGGGGACACAATAGTGCTGGAGCCTGGGGATGATGTCAGAGGAAACAAGACAAAAACCAGCATGGAACACAAACAGGAAGTGGACAGGAAGTGTGTCATAGAGGCAGGACACGTTTCGGAACAGCTCAGTGGTTCCTCCTTCAGCCAGGACACTCGCAGCTTTACCATCACAGACTCGGACTGCCCTGCATCTGGAACATCTTCTGGACACACTTATCTGCTACAAGCCTGTTTTATCCACCATCTTGCAAGTGTTTTTAACCCCTTTAGGGGATATTAAAAGTTTTATATTTCTGCACTTAGAGGCGCCTTGTTTGTTTTTCTTTTTCATAATCCTGTTGATCCTGTCCAAAAATTAGAGCTGTTCCTCTCCAAAAATTTTCCTAAGTTATCGAAAAGAGCCTCCTAATTCTCATCTTGGACTACAGAATGGTTAGTGTTTATGTTGTGGAATTCTTTGAGCATGAATGTTTAAGTAATTTAGCAAAAGACGCCGTTAAACATTTACCAACATTTCTATTCCACGTAAGTCAATTATTAGATCAACTTCTGTTGATCAGGAACAGACATAGATGGATTGAAATTCAATTGGTCCCTGCTGAACTGGCTCCATTTTAATTGATCCATGGCCAGCTTAAGTAACCAAGTTGTAAATAAATAGTAATCACAGTTTCATATCATACAGTCATTACAAGAGTAGAAATGCAAACCCCAACCCAAACTTGGTTTTCCATTTCTCTAGAACCATGAATAGATGAGGATGCTGCAAATTTCTATGGGATTGTATTTATACAACCTCTATGGTACTCAATGGACTGATAATACTGGGTTCCATTCACAAAGCGGCATTCTCCTTTTAAAAATTTGCAGTAAAAAAGCTCATAGCGTTTTCCAAAAATGTCTTTGCAATTCACAAAAAAACAGGTATTTCTTCAAAATATGTGGTATTTATACCATGAAACCATGCAGTATTTTATTTTGTGCAATATCCAGTGGGATGGGTACAGTTTGTATTGCTAATAAAAAGGTAAAATGGTTTAAACTGTAGAATAATGTCAACTCACTAAGTCAGTGTGGTCCCTGCAGCATATGTATTAATACAAAAGAAAAGCAGTGACTGGAATACCAGTCAAATGGAAGCTGCTTTCACATGTGAAATATCAAAAGCAACTAAGTTCAATTAAGTAAATAAAAAATATCTTTACAAATGTCAAATATTAAATGAGTTCATGCACAGATGACTATTGAAATCGCCCCCAAAGTCACCAAAAGTAGTGCAGGAACTACTTTTGAAAATCGGTGTGGCACCACAAAGTCGGCATAGCACCGATTGGGACACTCCTATTGCCGACTGCAATTTGACTTGTCATATCTCATGTCAAATTGCACCAATGCAAACGGGGGATAAATGATAATGGTGAACAGGACAAAACAATAACAATTTGACAGGTGTTTTAATCCATCTCCACTCTATCCAAAACTAAAAAAAAGTTTTTCCTTTAGTTATGTTTTAAGTAAATCCACCCAATTATTTCTATATTTCCATATTTAGGTTTCTATACGTTACTGATCCAAAAAGGCAGAGACTACTTAAAATTTGCTATTATATTTTTACGTTCCTTTAATACTGTATGCCTGGACCACTACTTAATTAAAGCATGCATTTAAATATGTATTACCTTCTGTGAATTTAATTTAACCCTTTTGTATGAAGTATTTACTGTCAGTTTTGAGCGTTTTGCAGTGGATTAGTAAATTAATAAATGGAGTAGTAAATTAATAGTTGCAGGATTAAATGCGATATTTAGGGAAAATGTGTGCGGCCACCGAAATACCCCATGTGAACTGATTCTGTGAACTGAGCCCACTGTCTGCTTCTCATCTATGAATATGAGCCCATATGTGCTCTAACAGATATGTATGCTGTCTAAATGCATCTCCATGGGAAGGGTTGGGGTGTTATGGCAGTAGTTCCACCATTGCATAGCAGTTTTACCTAAAAGAGAAGTGTGGGGTTCTAAATAAAAATATACATTCATACTTGCCTATGTAGATGCAGGATTTACCCAATGCTGCAGCTGTCCCCTGCTGCCTCTACACAAGAACTGAGCTATCAAATACTGCATAGCGATCAGTTCTCGGGTCCGCTCTACCCATCCTGTGCTCACTGTGGAGGGGGCCAGAGCTGCTGGCTCAGACTCCAAGCACACCACTACAAGGCTGAGCCAGCTACATGTGAGGAATCTGTGCAGATCCTGAAATCAGCTGACAGCACTTTAGTGTGGAACTAGTGCATTACTGTGACCCACATTAGAAATATAACCGAAAGAACTTTGGGCATACTTCTCCTTTAAAGTAACAGCTTTATAGAAAAAATGCAGGAATATTGTTCAACTCTATAGCAATTCATTATTGTTCTGTATACAATACATGCAAGAGCAGTCTGCCAAACAATAGCAGTGTATTGTTGTTTATTCTTTAGTACAAGTCTCGTAAATCCACAGTATGAGTGGAGGAGACACAATGCCACCCTAAATTCATCTCCTCTATTTGTCCTTCAGCTGATTTTTTATTTATATCTTTTCAATTTTTCAATTTGTTTGTTTTCTTTTTATGATTTTTATATGGTTAGTGTTGGAGGAAAGGTTGTTCTGCTTTTCAATGATTTTTTTTCCTGTATTGGGATTAATGCTTTCAATTTGGTACAATTCCCTTTGTCATAGTTTGAAACTGGATACCCTTTTATATAATGGGGGGGGGGGGGGTTATTACTCCTTCCGTGCGCTTGTTTTTTTCCAGGAGGAATCCGATTCTCAAATCTGGATATATTTACTAAAACTGACCTTTCGTACAAATCTTCCATTATTCTATAGCTTGAACTAAAGTTACATTGTAGACAGTGGTTCAGAGCAAACATGCCTATATAAACATTGCCACCTGTAAACTGCTCTCTTATGTATGTAGTTCAATGGCAGAAATGTTGCACGTGACTATTTAGAGCCGGCCTGGTGTTTGGAAAGCTTCTGAGACCATTAGAGAACTTCAGCAGGGCATGGTGTGTGCATTGCAATACATTGGCTCTTTTTACCCTAATCATTTAAATGAATGTGTATCTTCAAGCTTTAAAAGTAAATATAGTGGGAATTCTAGAACTCTAACAAATGATCACTGTATCATGTACAGCAGGGATAATCAATTAGCGGACCTCCAGATGTTGCAAAACTACAAGTCCCATCATGCCTCAGCCTTTGGGTTCATGCTGGTGGCTGTCAGAGTCTTGCTATGCCTCATGGGAATTGTAGTTTTGCAACAGCTGGAGGTTTGCTAATTGCATATCCCTGATGTACAGTATATGCTGTGTTTATTTAGACATTTTAATTTGCTGTGGGTGTAGGTTATAGGCCTGCTTTAAATAAGCAATGTAGCATAATTATCCCCTTGAGCACTAGCATGTATTATCACTTCATTACTGGGCTTCAGCTTTCTGTGTTGTGATAGTTTGACTGACAATTAGTTTGCCATACATCATTGTACCCAAATTAAGTTTGTATCATCATTATAGATAGAGCTTTCTTTTGGTGGTGTTTTAAGAAGGAGGGGGTTTATTTGTTTACTTAATATTTGAAGAGAGTTTCCCCTTTTTGTTTTGAAAAATAATGAATGAAAATGCCAGAACAGTACACATACCCCCAAAATGGCCCTTTTATTAAAAACATGCTGATATTGATACATTGCATTATTGTTGTACAGGTCATACATGGAAAAAAGTAAATTATAGTACTTTGAGGATGTAAAGGAGTATTTTGTTAGGTGCTTATGTTTGTAGCTGCTTACAGTTCCCACCTCCCTTCAGAAGTTGTACACCATATACAACTGTCCATTAAACACTCCATATGATTTATTTAAACTGCATCATAAGTTAAGGTTTTAGCTAGAGCAGGGATCCATAGTTTGGAGACCCCTGGTCTAGAGCAATTTTTCTCAACTCCAGTCCTCAAGTACCCCCCAACAGCTCATGTTTCTAGGCTTTTCATTATTTTGCATAGGTAATTTGATCAGTTTTACTGCCTTAGCAATTACCACAGCCATTTCATCTGAAGGAAATCATGAAAACATGACCTGGTCTTGAGGACTGGGGTTGAGAAACATTGGTCTAGAGCATCCAGTCAGGTTTTTTGTTTTATTTGAAAGTTAGAATCCTGTGAGTTACTTCTTCTTAAAGCTGAGCCCTGGGGAAAATAAAAATATCCTTGAAGTGCAGCGAGGGTGGTGGAGGGGCATTGCAAAGGTTAAATGCATTTTTATGTAACTAATCCTTTGCTCCTGCAGGCTCCTCCTTCCATATATTCCAGCACTCTTCTCTTTGATGCTCAGCCTGGTAATTCTGTCTGATATCAGCAAGTTGATGGCTATACCTGTAGTCGTGCATTGTATGTGAGGCTGCCAAGGGCCCACATTCCAGAGCATTGGAGAGACGATGTGAGTGCTGGCTGCCTAGGAAGAGAGGGAAATGGTAAATTTAGGTAATTTTGCCTGATACCCTAGGCAAAAACTTGCTTTTAAATCTTGCAGTGTAGGGGGAGCCAAGGGTATTTTTCTTTCTTTAGCCCGTAGTTTAGCTTTGATTTCAGCTTTCATAAATAAGCACCTTTCTGACATAAATGTATCTTGTACAAAGTAATATAACTAATCTGAGACCTTTAATAAGAACAAAGAAAACTTTGGGCTGGGTCTTTTTCAGTTTTAGAAGAGACATGGCACATTATAAAATGACATGTTTTAATGATGCTTATATGTCATATTGTCCATAGATTTCTATGGCTTTTAGGTATGAGAAATCTGGGTGTTTGAATTTAACATCTCTCACATTTACTTCCCAGTAGAGATAAGCTGTACAGTGTCTGCTTAAAATAATAATGTTGTCAATGTATGTATTTTTTACTAGTGCTGTTAGGTATTCAATCATTGCCAACCAGATCCTCGGCATCAAGGGCTGGATGTTAAAAAAGAACCAACCTTTTATATTGGCCTTCATTGTCTATAGAAACACTTATAGGAGATATTGGCTAGTATATTGATATAAGGCTTACTTGTAGCTGAATACTTTACAATTTTATAAGCAAGAGGTATAGAAATGTTTTGAGGTTGACCACATTGCATCATTTTCTTTCATTTTTGTACTTGATAGTCTCATACTTGAACAGTATTTGCTTTGAGGGCCCTTTAGCTGGCTTCCAGCTGTTGCACAATTTTGTCCTCAGAGATCCTGATGTGCACATCTATATAAGCATTTTTACCCTTCCATATTAGTGACTACACTAGCCAACTAGCCTTTTTCTTTCTTTCTTTTTTGGTAATACGGGTATGCTTATTGGCTGTGTTTGTCACTAAACTTCTTTGTCGAATATTATAATTGTGCCTAATATTTTGTGCTTGTGCTAAAAATAAGATATTTTATAAAACAAAATTTGCAACTTATCAAAGTTACTCATGGGTTTCTGTAACCCTATATAGTGTCAGTTAGTACTTGGACTCTTTATAAATGTGTTAAATTTGCAAAAGACCAATGTTTTCGCTACATGAATCATGATGGGAATATAAGACTCTGTGATGTGCAGAATAGTCACATTCTGTATAATGTAATGGAAACTGGGTATGTGGAAAAACAAAGAATGCAACTCATTCATTGGCTTCTGGATTATGTAATGGATATACTAAAGGAGAATGCTTCCACACTCAAGTTTTCCTTAAACATTTTTTTTTTTCATGTACATTAATGAAGCTTTTACTGTCTCTTAACATGACTGACAACCTTAGAAATCATGTGTTAACTGAAAAACATACTGAAAGATGTTTCTTGCTTGCCATTTACAGATATGGGATCTTTTTTTTTTTATGTTTCACTTAAGGATAACTCCATTACAAGAGGGACAAATACTAGAAGTGCATTACTGATGATGTGCCTGGAAAAAGGATTCTGATAACTTTTTGTGGAATATGCCACTACCAGGATAGAAAAGGATTGAGGGACAAATTTGTGTGCAGTTTAAAATTATCAATTTTATAGTCCCTAAATTGTAAAAATGAAAAGCAGGTATACACACAGTTTTTTTTCTTGTTTTCCTTCAACCAGCGGGTTGAACAAAAAATAAAAATAAAAAAACACAGCTCCCCAAATTCTACTACACTATTGTATTGTGACAGTGGGGACTCTCCCAATCAACAGAATATACTGAATGGCTGCATACACTGATCGAATGCAAGTTTTCCAGTAGGACCATTCGACAGAGAACGATCTAACAACGGGCTTCTGTTGACTAAAATTTTAATACGAATACATACAACTTAAGACCAAATGTAAGATTTAACAATCACTAACTAGGTGATTGGGCTACCAAAGTATATAGAACTTTGATATGCAAATATATAAACAGCCTAAAACTTCCGTTTTGCTGTCTCATTCTGAACACTTCTGGAACCTGTTCATCTCTGTTTCCCTCTGGCCTTATTAGGTATCGGACTAATACTATATGCAGGAAATAAATGGCATACAGCCAGAAGGTGCAGGTTACTTATGACAGAACACGATCACGCTCATGAGTGTTATAACTGCAGTACACTGAACTGCTCCCACTCAACCAATGCTGGCATAGAGGTATTTTTTGATATAATAATCAACAGATTGTATTTTCAATCTCACTGCTATGCAGTGTGTTCTACAGTGCAAGGAATATGTTTGGTCATTGTGTCAATATACATGGCATTGTTACTAAAGACTGCCTGTAAGGCCGCATACACACTAGGAGACATGTCCGATGAAAACGGTCCGGCGGATATTTTGGTCTGATGTGTGTACACACGATCAAACCAAAATCCCTGCGGACAGACAGCGCGGTGACGTGGCGGCGACGTTGTCGCCACGACGCCCGCAAACCAGGAAGTAAAATGCTTCCACGCATTCGACGCATGCGGGGGATTTCGGTCCGCTGGTTAGGCGTACTAACCAGCTGACATATCCGACGGACAGTTTTCCAGCAGATAAGTTTTAAAGCATGTTTTAAAACTTTTGTCTGCTGGAAACCTGTCTGCTAGGCCGTACACACGATCGGATATGTCCGCTGAAACTGGTCTGCGGACCAGTTTCAGCAGATATGTTCGATCGTGTGTACGCGGCCTAAGTTGTCATAAAAATATTCAGTTTTTTAATCAACAGACATCTTCAGTTACTATAGCCCACTGCAACCAGTACCTATTGGTTATTGGAGATTACGGCCTGGCCATACATGGGTCGGTTTTTTTGAGCATCCAGCAAACAGCCTGAATGGAAAAATAGGAATGGGTTCCCCTATCTAATGAATGAATGAATGAAGAACTTGTATAGCGCAGCACATGCGAAGTAAATCGCACAAGTGAAGTGGGCGAAGGAATCCTCCCTGCCCTGTTGTTTTCCAACAGTCAGAACTCCTTCGCTGTCAGTATTCACTGATCAGCACTACATCGCTGATCAAAGAACAATTTTCCAATAAGCCAGTTCGAAAGAAGTCGATCATTAGATTGAATTCTCTAAAATGGGAATGACCATAGATGGATTGAAAATTGTCTGGTCCCTGGTAAACCAGCTCAATTGGTCAATCTATGGCCAGTTTAAGTACAATTTTGTGTCTAGAACTGGTGGGCTGGATTCACTTCTTAAACTCTTACTCCAATCAGATTAAAAAAAAATGGTTAAGCCATTGCTAAGACCTTCTTTTCAGTGATGTCAGTTTATCAATGATGGAACACTATTCCTTCTAAAGGCAAAATTAAAAACAAGTTCAGGAGTTTGCTAGTGGCTAACAACATTACAGTGAGAGATGTGTGCTTTGATCATTTGTGCATCATTTATAATTTCATAATACTTTGCTTGCTTTTTCATTAGTGTACAACTATCTAAACCTCGATTTCACACAAAAGTAGGAAACTATAGTTGCCATGTAAACAAGTCTGCTTGTAAATTTAGGCAACCTTAGGAAAAAGCATAAATGAGAGTATCTGCTCCAATGAGTAATTTTTTCTTTTGCCCAATCTAGTCGCATTCTGGCATTGCACTGACACACTCACTGGCAGAAAAAAAGAAGTTAAAATTGATTAGTCGGGCTAATAAACACCATTTTATGAATGAAAAAAAAAGTGTGTGTGTGTGTATATATATATATACAATATAATAACCAATTTTCAGAGTTGATGGTGTTGCATTTTCATTTTGTTTTTTCATCTCCAGTTTTAGGATACATGTATTCAAGTTCAAATGATTAATGTGTTTCCTGTGTTAAGCCAAAGTTCAGAATGTTAAACATGTTTGTAAACTACCTCATGCAAAAGGGTCTAATGAGATTTTTTTTACAGGATGTATTTAATGAAAGCCCACACTTAACCAGGAAAGTACCTCTTTTCACATTAGAACAGTGGTTATACTTTTGCAGGGCAAAAGGGAGGTTTATTTTGGGAATTCCCTGAAAACTTCACCAGTTTCGTATCTGCTCTGTGCATGTAGTACTTAAGACACAATGACATGGATTCACTATGAGCCTTAAAAAGCTATTTATTTCTGCATAACAGGAAAACAGAATGTTGCTCACAAAAAGTGTGGCTTCCCTTTTCTTTTTGTCAGCTGCATTTTCTAGTAGGATAGTAATGATTTGTGATACATCTGTGTATTTGTGTAAATAATGTAAAGCAGACATGTATTACCTCTGGAATGTACCTACTGAAATTGCACCCTGTTGCAATCCGTCCTTTTCCACTTTAAAAAAATGTCTTGTTATTAATTTAGTACAGCACAAATTGTACTGCTTCGTTAATGTATCTCTGTAACTTCACTACCTTTTTTTGTTTGTTTTTTTTGAAAATGTGACCAATGTATTTTAAAACGCATGTCTAGCAAGTGTTATAGATTTTTAAATCAATAAATGTGAGCTCTTGTTCTAACCTGACTACATGATTCCTTAATATTATTGCATGGTGAAGAGTTCAATATCTGTCCAAGTCCACAGTTTACCAGGACAACCTGAGGTTTCCTTATTTGTCTAAAGGTATCCATTGACATGAGATAAGGCCCCTAATTCGACTGATTTTGACCAGATCAAGGGGTAAAAAGTGTGGGCAATTACAAACAGACCTTCCTGGACAAACCTGGGCTCTCAAAATTGGAAAATGTACAAACCAGTTAAAAACGCTTGTCCATTCACTGTTCTCTTCCCCAAGGGAAGCCACGGATGGGTTTTCCAGCAGTGTGTTTGTAATAACTTTTCCTTGCTATCACCAAAACACAAATTTAAACTCAGTGTTTACCCTAAGAAAATTCAAATTGTGCCTGTCAGGCTGCCCACTGAAATTTAGCGACACAGCTTAAAACCCAGCTCTACTTTATAGGTACATTATGCTATATAACACACCTTCTCACAACCATAAAAACGTTTTTTTTAAGGAGATGTAGTCTAAGATTGAAATGTGTTTTACATTAACCACTTAAGGACTGCCCCACGTACATTTACTGTGGCAGGGTGGCCGTTAGGCCAGGTTCACACTGGTATATCAAACGCGCCAACATTGGGAGCTCATGTCGCATGACGTGTGAAAATCAATGCTTCCCTATGGGAGCCGTCTTAACTGGTCCGACACAAGTTGATCCGACTTTGAAAATGCTCCCTGTACTACTTTGGCCCGACTTCGATCCTACTTCAGCCCATTGAATATCACTAAAGTCGGATCGCCATCTTGTCTGATCCGACTTTGGCATGCGACTTGTGCTCTGATGATCTTGAGGAGGAACTCCTCGCCAAATCAAAAAAAAAAACACACCCAAAAGCACATTGTCCCCATGTTGATGAGGGCCTCTTCCCGACAACCCTGGCCATTGGTTGTCAGGGTCTGCGGGTGGGGGGGCTTATCTGAATCTAGGAGCCCCCTTTAATAAAAGGGCCCCCCCACCCTATGTGAATGATTATGGGGTACATTGTACCCCTACCCATTCACCTGTATAAAAAAGTGTCAAAAATAAAACACATTACACAGGTTTTTAAAGTAATTTATTAGGCAGCTCCGTGGGTCTCTTCCAACTTCATCTGCTCACTTCAGCTCTTCTCCACTCTCTCTCCTGTTCTTTTGCCCTCTCCAGCTCTTCTCCGCTCTCTCTCTGGTTCTTCTCCCTCTGTCTTCTGCCAGGTTTCCTCCTCTATCTTCTGCTGTTTTGAGAGCTAACAATGAGTGAGACCTGTCTCAACCTGTAAACACACCAAAATGCATCCATCCCTGAATACTATGCAAAAACGAATAAAAATGGTGGGGTTGGGACCTTAAATGAGATATGATGGTGTGTGTAATGACGTGTGGATGGAATAGACTGGATGTCAAAGTTCTCTAAAGGATATCATAATTATATAATAAAACCAGTAGCAATAAAGCATTTATGATACAGAAATTAAATCATAAAAAAACAATTCATAATAATAAAAATCCATTTAATAACGAATGATTGATTAGGAAACATAGTTAATTACAAACATGAACACAATAATTGATACGTCATCAGATATATACAAATAATTCATACGTAATCAACATAGAACAAATTGATACATGGTATTATATAGTTATCAGAGTAGGCTTGTGTGTGGCATCCATGGATGAACACTCAACGTGTTTCATGTCCACTTGTCAATCGTCAGGAGTTGGATGCATGGAAGATCTAAAGATTAATAAGTAAGAAAATATGTTAGGTAGTTTCTGGGGATCCACTATTCCCCATAGACAAACCCAAAAGAGTGGAAATGGAAAGGAAATGTCAGTGTAACTTACAAAGCAGCCCATATGTAATGGCCACTGTCAGAATAAGGAATGAGGGATGGGTCCGAAAAAGATGGTCCCAGCTGGGATTGAGGTGGGATACCCCCAGAACAGGATTCCCGGGGAGCCATGGCCAGAAGGCAGACCAGTCAGCCACTGCACACTACTACACGTGTATGGTTGCTACTAGACATGTGCAGACTGGAATATTTTGTTTAGTTTTTTCGTTTTCGTTTGGAAAATACATTTATTTAGTTACTCCCGAAAATCGTTTTGATTTCTTGTGTTTTTCGTTAGGGAATAGCTTTCGTCCGAAAATCCAATAATACTTGGTTTCTGTCGAATGGGCAAAAAAAAAAAAAAACATTTGACGGAACGTCGAATCTTTTTGGTTGTTGAGAAATGATCAAAGAATATTCGACGGAACATCGAATCTTTACGTCTCATAAATCAAAATCTATTCTCTGAAATGTCGAATCTATTATCTCTATAGTGTTGAATCTTTTCTCTAAATCTTTTCCCTATAATGTCGAATCTCTCTATATCTCTATATCGAATAAAGCATTTTTTATGTCGGATCTTTCGGTTTTCGTTTCTTGCACTTTCGTTATCGTTTGTTAATACGATAACGAAAAAAACAGATTTTCGGACGAAAATGCATTCTAACGAAAACGAATGCACATGGCTAGTTGCTACCCAAGTCTAAAACAATCCAGTCTGTCTTGAAGCCCCCAATTCTGATACCTAAGAATTTTGCAATGAATTATGAGATTATTTCATTAACAAAATTGAAAGAGTCCATGAATGCATTCAGCAAAACAGTACCCCCCTCAACCCCCCCTCAACCATTTACCCAATACCCACACAAATTCACCGCAATCAACTAAGTTCACTCTCAAACTCATCCCCAACGAGGCCACTAAAAATATCATCGGCACCCTGCGAAATAGCACATCACCCAATGATATTATCCCCACCAAACTGCTGAAGGAATGTGTCGATATCCTGGCACCACCTATCACGCAGTTTATAAACCAGTCTTTCAAGGAAGGCATAGTGCCCGCCCATCTGAAACAAGGCATAATCAAACCCATCTTAAAGAAACCCTCGACCCCAAAGACCCAAAACACCGCCATCCCATAACAGGCCTAAATGTCCTCTCCAAGGCAATGGAGAAAGTAGTGGTACAACAGCTGCAACAGCATCTAGATACCCATAATTTGCTTGATCCATTGCAATCGGGTTTCTGTCCCGGGCACGGGACGGAGACGTCACTGCTCAAAATATGGGATGACGCTCTCGAGGCCGCAGACGAAGGAGAATCTTGTCTTCTAGTACTGCTGGACCTAAGCGCAGCTTTTGACACGGTAGATCACAAACTGTTATTGACTCGACTAGCTGGAGTAGCCAGAGTCGCGGAATGTGATCTATCCTGGTTCTCCTCCTCTTTGGAAAACCGATTACAAATAGTGAAATTGGGACCTTTAACTTCAGAAAAAGGCACAGTGTCATGCGGAGTCCCTCAAGGATCCCCTCTGTCGCCAGTGCTGTTCAATATCTATCTCCGTCCTCTCTTTGAAATCATCAGCAGCCAACAGTTACTTTACCACTCTTATGCAGATGACACACAACTGTATTTTCTCATCTGCAACAAAAAGGATCATCATCTCAGTCTAGAGACATGCCTTTCTTTGATAGAAAACTGGATGACAAATAGTTATCTTAAACTCAACAGCTCGAAAACAGAACTTCTCCTGTTTCACGCCAAGTGTAAGAATCAACTGGCAACAACTTGGACACCCCCGCCCATTCTGGGCAAAATCATCCCCCCTAGCACCAAAGTCAAAAGTCTCGGAGTCATCTTCGACACCTACATGACAATGGATGCACAAATAGGGTCAGTAGTCAGTGGATCACATCATCTGCTGCGCCTACTATGCAGACTTATTCCTTTTATTCCTAAAGAAGACATAGCAGTTGTGGTGGGAACAATTGTGAACTCCAGACTGGACTATGCAAATGCACTTTACCTCGGACTCCCAAAGTACCAAATCACTCGTCTGCAAATCGTTCAAAACACGGCTGCTAGACTGGTGACTGGGAAAAAACTATGGGAATCAATCTCACCTTCACTGAGAGCCCTTCACTGGTTGCCAGTAAAAGACAAAATTACTTTCAAAGCACTCTGTCTGACGCATAAGTGTATTCTGGGAAATGCCCCCCAATATCTATGCAAAAAACTCAAAGCCTATAACCCCAATTGCATTCCAATCGCATTCTGTGATCCACCAATCAAAATCTACTCCAAATACCCAAAGCCAGATACAAGTCCAAAGAAGAGCGAAGATTTGCGGTCCAAGGCCCCAGACTATGGAACGCTTTACCAACCAGCATTCGGTTGGAGGAGAATCACTTGACCTTTAGGCTGCATTCACATCTAGGCGTCGGCGGCAGCAGGCATATTCGGGCGACATGCAATAGGCGTTTTGTCCCCGCGATTTGCGGCGACAAAACGCCTATTGCTTTTTTGCTGGAGGGCAGAATTTACACTGTCGGCTATGGCCGAACGCCCGATACGCCTGAAAAAAAGGGTCCGGGACTTGTTTCAGGCTTCACGCTTCAGGCGTATCGGCGTTCGGTGTAGAGATGTGAACCATCTCCATAGCCGGCAATGTAAATTCCCCCCTCCAGCGTATGTCGGGCTGCTTCAGCGTCGGGCTTCAGGCGACAAAACGCCTAGATGTGAATGGAGCCTTAGGAGAAAGATCAAGACCCATCTCTTTTGAGTTCAAAGGAGAAATGAACAGTGAGCGCCCAGAGGCGATTCCGTTCGCATGTGCAGCGCTATATATACGTTTTTCACTCACTCACTCGCAAGGTGATAGTAAAGGTAAGTAATTAAGAAACAAAAACTGCAAAAAATCAGGTGGGTGGTATTAGTGTGTAGTGAGAGTATAAAGTAAGATGTTGAGTGTGTATATGGTGAAGTTGCTTAAATTAACTGATATACAGTGCAGAAAATAAGTATTTGAACACCCTGCTATTTTGCAAGTTCTCCCACTTGGAAATCATGGAGGGGTCTGAAATTGTCATCGTAGGTGCATGTCCACTGTGAGAGACATAATCAAAAAAAAATTTCCAGAAATCACAATGTATGATTTTTTTAACTATTTATTTGTATGATACAGCTGCAAATAAGTATTTGAACACCTGAGAAAATCAATGTTAATATTTGGTACAGTAGCCTTTGTTTGCAATTACAGAGGTCAAACGTTTCTTGTAGTTTTTCACTAGTGATGAGCGGAATACGCCATATTCGATTTCGCGATATTTCGCCAATGCGAAATTTCGCTATTTTTTGGGGGATAAAATATCACGAATATTCGATATTTACGAATATTCGCTATATTTTATATAAAAAAAAAAAATTGCGAAATTTCGCTAGTGCGAATGCGAAATTGATTGCGAAATTGATTGCGAAATTTGAAAAAATACGAATATTCGAAATAGCGAATATTCGCCGCGATATTCGAGTTATTCGCGAATACTCGAATATGCAATATTCGTAGCGAATATTCGCAATGCGAATATTCGTGAGCAACACTATTTTTCACCAGGTTTGCACACACTGGAGGAGGGATTTTGGCCCACTCCTCCACACAGATCTTCTCTAGATCAGTCAGGTTTCTGGGCTGTCGCTGAGAAACACGGAGTTTGAGCTCCCTTCAAAGATTCTCTATTGGGTTTAGGTCTGGAGACTGGCTAGGCCACGCCAGAACCTTGATATGCTTCTTACAGAGCCACTCCTTGGTTATCCTGGCTGTGTGCTTCGGGTCATTGTCATGTTGGAAGACCCAGCCTCGACCCATCTTCAAAGCTCTAACTGAGGGAAGGAGGTTGTTGCCCAAAATCTCGCAATACACGGCCCCGGTCATCCTCTTCTTAATACAGTGCAGTCGCCCTGTCCCATGTGCAGAAAAACACCCCCAAAGCATGATGCTACCACCCCCATGCTTCACAGTAGGGATGGTGTTCTTGGGATGGTACTCATCATTCTTCTTCCTCCAAAGACGGTTAGTGGAATTATGACCAAAAAGTTCTATTTTGGTCTCATCTGACCACATGAATTTCTCCCATGACTCCTCTAGATCATCCAAATTGTCATTGGCAAACTTAAGACGGGCCTTGACATGTGCTGGTTTAAGCAGGGGAACCTTCCGTGCCATGCATGATTTCAAACCATGACGTCTTAGTGTATTACCAACAGTAACCTTGGAAACGGTGGTCCCAGCTCTTTTCAGGTCATTGACCAGCTCCTCCCGTGTAGTCCTGGGCTGATTTCTCACCTTTCTTAGGATCATTGAGACCCCACGAGGTGAGATTTTGCATGGAGCCCCAGTCCGAGGGAGATTGACAGTCATGTTTAGCTTCTTCCATTTTCTAATGATTGCTCCAACAGTGGACCTTTTTTCACCAAGCTGCTTGGCAATTTCCCCGTAGCCCTTTCCAGCCTTGTGGAGGTGTACAATTTTGTCTCTAGTGTCTTTGGACAGCTCTTTGGTCTTGGCCATGTTAGTAGTTGGATTTTTACTGATTGTATGGGGTGGACAGGTGTCTTTGTGCAGCTAATGACCTCAAACAGGTGCATCTAATTTAGGATAATAAATGAGGTGGACATTTTAAAGGCAGACTAACAGGTCTTTGAGGATCAGAATTCTAGCTGATAGACAGGTGTTCAAATACTTCTTTGCAGCTGTATCATACAAATAAATAGTTAAAAATTCATAAATTGTGATTTCTGGAATTTTTTTTTTTTTGATTATGTCTCTCACAGTGGACATGCACCTACGATGACGATTTCAGACCCCTCCATGATTTCCAAGTGGGAGAACTTGCAAAAGAGCAGGGTGTTCAAATACTTATTTTCCGCACTGTACATATCAAATGTATATAGATGGACATATCTCTACATAAAAGATACACCAGTGAATAAATAATTAATGAAATAATATGAAATGTGCAAAGGTGTATGTGTAGTTGGATGAATGTATATGTGAATGTATACATGTGTGAGTGTCAGTGTGTGTCTGTCGTTGAGTGTGTATGAAAGAATGAGTATAGGTATGTGTATGGATGTGTGTTGGTAATAAGTAATGAGAAAATTGAGAATTCTCCATTTACCTAAGCTGGAAATAGGTACAGCGTGTGGAATTCTAAACCTCAGAGTGATGGCCCGTGGCGGGAACTGGTGGTCTGTCCTCAGTCAAATATACCCCCGATCCCGATTGACATGCAATTGTCAATTAAAGCAACGCAGTGCTATATCGCAAAAAATGGCATGGTCCGGAAGTGGTCCGGAAGTGGTCCGGATCTGTAGTGATTAACTGCTTGCCGACCAGCCGCCGATACGGCGGCAGGTTGGCTCTGCTGGGCAAGATCGCGTAGATCTATGTCATCTCGCCATTCAGTAAATAGGGGCGGGCGTGCCGCTGGAGGCACACACGCTTGCCCCTGACGCCAACACACAGCTCCCGGTCCTGTCAGGGGGAGAAATGCTTGATCGTCTGTTCATACAATGTATGAACAGCGATCAGTCATTTCCCCAAGTCAGTCCACCCCCCCCTTCAGTTAGAACACACCCAGGGAACATACTTAACCCCTTCCTCGCCCCCTAGTGTTAACCCCTTCCATGCCAGTGGCATTTTTATAGTAACAATGCATTTTTATAGCACTGATCGCTATAAAAATGCCAATGGTCCCAAAAAATGTGTCAAGTGTCCGAAGTGTCCCCCATAATGTTGCAGTACCGATAAAAATCGCTGCTCACCGCCATTACTAGTAAAAAAAAAATATTAATAAAAATGGCATAAAACTATCCCCTACTTTGTAAACGCTATAACTTTTGCGCAAACCAATCAATAAACGCTTATTGCGATTATTTTTTTACGAACAATATGTAGAATACGTATCGGCCTAAACTGAGGAAAAAAAATGTTTTTTTTTATATATTTTTGGGGGATATTTATTATAGCAAAAAGTAAAAAATATAAAAAAAAATTCATAATTGTCGCTCTATTTTTGTTTATAGCGCAAAAACTAAGAACCGCAGAGGTGATCAATTACCACCAAAAGAAAGCTCTATTTATGGGAAAAAAATAAAGCCAATTTTGTTTGGGAGCCACGTCGCAGTGGCGGATCGCAAAAAGTGGCCTGGTCTTTGTCCAGCAATATGGTCCGGGGCTTAAGTGGTTAACTGACAACTTTTCCACAATCGATTATTCAGCTGATGCGTGATAAGCCATTTTCCACATATAAATAACAAGACCTCTCTATAGCAGAATCACTGAAAATTATGGGGAAAGATTAGAGAATAAGTTCACTTTTGGAGCATGTTACATCTCTATTTAGGGTATAACATGCTCCAAGTCCTCCTCAACCCCAGAGCACCAAAACCCCCCTTCCCCACCTCTTGTGACAGCAGACAGAATTTACTCTCAATGCATCGACTGTCACAATTCAAAATCTGCACTGCTGCACAGGACTCTTTCTGCACATCTGCGCCATTCACAACATTCTATGAATGAAAAAAAAGTCAACGTCCCTTCTACCACCATGTAGTTCATTTACAAGCCTTACAGCTTTAAGGCCTCATGCACACTTGGGCCCAGATTTACAAAGCACTTACGTCGACGTAACATGCTATACGTCGGTGTAAGTGCAAATGTGCGCCAGCGTATGTGTGCGGCAGACCCACGAACTAACATGCGCCTAAAAATAGGCTACACCCCGCCGACGTAGCTTGCACATGCCGGCGTAGGGTGGGCCCACATATGGGATAGACGCATGGTGCTCCTCCAATTGATTAGCCATTCAAACATGCAAATGAGGGAAATAAGGCTGTAGCGCTCACCCCCGAAGGAGCCGCTGGTTGTCTCTTGGAATTGGCGTATTAAGTTACCAATTACTCTTGTCTAGGGGTGATGCTTGTGAAAGTGGATAAGAAGCGTGTCCAGACATCAAAATCATTTCTTTATCGTACATCACGGGACACAGAGCGCATAGCCATTACATATGGGTTATATGGGTACCTTCAGGTGTGGACACTGGTGTAATCAACTTCACAGGAAGTTCCTCCCTATATAACCCCCTCCCACTGAGAGTGCTTCAGTTTTTTCGCCAGTGTTTTAGGTGTTGGTCACGTCTAGCTGTCCCTCGGAGGTCTCGGGACCCAGGATAGCTAGCCGGATCCGTCCGAAGTGCTTCAAAGCCAAGGAGTACGGTACCCGGGCTCTGCCTGCGTGGGGTGTTGCCTATAATGCCTCTCCTTGGAGGGCTGGATTCTGGGCTCCAGTGCCTTGGTCTCTCCCAGGATTAAACGCTACTGATGCCAGGATGCTATATAGGTCCAGGGGTGTGGGTTCCTTGAACATAGGACCCCGGTCCCTGAAGGTCCGAGACAATACCCACGGAGATGGGAGAAGATTGGGCCTCTTGCAGTTTGCAATACCCTGCGGCATGGAGCAGGTAAGAGGGAACCTGCGGGACTTGGTTCGACAGTAGGTATCCCCCTGGGGGTTCTGGGTTGGCTAATGGTATGCTTGTGCATCAGCCACTATCTCCACTATGTCTTTTTAGGCAGGATGGGATGTACTAATGTTTACCCAGATAACATGTAGATATATGTATGCTTGTTTAAGATATATATTTGCTATTCACCCCAGGTCTGCCTGTTAGCATTGATACTGCAGCCCCACGTACTGTAAAGAGGGAATTGCTGGTGAAAACTCCTGTTTCTTAGGAAGCCTATGGGGACAGCTTCCTCTCTGTGTGCACTACAGTAAGGATTAGTGCTTACCTGGTGTCTGTTGGTGCTGCTGGCGCTGGTCCATGCTTTTCCTCTGCTCTCTGCTTCCTCCATGTTGTTTCAGCGTGGGGGGGGGGGTGCGCACGCGTGGGCGCGTGCATGCCGCCTTTTATAGCGTCGGCGTGCGTTGGGGGGGCGGGCCGTCAGGGTCAGTTAAAAGTAAAACGTTTTTCTCTGGCTGGTCTTTTCCCTCCTGGAAGCAGAGGAAGAAGGACACAGAGCGCGCAGCTGGGCCTTTTGGCCACACAGTGACACCTAGTGGCGGTTTGTGGATCTTCAGGTCTAGGACTTAGTTCCACTATTGACCAGAAAAAAAAAAAAGAGTTTTTTTTTGCTTAAAGGGACTCAGCCTTAGATCCAGCAGTATCTGAGTGAACCTTGGACTCCGGCTAACGGGCATTGGTGTTGCAATACTCACAGGTTTTCCTCAGTATTGCCACCTCCCAGGCGGGTAAAAAAAAAAATTTTTTTTTGAAAAAAATAAAAAATATATATATATATATATATATACAAAATTTTTCATCGCTTTCTAAAGATTCAGACCTTTCGTATGGATTCCATACGTTCAGTGACAGCCAGCCTGCATCAAGGCAACTTTCTAGCATCTATAGACATAAAGGATGCATATCTGCATGTGCCGATCTACCCAGCACATCACAAGTTTCTTCGTTTTATGATAGATCAAAGTCATTTCCAGTTCGTAGCCCTCCCTTTCGGGTTGGCAACAGCTCCGCGGGTATTCACAAAGGTGTTAGCCCCGGTGCTAGCCGTCCTAAGGACAGAAGGCATTTTGGTCCTGGCATACCTGGACGATCTCCTGGTTATCGACAGATCAGCTTCCAACCTCAATCATGCAGTAGTCCGCACAGTTCGGCATCTAGAAGAATTCGGGTGGGTTGTGAACCAAGGAAAATCGAGGTTGCAACCCACAAGACAGTTGGAATATCTAGGCCTTCGGTTAGATACAGAATGCCAGAGGATATTTTTACCTCAAGAAAAGATCAGGTCATTGACTCAAACAATTCAAATAGTCCTAGGCAAAAAGAGGCCGACTATTCGCCTATGCATGCGACTGCTGGGAAAGATGGTAGCCGCCTTCGAAGCAGTGTCCTATGCCCAGATCCATACCAGAGTTCTCCAGGCAGCTATTCTCTCTGCTTGGAACAGGTCCATACAGGCATTAGACCGTCCATTAGTTCTTTCCCCAGGGGTCAGGCGCAGCCTGTACTGGTGGCTGGTCCCTCAAAAATTGTCAAAAGGGAAAACCTTTTGCCCCATCACGTGGAAAATATTAACCACAGATGCCAGCCTAACAGGTTGGGGGGCAATCTTTGGAAATCGGACCCAGCAGGGACAGTGGTCAGAGGCAGAAAGTCTGCTTCCCATCAATGTCCTAGAGATCAGAGCTGCTCGGTTGGCCCTGGTCGCCTGGACTCTCCCCCTGCAGGGTCTGCCAGTAAGGATACAGTCCGACAATGCCACGGCGGTGGCATACATAAACCACCAGGGGGGCACAAGGAGCCTAGTGGCTCAAAGGGAAGTAAACCTGATTTTCTCATGGGCCGAAGCCCATGTACCCTGCATCTCAGCAGTGTTCATCCCAGGGATAGACAATTCTCAAGCAGATTTTTTGAGTCGTCAACAGTTACTCCCGGGAGAGTGGTCTCTTCACCCCCAGGTATTCCAAGAGATTTGCCAAAGATTCGGAGTTCCCGATGTGGACATCATGGCAACAAGATTCAACAAGAAATTGGACAAATTCGTATCCCGAGCCAGGGATCCCTCGGCCTACGGGACCGATGCGTTGGTTTGCCCCTGGCACCAGTTTTCTCTCCTGTATGCGTTCCCTCCACTACAGATGATTCCCCGCCTTCTACGAAGGATCAGGGTGGAGCGCAGGCCGGTGATCCTGGTGGCCCCAGCCTGGCCCAGAAGGGCTTGGTACGCACTCATCGTGAGGATGTCAGTAGGGGCACCGTGGCCACTCCCCCTGCGCCCAGATCTGCTGTCTCAGGGCCTGATCTACCACCCTGCTTCACAGCAGCTAAATTTGATGGCTTGGCGGCTGAATCCCTAATTCTTAAGGGCAGAGGCCTCTCAGCCCAGGTCATATCTACGTTAATTCAGGCTAGAAAACCAGTCTCTAGAAATATCTATTACAGAGTCTGGAGGACCTATGTGGAGTGGTGCGAGTCTCAAGGAGGGCATCCTCGCAAGTTTTTTATTGACAGGATCTTGCGATTCCTCCAGGTTGGCGTTGACAAGGGGTTGGCTCTTAGTACTCTAAAGGGGCAGGTGTCTGCCTTATCGATATGGTTTCAAAGGCCTTTGGCCACGCATTCGCTTGTGAAAACCTTCTTGCAGGGGGTCTTGCATGTAAATCCCCCTATTAGAGCTCCCCTCTGCCCCTGGAATTTAAATCTGGTCTTGTCAGCTTTACAAAGGCAGCCGTTTGAACCTCTGACAGAAATCCCTCTTGTGCTGCTAACTCGAAAGTTGGTTTTCTTGGTGGCTATGGCTTCGGCCAGAAGGGTCTCCGAGCTGGCAGCCTTGTCTTGCAGGGAACCGTACCTGATTCTGCATAAGGACAGAGTGGTTCTGCGGCCTCAACCTTCTTTCCTTCCTAAGGTCATATCTAGTTTTCACTTGAATCAGGACCTAGTCCTACCATCCTTCTTTCCTACTCCCCAGTCCAGAGAGGAAAGACTGCTTCATACTTTGGACGTGGTCCGAGCCATGAGGGTTTATCTCAAGGCTACAGAGAAGATTCGGAAAACAGATGTGCTCTTCGTTCTTCCGGATGGCCCCAAAAAGGGTCAGCCGGCTGCCAAGTCTTCCTTGGCTAGGTGGATTAAGCAGCTGATTTTTCAGGCCTATGGTCTGAAGCGTGTTCCACCTCCCTTATCAGTTAAGGCCCATTCTACGAGGGCCATGAGTGCCTCTTGGGCGGCACACCATCAGATCTCTATGGCACAGGTTTGCAAAGCGGCAACCTGGTCTTCCGTACATACGTTTACTAAATTTTATAAGTTGGACGTCGCAAAGGCTACGGACGCAGTATTTGGGCAGGCGGTCCTACGGGCAGCAGTATAAAATCCTCTGGCCCGGTTCACGCCCCCTTTTTTTCTGTTGGTGGAGCTATTTTACCTCCTGATAATGTTTTTTGTTTGGCTATTTTTGGCCTTACGGTCTCCCTCCCTTCATGGAGCATTGCTTTGGGACATCCCATATGTAATGGCTATGCGCTCTGTGTCCCGTGATGTACGATAAAGAAAAAAGGATTTTTAATAACAGCTTACCTGTAAAATCCTTTTCTTGAAGTACATCACGGGACACAGAGCTCCCACCCCTCTTTTGGGGAACATTGTGTAACCTCGGAGAAATTGCTTGCTACAAAACTGAAGCACTCTCAGTGGGAGGGGGTTATATAGGGAGGAACTTCCTGTGAAGTTGATTACACCAGTGTCCACACCTGAAGGTACCCATATAACCCATATGTAATGGCTATGCGCTCTGTGTCCCGTGATGTACTTCAAGAAAAGGATTTTACAGGTAAGCTGTTATTAAAAATCCTTTTTTTCAAAGCTTTATTCCAGGGCCCAACCTGGCCAACATCAACATGGCACACAATAGGAAAAAGGTTGATGAGCAAAGCGAGAACTGTAGTATCAGGCCTTGGATATTAAAGAGAGCAGGCCTGCACAGTCATATTTAAACGTCGCCACTCTTGCCAGAGTGGGTAAAATGCCCCCGGACAGGCGATTAACTTGAGCCTGGCAGCCGAGAGGTCATTTGCAAAAATTCACTAGGAGGAAACAGGGGCCTCTGCCACAGGCCTGAAGGATCTCCAAGTTACCAAAAAAATTAGGCTAGTGAATCCTCCCAGTAAGTCCAATTTTAGAGTCACCAAGGGACAGTTCAAGTATACCTGTCATGCTGTGTAGTGACCGGATCCCCGATGGTTCGCCTAGGCCCCACAGACAACCTCTGCCTCCGGGTTCTCCCGAGCCAATCCCCCACCGTTCAGCTCCCGGCTTAGGATCTGGGACCCAGCAAGTCGCTGGGGCCCCTCTCAAAAATCAGGGTGAAACTCTGCTTGATGCCCAACCTCGGCCGGGCAGGCCTCGATGGCTGGGCCCATGGATGCGCGCACCCTGAAGGTGGATGCCGCACCTGGAACTCTGGCCCTGCATAGCACACCACTCACAGGCGGCTGCCACAGATATACCCTCCTGCCAGCAAGTCCAGAGAAAGAAACTCTCCTCTGAATGGCTGCTGGGAGAAGGTGGGTCTGTCAGAACCCCTTCTAGCGCCGACTGTCACCCAGGGGTAAAAACACCCCCCTGGCATGCAGACTGACCCACAAGGCAGTTCCAAACTGACAGCAGCCCAAACTTAGGCAATTTGTGAATGGGAGCAACTTAACTCTCCCATTCCCCACTAACTTTAGCGTAACGCCCACATATAGGGGGGTGCTACACGGCGATTCACAAACGTGCATGAGCCTGGCACATGCTACGCGAGATGCGGGTAAGTTCTATGTACGGCGTAAAGTTATTCCTCATAAATGAGGTGCAACCCGGCAACAGACATGCACAGGTCAGCTGGAGAGCAGCTGCAGCAGCACCGTTGAGGACGAGCAGAGCAACCACACTTGCAGGACAACACATCCGTATGCCAACATGCCAGGGGCAGCCATGGTCATAGCACTACTGCGTCAACAGGCACAGGAGAGGATATACCGAACGTGCATGAACGTCTTCGGCATGGGGGAATCGGAGGTGTACCGCATCTTCAGATTCAGCCCTAATGCCAACCTGGAATTAGCCACAGCCCTGCATGATGAAATCACCAGCCAGACGGAATGCTCACATGCAGTGCAGCCACTGGTCAAGGTACTGGCAACATTCCAATTCCTCGCCAGTGGACCTTTCCAACGTACAAGTGGAGTCGTGTCTGGGATGTCACAATCCACCATGAGCAGATGCGTGCACCAGGTTGTCCCTGCAATCTGTCCCACCACATCATCAAACCGACCCATGAGGAACTGCAGCAAAAGGCAATGCAGGATTTCTACAGCATTGCCGGATTCCCACGCACCGTCAGGGCCATTGATGTGCACTACAGCCCCCCCGTGCCACAGAGCACATATACCGCAATCGTAAGCAGTGGCATTGCAACGTACAGGTGATAGCCAATGCCTCATATGGCACGTCCATGCCAAACACCCAGGGGCCAGCCACGACAGCTACATATACCGTCAAAGCACCATCCCAACAGAATTCGATCAGAACGTGTACAGGGACAGCTGGCTGCTTGGTGAGTGACATGGGAGTCAGGCTTGACTGTCCGACCCCATGATGCAGACATCACGAGGGGCACATGCATGGCTAACATCCTCCTGTCTTTTCCCTTCCAGGTGACTCGGCACTTGGGTCCCATCTCCTGACTCCATACCGGAAGAGAGGTGAGAGAAAATACAATGCTGCACCCGTGCAGTGGTGGAGCGCACATTTGGCATCGTGAAGTCCCGTTTCCGATGCCTTGATAAGTCCGGGTGGCCCTGTTGTATTCACCAAACTTTGTGTGCCAGATCATCGGTGCACGTTGCGTGCTGCACAACTACGCCATGAGAAAGGGCCTGGATATTGACATATGTGATGACCTGACCCCCCCACCACACAGTCCCCCCCTGCCCGAGGCTACCCGTCTTCTGAAGGAACAGCAGTCAGGAGTTGCCTCATGGAACGCATCTTTGCACGTTAAACACACACATTCATCATGGCACATGGACAATGCACGCATGCACACCATCCACCTCACATTGGTTTAGCCCAAGTCCACCGTGCAGGATTTGGGAGCAGCAACGCCACACCAAGGCCCCAATGATGTTGCTGTACATTCATACCACATCGACACGGTCGTGGGGATAACCTCTCCCCGACGATCCAAGGTGACCCCTGCCAGTTGACACGCAGTGCTGGCAGAAATGGCCTTGTGCCTGTCTGGACACATTGGCCACACACACTCACACACCAGTCACACCATAGCACTGACATCACCGGACAAACCCTGCCCCTGCAAACCGGTGTCCAGTCACCGTAGAGACTTCTGCACTCCTGACCGTGTTGTGACATCAGTAAAGGTTACACACATGTCCCACGGTCTGGGTCTGTGAAAAGGTAAAAAATATTGGACTATGCCATTGTCCGGCATGACAAGCCCTTACAGTTGTATGGTACATGCCTCTGTGCACATCACCCAAAAAAAAACTCAGACTCTGAGCTGCAAGCGTGGTGCCATTGTCCTCGGGACAGTTACTTGCCCTCTCGCGGTCCATGCCTCCTGCCCAGGGATCTGCTCCGCAGGTGTCGTGGCGATGGTGGAGCATCTCATGGCGGTTCATCCCCTGCTCTCACGCTCCTGGATATGGATCAAGATGTTTCCTGCATCCCCTCCAAGGCAATGGCAATGCGGGTCAGCACGCAAAATGTATCTGCCTGCATCTGCCTCTGACTGGCGTTGTGTTGGCGCTGCAGGCGCCTGTTCTGGCGTCGCTTGAACTGTATGGCGGCAGTGTTGGCCTGCACTATTCCGCCCAGGCTCCTAACCTCGGCCACGATCCCTGCTGCTGTTGCTTGCAGTTCCTTGATATACGTGGTGTTGCGTTGCTGGGTCACCTGCATGTCCATGTCCGATCCCTGGTCCTCAGATGTTGCCGGACCCCCTGCTACCATGTGCTGATACATGGCATCCAGGGTCTGTGACTGGTCAGACAGGCATGTGGCCATGGCTGTACAATTAGCATTGATCTCCTGCATGCTGTCACAGATGGCCTTGGTGTGTTCAGCCTGCTGATTGAGTCACTGCTGCATTGTGGCTGCGGTGCCCTGCACAGCCAGTGTCTTCTCAGAGGACCCGACGAAGGAGGCTATGCTGTCACCCACATGGTGGAGGTCGATGGCAATGTCTGCCATGTGCCCTGTGTGGCGGGCCTCTTCCCTCTCGAGCCCTTGTTGGACTGATCCGGTTGCACCCCTGGTCTTGCTCAGGGCATTCCTGGGAGTTGCAGTCGGTTGCATCCCTCTGGCCGGGGTGTCCCTTGAAGGTGTCCCTCTGGCCGGGGTGGCCCTCGGGGGGGGGTTCCCCTGATGGGCGTCAATGGCATTATGAGGTCAGCGATTTCTACCGTCTCGGAGGGTCCGGCGCAGATGGACACATCATCATCGAGGTACAGGAAGTCCTCCTGTTGGATGTCCACAGGCCCCTTCACGACGACCTCCGATGCACCTGTGTGTGCACTCCCCTCCACCGTTGCTGCAGCCACAGCATGTTGACAAGCTTCGTGGCTTCCCAGGGGGTCAGACCGAGGAACATGTTGCTTGCATGGCGTGAGTCGTCCAGAGACAGATGATGGCCTGCTTCCTCCAGCACATCTGTGGATGACACACAGCATTGACATGTTGGTGGGCCCACACACTTGTCACATGTTCCCTTGCACCCCCTCACATGCTCCACACCGGATGGGGGATGAAACACACTTACCTCTCCTCAAGTCCTGTTCGCTGGAGTCAAATCCCTCCAGGCCCTCCACTTGCTCCTGCGCCAGGCAGCTGACTATGACCTCTTCTTCAGCAGACAGCTTCAGCTTGCTAGCTGATCTACCTCCCGTGCCTCTTCATCCTCGCCAGCTTTTCCCTGACACGCCGACGCATGTCATTAATTTTTTTCTGCACCTCCTTCCATGTTCTGGTTTTGTGTCCGAGGGTGTTCAGCTCCAGGGTCACCTTCTGTAGGATTTCAAGTTTCCTGGCCTTGCTTGTCCTCCCGCTCTGTGCTCCATGGAGGTACGTATCCTACTTCACAATAGCCGTGGTCAGGATCACCCTCTCATCCACGGAGAAATTCTTCTTTCGCTTCTCCTTCCCAATGTCATTGTCTGACATGTCGTCTGCACCAGGAATCACAAGCCGGCGTACTTTGCGTTGGACGTGCATCTGGCTGGGCGTACGCGGTGATCCGTCGTAGCTTAGGCGGTTGTGCCGGCATGGTTGTGAGGAGGCGCAGGGGGTGCTGTGCATGCGTCCACGTCACGGCGCATGCGCAGTTCGTGATACGCCAGGCATAAAACACTGCGCCACGCCGACGTACCTGTCTGGCTTTTGGCCCACCTACGCCGCCGTGCGCCTTGAAAAACCCACACCACGCTGGCGCAGCGTTGGGAGAACTGGCTTGCTGAATGCAATGCTTGCCTCTCCGCGCTACGTTGGCGTGCCGTATGGTTTGTGCGCTACGGCCTTGATTCTGTGAATCTGGGCCTTGATGTTTTTACAGCTGCTGTTTTGGGCTTCAGGCATTTTTATGCAATCAGTAAACTCCCCAGCATGATATCCAATGTGTCCAATGCACACACCGGCTGTTAGCATTTTCTGGCTGGAAAAAAGCCCCAGAACTAGTGGCTTTGAAAATAAGTTTTAAAGAAAAGGTGTAAAACTTCTGAAAAACGCAGAAAATTTGACTATTTTGCGTTTATCAGCATTTTTGAATTATACACTTTTATGGGAGTATAGTTTTGCTGAATAATGCAAATGCCGAAAAACGCTACTGCAAAAACACTGCAAAACTCATTCTACAGCTACAGCTTTCTACAGCTAATGCTACTGGTGTTTTTTTATAACGTCCAGTGCAGTGGCGGAATTTTCAGTGTTGCAGCAGTCGCCGTTGCGACTGGGCCCTGTAATTCCGCCAAGTACGGGGGGCCCGCCACCAGCCCGTGTGAGGTGCCCAACCACCGCTGGTGCATGCTATTCGTTCCGGGTAGGGCCGATCCGCCCTATACGTGGACTACACAGGCTATTAACACCGAGGAGAGCACAAAGGAGTATTAACTCGGGGCCCCGCGCCGCCGCTAGAGGTCCACGGCCGGCGGAGATAATGTCTCCGCCGGCCGCCATTTTCCTGAAGACCACAACGAGAAGGGAGCCCTGCCTGCTGTAATAGTCCTGCGGCGCCCGCCGCCTGGTCTGCCGATGGGATCAGAGAGAACATGCAGCCCCCTCTAACCTGAATAGGAGGAGCGGTGGGGTGGCTGCATATAGAAGAATAATTCTCTCCATCGTCCTCCCACGGTCACTGAATGCCTGCTTCTGCTCCTCTCCCTCTCGCAGGCATTCAGGTACTGCGGGAAGAAGATGGAGAGAATGATTCTTCTATATGCAGCCACCCCACCGCTCCTCCTAATCTGCTTATCTCTGCTGCCCCCACAGTGCTCTCTACCCCCCCCCCCCACAGTGCTATCTAGCCCCCCCCAGTGCTCACCACCTCCCCCATGCTCTCCACTGCCCCCTGTGTCCTCCACTTCTCCCCCAGTGCTCTCCACCTCCCCCATGCTCTCTGCTGCCCCCTGTGTCCTACACTTCTCCCCCAGTGCTCTCCACCTTCCCCCATGCTCTAGGCTGCCCCCCAGTGCCCTCCACCTCTCCCTTTGTGCTTTTTACCTCCCCCTGTGCTCTCCACCTCCCTACATGCTCTACGGTCTCCCCCTGTGCTCTCCACCTCCCCCCATGCTCTAAGCTGCCCCCCTGTGCCATCTGCCTCTCCCCCTGTGCTCTTTTCAATTCCTAATTCTCGCCAACACCCCCAGTGCTCTCTATTCGCCCCAGCGCTCTCCAGCCCCCCTCTTCACTCCACCTCCCTCCTGTGCTCTCCATCTCCCCACATGCTCTACGCTGCCCCCTATGCCCTCCGTCTCTCCCCCTGTGCTCTCCACCTCCCCCATGCTCTAAGCTGCCCCCCTGTGCCCCCTGCCTCTCCCCCAGTGCTCTCTTGCCCCCCCTGTGCTCTCCACCTCCCCCCATGCTCTACGCTGCCCTACGCCTCTCCCCCAGTACTCTCCAGCCCCCCCATTGATCTTCACCTACCCCCTGTGCTCTCCAGCTCCTCATGCTCTCTGCTGCCACCCCCATGCCCTTCGCCACCCCCCAGTGATCTCCACCTCCCCCAGTGCTCTACAGCCCCCCATGATCTCCGCCTCTCACCTGTGCTCTCCGCCCTGTGCTCTCTGTCCCCCCTGTGCTCTCCAGACCCCCATGCTTTCCAGCCCCCTTGTGCTCTCCTCTTCCTCCCTGTATTCTCTGCCTCCCCCGTGCTCTCACACCACCCCATGTTCTCAAGGTTCTTCCCTGTGCTATCTGCTCCCCCTGCTCTTTCCCTGTCCCCTCTCCACCTGCACCTTTGCAGGGTTTCCCCCTCCCCTCTCCCAGGGGATCCGGCAGGATTAATAGTGGAGAAGGGGCCGGTTAAGATGTCATGGGCTGCTCATTCCAAAATGCCCGGGCCTATTTTTTGTCCCAGTCATGGCCTGCCTGAGATGTAAGGAAGCACTCCGCTGGGGACACCTTAAATGTAAGGAGGCACTCCGCTGGGGACACCTGAGATGTAAGGTGGCACTCCGCTGGGGACACCTGAGATGTAAGGAGGCACTCCACTGGGGACACCTGAGATGTAAGGAGGCACTCCGCTGGGGACACCTGAGATGTAAGGAGGCACTCCGCTGGGGACAGTGACACCTGAGATGTAAGGAAGCACTCCACTGACTGGGGACTCCTGAGATGTAAGGAAGCACTCCGCTGGCTGGGGACAGTGATATCAGGGCTCCCACTGATTCTGCATTATGGTGAGTTGAATAATTTCATTCTATATTACCATGTGATAATAGAAATAATGCGCTTCAATCATCCTGACACCATAACAACCATGGTGCCGGGATGATTGAGGTGCCAACACTAGAATTTTGGAGTATCTTTATCTGCTGATTGTTTAGCACACCCCGGACTCTGTACGTAGCACACCCCAGACTCTGTACGTAGCACACCCCGGACTCTGTACGTAGCACACCTTTAACCAGTGGCGGAATTATCAGTGTCGCAGCAGTCGTCATTTCGACTGGGTCCTGTAATTCAGCCAAGTCCGGGGGGCCTTCACCCGCTCCTGTGAGGTGCCCAACCTCCACCCGCCAGTGTGAGGGGTCCACCTGACTGTCATGTCACTGTGGAGGGGGGGCCCTTCATGATTTCCTGCACCGGGGCCCTGAAGTCTCTAGTTACGCCACTGGTCCAGTGTGCATGAGGAATTAAACTGATAGTCCGTACATAGGTATGGGCAGAAAGCTGTAGAACTTGTCTGCAGGAGCCTGGCATTGCACCTGATCCGCTGGCACAATGCTTTGAAAGCTCCTTGGGGAAAAAATAATAAATGCACATTTTTTTTCTTCCAAAAATGTGTGCATTTATTATTTTCTCCTCCAAAGGTGAACTTAACTTTTCGAGTGCATTTCCAATTTTGCTGTAAAATTTAAGAAGAGCCCACTATGTGTGTGTTATGTGTTCCTATTTACATAGCATACCCTTACTATATATATATATATATATATACTGTATATATATATATATATATATATATATATATATATATATAGTATCTCACAAAAGTGAGTACACCCCTCACATTTTTGTAAATATTTTATTATTATCTTTTCATGTGTCAACACTGAAGAAATTACACTTTTCTACAAAGTAAAGTAGTGAGTTTACAGCTTGTGAAAATTTGCTGTCTCCTCAAAATAATTAAACACACAGCCATTAATGTCTAAACTGCTGGCAACAAAAGTGAGGACACCACTGAGTGAAAATGTCCAAATTGGGCCCAAAGTGTTAATATTTTGTGTGGCCACCATTATTTTCCAGTCCTGCCCTAACCCTCTTGTGCATAGAGTTCACCAGAGTTTGACATGCTGTCACTGGAGTCCTCTTCCACTCCTTCATGACGACATCATGAAACTGGTGGATGTTAGAGACCGTTTGCTCCTCCAGCTTCCGTTTGATGCCCCACAGATGCTCTATAGGGTTTAGGTCTGGAGACATGCTTGGCCAGTCCATCCCCTTTACCCTCAGCTTCTTTAGCAAGGTAGTGGTCATCTTGGAGGTGTGTTTGGGATCGTTATGTTGGAATACTGCCCTGCAGCCAAGTCTCTGAAGGGAGGGGATCGTGCTCTGCTTCAGTATATCACAGTACATGTTGGCATTCATGGTTCCCTCAATGAACTGTAGCTCCCCAGTGCCGGCAGCACTCATGAAGCTCCAGACCATGACACTCCCACCACCATGCTTGACTGTTTGTGGGCCTTCTTGTGTATCATCTTTAGAAGAGGCTTTCTTCTGGAATGACAGCAATACAGACCAATTTAAAGCAATGTGCAGCGGTCAACCTCTGCAGCAATGTTGGCAGCACTCATATGTCTATTTCCCAAATACAACCTCTGGATATGACCTGAGCATGTGCACATAACTTCTTTGGTCGACCATGGAAAGAACTTTTCTAAATGGAACCTTTCCTATTTAACTGCTGTATGGTCTTGGCTAGGGATGAGCTGAACATACCCGCGTTCGGTTCGCACCAGAACCGTCGAATAGACCGACCGTTCGCGCAAACATTTAGAACCCCATTGAAGTCTATGGGACTCGAACGTTCGAATTCAAAAGTGCTCATTTTAAAGGCCAATATTCAAGTTATTGTTGGAAAATGTCTTTGAGAACCCGGATCTTGCCCCAGGGAACATGTATCAATGGAAAAAAAAGTTTTAAAAACTGTATTTTTTTCTGGAGCAGCGATTTTAATGATGCTTAAAGTGAAAAAAAAATCAAAAATCCCTTTAAATATCGTACCTGCTGTGTGTCTATAGTAGTGGCACGTGTTTAGAAATGTCCCTGCACAACATGAGATTACTCTCAGAAAAAAGTAATTTAATACTGCTTGCGGCTTCAAAGTAATGTTTGGTCCCTGCAATATGGAAAAAAATAGCACGAGTTTCCCCGCCACCGCTCCCCCATGCCATTACAAGACCTAGTGCGGATCCTGACCTCCTTGGGGCCCTAAGTAAAATCTGACGACAGTGACATGTCACATTAAAGAAAGTTGAGAAGCGGGGGTGTTCTGCTGTCGGAAATGACTCAGCCAGCGAGTTTTCTCATCAGGGCCTCTAGTAATTTTGGGGGCCCTTTGCAGCTTTGCGTGGCCCTAAGCGGCTTGCATAGTGCGCCTATAGGGAGGCCCTATATACTTTAAACAGCAGTATACAGGCGGTGCCAACAAGACAAGGACTGTAGGTTTGTTACGTAGAATCTGAACCATGTCATACTTTGCTGCTGCATATTGCACAATTTCCTAAAGAGACCCTCAACAAACTACATGACACTTGTGCCTGGTGATGAGGCCATTGATGTTCCAGTGGTGGCCCGTGGCCATACAGGCTTGGCCCCCCCATAGCGCACGTGCTGTGTGGCAACAATATGTTGATTATTTTAGGGGTGGTGGGGGGCCATTACAATGCCAGATCTTGGCTCAATCAATTATTTTTTTGTGAAAGGAAAGTTGTAGAAAAAAGGGGGGTTGCCAGCTGGGGCCCCCTTTGAACAAATTCTGTGAAGAACTGCACGATCGTTTTTCCAACGTTTTCTACCGACTGTGAACGACGTTCTCATTCATGCAGAATCCCTTTATACACTACGCATGTGAGAAGCTCTGCACGTTTCCACGCCCATGACGTTCGTTCTAGTGATTGCCACACCCCTTTTAGTCGGTCAATGTGGTGAGGAGTCTGAAGACATGATGGAGGAGAGACAGCAAGCTGCAACCAGGCAGGAGACAGGCCAGGCACACACTAGGAGTAGCAGGAGGTACAAAGCCACCAACATGAGCTTTGAAGAGATGGTTAAGATGGTGGCTATTTTAAAAAAGGAGGACTACGACGGCAAAAAAAGGCCTTACAAAAACCCCAATAAACTCAAGGCCCAGATATGGAGGAGTATCCATGCAAAATTTGGGGTGCAGAGGTCCAGGGAGCAGTTGTGCAAGAGATGGAGTGATTTGAAAATCCGAGAGCCAGAGCAGATGGAGAGAATTCGAAGAGTCCTCAGAAGACGTAAGTAATTTTTTTTTTATTATTTTCTGGCATGTGCTTTTTATCGCAGGTTGTGTATATATACAGTTCAAGAATAGATGTTTGAAAGTTCATGTTTGTGTGGGCATAATAATTGGTTGGTCATTCTATTTAAGACCTTTTTATGTGAGACCAATTTTTTAATTAATGTAGATGTGTTATTAAGTAGATTTAAATAATCCAACTTAAGTCAATATACATTAAAAGGAGAGTATGCTCAGCAAAGCAGTTGATTACACATATGGACTCAGTAGCACAATGGTTGGCATGGCCGTTCCGCCCTATAGGCTCACTATGCAAGCCGCTTAGGGTCCCGCAAAGCTGCGAAGGGCCTCCCAAATAACTAGAGGCCCCGCCTGGTAAGAAGTCATTTTCGCCCCCTAACCCCCGCTTCTGAACTCGCTGGCTGCATGGGAGAAGAGGCAAGAAGTCACCACCACTTGCTTCTCAATTTAATGTAAGATGTCATTTCCGACAGCAGAACACCCCCTCCCCCCACTTCTCAAGTTTTGTTAATGTGACATGTCACTGTCGTTAGCGCCCCCCGATTCTCATTTTTAATGTGCAATGTCGTTTTGCTTCAGGTCCCAGGGAGGTCAGGATCGGCACTGAGTGTTGGTCACAAGAACAACCTAGTTAGTTAGCATGTCACACAGAGGTGATCCAGTGTCAACTTGTTGTTTTGCCATGTAGGAAACTTGTCCAAAGATAGAGAAATGCAGCAGCTTTGGTAATGGATAAAATCCTGTGTTAAGCTTAGGATAGTAAAAACAGACAATTGTACGACACTTTTTAAAAAGAATGATTGATATTCCTCTTTCAGGCCTCTAATCTTTTTGATTCATCTATCCCTTTTTTTTACAATCTCATAGGCCACAATCAAGCTGCAGCAGTGGAGCCGACCAACCCCACGCGGTGCCAAGCCCCACCCTCGCCCGATGTGCAGGAAGTGCAAAATGCCACCACATCAGGTCAGTGTCATACAGCACAGCTTCAGGTAATACATGTAGGCCTGCATAATTGAATACATGTTTTTTTTTCCAAATTTCAGGTGTACGAGCTGTTGGGGGCGGCTTAGACACCGACAGTGCCCAGGTGCTAATTGGGGGGATATTTTGCTGCATGGATGAAATAGAGGACACAAACCTCGCCCTCGAGAAGACCATAAAGAACAACAAGAAGGTGGTCCAAAACCTGAAAAATCGTATTGATATTCTGGGGAGAGTTTAAAAAAAAAAAAATAATAGATGTAGAAAATTATTTAAATGCAAAAATATAGGTCTTAAAAATAAATAAACAATTTCTATTTTGATATTTAAAAAAAAAATGAAAATCACACAGTGTGATACAATAAATATTTTTGGATACTCAACAATGTCTGGCTTCTTCCTATATCAATGCTGCCTAAAACACTGCAACCCCTCAAAGATACTGTAATTGGAGCGCAATAAATAGCCACGTGCAAAGTATTGCATCAAAAATTGTTATTAGACACCCCTGTTAAACAGGGGCAAAAAAATTGGGCCTTAGGCACAACACAACACTGCAACCCCTCAAAGATACTGTAATTGGAGCACAATAAATAGCCACGTGCAAAGTATTGCATCAAAAATTGTTATTAGGCGCACCTGTTAAACAGGGGCAGAAAAATTGGGCATTAGGCACAACACAACACTGCAAAAATTGGGCGTTAGGCACAACACAACACTGCAACCCCTCAAAGATACTGTAATTGGAGCGCAATAAATAGCCACGTGCAAAGTATTGCATAAAAAATTGTTATTAGGCACCCCTGTTAAACAGGGGCACAAAAATTTGGCCTTAGGCACTGGTGGCGGAGCCCAGAAACAAAAAAAATTCTTACTAGCTATCAGCAAGAAAAGTGAGGAGAAGGATATTCCATCAGCAGCATAACAGGACAGTCACTCAGCATCAGCATACGCAGTCTCAAAATGATCTGACATTTCAACAAAAAAATATTATTCAGTTACATCAGCATCGGGTGCTTGGTAGCTGGTGTTGATCCAAGCCTGATTCATTTTGATGAAGGTCGATCAACAGAGTCGGTGGAGAGGCGCACCCTGTGATCGGTCACAAAGCCTCCAGCAGCACTGAATGTGCGTTTTGAAAGAACACTAGATGCAGGGCAAGCCAGTAGCTCAATTGCATACTGTGAAAGCTCTGGCCAGTGATCCATCCTCAAGACCCAGTAAGCCAGAGGATTTTCGGTGGGGAAGGTGTCCAAGTCGGATCTTGCCCCTAGGTATTCCCGCACCGTGTAAACCAGACGCTGGCGATGGTTGCTGGAACCGGTCAGACCTTGGGGCTGTGGACTAAAAAATGTCTGAACGCATCGGTCAGACGGTCACCTTCTCCACCGCTCCTTCTGTGACTCACCGAAGTTTCAGCAAGACGTTATCCAGCGCCAGGTTTTGGTAGTCCCCCGGGTTCTGGGAATGCATTGCACAGACCCTTCTGCATGGCCTCCCGCAGAAGTTTCATCTTCTGCTCCCTCTGCGATGGCAACATAAGGTCCGCAACCTTACTCTTGTAACGTGGTTCAACGAGAGTTGCCAGCCAGTAATGATCCCTCTCCTTGATAGCAAGTACACAAGGATCCTTACGCAGGCTTTGCAGGATCAGGGAGGCCATGCAGCGTAGGTTTGCAGAGGCATTCGGGGCACAGTACTCTGGGTCACTGAGGACGACAGGATCCGCAACCACCTCATCCCAGCCACGTAAAAGTCCTGAAAGAACCTCTTCCCCAGTGTGGCTCCTGTCTCCCAAGCACACCAGCTCTAGCACTGCATGGCATCTCTTGGCCTGCATTGCTGCGTAGCCCCTTGTACGCCTACGGAGCACGGCTGGTGTCATGGATCTGCCACCTAAGAGTTAATGGTGCAGACTGATTTCTGTGATTGACAACAGGCTGCCTATTTAAACACCTCAGCAGCACAGTGTCTTTGCCGCCTGATCTGCAGTGCTTACCTGACTTCCTGTGATCTGACCTGTTTCCTGTGTTTGACCCGGCTTGCTGACTACGATTGATCTCTGTTATCCTGATCCCGGCCTGCCTTGTGACCAACGCTCAGCTCTACAACTGCTTCATTTCCCGTTGCCGAACTTGCCTGTATACTGACCATTCTCTGCCTGTCGTTTATATCTATATCGGATCATCTGTTACCAAACCCGGCTTGTCTGACTACGCATTCAGTGCACCCACCAGCCAGCTTCCTGTTTCCTGCTGCACCTGCTGAACCGACAAGACCCAAGACGAACCAGGCACCCATACACCACCAGGCTCTTGTGGCCACTGTCGCAACATCGGTGGCCCTTTAGCCGGGGTTGTACGAGAAGCCTTCCCACTACACGTCAGGCTCATCTGGCAGGTACGTAACAGCTGGTTCAGAGGAAACATCACCATAGGAAGAGGCCACAGAGGAAGAAGAGGAGGGGGTGGAGGAGAGAGGTGTGTCACAACCAGTAGTAGTGTTTTGGAGGCGTGGTGGCGGAACAACCTCCAAAACTATTGTACCTTGCCCTGCGTCCTTCCCAGCTGCCAGCTGAGTCACCCAATGCGCCGTAAAAGACAGGTAACGTCCCTGTTAATGCCTGCTGGACCATGAGTCAGCGGTAATATGCACCTTACCACTGACCGCCCTGTCCAGCGAGGCATGGGCATTGCCTTCCACATGCCGGTAGAGAGCCGGAATCGCCTCCCGTGAGAAAAAGTGGCATTTGGGTACTTGCCACTGAGGTACTGCACATTCCACAAACTCACGGAGAGGAGCAGAATCTACCAACTAAAAAGGTAGCAGTTGAAGTGCTAGCAATTTCGCTAAGCTAGCATTCAACCACTGGGCATGTGGATGGCTGGGAGAGTACTTCTTTCGGCGCTGCAGCAGCCGGGGCAGGGAAATTTGTCTGGTACTCTCAGTAGATTGCCCGCATGTACTACTACTACTAGGTTGTGACGCACCTATTTCTACACCTTCAGTGCAGGCTTCGAAGAGGACTGAGGTTCTAGTGGGGTTGGAGGTCCCAGAAGGGCATGTGGTGCCCAAGCGGGTGATGTTTTGGCCACGCAAGATAAGCTTGCGACAAATGTTGCAAATAGCAAAGGTACGATCTGATGGACATGTTTCAAAAAAGGCCCACACCAAAGAACTTTTGCTGTTACATTGAGACACAGCAGCGCCATGCACAAGCGTAGATGTGCGATGTAATGCAGTTGGTGTGCTGCCCTTAAGCTGACCCCTGGAGGGCATCCTGCCTTTTTGGAGATGTGCCTCGTCCTCCTCCTCCTCCTCCTCCTCCTCCCCTCTCCTATCAGGCACCCACATAGAATCAGTGACCTCATCATCCCCTCCCTCCTCATCACTGTCGAAAACCTGGCAGTATGCTCCAGCTGGGGAAACATCACTGCCAGATTGCTGTCCCTCTCGGCCACCCCCTCTCCCTGGGCTCACATCAATGCCTTCCTCTATCTGTGTTCTATCATCAGAGCCTTCAAAACGCTGCGCATCTTCATGCAGCATGTACCCAACACTGTGTTGAAACAGTTTGGGGGATTCCTCAGGAGGACATGGTGGGACTAGGGAAGGATTGTGTGATGCCATTGTGCACAGGAAAGAGGACACCTTAGCAGCTGCTTTGCCAGACAAACTAAGATCAGTCTGTGTGAGAGAGGATGAGGAGGATGAGGACGGCTTGGTCATCCACTCTACTAATTTCTCTGCATGTTGAGGCTCAACACGGCCAGCTCCCAAAAAGAAGGACGAACGGCCACGTGCTGAAGAGGATGCACCGCGTCCACCGCCAGCGTTGCCTCTAGATGCAGAGCCTGCTTGCCCTCGTGACTCTCTGCCTCTCTTTGTTGTCCTTCCAGACATTTTAATGTGTTTAGGTGATATTAAATAACACACGTGCAGTTACAGCAAATGCGTTTACGTGCTATTAAACAGCAAACACGCACTTACAGTAGATGTGTTTACGTGCTATTAAACAGCAAACGTGCACTTACAGCAAATGCGTTTACGTGCTATTAAACAGCAAATGTGCAGTCAGACCAACTGCGTTTAGGTGCTATTTAACAGCAAACGTGCAGTCAGACCAACTGCATTTAGGTGCTATTAAACAGCAAACGTGCAGTCACACCAACTGCGTTTAGGTGCTATTTAACAGCAAACGTGCAGTCACACCAACTGCGTTTAGGTGCTACTAAACGGCAAACGTGCACTTCCAGTAAATGCGTTTACGTGTTATGAAATAGAAAACGTGCACTTACAGCAAATGTGTTTACGTGCTATTAAACAGCAAATGTACACTTACAGCAAATGCTTTTACATGTGATTAAACAGCAAACGTGCACTTACAGCAAATGCGCTTAGGTGCAAATAAACAGGACAAGTGCAGTAACACCCAGTACGTTTAGGTGTAAAACTAAACAGCACACAGGCAATACAACACGTTAGAGCACTGCAGCTATGCACAATCTCCTGCCTGACAAATTGGAATAGCAGATCTAGCTAAGCTATACAGTGTATAAATATATGTACAACTCCTAGGGATGTATATATATTCTCTACACACTGTAATTAAAGCTAAACTGACTAGCCTGCTTTATCTAGCAATCTAAAAAGACAATCTCTCTGTCTCTCTAACTGATCTCAGTAACAAGCCGGAACACACTACACGAGGACGCCCGCAAGGCGGCCTTATATAGTGTGGGGCCTGTGCTAAAGCCCTGAGCCATAATTGGCCAAAGCCACCCAGGCTCTTCATTTTTTTGCGTGCTGTGATTGGCCAAACATGTGGGACATACAGCATGCTTGGCCAATCATTAGTGCGCAACGCCGCAGTGAATTATGGGCCGTTGCGCGTCACTCGAATTTGGCGCAAACGACCCGTTTTGTTTGAATAGACAATGTACGAACAGACAATGTTCGAGTCGAACATACATTTGTATCGAACAACTCATCCCTAGTCTTGGCCACCGTGCTGCAGCTTAGTTTTAGAGTCTTAACACACCTGCTCCCTATTCACACCTGAGACCTTGAAACCCGAATGAGTCACATGACACTTAGGAGGGAAAATGGCTAATTGCGCCCAATTTGAACATTTTTACTTGGGGTGTACTTACTTTTGTTGCCAGTGGTTTAGACTTTAACCGTTTCCCGAGTGACTCACGCACAATGGCACCACTACGCAAAATCCCGTAAACATTCAGAGTTCCATTTTAAGAGCCATCAGAGGGTATGCGCGCTGCACAGCAGGGGACCCCCTCCGCTGTGTGTGGCGTGCGGCTTACCTCCATGCAAGGTCCGGGATCACGGGGGGGCGTTTGTTTCTGTCCGCCCCCTCGTGATCGCTCCCGGCCAATCCCCGCCGTGTCACTTCCTCTGCCAGAAAAATTTAATCAATGGCAGAGGAAGTGATGCAGCACTCCTCTCAGCGGTATTTTCAAACCGCTGAGAGGAGCGAACATTGACAGTGAGTCTGCACCAACACTACACTGACACCAGCACACATAGGCACATTTAACCCCTTTAGATCGCACCCCCACCCCCCTGTCACACTGTCACTAATAGCAGTGAACATATATTACTGATCACTGCAGTCAGTGTGACAGGCAGATAGTGTTAGGTTCAGGGTAGCCCCGTACCCCCCCTAATAAAGTTTTAACCCCTTGATCACCGCCCTAGTTAACCCTTTCACTCCCTATTGCCAGTGTCACTAAGCGATCATTTTTCTGATCGCAGTATAAGGCCTTGTACACACGAGGGAATGTATCCGGTCGGAAACATCCGACGGATATTTCCCAGCGGATAAGTCAAATTTGTCCGTTGGTCTGATGAGCGTACACACCATCGGACCGAAATCCCAGCGGACCAGAACGCGGGCACGTAAACCACGTACAACGTCACTATAAAGGGGAATGACGAAGCCATCGGCGCCGCCCTCTGTTCCGCTTCTGCTAGTTCGGTGTTAGCGAAGGTTTGGTTAGAGCTGATTCGTGCTTTTCAGTCTCCGCGCTTAACAGGTCGTATTTTCAGGTTCAGTGTGTGCTTGTGGGCTCGTATTTGTCATTCAGTGTCGCCGTACGCGGCGTTTCTGCTTTGCAGTGCCGTCCTGTACGGTCGTATCTGTTTGACGTGCGATCTTTGCAGGTCTTGCTGGATTTGGGGGTGCTTTCTGTTTGAGTGTGTTCTTGACTGACCAGCCGGCCGGTTTGAAGCCATGATGGAGCAGCAGCGCAACTTTTCACGAGTTCGTGCTGTTTATGGGTTTTGTTCTGGAGTCTGTGTGCATTCCAGTGATTTGGACAGGAACAGTAGGAGGAGGAGTTCCTGGGCCAAGAATTGGTTGCGGCAGCGTAACCGATTCTCTCATATGTCTCTGCTTAGGGAGATCCGGGAGAATAATCCTGATGACTTCAGGAACTTTCTCCGTATGACGGACCCCGTTTTCCACCGTCTGCTGGATCTCCTGTCCCCCTATATCACGAGGCAGGACACTGTGATGCGCCAAGCCATTCCGGCTGAGCAGAGGCTTATTGCCACGTTGCGGTACCTGGCGACTGGGAGGAGCCTGCAGGACCTCAAGTTCTCAACAGGCATCTCTCCCCAGGCGCTTGGGATCATCATACCGGAGACGTGTTCTGCCATCATACAAGTCATGCAGGAGGAGTTTATTAAGGTAAGTTTCCTCCTTTAACATCACAATCTGTGTCTTTAATAATGTTTGCATATTTTTCTCACCTTTTTGTGTTGGTTTTCCTAGTCACCATGATTGTAATATGCTGTGTGCTTAATGTTCCCTTTTCTCTCCATGCATGTTGTTAAGCTTTCCAGGTTAATATGGTTTGGCCTACCTGCATATTTTTACCTTCAACACTACTAACCTGTCCAGCATCATCTCCTAGGGACAAAAACACCTTATTTTTTTATTTGGTGTCCTGCTCCATTGTAGTTCAACTCCCTCCCTCTAAAAAAGTGTATTGCCCTATCAGCGTGATGTGGAGTCTGATAATAATTGTCTCTAGATTTGTTGCCCTAAATACTCTCTATACACTAATTTTTTGAAGTGTTAATACCGTGATGTTGCAGAATGATTTTTTTTTTACTAGTGTTTGCAATGTTGTTTCTGTGCCAAAGTGCTAATTTTTTTTTTGCTTTTGTCCCCACAGTTTCCCTCCACGCCGCAGGAATGGCAGACTGTGGCTGCCCACTTTGCCCAGCGTTGTGATTTTCCAAACTGCGGAGGGGCAATTGATGGGAAGCACGTCCGCATAGTGCCGCCACCTCTTTCGGGCTCGTACTATTATAACTACAAAGGTTTTCATAGTATCGTGTTGATGGCGGTGGTGTCGGCAGACTACGAATTTTTGTATGTGGACGTGGGGAAGAATGGCCGGCTGTCTGATGGGGGAGTGTTCGCGCGGACCGAATTTTACAGGCGTCTACAAACTGGTGGTCTTGAACTGCCACCGGATGAAGACAATGTGGAAGGACTTCCGTTTGTTTTTTTAGCGGACGAGGCTTTTGGACTTGGACCTCACCTCATGCGGCCTTTTCCCCAGAGGACCCTCACCCCGGAGAGGAGAGTCTTCAATTTCCGGCTGGCCAGGGCCCGGAGGGTAGTCGAGAATGCCTTTGGGATACTCGCCAGCCGGTTCCGCCTGTTCCAGACAGCGATACATCTGGCGGAATATAAATTTAACTCTGTTATTTTGGCCTGCTGCATATTGCATAATTTTTTACGCAGGCATTCCCAGACGTACCTACCCAACATCGGTGCTGAGGCAGGACTACCCTCAGATACCCTTCCTGGGCTGGACACTGGTCGCGCTGGCTCGGTCACCCAATCTGCTCGTGAGGTACGCGACAAATATGTTGAGTACTTTATGGGTCGGGGGGCCATAGCTATGCCAGATTAATATTTCTTTATAATTCGGCCCCCAAAATAAAGAAATATTACCAATAAATAATAAATAATTTGACCATTGGACTTTATACAGTTGTTTGTCATTATTGCTTTTTCTCTTTTTATCTGTCTTCCAGGTTCTGAAACTAGTGCATTTCTTGTGCCCAATTTAGTTAGCAGGTTTTAGTAAATACACACAATTGCACATTCTAGTGACTCTTCTACAAACTGGGTATTGAGGTTAGAAATAAGAAGCCACTGGTGTGTGTGTGTTTTGAAAAGTTTTTTTTATTTGTTTTTTATTTACGAACATTTTTGTGTTTTAATTAGAAAACTTGGTTTAGAAAGTATTTATTTATTCAAAAAATATTTTGTGGTTTTGACAAACATATCTAACAATCGAACTTACAAAGTTCAACCTTTTATTTGGCATAACAAACCCAGACAACATGGTCTTAGGTCACGCCGAAATCCCCCAAAATTTGAGGATGCACACATGCTGTGTGTGTGTGATGGGCCAAATGGTGTTTTTTCACATGAGATCCCATGCGAAATGTTCACATGTGCTATCTGCCATCATGGGTGATCGATGTGTGTGCTTTGTGGGTGCAACCCCTTTCTGTCACCTACTTGATAAGTAGGGAAGGGGTTGCACCCACAAGGCACATGCAATTGGTGTCCTGTGCTGGCAGAACGCACATGTGAACAGACATTGGGGTTTATTTGCTAAACAGTCCAAACTCCGGCTTATGTGTGCATATAAGCCAATCAGCTTCTAAATTAAGCTTAGTCAATTAAGACTTTGCATCCAAACATGGAAGATGATTGTTTTATATGCCAAGTGATGCTGCTTTTGCCCCTTATAGCTTCAGTAAATAAACCCGTGTGTGTGTGTGTGCCTCCTCAAATTTTGGGGGATATTAAACGAACATGATACAACATCTTTGAGAGTGGGGTGGTTAGGGGTGAGGGCAGGGGGGGCATGGGGGGCAGCTGGGGGGGATAGTCTTCTATATACGTCCCAAAATATCGAGCATGTTTTTGAAGTTTTGGTCCATCACCACCATCCTTTCCCTCATATTGGCCAGATCGGTGCTGCACTCCATTATCTGCTGTATTAGGATTTGTGCACTTGCACGAGAAAAAATAGGAGCGACAGATGTGCTAATCCCATCTTCATCCCCTAAAAATGCCAAAGGAAAAACACAACATTGTAAGTAAGTAAGGTGCAGGCCTATCTACATCTCTTTTTCCCTGCAAAGCTGGGGTGTCACTGACCTGTTGTACTGACAAGTTCAACATCTTCTACAACTTCTCCTTCTTCTTCAACTTCTCCTTCCTCCACTAATCCGCCTTCCTCCTCCAATCCGCCTTCCTCCACTAATCCGCCAAATTCCACCAAACCGCCTTCCTCCACCAATCCGCCAAATTCCACCAAACCGCCTTCCTCCACCAATCCGCCTTCCTCCACCAATCCGCCTTCCTCCTCTCTCCCTTCCTCCTCTCCTTCTTCCTCCTCTCCTTCTTCATCATCCTCCTGCTCAACAATTTTTTCGGGCCGTTTGGGAGACAGTGTGGGCCTCCCTGACTCCTCATAGCGCTGTCCTCTTCTTTCCCCTAAAAAAAATAAAATAAATAAAAACATCAGCAAACAGATCTTTTTGGAGGGACTAATTTGCAAACATTGCTTAGAAGTGGCGTTACAATTCTAGTTTTGGCCTTATTACAGCACAAACCATGTTCCTTTTTTTTGCTAGCTGATGTCTCCCTAGCTGTGATATAATGAGGCTTTTTGGGGAAGTGACACACATGGCTGGCCTCCTGAATAAGTCTTTTTTGGAGTCCCTTCTCCTAAACTCCAAATTACTATTTTATGTGGGTAGACAGGTTTTCTAAATTACAGATGTCCAAACAGCTGTATATTAAGTTAGCTCAGCACTGTGTGAATTACTGAATCCTGATTGCCTTTTTAAAGAAACTTATTAGTTTGCACAAACACATCATATTTTCAACATTGTTTCTGAAAACGATGTTTTTCGCCAAATAGCCTCGTCCAGGTGTGATGTTCCTGGAACCGCGGATTGAGGATAAACGATGTGATTGGAACGATGTTGACTACGATCGTGGCAAGTCGTCGGATTTATATTAGACAAACATTACTAAATTTACAAGGCAGGGTTTAAAATATACAAGCAGGCCAACGAGGCAGATGGCGAAATATACATGGCAAAACATTTTCGTCAAAAATAGGCACTCCAAAGACATTTTAAAGTACTTACTTTTTTCTATGATTCTTTTTATTTTGCGATACTGCTCTGGCTCGCGCAGTTTTAAGTCGGACCAGCGTTTCCGGAGCTGCTCTTTGGACCTGGTGACCCCAAACATCTCATAAAGTTTCCTTGCTGCCTTATCCATAATTTTTGACTTCCTCCGGTTAGGGGTGCTGTATGGGCCATGCTCACCATCATAGTCCTTCCGTCGCAGGATGGACACCAACTCCACCATCTCTTGTAGAGACATGTTTGTGGCCTTGTAACGTTTTGGCCTGGATCGGGACGTTCCGGCCTGTGTCCCTTCCTGATCCCGATCAGAGGCTAATGTGCGCTCGTGTGACATCGCCATATTTTCCAATCAACGTTGCAGATGGGCGTGGAAAGCAGAAATTGGTACGTCATGGGCGGAGACGAGGGTGGCGTTTCTTGATTGCGTGGGGAATATAATGGAAACGACGTGATTACGTAGGTTACGCGGAGATTACTCGAGCGGAAACGAGGAGAGAGAGAGACGAAGGTAAATGCAAACATCGGATCAGAGGCATATAATTTGAACAGGCATGGGGGATGGAGCTTTTAGATGTTGTTTGCACCCTTTTTAGGCCACTGTTATTTATGTATTTTGGGGCCCACCATAACATTTAGAGAGTAAAGTGCTTGGACACATCACTTCATCAAGATTATATGTAGAGAATGCTCTTTCCTCTTTATTTGTATTTTTGAGTATGCTGTCAGATCATGCCAGTAGTGTTGTGTATTGGTTGGACAGAGATAAGTAGGTAGTGTTTTCTGCCATCAATGCTGAGGGGCATGATAGCTACACATGAACTAGTGCCTTGAGGTGAATGCTAGCATTCATATTCATGGTGGATGTGTTCTTAACTACATGCTACAACTTGCAACATGGACTCTGAATGCCAACTTTTTGGGGGTTACAACATTGCGGCAGAGCAGGCCAGCTATGTAGCAGCATAAGACACTGTGTTTGTATAAAGTAGATGCTCTAAAATGAATGAATGTGCACATATTTTAAGAATGACAAAGCTGAGCCTTTGGAAAGTTGTGCTTTGTGTTTGATTGGCAATTTCTATTCTAGACATTACTATTGAGAAGCTTCATTTCGATAAGCAGCCCAAAAGAATGGATTTGCTGAAAGGGAAGGAGGCTACAATGGAATTAATAGCCCGATATCGGGATATGCCCCTTCTTTGGGACACCAGGCACACCCATTATTTGGACACTGGAAAGAGAGAGGCAGCACTTGATGAGATTGCGACATACCTGCACACTTGGGTGCCAAGTTGCACAGGCGACATGGTGAAGGACAAATTCAGTAACCTCAGGAGAAGCTACAGGAATGTCTATAAAAAAGGGAAATATCAAAAATCAGGATCAGCAGCAGCTAAGAAGAAGGAACCCAAGCTTTGGTACTACAAAGAGCTCAGTTTTTTGAATGATGAACTGGATGGCAGGGCTTCGGTTTCAACACTTCCTCCCAGCGGAACTTCCCCGGATCCCAGGAGCCCTGCAGAATCAGAAGCAGGGCTGGCTGACATGGAGCCAGATCTGGCCATCTTCAGTGAGGTCTAGTATTTTCAAAACTAGTTTTGTGCTGCTATTTATTTTGAATTCGTGAGTTGATCTTGTAAACAAAAAACAAACAGGGATGCCAAATGCAGGGGTCAGAAGGACAGTCTGTTTAATTTAAATTAATACTAACTAAAAAAGTCTAGAGAAATAAAATGTGTGTGCTTGATTGTGGCAAAAATTACAACATGTTGCCTTTTTTATACACAGGAAGAAGAGACCAGCCAGGAGGTGGCAGCTCCTGAGGCCCATGTCAGCCAGGCGGAAGGGGTGAGTGGCAGCCAGGAGGAGGCCGGGTCAAGTGAGGTGCAGCAGGTCCCCAGGCCCAGGCTGAGCACAATCAGCCAAGTTCCTCCCCTCCAAATGAGGCCACCAGCTGCAAGTAGGCGCAGGAGGGAGGTGCATGATGAAAGCCTTCAGGTCATCCGGGAGGCTGCCGAAATCATGAGAGCCCCCCTCAACCCAACGGAATGCTATAGCGCATTTGTGGCCAATGAGCTGAACCAAGGGGGGGAGGAGCAAAAAAGCCTGGCCAAGGACATTATAAATCAGGTCCTGGCCAGGATGAAAAGGAACGAGCTGACCAGGGACACTGTGCTGTGGGATCCGGCTTGGCCTGCTCCCCATCATCCTCATCCTCCTCCTGCCACATCAGCCCCACCTGCAAGGTTCCGTGGACGGACCCGTGGAAGTTTCGCTGGAAGGAAGTCTGCTAGGAAGTCGAGAAGATGAATCCCTGCCATCCAGTTTATTGTCCAAAAAACTGAGCTCGTTGTAGTAGCACAGCTTGGGTTCCTTTGTTCATGTGCTGCTGATCCTGATTTTTGATATTGACTCCTGAGGTTACTTAATTTGTCCTTCATCATGTTGTAATTGCCAAGTATGCATGTATGTTGCAATCTCATCAAGTGCTGCCGTTCTGGTGATTTATAATTTATTTTTTGGCCGGAAATAAATGGCTTTTGTATTTACTTTCAAACCTTGTCTATTGTGTTTAATACTGTGGTGAGTAAGCATCAGACATTTGGCAAACAAAATGTGGCATTTGCAAAGGACCCAAACTCCTTTTAGGGGGGGGGGGGGGACCTTTTATGTTTGAACTTGGTAAACCCCAAAGAAGCGTCCATTTTTATGAAAAAAATAACAATAAAGGATGAAACAAGAAAAAAAAAAAAAATTTGAAATATTCCAAACACGTTAAATCCAAATCTTAAAAAAAAAAAAAATACTCAACATTAAGTCCAAAGAGAAATTTTTAAAATGTGGAGAACATAAACAAATGTGGGGACATCTGGCAAGCAAACTGTGTCAAATAGAAAAATAAATAATGAAAATGCAAGCTAGCAGTATGTGACATCTGGACAAAAGAACGGGTTCATTCTAGCAAGAGAAGAAAGCACAAAAAAACGATCTAAACGGAACACTATATAGAGAGTTTAGGTGACGAATGTGCCAGGTCCCAAACAAACGCGAGTTTTACCTGAACGAGTGCTCCCGTCCCATCGTTTTGACTGAGCATGCGCGGGTTTTTTGTCCGAGGCTTTTGTGTACTAACGAGCGGACATATCCGACGGACATGGGTCCGGCGGAAATATTTCAAAGCATACTTTGGAATTTTTCCGCTGGAAAAATCCGTCCGAAACGGTCCGTTTGACCATACAAACGACCGGATCTTTCGGATGAAATGGTCCGTCGGACCAGTTTCAGCGGATTTATTCCCTCGTGTGTACAAGGCCTTAGTGTCGCTGTTGCCGCTAGGTAACAACATTTTTTTATTGCAATTTTTTTTTACTAAAGACATGTGGCTGAATAAATTTTGGCCTAAATGTTTGACTAAAATTTAGTTTATTTAATTTTTCTTATAACAAAAGTAAAAAATATATTTTTTTTTTCAAAAATGTCGCTCTATTTTTGTTTATAGCGCAAACAATAAAAATCGCAGAGGTGATCAAATATCACCAAAAGAAAGCTCTATTTGTGGGAAGAAAAGGACGCGAATTTTGTTTGGGAGCCACGTCGCACGACCGCGCAATTGTCTGTTAAAGCGATGCAGTGCCGAATTGTAAAAACGCCTCTGGGCATTTAGCAGCATATTGGTCCGGGGCTTAAGTGGTTAACAGCAAACGTGCAGTCAGACCAACTGCGTTTAGGTGCTATTAAACAGCAAACGTGCAGTCACACCGATTGCGTTAAGGTGCTATTGAACAGCAAACGTGCAGTCACACCAACTGCGTTTAGGTGCTATTTAACAGCAAACGTGCAGTCAAAACAACTGCGTTTAGGTGCTATTAAACAGAAAACGTGCAGTCACACCAACTGCGTTTAGGTGCTATTTAACAGCAAAAGTGCAGTCAGACCAACTGCGTTTAGGTGCTATTAAACAGCAAACGTGCACTTACAGTAAATGTGTTTACGTGCTATTAAACAGCAAACATGCACTTACAGTAAATGCGTTTACGTGCTATTAAACAGCAAACGTGCACTTACAGCAAATGCATTGACGTGGTATTAAAGAGCAAATGTGCACTTACAGTAAATGCGTTTACGTGCTATTAAACAGCAAACGTGCACTTACAGCAAATGTGTTTACGTGCTATTAAACAGCAAATGTGCAGTCGGACCAACTGCGTTTAGGTGCTATTTAACAGCAAACGCAAAGTCAGACCAACTGCGTTTAGGTGCTATTAAACAGCAAACGTGCAGTCACACCAACTGCGTTTAGGTGCTATTTAACAGCAAACGTGCAGTCACACCAACTGCGTTTAGGTTCTACTAAACAGAAAACGTGCACTTACAGTAAATGCGTTTACGTGCTATGAAATAGCAAACGTGCACTTACAGCAAATGCGTTTACGTACTATTAAACAGCAAATGTGCACTTACAGCAAATGCGTTTACGTGCGATTAAACAGCAAACGTGCACTTACTGCAAATGCACTTAGGTGCAAATAAACAGGACAAGTGCAGTAACACCCAGTACGTTTAGGTGTAAAACTAAACAGCACACAGGCAATACAACACGTTAGAGCACTGCAGCTATGCACAATCTCCTGCCTGACAAATATGAATAGCAGATCTAGCTAAGCTATACAGTGTATAAATATATGTAACTCCTAGGGATGTATATATATTCTCTACACACTGTAATTAAAGCTAAACTGACTAGCCTGCTTTATCTAGCTATCTAAAAAGACAATCTCTCTGTCTCGCTAACTGATCTCAGTAACAAGCCGGAACACACTACACGAGGCCGTCCGCAAGGCGGCCTTATATAGTGTGGGGCGTGTGCTAAAGCCCTGAGCCATAATTGGCCAAAGCCACCCAGGCTCTTCGTTTTTTTGCGTGCTGTGATTGGCCAAACATGCGGCACATACAGCATGCTTGGCCAATCATCTGCGCGCAACGCCGCAGTGAATTATGGGCCGTTGCTCGTCATTCGAATTTTGCGCAAACGACCCGTTTTGTTTGAATTTCATCGAACGTACGAACAGACAATGTTTGAGTCGAACATACGTTTGTATCGAACACGAAGCTCATCCCTAGTCTTGGCCACCATGCTGCAGCTTAGTTTTAGAGTCTTAACACCAAATTTAAAACACCTGCTCCCCATTCACACCTGAGACCTTGAAACACTAATGAGTCACATGACACTTGGGAGGGAAAATGGCTAATTGCACCCAATTTGATTTTTTTTACTTGGGGTGTACTTACTTTTGTTGCCAGTGATTTAGACTTTAACCGTTTCCCGAGTGACTCACGCACAATGGCACAATGACAATCCCGTAAACATTCAGGGTTCCCTTTTTAGAGCCATCAGAGGGTATGCGCGCTGCACAGCAGGGGACCTGATGCGCGTGGCCTTCGGTGGAAATTGCCACTGGCCATAAACGATTATGTGCACGAAAGCCAAGCATAGGGTGTAACGGAACGGCTTCCGTCATATACCGCTTCCTATCAGTCTGGATATAGATATCGGATATTCCAGCTGCTCACAAGCACGCAACAAGACGAGACTTGTTTGTCTGCTGAACATGGAGTGTTTAATAGAACCAGGAATACAACCTTATATACAGTTTAAAGAGGAAGTAACCAGAACATAAATTAAGATCAGCTAATTAACTAATCATTTACTCAAACTAGGCGACTCATAGATATGACCTTTCAGGGTAGACGTCCCGTGCTCGCTCACCTGCTATACAATACTCATTATCATAAGTGTAAACACATGACATCTTCACACAATAGCAGGGTCAATTAGAGAACAGACAGATGGTTGGAGGGGATGGCATTAGCATCTCCTTACACTGTATGTCACAACAGTATGAATCAGTCACTCTAATGGCATATACAGGGTCCCAGGCATACAGCTCACAAAGAGCAATGTTCCACCAAATGCCAGGGCCCATGATCGCAAGGCAAGAGACAGATTTCTCACCGCTCCAGGTGAGCCCTGTGTGCAATCAAGGGTTGTTGAACCACCAAGGTGCTGGCAATGCTAATGATAGCAAATGGAAGGACGAAGACTGGACAGCCGCACTCCAAAATTACTTAAAATAAGTTGTCTTTTATTTTCAACTGTACACACAGTCACTGCAACCCACAAAATACAGTATGGCCGACGCGTTTCGCACTTACAGTCAGTGCTTAGTCATGGCTAAAAAAGGTTCACACTAAAATGACATATATACTCAAACACATGATCACATGGAAAAATATCCGCCTATGGCAGTAAAAAGTTAATTAAGTAATCAAACACAAAATCAAACCAGCTGAAGGGGGTGGGGCCTCCCTCAGAATAAATGCTTTCAAATGAGAAACATATAAACACATGTAATATATATAGGAACACCTGTATAATCCAAATACCCCTATAACAACTTGATTAAAACCACAATCCACATGTCTAAGGTTTACAAGCATATACTTAGACAGGTATAATGCACCACTCTTCACTTTGCCAGGTGTTTCAATGTGACACCCAACCAGCGCTTGTATGATTAGAACCATAATAACTATGCTGAGAGGGCCGGTGGATTGATCTAAACTGTGTGTAAACATAGACAGACTGTAGCAATAGACCGACTAAGAAGTGAAAATTTAATAATATTAATTAAAGATACTAAGTGATGTTGTCCTTGCAAAATGTGTCAAAAAGTGTCCATAGTGGCTGCGTGAAAGGGTTAAACCTTAAGCTTCTAGGTGTAATGTGTTGCAAAAAAGAAAAGGGGATCTAGTATAAAAGTCTGTGGTCTAATGCCATAATATACGGTCCTTTTCACTATGTTAAAAAAAGATTTGTGAAAACTATGACCGTATGGCTAGGTCACTAAAGGTATTCGCAAATGTGACCATGGTGCAAATATTAGTGATAGATCCGTGATCAAATATATAATGATCTAGTGTAAAAGTCTGTGATCTAGTGCCATAATAAATGGTCATTCTCACTATCTTAAGAAATGGCAATGCTATAACCGGTCAGTTTCTGACCATAGTACAAATATTAGTGATAGACCCATCATACAGATGCATGATGATCTAGTATAAAAGTCTGTGATCAAAAAAAAAATACATGTGTGACCATGGTGCAAATATTGGTGATAGATCCGTGATCAAATGTGTAATGATCTAGTGTAAAAGTCTGTGATCTAGTGCCATGATAAATGGTCATTCTCACTTTTTTTTAAAATGGCAGTACTATAACCGGTCAGTTTCTGACCATAGTACAAATATTAATGATAGATCCATCATACAGATGCATGATGATCTGGTATGAAAGTCTGTGATCATGGTGCAAATATTAGTGATAGATCTGTCATGCGAATGTATGATGATCTAGTGTAAAAGTCTGTGGTCTAGTGCCATAATGAACGGTCATTTTCACCATGTTAAGAAATGGCAAAGCTATAACCGGTCAGTTTCTGACCATAGTACAAGTATTAGTAATGGATCCATCATACAAATGCAAGATGATCTAGTAAAAAGTCTGTGATCAAAAAAAAAAAAAAAAAAATAGTATGTATTTTTATAGGGGGGAGATGTAAGGTGTTACTATAATGTGTGTGATGAGAGAGAACAAGGACCCCTATATGTACGGGATCTGTGGTGAGTATTATGTTCTAAACTATGGGCTTCAAAAATGAAGCTCCGCTAGAACCAGGGTGTGGTGGTGTCCGTCAGATATCCGCACGGGGAATGCCCAAAATTTGATAATGGATGCTCAAATAAAATGCTTGTATAGCACCAGTAAATGTTGGACTATATAATGTGTCACAAATAGCGGAAATAACAAAGGCGGGAGAGACCCCGTAACAGTGGGTGGACATTGAAGTCATGAGCAACTTATCATGAGGGAGTCCATGTAAAACCCAGAACGAGTTCAAAAGGCCTCCTCCGTCTAACCGCAAAATTTAAAGTGGCCTTGAATGCACTCCCCGTGCGGTAACCTGGTGAACCCACCACGCAGAACCCTCCTGTCCGGTCCTGATTGATCGGAAGGGAAACCTGATCGGATAAGATGTATAGGTAATTAGATAAACAAACAATAATGTGAACTTATAGTGTGGTCCACCTATCTGTGGACTAGTGTACACGTCAGTCATGGTAAACTCGCATAGTGTGGGTAGATAGATGAATTGTTGGAGATGAGACAGACCACAGGCACAGTTCAAATCGCAGAGCATGTGTAGGTATTAATGAAGATGGAAAAGAAACATTGTAACCACGGCAGTAAGAGGAAAGAAATACGTGTGCCAAATCCGGGGGGTATGTTCAATCATGGAAATGGGACACATCCCAGTCGAAGTTGAGTCCCTGGGGCTGTCTACAACTGAGATGGAATATCCAAAATACTTCTCGTTTGCAGAGAATCTTGAATTTATCTCCCCCCCTGGGGGGGCACACGACCCTCTCCATGCCCTGTATAGATAAACTGGAAATATTTTTGTCATGTACGTTGTTCCAATGTTTAGCCACGTTGGTGTTGTGGTTTTTCTCAATGTCGTAAAGATGGTCGCTGAGTCTGTCCCTTAGTCTCCTTATAGTCCTACCCACATACTGGACACGACAAGAGTTGCATGTGATCACATAAACTACGAATTTTGTGTTACAGTTGATGAATTGTTTGATTTTAAAATCTCTACCGTTAGAACATGATTGCACAATTTGGCCAGTTCCTATTAGGGGACAATATCTACACCCGTGAGTGCCATATTTAAAAGTACCCACAAAATTCAACCAGGTTTGGGAAGTGGATTTGGATACAAAAAGACTGGGCGAAAGGACCCCCCCCAAAGTTGGGGCTCTGCGACTCACTGTTTTAATGCCTTCGGACAAGATGGACGCATAAGACGTGTCACTGTATAAGACAGGGAGGTATTTATTGACAATCTGTCTAATCTTATTGAACTCCATACTGTATGGGGTGCAAAAGATAGGGGCTAATCCGTTGGCCATGGGGCTGGTGTGCATATCCCTTGACCCCCTGTTGGCCAACAGTGAGTCCCTAGAGATAGTGCTGACCCTATGAAGGGCTTTATTAATGACTGTGGCTGAATAGCCTCGGTCCTTGAACCTGTGAGCCATTGCCCGGGCCTCACTTGTGAAATCATCAGAAGAAGTGCAGAGCCTCTTGAGGCGAAGGAACTGCCCATAGGGAATGCTGTTAACGGTGTGTGAAGGATGGGATGAGTCAGCTCGTAATAGGGCATTGCCCGCTGTGTTCTTTCTATACAGACCCGTGGAAATGGTATCATTGGCATTATTGGGACACCCACTTTCTTTCAAATTACATTACCATGCAGCAAATACCTCGGGGCTTACGCATTAAAAAGTTCCCCACCACAGAGTTGTCCAATGAGACATTAAAGCAGGAATGGACAGACACCCTGAACAAGTGTTCATTTGCCCTTATGGGCATCCTCATTAAATCCAATCTTGAGCAAGTCAGCACACTACAAACAGAAATGACAACAGTTCAAAAGGAGCTGACCACCTTGCAAACGCATCCTGAGTTTGCTGATTTGGATGGCAAGTTGAATAAGAGACTGGATAAGCTTGAAAAATTTGTTATTGACATCAAAAAGGGGAAGCAACTAAGGGATCGTGCAGATTATGAAAGTAACAAAGTTTATATACGTACACAATTTCCCTTCCAGTCCAGACGCCCCCGAAATAACAGAGTGAAAAAGGTGAGCTTCTCTGACATTGAAAACGAAACCGCATATGACACCTCAGCTACATCTGGGTCAGAGTCATCCCCGGACCGTCCTATGGTAACACCTAGTCCGTTGTCAGATGAGGATATACAATCAAACGGACACCCTCATGGAACCAAGGGGACAAAGAAACGAAAACCCACCATAAGAAGACAAGAAGGGGAGGGAAGAGATCTAAAAGCTACACGCACCCCATACGCTTTGCGGGGAATAAGGAGAAAGTAATTGACAACGTCATTAATATCTCAAAGAAAGTTCTGAACACAGATGAAATTCACCTTTTATCTAAAGGTCTGAACTTTTGTCCGTCCAATCATTTTAATTTATTTGGGACCATACTGGATGTCAACAAGTTTGCAAGAAAGCTCACCCTTAAGAGACATTTCTTCAAATCACCTGCTGAAGAGGCTAGCTCATCTGTGAACAGTTCGGAGCCAGGTGAGTTGATCTCTTCTCCCATTTTGTTTAAAGATGTTTGTGGTCTCCAAGACCTAACTGATTTACTTGCTGAATCGGATCCCTGCCCCTTGGATCCTGTAGTTACCTCGATTCCAATACCTTTTAAATTGCAGTCTCGGTTCTACCCACTAGGGTCCAGGGGCAGCGAGCTTGATTTATATCAAAAGTTAGTGGAGAGAGATCTTACTCACCTGGCTCACAGTTACCATTGCACTCCATACCCCTCTAACTTGTCACATTCTGAGAGAAAAGCCTTGACATCTTTGAGCTCTGATCGGGACATTGTCATTAGAAATGCGGACAAGGGGGGGGCGGTTGTAGTGTTGGACTCTTGTGTTTACAAAACAGAAGCGATGCGACAATTATCAGATATTTCTACCTATGTATGCCTCAAAAGCAATCCCACTGCAGAGTTCACACGAGACTTAGTCTCACTCTTAGATAGGGGGATAGCTGCAGGCATTTTCTCAGAATCGGATAGCAAGCTTTTTGTTCCTGCACACCCTATAATGCCGGTCTTCCACCATCTACCAAAAGTTCACAAGGGCTTGGATCCCCTAACTGGTAGACCTATTGTGGCAGGCATCGGGTCGCTCAACGAGCGACTCGGTGAATGGGTGGATGGCCAGCTGCAGCCGCTCGTATCCGTTCTTCCGGGGTATCTAAGAGATACGAAGCATCTTTTATGCAAATTGACGGGGGTACCATGGAGGCACGGATATAGGTGGATGAGTTTTAAAGTATGCAGTCTTTATTCTAGCATTCCACATCACCTGGGCCTACAGGCGGTCTCCCATTTTTTGAAAGTGTCAGGACATCACTCATTGGTTTTGCAGGAATTCATTATTTTAGCTCTAGAATATTTACTAACCCACAATTTTTTCATGTTCGACGGGGTCTGCTACCTCCAGAGATGCGGGGCTTCGATGGGGGCCAAGTTCTCACCATCCCTGGCCAATCTGTACATGGGGTGGTGGGAGAGGTCCCGCATCTTTGGGGGTACCAGCCCCCGCCGTTCTGACACAGTTCTGTACTGTCGTTTCATTGATGATCTGCTTCTCATCGTTTCAGATGAGTTTGCAGATCTGAATGAATGGTTACACTATCTCAATGACAATGAGCTTAACCTTCGGTTTACGGGCAACCTACAGCCCATTACCATTGAGTTCCTGGATGTTAAGCTTACAGGTGCCAATGATACCATTTCCACGGGTCTGTATAGAAAGAACACAGCGGGCAATGCCCTATTACGAGCTGACTCATCCCATCCTTCACACACCGTTAACAGCATTCCCTATGGGCAGTTCCTTCGCCTCAAGAGGCTCTGCACTTCTTCTGATGATTTCACAAGTGAGGCCCGGGCAATGGCTCACAGGTTCAAGGACCGAGGCTATTCAGCCACAGTCATTAATAAAGCCCTTCATAGGGTCAGCACTATCTCTAGGGACTCACTGTTGGCCAACAGGGGGTCAAGGGATATGCACACCAGCCCCATGGCCAACGGATTAGCCCCTATCTTTTGCACCCCATACAGTATGGAGTTCAATAAGATTAGACAGATTGTCAATAAATACCTCCCTGTCTTATACAGTGACACGTCTTAGGCGGCGTACACACGATCGGATATATCCGATGAAAACGGTCCGCGGACCATTTCCATCGGATATGTCCGATCGGGAGTTTGATCCGATGGCGTGTACACACCATCGGATCAAATTCCCCGCCGCCGGAAGGCGCGGTGACGTGGCGGTGACGCGGCGGTGACGTTGACGCCGCCGCGTCACCGCAACGTCACCGCACCAGGAAGTAAAACACTTCCGCGCATGCGCCGAATCCATTCGGCAGCGGCGCGGCGGCGGTGGGGGCCGACATGTCTGCTGGTAAGTGTACTAACCAGCAGACATGTCGGGCGGACAGATCCCCACCGGATAGATTTCAAAGCATGCTTTGAAATCTGTCGGGTGGACAAATCTGTCCGCTAGCCCATACACACGAGCGGAGATGTCTGCTGAAACGGTCCATCGGACCGTTTTCAGCGGACATATCCCCTCGTGTGTACGAGGCCTTATGCGTCCATCTTGTCCGAAGGCATTAAAACAGTGAGTCGCAGAGCCCCAACTTTGGGGGGGGGTCCTTTCGCCCAGTCTTTTTGTATCCAAATCCACTTCCCAAACCTGGTTGAATTTTGTGGGTACTTTTAAATGTGGCACTCACGGGTGTAGATATTGTCCCCTAATAGGAACTGGCCAAATTGTGCAATCATGTTCTAACGGTAGAGATTTTAAAATCAAACAATTCATCAACTGTAACACAAAATTCGTAGTTTATGTGATCACATGCAACTCTTGTCGTGTCCAGTATGTGGGTAGGACTATAAGGAGACTAAGGGACAGACTCAGCGACCATCTTTACGACATTGAGAAAAACCACAACACCAACGTGGCTAAACATTGGAACAACGTACATGACAAAAATATTTCCAGTTTATCTATACAGGGCATGGAGAGGGTCGTGTGCCCCCCCAGGGGGGGAGATAAATTCAAGATTCTCTGCAAACGAGAAGTATTTTGGATATTCCATCTCAGTTGTAGACAGCCCCAGGGACTCAACTTCGACTGGGATGTGTCCCATTTCCATGATTGAACATACCCCCCGGCTTTGGCACACGTATTTCTTTCCTCTTACTGCCATGGTTACAATGTTTCTTTTCCATCTTCATTAATACCTACACATGCTCTGCGATTTGAACTGTGCCTGTGGTCTGTCTCATCTCCAACAATTCATCTATCTACCCACACTATGCGAGTTTACCATGACTGACGTGTACACTAGTCCACAGATAGGTGGACCACACTATAAGTTCACATTATTGTTTGTTTATCTAATTACCTATACATCTTATCCGATCAGGTTTCCCTTCCGATCAATCAGGACCGGACAGGAGGGTTCTGCGTGGTGGGTTCACCAGGTTACTGCACGGGGAGTGCATTCAAGGCCACTTTAAATTTTGCGGTTAGACGGAGGAGGCCTTTTGAACTCGTTCTGGGTTTTACATGGACTCCCTCATGATAAGTTGCTCATGACTTCAATGTCCACCCACTGTTACGGGGTCTCTCCCGCCTTTGTTATTTCCGCTATTTGTGACACATTATATAGTCCAACATTTTACTGGTGCTATACAAGCATTTTATTTGAGCATCCATTATCAAATTTTGGGCATTCCCCGCGCGGATATCTGACGGACACCACCACACCCTGGTTCTAGCGGAGCTTCAATTTGAAGCCCATAGTTTAGAACATAATACTCACCACAGATCCCGTACATATAGGGGTCCTTGTTCTCTCTCATCACACACATTCTAGTAACACCTTTTCCAAATTTACATCTCCCCCCTATAAAAATACATACTATTTTTTTTTTTTTTTTTGATCACAGACTTTTTACTAGATCATCTTGCATTTGTATGATGGATCCATTACTAATACTTGTACTATGGTCAGAAACTGACCGGTTATAGCTTTGCCATTTCTTAACATGGTGAAAATGACCGTTCATTATGGCACTAGACCACAGACTTTTACACTAGATCATCATACATTCGCATGACAGATCTATCACTAATATTTGCACCATGATCACAGACTTTCATACCAGATCATCATGCATCTGTATGATGGATCTATCACTAATATTTGTACTATGGTCAGAAACTGACCGGTTATAGTACTGCCATTTTTTTAAAAAGTGAGAATGACCATTTATCATGGCACTAGATCACAGACTTTTACACTAGATCATTACACATTTGATCACGGATCTATCACCAATATTTGCACCATGGTCACACATGTATTTTTTTTTTGATCACAGACTTTTATACTAGATCATCATGCATCTGTATGATGGGTCTATCACTAATATTTGTACTATGGTCAGAAACTGACCGGTTATAGCATTGCCATTTCTTAAGATAGTGAGAATGACCATTTATTATGGCACTAGATCACAGACTTTTACACTAGATCATTATATATTTGATCACGGATATATCACTAATATTTGCACCATGGTCACATTTGCGAATACCTTTAGTGACCTAGCCATACGGTCATAGTTTTCACAAATCTTTTTTTAACATAGTGAAAAGGACCATATATTATGGCATTAGACCACAGACTTTTATACTAGATCCCCCTTTTTTTTTTTTTGCAACACATTACACCTAGAAGCTTAAGGTTTAACCCTTTCACGCAGCCACTATGGACACTTTTTGACACATTTTGCAAGGACAACATCACTTAGTATCTTTAATTAATATTATTAAATTTTCACTTCTTAGTCGGTCTATTGCTACAGTCTGTCTATGTTTACACACAGTTTAGATCAATCCACCGGCCCTCTCAGCATAGTTATTATGGTTCTAATCATACAAGCGCTGGTTGGGTGTCACATTGAAACACCTGGCAAAGTGAAGAGTGGTGCATTATACCTGTCTAGTATATGCTTGTAAACCTTAGACATGTGGATTGTGGTTTTAATCAAGTTGTTATAGGGGTATTTGGATTACACAGGTATTCCTATATATATTACATGTGTTTATATGTTTCTCATTTGAAAGCATTTATTCTGAGGGAGGCCCCACCCCCTTCAGCTGGTTTGATTTTATGTTTGATTACTTAATTAACTTTTTACTGCCATAGGCGGATATTTTTCCATGTGATCATGTATTTGAGTATATATGTCATTTTAGTGTGAACCTTTTTTAGCCATGACTAAGCACTGACTGTAAGTGCGAAACGCGTCGGCCATACTGTATTTTGTGGGTTGCAGTGACTGTGTGTACAGTTGAAAATAAAAGACAACTTATTTTAAGTAATTTTGGAGTGCGGCTGTCCAGTCTTCGTCCTTCCATTTGCTATCGCAAGGCAAGAGGCTAGCATTCAGTCCCCTCCAAAAGCCTCTGTCCCAGGTGAGTCTGTCACATAGGGATTTGTGTAAACACACAGATCCATGTGTTGTCAGGGGAGTGGAGACATATCCTACTATATAGGAACAATGATGTCTCCTCCCCTAGTCAGTCCTATCCCCATACAGTATATATATATATTCCTTACCACAGAGAATAGCTTACCACTCTGGAATGATTCCAGAAATCCTTGACTCTTCCCATACCATGGGTATTGGGCATCGGATATCACCTGTACGTTGATAGAATGCCAATGCTTCCGATTGCAGTATATGTGCTCTGTGTCAGGGGGGGGGGGGCGTAGTGCCACATGTGTGCAATCAATGGCCCCAATGGTGCATTAGAATCCTGTAATTCTGTAGAAATCCTGCATTGCCTTCTGCCACAGGTGCTCCTGGGTAGGTTTGATGATGTGGTGGGACATGCGTGTGAGGATTGCGGGGACAACCTGGTGCACACATCTGCTCATGGTGGATTGTGACAGCCTAGCCACAACTCCACTTGTACACTGAAAAGATCCACTTGCAAGGAAATGCAGTGTTGCCAGTACCTTAACCAGTGGCTGCACTGCTTGTGAGCGGTGTGTCTTGCTGGTGATGTCATCATGCAGGGTTGTGGCTATTTCCAGGATGGCTTCACGGCTGAATCTGAAAATGCGAAACCCCTCCGAATCACCCATGCCAAAGACGTTCATGCGTGTGCGGTATATCCTCTCCCATGGCCCTCCTCCTCCTACGTGGCAGAGGACCCATTAGTAGTGCTAGGATCATGGCTGCCATGTGTTGTCATGCAAGTGTGGTTGCTCAGCTCGTCCGTAACTGTGCTGATGAAGCTACTCTCAAGCTGACTTGTGCAAGTCTGGTGCAAAGTTACCCCTGCTTTATGAGGGGTAACTTTAGGCTGGGCGTACAGCTTACGCGCATCGCGCACGCGTATGTTCGGGAATCGGCGTATCTCCCTCATTTGCATATTTGTATAGGAAATCAATGGGTGCGCCAGATGCGTTCGGCGTGGAAGCCGGGAGAAGCCTATTTTCAGGCGTATCTGGTTCTGTGGGTATGGCGCATAGATACGACGGCGCAAATTTAGACTTACGCGGCGCATCTCGAGATACGTCGGCGTAAGTCCTACCTGAATCTAGCCGTCAATGTCTTAATTTAGTTAAGCTCCTTTAAGTCCCCTAATGTCCCTGGAGGTATCTCCCTCCAATGAATCTATATACTCACAACAATAATCAGTGATATAGTCACTGCATCTGCAACTACCCCCTACTTGCATCCCTCAACTCACTATTATCCCAATTAACTTGTATTTATTCCCCATATTCCCTGGAAAATTAGGATTACTTTATAAGTAAAGGTTGTCATAAGTATTGATAACGGTTATCCAACATAAATTAAAACAGGTAGTAAGCGGGGCTTTTTTTCAGGGGTAACTTGGGGGAACTTATTTCCACCACCTTTGGCTCAGACCCTTTGGTGCCTGTTCACCACAAACACAGAAGTTTGGTTTCTGTGTTTACAAGTGACAGCTCTGCACTGTGTGTCACCCCCCTGAACTCTGCACTCTGTATGTAATGCAATCCTCGTATTTAATACCCCTTTAAGACCCTTCTACTGTTTGTGAAATCTGAACGGGGTCGTGGTTGAGTTCCTGCACCTATTTTCTGGGAAAAAAAGCTCTGGTAGTAAGTATATTGTGTTAGCAAACAAATGATTTAAATCCTGTCACTGGATTATCTAAAGGTTCACTTCAGTTCAGTCTAAAACTTAGTTATTTTAATGTTAAAACAATAGTTAAAATCCGTTTCCTACCATGATTTCAATGGTACCAAATATTAAGCCGATTGACACAGTATGGGTTTAGCCCTCATACCCAACTGAAACAACTAACATAAGGTCCATTGGCTACAGTATGATACATTTATGCAGGTATCATTTATTTAGATGCTTTCCTTATGGAGCTTTTTTCCTGTATGTGGAGGATCTGTATGCCCTCTTTAGCCTCCCTCGCACACCCACCCATAATATGTGGGTGTCCGACGTGGGCATTTTTCCCCCTGCTAGAGATTCATACCCTCTATCACAGGCTATTTTTGTAACTTTATTTATATTTTTTCAAAACATTTATTTATTAAATTTTTTTGCTATAAATGTTTTCTTTATTCCAGGCGTCACTGGATTTTTCTGTACTTTCAAACCTTTCAAGTCCACACAGGTCGATCCACCCAGTCAGAAATGCAAGGTATTTGGTAAGTTGTATCTTCTGTTTGATCAGTTGCCATGGCACCACTGAATATCCTGTCCCTGAAAGTTCAGGGCATAAATGTTCCACAGAAAAGGACTAAGGCCCCTTTGACACCTGCGGACCGTATGTCTTCCTTACAACTCCTTTCAAAATATAATATGGTAGATACATGGAGAGAAAGCAACCCGACTAAAAAAAGATTCACCTATTTCTCCCACCCACACCAATCATTCACCCGTATCAACCATATCTTTTTAACCATTGGAATGATTCCAGAAATCCTTGACTCTTCCCATACCATGGCCATAATGTAGTATACATAACTATTGCATCTATTAATCTATTACACCAAAAGCGCATGATCCAACCTGGTATTTCCCTGACACATTGCCTAAACACCAAACCCATCACTCAAAAATTAAAGGAATATTTGCTTCACAATAGAACCTCCAACATATCCCATTTAACACTCTGGGAAGTTTACAACCCTGTGTTGCATGGTACCCTACAAAGAAAAATGGCTCCACTTAAACGGGAATGAAAAAATCCCTTGCCGCAAGTTAGAAACGGAAGTTAATGCAGCATTCATAACATTTCAAGACATCCCATCATCAATCACGAAAACCCATCTGGAAAAAACGTGATTATTTTATTTTTTAATTAATCTCATTTGTAGCTGGTTGGGGGGACAATCAGGGCTATCCCTGGTTAAGGAAAATGCAATTACATTAAGAGTAAGAAGTACTACAGAGTTGTATTAGAACTATGAGGAAACACAAGTAAATGAGTAGTATAGGTTTGGTAAGATAATACAACTGAATCTGTGGTAGTAAATGGTAATGTGGAAGAACATAATAGTTGTATTGTAAAGTGGAAGTGCCAATATGTATATTGTTATTGCTGTAGAAAATAAAGAATTTATAAAAGAAAAAACTTGATTAGAGTATGACCCTTTTCTCACATAATCAGTGGATAAATCTTACAAACAATCTAGACACAATTTTTACATAAAAACCAACAAACCAGGTACATACATGGCACAGGCTCTAAACTCATTAAACAAAAAGTTCAAGCCAATCTATTTAACTGCTTGCCGACCTGCCGCCGTAGCTCTACGTCGGGAGTTTAGCAGCCACTAGGGGGCGCGTTTTTCCTTAACCAGGGCTATCCCTGGTTAAGAAAAATGCAATTACATTAAGAGTAAGAAGTACTACAAAGTTTTATTAGAACTATGAGTAAACACAAGTAAATGAGTAGTATAGGTTTGGTAAGATAATACAACTGTGTGAATCTGTGGTAGTAAATGGTAATGTGGAAGAACATAATAGTTGTATTGTAAAGTAGAAGTGCCAATATGCATATTGTTATTGCTGTAGAACATAAAGAATTTATAAAAGAAAAAACTTGATTAGAGTATGACCCTTTTCTCACATAATCAGTGGATAAATCTTACAAACAATCTAGACACAATTTTTACATAAAAACCAACAAACCAGGTACATACATGGCACAGGCTCTAAACTCATTAAACAAAAAGTTCAAGCCAATCTGTTTAACTGCTTGCCGACCTGCCGCCGTAGCTCTACGTCGGGAGTTTAGCAGCCACTAGGGGGCCCGTGCGCGCCGCCGGCGGCCGACACGTGCGCCCCCCACTCGCCCCTGAGTCCCGTGCGCGTGCCCAGCGGGCACGATCGCCGCAGGGCACACGCGATCGCTCGTTACAGAGCGGGGACCGGGAGCTATGTGTGTAAACACAAAGCTCCCGGTCCTGTCAGCGGGGGAAATGCTGATCTTCTGTTCATACAATGTATGAACAGAAGATCAGTGATTTCCCCTAGTGATGCCACACCCCCCCATACAGTTAGAACACACCCAAGAAACATACTTAACCCCTTCCCTGCCCCCTAGTGTTAACCCCTTCACTGCCAGTGGCATTTTTATAGTAATCCAATGCATTTTGATAGCATTGATCGCTAAAAAATGCCAATGGTCCCAAAAATATATCAAAAGTGTCCAAAGTGTCCGCCATAATGTCGCAGTATTGAAAAAAATTGCCGATTGCCGCCACTACTAGTAAAAAAAAAAATATTATTAAAAATGCCATAAAACTACCCCCTATTTTGTAAACGCTATAACTTTTTCGCAAACCAATCAATAAACGATTATTGCGGTTTTTTTTTTTTACAAAAAATATGTAGAAGAATACGTATCGGCCTAACCTGAGGAAAAAAAATGTTTTTTTATATACTTTTGGGGGATATTTATTATAGCAAAAAGTAAAAAAATATTGCATTTTTTTTTCAAAATAGTCGCTCTATTTTTGTTTATAGTGCAAAAAATAAAAACTGCAGAGATGGTCAAATACCACCAAAAGAAAGCTCTATTTGTGGGAAAAAAAGGACGCCAATTTTTTTTGGGAGCCACGTCGCACGTTCGCGCAATTGTCAGTTAAAGCAACACAGTGCCGAATCACAAAAACTGCTCTGGTCATTGGGCAGCAATATGGTCCGGGGGTTAAGTGGTTACAATTAGCAAAAGATATATATACTAGTGTAGCACTGGTATTTTTGCCATATAATGCTAAAGATGGCATACCACTAGAGGGAGCCAAATACCAATGTGAGCGAGATATGTTTTACCTTACATATGCAGAGCAGAAAAATGTTTATCTTGTGAAAAGACTCACTTACTCATGAACACTAGGTGGCTGAACTGCATGCTGGGTGGATATAAAAGGCAGAGTGGAGCCATTTTCTTTTGCTTCTGGACGCATGGCCTGCCTGCAAGGATCTGTGAAGGAGTGTTCAGAAGAGGGCCTACATCGTGCAGAGCAGAACAACATCTATTGACTCTGCCTTACCACAGTGTGCTGGAGAAGCAGTGTGATTGGGTCTGAGGATCCAGGACCCTTGACGGAGCCAAGTGGATGTCCAGTTTGCTTGAGGAGCGGGGCAGCGTGGCAGTGCTGACTGGCAGCAGGATTGAGACGACTAGAGCGGAGGTTCACAACTTTCCAGGCCTGGTGTGGTGAGAGGGCTGTCGTTCAGAAGTCCTTTAACACACTTAACACACTTAGACTCATTTCACAAAGTTGCTGGGACCTGTAGTCCTACAGGGAGGTCTCATTCAAATAGACTGAGTTCAATCATGCCTAAAAGCCTATGCTTCATTGAGGGCTGACTGACAGTTAAGGTATACCTACACCGAAGGCATCTACAAGTGTGTTTTACAGCAGGAACTGTATTAACTCTTCAGTTATGTTACTTCATTACTTGTTAAACCATTGGATTACAAATACTGCAGTATAATAGCTAGCTGAAGAAAGAAGACCAGAGACTACACTTCTTCACAGGGAGGGTTTGTGCTTTGGATGCAGTAAGACAAAAGGCTGCCTTATACCCAGAGCTTTTTTTCTCAGAAAATAGGTGCAGGAACTCAACCACGACCCCGTTCAGATTTCACAAACAGTGGAAGGGTCTTAAAGGGGCATTAAATACCAGAATTGCACTAATACAGAGTGCAGAGTTCAGGGGGGTTACACACAGAGTAAAGAGCTGGCACTTGTAAACACAGAAACCAGACTTCTGTGTTTACAAGTGATTGTGGTGAGCAGGCACCAAAGGGTCTAAGCCAAAGGTGGTGGAACTGAGTTCCCCCAAGTTCCCCCAGAAAAAAAGCCCTGCTTATACCTCAGGGGAAGCTCCTGAAAATTTGTATTGTGCTGTGTTGATATCTTTGCATTGGTATGTTTGATGTGGCCGTACTGGAAGTGGGAATGTGGTCAGTGTCAAGGCATTGTCACTCTGAGCACTAGTCCCACTTGGAGACGCGCCGCAGTACAGGCTCAAGGGCCCTTTAAGTGTTGCTATAATAGTGCAGAGAGTGTACACAAATTATAAAGTTTGTATGTTGATACAGTTACTACAAAACTACTGTCTTTACTAGTTCCAGTAAACTTACATTTTGGTTGATCACAATTGGTGTGAGGCTTGTTCATTATTCTAACAGGTGGAACAACGAATGCCCAGATAACGGTAAAGGTACACTATATACACATTGTTATGTGGGATTGTTCCGTTTAGTGAATGTTTCACATCCACACTGTTACACAGCTGTGTCAAGCGGGTTGAGACAAATTATTTGGGGGTAGGAGAGCAGAGTACAGGCCCAATCAATTACCAGCAGCTCCTTCGGGGGTAAGTGCTACACGTGGGGGCTCGTCCGGGATCCTGTTACTCTAGAATTAAGCCCACCCTCTTGGCACCAGTATGGACCCCGTCACAGTGGTCCGGTGGTGTGAAGCAGAAGGCGCTCGCTCAGAAGCGAGCGTGGCAACCGCACTCCCAGGAGAAGCTTGGGAGGAAGAACAGGTCAGCCAGATTGTAAAGGCATTGTCCCCAGATAGAAAGGCCTGGGTGATCGCCGTTAGACCAGATTGTGGGACCTCTCACACTTATGCCCTATTGGAATGGAGAAAGGGAATTCCGGAGAACTTTGGAGGCTCGAGTGTGCAGCTAGCTGGCAAAACCAAGTTTTACCTGACGCACCCAGAGGGGCTCGGAGGGAGCTCTGCCAACTCTAGACATGTTAAGCCAACAATTCCGGGAGTTAGTTTTGGGTCAACCCCAACCAAAATCAGTACAAGGCCCCCTCTGGAGAAGGAAGAGGCCGTGGTTGACACGCACAGGAGAGGTTAGCAGTCGAAACGACAACTAGCTGACCTAAAACGTCAGTACCACAATATACAAGAAAGGTTCAAGGAGACCTCCGGCGTGATCGCGGAACACATTGAAGAGCTAAGTGTCCCATGCAAGGACTTGAGCGGTCGTAAGCAAAGGCAAAGACCTGCTTCAGTCATCCAGAGACGCACTCATAGCCACATGCCAGAGGTGACAATCCGAAAAGATTTCAAGATTGAAGGTCAGATAGGAGAGAAGGAACAGAAAGGCAACCTGTCCTTCACAAATCTTCTGCATTAGATTGAACTGGGACTCCAAAGAGGATATCTTGAACCCGAAATTGTAGAGGCTGTAGTCAATGCCATTAGCCCAGGTCTAAGTATCAGAGGCATGCTGGAAATGAAAAATGGACTGACTTTAGCACAACTCAGGAGAATACTAAAGAGCTACTACAAAGAGGAAGATGCTGCTGAGCTATATCATCAAATGATAAATATGGCACAGATCAGTCAGGAGACCCCCCAGAATTTCTTATTCAGGGCCATTAAATTGAAAGACCGCCTGTTGTCTGTCTCGAAAGGAGAAGATTCAGATGAACACTTTGGGGCTGAACTGATCCAGAAGAAATTCCTGAGGTCTGTGGCTACAGGACTGAGAAGTGACTATATCAAGTTCCAGTTAAGGCAGTACTTGGACGATCCTTTCACTACAGATGAGGTGCTCATTGAAGAGACTAATGAAGCAGCCAAGATAGAGATGGAAAGGGAGAAGAAACAAAGGACAATTCAGTCCAGCACCACAGTAAGAACCAAAGGGCATCAATCTGAAATTCTACAGGGCTCCCAGGAACCCAGTGTCCTGACAGTGAACACTGATCAAATGCCCTGGTCCTTACCTGTACAACATCTGCCACAGTCTGAATTAGGAAAACTGTTTCAAATGCAGAAAGAGATGTTGGAAATGATGGCCTTGTTGACTGCAAAGCTGGTTGGACCACAGAGGGAGGAAGTCCCGGCACTTAAGACCCCGATGGATTCTACAGCCGCTCAGACTGAGAAACCGGTGAAGCCAAAGACCTGTTTCAACTGCGGGGGAGTTGGACACTACCGTCAAGTATGCCCAAGCCCGGCAAAGCCTGAAACAAAACATCAAGAGCAGGCGGAAAACTTCAGAGGGCCCCGGTGAAGGAGCCAGCTGGGCGCCCTGTTACAACAGCCAGCTCCAAACAACCTCATACATACCAGGTCCCTGGGGACACACTTAGGCCGAATCTGGGCAAGAGCCCACAGAAGCGAGGTGTAAAAGTGCAAGCTACCAAACAGGCTAAACCTGCCACTCCCCATTGTTTCCCTCCTGAGCTAGTGGGACCTTCTCCAATTGTCCCCATCCAAGTGGAAGGGATTTACACTAAAGCCCTGTTGGATACTGGAGCCCAAGTGACTTTACTTTACAGTGACTTTTATGAAAAACATCTCAGACACTTGCCACTGCGGAAGCTGGAGGAATTGGAGATATGGGGCCTAGGGACCCATAATTTCCCTTATGACGGCTACCTACCCATTAAGCTTACCTTCGACTTGAGTGTGGCGGGAAAGGCCGAAACCTTCGATACCCTGGCAGTGGTGTGTCCCCGCCCCCCAGGGGCTGATAGAAGTTCTCTCATCATTGGGACCAATACCGACCTGGTCCGAAGACTTTTGACACCGCTTGTCCAAGTACAGGGCACTCCAGCCATGAAGGTACACCCAATGCTAGCAGAAGTGTACCAAAATCTAGTGCATGAGCAGAAAGCCCCGGCGGAAGGAGTGGGAAAAATCTGGTGCCTAGACAGAAGTGAGAAGATTGTGCAACCAGGTGAAGTAGTCTGTTTGAAAGCTTCTATCAAACTGACTTGGAGACAACCTGGCCCTTTCATCGTCCTTGAGACGGACAGAGAGAAGGAAGATAAGGAGTTGGAAATAATCCCAGAATTGTTATCGACCAAGGCGTTGAAGCGGAGCGGGGGGAAGGTCTCAGTCAGTGTCCGGAACACCACAACCTCACCTGTGAAGATGCCAGCTAGAGTGTTGCTGGGGAAGGTGAATCAAGCAACCCCAGTCTTATCGTATGGTATCGTGGAAGGACAAGAGGGAGAGATTCCTATGGAAGAGTTCTACCCGAAAAACACCCCCCTAACACCTGATTGGATGGAGAGAGCAAAAACCCAGCTCATGAGATGGAGAACTGCGTTTTCTAGGGTTGTCCCGATACCACTTTTTTAGGACCGAGTACAAGTACCGATACTTTTTTTCAAGTAGTCGCCGATACCGAATACCGATACTTTTTTTAAATGTGTCCCCAAATGCAGCCATGTCCCCCCACATATTGCAGCCATGTCACGTCCCCCACATATTGCAGCCATGTCATGTCCCCCCACATATTGCAGCCATGTCATGTCCCCCCACATATTGCAGCCATGTCATGTCCCCCCACATATGCAGCCATGTCATGTCCCCCACATATGCATCCATGTCATGTCCCCCCACATATGCAGCCATGTCATATCCCCCCACATATTGCAGCCATGTCATATCCCCCCACATATTGCAGCCATGTCATATCCCCCCACATATGCAGCCATGTCATGTCCCCCCACATATGCAGCCATGTCATGTCCTGTGCCCCATATTGCAGCCATGTCATGTCCCCCCACATATGCAGCCATGTCATGTCCCCCCACATATGCAGCCATGTCATGTCCCCCCACATATGCAGCCATGTCATGTCCTGTGCCCCATATTGCAGCCATGTCATGTCCCCCTTCCCTCTGCCGCCGTCGCTGCTGCAGCCTGCAGGGTTAATCCCCGTGCAACACATACCCGCGGCGCCATGTATAGACACGCGATTGGACGGATCCGTCCAATCGCGAGCAAGGGGGGAGTGTCTATGCACGTATCCGTGTATAGACACTCCCCCTTGCTCGCCATTGGACAGATCCGTCCAATCGCGTGTCTATACATGGCGCCGCGGTATTACAAGTTTACACAGGGATTAGCGCCGATTTGCGGCGGGCGATGTGCGGCGGGCGACGAGCGTGGTGCGGCGTGCGGCGGCGGCAGCGGCGGCGGCGCGGGGGGGGAAGTATTCTATTTTGGTATCGGGGGTATTTGGGGGAGTACAAGTACTCCCGCAAATACTCGGAATCGGTCCCGATACCGATACTGGTATCGGGACAACCCTAGCGTTTTCAAAAAGTGAGTTTGATGTGGGGCTTGCAAAAAGTGCTGAACACAAGATTCGATTGGAGGAACATAAACCCTACCAAAAGAGGGTCAGGCGGATTCCATTGGGAGACTTGGAAGACCTGCGGGAACAGCTGGCTGAGTTGAAGAAGACAGGAATCATCCAAGAGTCTCGGAGTCCATATGCTTCCCCAATAGTGGTAGTGAGGAAGAAGAATGGGTGATTACGATTGTGCATATACGATTGACTATAGGACACTGAACCGGAGGACCATTCCCGACCAATACACCACACCCCGAATAGAAGATGCTTTACAGAGCCTGTCGGGGGCAAAGTGATTCAGTGTGCTGGATTTAAAAAGTGGGTACTACCAGATCCCCATGCACCCAGAAGATAGGGAGAAGACCGCTTTCATTACTCCTGTAGGATTCTTTGAATTCAATCGCATGCCACAAGGTCTGTCTGGAGCCCCAGCCACTTTCCAGAGGTTGATGGAGAAGACTGTAGGCGACATGAACCTGATTGAAGTGCTGGTATATTTGGATGACGTCATAGTGTTTGGCAGAAAATTGGAGGAGCATGAAGAGCGCCTGGAGAAAGTCTTGAGTAGACTTCATGATGAAGGCCTGAAACTTTCCATGGAGAAGTGCCAATTCTATCAACCTTCAGTGAGTTACCTGGGCCACATTGTGTCCGCCGAAGGAGTGGCCACAGACCCTCAGAAGCTGGAAGCCGTCACCTCTTGGCCCAGACCCACGAATGTGACCGAGCTTAGGTCATTTTTAGGGTTCTGTTCATACTACCGTAGGTTCGTAGAAGGGTTTGCCAAGATAGCTCATCCACTCACTGAGCTGTTGAAGAACCAAGAGGAAGCTGGTTTAGACTCGGACAAACCTGGAAAACCAAAAGAGGGACCTAGGAACAAGAAAGAGTCCATCGTAGACAAGTGGACTCCGCAATGCGAAGAGACCTTTAGACAGCTGAAGTGGAGCCTTACCACTGCCCCGGTCTTGGCCTATGCAGACCCTACCAGACCCTACGAACTGCACGTTGATGCCAGCCGAGATGGACTGGGTGAAGTGCCTTATCAGGAGTACGACAGACATTTACGACCCATTGCTTATGTGAGCCGGAGTCTGACACCCGCTGAGAGGAATTACCCAACTCGCAAGCTCGAGTTTCTGGCCTTGAAGTAGGCGGTAGTAGACAAATTAAAAGACTATCTATATGGCGCAGAGTTCGTGATTAAGACGGACAACAATCCTCTCACATACTTGCTCACTACAGCAAAATTGGACGCCACAGGCCATAGATGGTTGGCTGCTCTCTCTGCATTTACTTTCAGCCTGAAATATCGACCAGGGGTTGGGAATAGAGATGCCGATGCACTGTCCAGAAGGCCCCACTGTTCCCAGGACCACTCAGGAGGATGGACCCAGCTTACCCCTGAGGGTGTGAGAGCCCTTTGTGAGGGGGGCGGAACAACAAGTGAAAGGTGGAGCCAGGGCTGAAGAAGTCAGAGTGTCCGCTGCGGGGGTGCCTAAGTGCTATTGTAATGTCACTCAAATTGTGGAGGAGGGTCTACCTAAGCTATCTAGGAAGGACCTCCGGAGAGACCAACAGGAAGATCCCCTTTGTGGGCTTGTATTGAAGGCCTTGGAGAGCCAACACCCTGATCTACTTCTCCAGAGCGCTCAGAAGGAAGCTTGTCTGCTACACAAAGAGTGGGATCGGTTGCAGCTGCAGCAAGGAGTGGTCTACAGAAGGGGCCCCTCTGAAGATTCTGAAGAGAAGTGGCAGTTGTTTTTGCCAGAGAAACATAGAGAGAAAGTATTAATTGCCCTGCATGATCACCATGGCCACCTGGGATCAGAAAGGACTCTTCAACTGGTGAGGGACAGGTTCTATTGGCCATACATGAGGACTGAAGTGGAGAGCTACTGTCATTCCTGTCTCAGGTGCATACAAAGGAAGACCTTACCCCAGAGAGCCGCCCCAATGGGCCATTTAGAGAGTCAAGGGCCAATGGATCTAGTATGCATAGATTTCCTATGTTTGGAATCTGACCTGAGTGGGCAAGGAAACATCCTGGTAGTCACTGATCACTTCACCCGATACGCTCAGGCATTTCCCACCAGGGATCAGCAGGCATCTACAGTGGCGAAGACCTTAGTGGAAAAATTCTTCATTCATTATGGTTTGCCCCAACGGATCCATTCAGATCAGGGAAGAGACTTCGAGAGTACCCTTATTAGACGACTATTGGATCTACTTGGCATAAAAAAATCCAGGACTACTCCCTACCATCCACAAGGGGACCCTCAACCAGAGAGGTTTAACCGAACCCTTCTCAACATGTTGGGGACTCTGGCCTCTGAACAAAAACACATCACAGCCATGGTACATGCCTACAATAGCACCGTAAGTGATGCTACAGGGTATTCGCCTTATCGTCTGATGTTTGGACGAGAAGCCCGACTACCGGTGGATCTAGCTTTTGGCACTTCTCTGGATCACACCTCAGAGACTTCTCACCGAGGGTATGTAGACAGATTGCGGAGAAGTTTGAAGGCCGCATATGAAAAAGCCCAAGCCACATCGGACACGAGAGGAAGTAGAAACAAGAGGAACTTTGACCTCAAGGTACGGATTCAAGATCTACAACCTGGTGACCGAGTCTTGTTGAGAAACCTGGGCATACCAGGGAAACACAAGCTGGCTGATCGCTGGAAGTCACAGCCGTACATTGTATGCAAACGACTTCCAGGACTGCCAGTATATCAGATCAAACCAGAAGGGAGTACAGGACCATTAAAAATATGGCACCGGAATCACCTCCTACCTCTAACAGAAGCAGTCCACATAACTCCACGTCAGGAACTACCGTCCACGTCTACTGCTGTGCCTCGACCTGTAACTAGGTCTCAATCTGGATCCCTTGTCACAGAAGGTAGTGAGGAGGAGAAGATGGAGATAAGCTGGTTGTGGTCACCTGAAATACCAGGAGTTGATGTAAACTGTCCACCCCACAGAAGAAGAAATGACAATGGAATTCTTAGACCAGAAGCCCCAGAATTTGTGCCACAAAATGGACACTCTGAGGATCACTCGTCTTTTAATGACATTGGAGTACAAGAGTCTGAAGTGGGAGAGGATAGTACCTGCTCGAAGATGGTGCCTACACCCAAGAGACAAAGAGTTAAAAGAGAGATTCATGCACCCAAAAGATTAACTTATGACGTGCTGGGTGAATGCTCCGACCAGACTCGGTTTACTGCCAAAAGAAATTCTGAAATGCCTGGTCTCTCTACTGTCAATTCAGAAAGAGAGAACCCCAACCAACCCCTTGACACATCTGTACCAGACACTACGGTGTCAGCTGTGAGTGCACAGAACAGTCTCCCATCACATGAGAACTGGTGGGAGGCTCCTCTGTCAGTATTGTGCAATCGCCTAGAGGCAAAAGTGTGTAATAGAGCTAATATTTTGAATATCTTTGGGGACCAAAGACTTGAAGCAGGGGGAGTATGTAGCACTGGTATTTTTGCCATATAATGCTAAAGATGGCATACCACTAGAGGGAGCCAAATACCAATGTGAGCGAGATATGTTTTAACTTACATATGCAGAGCAGAAAAATGTTTATCTTGTGAAAAGACTCACTTACCCATGAACACTAGGTGGCTGAACTGCATGCTGGGTGGATATAAAAGGCAGAGTGGAGCCATTTTCTTTTGCTTCTGGACGCATGGCCTGCCTGAAAGGATCTGTGAAGGAGTGTTCAGAAGAGGGCCTACATCGTGCAGAGCAGAACAACATCCATTGACTTTGCCTTACCACAGTGTGCTGGAGAAGCAGTGTGATTGGGTCTGAGGATCCAGGACCCTTGACGGAGCCAAGTGGATGTCCAGTTTGCTTGAGGAGCGGGGCAGCGTGGCAGTGCTGACTGGCAGCAGGATTGAGACGACTAAAGCGGAGGTTCACAACTTTCCAGGCCTGGTGTGGTGAGAGGGCTGTCGCCCAGATGTTCTTTAACACCCTTAACACACTTAGACTCATTTCACAAAGTTGCTGGGACCTGTAGTCCTACAGGGAGGTCTCATTCAAAAAATGAAGCCTATGCTTCATTGAGGGCTGACTGACAGTTAAGGTATACCTACACCGAAGGCATCTACAAGTGTGTTTTACAGCAGGAACTGTATTAACTCTTCAGTTATGTTACTTCATTACTTGTTAAACCATTGGATTACAAACACTGCAGTATAATAGCTAGCTGAAGAAAGAAGACCAGAGACTACACTTCTTCACAGGGAGGGTTTGTGCTTTGGATGCAGTAAGACAAAAGGCTGCCTTATACCTCAGGGGAAGCTCCTGAGAAATTGTATTGTGCTGTGTTGATATCTTTGCATTGGTATGTTTGGTGTGGCCGTACTGGAAGTGGGAATGTGGTCAGTGTCAAGGCATTGTCACTCTGAGCACTAGTCCCACTTGGAGACGCGCCGCAGTTCAGGCTCAAGGGACCTTTAAGTGTTGCTATAATAGTGCAGAGAGTGTACACAAATTATAAAGTTTGTATGTTGATACAGTTACTACAAAACTACTGTCTTTACTAGTTCCAGTAAACTTACATTTTGGTTGATCACAATTGGTGTGAGGCTTGTTCATTATTCTAACAGGTGGAACAACGAATGCCCAGATAACGGTTAAGGTACACTATATACACATTGTTATGTGGGATTGTTCCGTTTAGTGAACGTTTCACATCCACACTGTTACACAGCTGTGTCAAGCGGGTTGAGACAAATTATTTGGGGGTAGGAGAGCAGAGTACAGGCCCAATCAATTACCAGCAGCTCCTTCGGGGGTAAGTGCTACACTAGCAAGCCCACCAAAATAGTTTGTAAATTCCACTCACACCTTGCTTCTTTATATGAATGAATTCAATTAATTCAACCTCTCAGAAGTGGAATCTTTCTTTTCTCATATCACCAGAATTATCTCATACCCAAAGAAATCTGATGGAGGAACCTATAAAGACTGAAGAAGTAGCCTTTTTCATCAAAATTTTAAAAATAAACAAGCAACCAGGCCCAGATGGATATTCAGCATTATATTATAGAACATTTACAGAGACCCTTTCCCCCATATTAGCTGGGGCATTCAATACATTATTAAATGGACACTCCTTTACACAAGAATTATTATTGGCAATGGTCTGCATGATTCCAAAACCACACACCAATGACACCTCATGTACAAACTACTGTCCCATCTCTCTTTTGAAACTGGATATCAAGCTGTTGGCAAAAATTATGGCTAAACGAAAAAATGGTATCAAAAATAATCTTATACATAGAGACCAGGTGGCTTTATGCCAAAAAGACAAGCGGGTGACAATGTCCGCAGATGTATTCCCTCGTTTTATCCCTTTGATATAAAGAGAGATTTTGACACGGTATCCTGGATAAAATGGATTGAGGCACTCTATAAGAATCCAAAAGCATACATATAATATGCTGGATATAAATCGGATTCTTTCAACATTAAGTGAGGTACACGACAGGGATGCCCATTATCTCCCCTCCTTTTTGCCCTAGTATTACAGCCATTAGTCCAATATTTTAGAACCAATCCCACAATTACCGGCATTGAGATTGGAGGTTATCCACACAAAATCTGCATGTTTACGAATGATATTTTGCTCTTCATGTCATCACCACAGGTGTCAGGTCCTGAACTTTTACATATCCTAGATAAATTTGCGACCTTCTCTGGCTTGGTCATCAATCCCAAGAAATGTGTAGTGCCTAATATTTCACTTACAGAGCATTAATCCCTTTTTCTTGGGCAGAGAAATCACTACCACATTTAAGGCCTCGTACACACGATCAAATCTGTCTGCTGGAAACGGTCTGCTAGACCATTTCAGCATACAGATTCAATCGTGTTTACGGGCAAACAGACGGATTTGGCCATCCGACAGATTTCAAAGCATGCTTTGAAATCTGTCGGCTGGGAACCCGTCCGCCCGACATGTCTGCTGGTTAGTATGCTAACCAGCAGACATGGCTTCTCGCACACGCGCCAAATGATTTCGACGCATGCGCGGAAGTGTTCTACTTCCTGGTGCGGTGACGTGGCGGCGTCAACGTCACCGCCACGTCAGCGCGCTGTCTGCTGGCGGGGTTTTTGGTTTGCTCTTGTGTACATGCGAGCAAACCAAAATGCCAGCAGACAGATCTGTTCAAATCGGTCGGTCCGACCGATTTGAACAGACAGATTTAATCGTCTGTACAAGGCCTAAGGGTAAACCTGACAGCTGCCATACCAGATTTATTTTCAGCTAATTACCTCCCTCTATTAAAGCAGATTACAAATTTACTAAAACAATGTTCCAATCTCCTGCTGACCTGGATAGGCAAGATAAATTCTTCTAAAATGACTATCCTACCCAAACTACTACATATATATGTTTAGAGTCCTGCCAATCCCAATCCCTTCATATTATTTAAGATTGATCCAAAAAAGAACATCTACCTTTGTATGGGGTACCTTCAAACCATGCATACCGATTTGCACACTACATCTCCTTAAATCACAAGGTGGACTAGGCTATCCCAACTTTGCAACCTATTACAATGCTGCAAACTTAGCTATTCTTCCAAAGTACCACGCAACACAGGAATCTCCCTTATGGGTTTTCGATAGAGGCCTCAGAAAGTGACCCTTTATTGATCTTCAACATACTATGGCTTCGGCCCAGAGATCGACATGAATTGAGTAACCCCAAAGCTTTTTTTTCCAGAAAATAGGTGCAGGAACTCATCCACGACCCCGGGCAGATTTCACAAACAGTAGAAGGGTCTTAAAGGGGCATTAAATACCAGGATTGCTTTACATACAGAGTGCAGAGTTCAGGAGGGTTACACACAGAGTGCAGAGCTGTCACTTGTAAACACAGAAACCAGACTTCTGTATTTACAAGTGATTCTGGTGAGCAGGCACCAAAGGGTCTGAGCCAAAGGTTCCCCCTGAAAAAAAGCCCTGAGTAACCCTATCACAAAACGTTTTTTATCCCTTTGGAATAAATTTAGACGTACACCAATTACAATCGGAACACAAATCCCCTCTTATCTTTTCTTAAAAATCCACAATTTCATCCAGCATGCATTTTCCCAAACACTTTTAAAGCTAGGACAAAAACAGGAATACTGACGTTACATGACTTGTCACTTCAAAAAAACGTTGTACCGTTTTCTACACTCATAGAGAAACATGATTTACCAGACACAGAACAGTTTAGATATCTCCAAATTAAAAATGTATTTTCTCCACTTTTACAAGTTGCAACACCACTGACCCAATTATCTAATTTAGATTTTTTTTTTAAAAGATCCATTAGCCAGAGGAATGATATCAACCCTCTACACCCAACTTCTTATAGACCACAATTATGTCAAACCAACATATGTGTGGAAATGGGAGGAGAACCTGGGACGTACCCTAGATAATGCTGAATGGACTAAGATTTGGTCAACTATAAAATCATCCTCGTCCAATGTCACGGCGATGGAAACAAATTACAAGGTCCTGACGCAGTGGTACCTTGTACCTGCTAGAGTGGCCAAATTTGCGCCTACACATTCAGCTCTTTGCTTTGGGGCTGTTCAGATTTGGACACTCACTTGCATGTATGCTGGAAAGAAATCTTTGCAATGGCCTCTAAAATGTTCCGACAACAGATACAACTAGGTCCGTTTATGACACTACTTAACCTAAACATTAACATCTTTTCGATTTAATCTTTTTATTCCACTTCTAACTGCAGCAAAACAAGCGATAGCCAAAGCATGGAAATCCCCAACTTTGGGGTTGGCAGAAACAATTCATAGAATGAACACCACAATATCACATGCCAAAATGATAGCCACTGACGGGGACCAAATCCCCAAATTCAAAAAACATTGGCTCCCTTGGATAAAACACTGTTTACCTCCGGATTTCAATGATGAGGTCCTTCTGCCATGGTAGCTGATTATTGGTTCAATGCAAAACCCATATACCTAAGAAACGTTAATCATTACGCATCGTACTGGTTCTTGGATCGCCCTTGTGGACTTTCTCTCTCTCTCACTACTCTTTTCTTTTCTTTACTCTCCCTATTTATTATAGATATATTGTTCTTCACTACAATAAGTTTAAGTTGTTAGGTCACAACTCATGTAGTTATCATGACGGTATTTTAATGACACTTTAAGGCACGGTAGTCATGTATACAATGCTATTCACCGGCTATCTAGTTAGTGAAGATCTAATTAATTCTCTTTAAATATTCTATGTTATGCATTATTTTTTTTTTAAAACCTTTATGTAAACGTCATTGTGACAGACTCACCTGGGACAGAGGCTTTTGGAGGGGACTGAATGCTAGCCTCTGGCCTTGCGATCATGGGCCCTGGCATTTGGGGGAACGGTGCTCTTTGTGAGCTGTATGCCTGGGGACCCTGTATATGCCATTAGAGTGACTGATTCATACTGTTGGGACATATAGTGTAAGGAGATGCTAATGCCATCCCCTCCAGCCATCTGTCTGTTCTCTGTGCTAATTGACCCTGCTATTGTGTGAATATGTCCTGTGTTTACACTTATGATAATGTGATTTGTATAGCAGGTGAGCGAGGAGATGTGACGTCTACCCTGAAGGGTCATATCTATGAGTCACCTAGTCTGGGTAAATGATTAGTTAATTAGCTCATGTTAATTTATGTTCTGGTTACCTCCTCTTTAAACTGGAAAGGTACTGATCGCAGTATGGATTGCGGGTGCTGTTGTTGGGAGAAAAAATGCACAAGGAACAGACAGCTGAATTAAGCAGCCTGGTCTGGGCATAGATGCGGCTGGATGAGAGCTACAGAGCCCTTCAGTGGCATGTATCCCAAGCATGTCCCTGGATAGCAGATTACAGCCTGTAACGGAATGAACAGTGACAGACTGAGATATTCCTATGTCTAGGGTCACCTTATGTCCACTAGGGCCATAGGGTGACAAAGAATCATAATTCATATATTACATGAGATGGGACATTGATAATAATTCATATTGCAGGACTGGAATATTACAAAGTGAATGTCTTGAGATATCACAAGCTGTTGCCTATTCAATCTGGGCACACATGCTTTTGAAAGGTGTTAATTCAGGTCTACAAGACAAGTGACTCACAAGACATTGTATAAAGGCTATTGAAGTGTCTTGAGGTGTTGGCTATTCACTGTGAAAGACACATTCTGTTGAAAAAGGTGTTAATTGCAAGAAAGACTCTTTCATTGTGTGAAGCTCTCTGTTTACCCTATTGTGTTATTCTAAAGGTTAATTGAATTCTATTCATACAGGAATGTATTAATGCTCAGGTGTGATAGTATTTGGTTTTGATGTCATCCTCTCTGAGTTAACTCTATTGATGATGCGGTGCCGACGTGTCTACATAATTAGCTTACCTGATTGCCTTTTAAGGTGATTGAAGCCCCCCATGGTGTGAAGGGGGGTGGAGATTGCATTGTCCTGTGATTAACTGTATTATGCTTGAAACTGTATAAGAAGCTGAGAAAATACCAATAAAGGTTCATATCTTTGGAAGCAAGTGCAGAGCTGAGTCTCGTCTTGTTTATGGGAATTGATATGGATCGTGTATGCAAGATTGTCGCAGTGTGTCAGATAAGCTTGTCGTGGTTGGATGGAAGGTCATAAACGGTGGCGACCGTTTCACAGCCCAACAGAAGGCTTAAGCTATGGTGGCCTGGGACTGTTGTATGTGAAGCTGACGGGGGACTCTAACTTTGGGAGTGATTTGGAGTGGCGGTTGGACGAAGTCATGGATTTCAGAGAAGGGCTACTGAATGACTCGGAAGTGCACTGGGCACTGGAATATATAGAGATTCTGGCCGTTCAGGAAGGGGAGCTGGAGATCGCCTACAGATGGCTGTTAGACTCTGCTCAGCACCAGAGCTGGGCTCCCTTTGCCTGGGACTATCAGAAAATAGTCCCATGTGGAATAGAATTTCACATCCTTATCACTCTAACAGTAAAGATTCCTCTACGCAGTTCAAGGTTAAACCGCTTCTCTTTTAATATTAGTGAATGACCGCATGTCTTATTAAATTCCCTCTCCTATTGTTCTCCAGGAGTAGGTATTTTCCAGGTCAGTAGGACTAGCGTATACTCGGACTATTCCATCTCTCACAAGGTCTAACAGTGAAAAATTCACACTAAACTCTCTGGCTTTTTACATTGGCTGACGCAATTGTGGATCATGGGTTAACACTCCCATAGCCAATGCTTCCTTACCTGACAAAACAACACTGTCCGCCCCTGCATCCCGCAAGCGTAGGAACCAACTCAATATGGGCTCCCTGGACCTTTATTTGTATTGTTTTGCCAGCTCGCGGAGTTCAGTTTGTTTAAACTCCCGTGATTCTTCAAATTCCACATCTCTTGGGTTGCATGTATTGTTCTTTGTGAAATGGTAGAGTTACAATGTATCCCATTACCAATTCACATAGGGGGGGCTGGGATCTGGGAGTCCCCTTTGTTAAAGGTGTCTCAAACATTCCGATAAACCCCCCCGCCCGCAGACCCCCACAACCACCGGGCAAGGGTTGAGGAGTCACAGACCCCCAAAGCATCCTTCCCATGTTAAGGGCATGTTTTTGTGATGAAAAAAAATGACATTTTTAAAAATGTCATTTAAAATGATCGTGTGTGGGCAAAATTTCATTTTATGTCTTCTGAAAAACGACCAAACAAAATTCGAACATGCTGTCATTTTTCAAAATGTAATTTTTTGTGTCATTTTGTGTCATTTTGTGTCATTGTGTGGGCAAAACTACGTAAAAAATGAAGTTTTAAACCCGCACATGCCCAGAAGCAAGTTAGGGGGTGGGAGGTAAAACTACCATTCATAATGGAGTAAGCACATTCATCACGCTGTAACAGACAAAAAAGCAGGAATCGTCTTTTACTAACAAGTAACCAGCTAAAAGCAGCCTCAAGGCAAATAGAACTTCCCCTTTAGAGTGCCATCACTTTGTTCATCATTTTCCAAAAATGATGGTGTGTACGCAACGTCATTTTTAAAATGAAGTTTGAAAAATGTTTTTTTTTTTTCATGATGAAAAATGAAATTTTTTTTCATCACAAAAAGTGATCGTGTGTACGCGGCCTGAGTGTTAGAGCTTCTCACATTTTCCCAATAATTTCCTCATTGTGCACTTAGTGAACACTATTAGATATAGCTGCTTTCACGCTATTTTTGGTTTACTCCTTGTCCTCCAACACTTCATTACTCACAGTAGCGCATCAGTTTTTTCCACTTTACTCGAAGAGGGGGAGGGCTGCGGTTGCTCTGCCCATGTGCGTGCATGGCATACCGGTATGCAGGCGCCAAAGGCTTGTTTAAAAAGCCCAGCACACCAGAGCTTTTGTAAAGCAGCATAGACACAGAGCTGTGGGCTGTAGGCATCCCTGTGGATTGAACCAGGCAAACCTAAGACTCCTACTCAACATCAGGTTGTGCAGTGAGCTAATATTGTGTATTGTAATGCCTCGTACACACGATCACTTTTTGTGATGAAAAAAAATGTCATTTTTCATCATGAAAAAAAACTAAATTTTTCAAACTTAATTTTCAAAAATGACGTTGCGTACACACCATTATTTTTGGAAAATGATGAACAAAACCACGGCACTCTAAAGGGGAAGTTATATTCTCCTTGAGGCTGCTTTTAGCTGATTCCTTGTTAGCAAAAGACGATTCCTGCTTTTTTGTCTGGTACAGCGTGATGAATGTGCTTACTCCATTATGAATGGTAGTTTTACCTCCCGTCTCCTAACTTGCTTCTGAGCACGCACGGGTTTAAAACGTAATCTTTTACGTAGTTTTGCCCACACACGATCATTTTTTATGACACAAAAAATGACATTTTGAAAAATGACATAAAAAATTCGAGCATGTTCAAATTTTTTTTGGTCATTTTTCAGAAGACATAAAATTACATTTTGCCCACACATGATCATTTTAAATGACATTTTGAAAAATGTCATTTTTTTTCATCACAAAAAGTGATCGTGTGTACGCGGCATAAGACTAAAGCACAACAGTGATTTCATTTTTTGTGATAGTTTCTCTGCTTATCAGTAAGGACTATGTCCCCCAGAAGAGATACACGAGCTAGTAAAAGATGCACTAGGAAATCCCTGTTCATGGCTAAGGATTCTGAGCATGCCTGCAGTTTACCATCCCCCTCTGTTAGTCTGGTAGCAGCCTCACAGGATGATTATGTGCCCCTGTCTGGTTTTGCAGCTTCTTGTATGGCAGCTCCTCTATACTGTACGTCACTGAGGACGCTTTAAAAGTTGCTTTGGATGGCTTAGAAGGAAGGATTGCTACTAAAATCCCTTAATCTGTTCTGGCTCTCTCATCAGATGAGCATTCTGAGGGTGAAAAATCACTCTCTGGAGATGAGGCTAAGGTGCAGTCTGAGGACTCTCAGTCGCTAAAGATGCAGGTGCAATATTATGCAGAGATGGTGCATGCCACTTACAAGTTGCCTCCTGTTGAAACTTCTATGTCCTCTGTTTCCTCTGTGGGATCTCAGAAATCCCCACAGGCTGAATTCTCCTTTCCAATTCATCCCTTGCCTTATAAACTGATGTATGATGACTGGGTTCACCCAGATAAAGGGGGGGGGGGGAAGGGAAAGGAAGGGTGGACGTTTATGACAAAGGGAGATTGGAGTGGAATGTGTGATGAATTAAGTATAGGCAATGACCGAGAGTGTGATACGGGGTGAAGAGTGGGTAATGTAGGAGGAGAGAAAGAAGGGGAAAAGAGGGAAAAGTGGAGGAGGGGGGGGGGGGGTTTAATGTTTGAATAGTGAGAAAGTGAAGATAAATAATATGTTGTTACCTGGTTACCCAAGAGGGCGTATCAAGGTAGTAGGGTAGGGGTCCCAGGACTGATAGTCCCGTTGGATTAGAACGCACAAAACGTTTACTGGTAAATATGAGGTAGTAGACAACCATAAGAAGCTTGATGGAAGCAAGGTTACCGGTTCATTGATTGAAAGGCAGCAATGCTACCTATACATAAAGAAGGCATAGTTAGCAGTGAAACATAAGTTTGAATCAGAAGAGAAAAGGGAGCTATAGAGGGCTTAATACAATCCACATATGTTGACTCACTTGAATGTGCATGGTGGTGCACATGTCCTGGGATCCTGGCTCAAATGCGGTGTGTGTGATTGAAATCCAGCAATAAATTCCTGGCCGCCCAATCAGTGAGACCAGGGGGCGGGAGGTAGAAAGATGTGGAGTGGGGGCGGATTCGATGTGCCGTCGACGTCAGTAAGCGTCGGCAGCCAATCTTTGCCAGAAGATATGGCATATGGGCTGAAGCCGTATAGGACTCCGCCATAACTGTGGGCAGTCCAGGGTGTCCGTTACGCCACAGGGGGCGTATCCCATCGGCCGCCCAATGGAGGGGAGAGGGGCTGGACCCTGCCAGATATATTAAAGCAAGGGTCGTGGGGCAAACAGAAGATGCAGGGGGATCCAGACAGTCTAGGCAAGGGACATGATCGACAAGGTGAAATACATTGGTATATACAAAAAATTATTAGTCAAATATGCACGTGCAACAATAATAGTCTTTGTACAATATATTGCAACAAAAATGTAAATATACAGATGGTGCCCTGTGTAGCAGGGACCTATGCAGCAAGACTTTTGAAGTAAAGTAATTTAAAACTGCAACATGCAAACAACGAAACAGGCACAAAAATAATGTGGAACATAAATACTGACATCAAATATAATTTAGAATATGAGGAAAAGAACCATAAACTGTGGAATTATTCTAAGGGATGGGACAAGAAGTCCCAGGAAGAGGCTATTGGATCTTGGGGACCATTAGGGTAATAGGTGATTCCCCCCTCTGTCCAGTGGAGATGGAGTGAGGAAAGGAGTCTCCTTTATAAAAAAAGGTTTAAAAGAGTTCATCTCATTGAGGCCGGGGGGAATGGTGGCCCCCAACCGTTAAATCCATAGGCATTCACGCTACAGTAGTGTCCTGTCCCTGTCCCCACCTCTGGGGTCAAGGGGCAGGACCTCCAGTACAAAAAACTTGACTGTGCAGGGTTTAAATCTGTGATATAAGCCTATATGTCGGCCTATTGTGGTCAATTTGCCATTGGTGGAACAGTATAGATGGTCCCCAATTCGCTGTCTCAATTCCCTGATGGTCTTTCCCACATAGAAAGCGTGGCATTCACAAGTCATTAAGTAAATGACACCAGTGGTGCAGCAGTTTGCAGAGAAATGTGGAGAGAAATCTTCACCGTTGGGGAGGGTGTGTCTCTGCCTGGGGAGGATCCATGGACATCGGGGGCAGGTGCCACACATCGATGTCCCCCTGGGTCCCGAAGTCCTAGGTTTGCCAGGTCTGTAGCGAATACTGGTTAATCGATTCTGTAAGGAATTAGCTCTGCGAAACATCAATTCAGGGGAAGCTCTAACATGTTTCCGAAGTATGTAATGGTCGGCAAGCAAGTGCCAATGTTTGTTCAAAATAGACCACAATTGGTCATCATGGGCAGAGAACTTGGTGATGACTTCGGCCGTGGGGGGCCTCGCTACTCGTGGCTGAGTAAATAGCAGGGATGATCTCCCATGGGCTTTGGCCTTATTATAGGCCCTTCTGAGGGTAGAGCGGGTGTAGCCCCCTTAGAAGTAGGCATTCGCGAAGGGCGCTTGCCTGTTTGTAAAAGTCTTCATCAAGGGAGCAATTTCTATGTATGCGCAAGTATTGCGCATACGGAATGCTCTGTATTAGAAACTGTGGGTGCGCGCTTGACGCGTGCAATATCGTGTTCCCAGCAGTGGGCTTTCGAAAAAGGTCAGTGGCCAACATACTCTCAGTATCCTTTATAATTCTCAGATCCAGATAGGGGATCTGAGAGTCATCAAAGGTATAGGTAAAAAAGAGGTTAGCAGTGTTTTGATTAAGAGTATGGATGGAATCCTTAAGTAGCTCAGTCGGTCCTGTCCAAATAACAAAGATGTCGTCTATGAATCTATACCAACATAGAACAAATTGTAAATATCGGGAGTAGTTCTCGTCAGGATAAAGGAAAGTAGTTTTAGTACAAATTCATTACGGGGCCACAATCTAGGTTCCTCCTCCATGAGGAAGGATCTGGCCGTCAGGACCCCCTGCTCGTGGGGAATGCTCTAGTAGAGGGCTTCCACATCGATGGCCACGAGCAGGGAGTCCGGAGGCGCAGGAGGTCAGGGGTGTCATGAATGTAGGAGAGTAAGCTCTGGACATGGGATATTAGAAAATGGTCTAAATTTGCTTGCATGATCTGTGAGAGATCCTATTCCCGATATGATTGGGCAGCCGGGGGGTCGTGTCATATGTTTGTGGGTTTTGGGCAACGTGTAAAATGTTGGTGTGCGGGGGTGTTTTGGTATAAGGTAGTTCAGGGTATCTTGATCTATATGTCCATCCCAAAAGGCATCAGTGCAGATGTCCACAAATTCATTAATGTACACTTGGATGTGGGTAAAGGAAATAGGTTGATACCAAGTCTGATTGTTAAGCACGGTATGACACATGGTTTGATATTGGTCATGTGTCATAATGACAATGTTTCCGCCTTTGTCTGATAGTTTTATAACAATGTCATTACGTGATTGCAATATCGAAAGGGCTTTTTGTTGATTAGAAGTTAGAATGAGGTGGAAAGATTGCCAACGGCTACGTTTCAGGTCTTTGATGGTGTGTTGGAGGAAGGCCCAAATCACCGGACAGGTCATTAGGTCAGGGAATTTGCGGGAACTGGGTTTAAATTTGTTAGGTTTTGTTGGGCTTAGGGGGAGGTGACCCTCAGGCTGATCGAGGGATGCAGTGGTAACCCCTGGTGTCCCAAGAGTGGGTGAAACCAGGGGGTCATCAGTGCATCCCTCGTCGTAAAGTAACATGAGGTCCCTAAGTGCTCGAAATTCATCCATCGAGAAATTCTTAGTTCGTTCACTGAGTTCACGCTCCAGGGAGGTGTTATGGTGATCTTTATTAAAGATGTAATTAAACGTCAAATTGCGGGCGAAAAGATAGAGATCCTTGATGGTCTCAGTCACATGAATCGGGTCAGTTGGGCAGAAGCCCAATCCCAATTGAAGTACTGATAATTCATCAGCGGAAAGATCTACTGGGGTTAAGTTAATTTTTCACTAAGAAATAGCCTGCAGTACAGCCTGCAGTTGCAGCGATTGGCATATGTCAGTTCCTCAAGGAACAAATGAAGCAGATGATTAATCTCCTCCCTACAGAGAACATTGAGGTTTATGAGGACCTTCCCAAGGCCCTATATTTTACGATTGATGCGATTATGGACTCTGCTCAGCAAGCATCCCGCTTGAATCTTCTGCTGGTGTTCACATGCGCAGGTCCCTTTGGTTGAAACTAGGGATGAGCTTCGAGTCGAACATTGCCTGTTCGCCGAACAGCGAACAATTTGGGGTGTTCGCGGAAAGTTCGTGTGAACTTTAGAACCCCGTTAAAGTCTATGGGACCCGAACGTTTGAAATCTAAAGTACTAATTTTAAAGGCTAATATGCAAGTTATTGCCCTAAAAGTGTTTGGGGACCCGGGTCCTGCCCCAGGGGACATGTATGAATGCAAAAAAAAAGTTTTAAAAACAGGATTTTTTTCAGGAGCAGTGATTTTAGTAATGCATAAAGTGAAACAATAAAAGTGAAATATTTCTTTAAATTTCGTACCGGGGGGGGGGGTTGTATAGTATGCCTGTAAAGTAGCGCATGTTTCCCGTGCTTAAAATTGTCCCTGCACAAAGTGTCATTTCTGAAGGAAAAAGAGTAATTTAAAATCACTCGCGGCTATAATGAATTTTCGGCTCCCAACAATACAGAGAAAAGTCATTCATAAAAAAAAAAGCGTGAGTGTCCCCCCAAATTTAATGAGGGTCTGGTGTGTGGGTTTTTGGGGAGAACTCCATGCCATTTTTTTTAATTTGAGGTGGAGTTCCCCTTAAAATCTATACCAGACCTGGAGGGTCTGGAATGAATATTTGGGGGGAACCCCACATCATTTTTTTTATTTGTCACAGGGTTCCCCTTAATATCCACAACAGACCTGAAGGGCCTGGTAATTGAATTTGGGGGGGACCCCCACACATTTTTTTTTATGAATGTCTTTTCTCTGTATTGCCGGGAGCTGACAATTCATTATAGCTGCGAGTTATTTTAAATGACTGTTTTCCTTCAGAAATTTCATTTAGTGCAGAGACAGTTCTAAGCACAGGAAACAAGCGCTTGTTTACAGGCATACTATACACCCCCCCAGGTACGAAATTTAAAGGAATATTTTATTTTTTCACTTTAAGCATTATTAAAATCACTGCTCCCGAAAAAAATGATGTTTTTAAAACTTTTTTTGCATTGATACATGTCCCCTGGGGTAGGACCCAGGTCCCCATACACTTTTTAGGACAATAACTTGCATATTAGCCTTTAAAATTAGCACTTTAGATTTTAAATGTTTGAATCCTATAGACTTTAACAGGGTCCTAAAGTTCACACAAACTTTTGGTCTGCTCGCAGGTTCTGGTGCGAACCAAACAGGGGGAGGGGTGTTCAGCTCATCCCTAGTTGAAACATTGGGAAGCCGAGGTTTCTTGCAAAGGAAACTTGGCGACATTCCCCTTTGGTGGAGGACGCCTGTTTGGGGATGATTTGGATAAATACATCCAAAAGATTACCGGAGGCAAGTCTACTCTGTTGCCGGTTAAAAAGAAGAGTAAAGGTCCTTCATTTAAGTGTTCTCTTTCCCCGACCCCTGGAACCTCATTCTCCAGGCAGTGGTGATGGCCTCCGCAGTTTAATACTAGGGGAAAGGCCCAGAGACAAGGCCAAGGGCAGAAAAGGACTTGGGGTCCAAAATCTTCCAAACCGAACACCAAAACTTCTCTATGAAGTGATGCCCCCGCTCAGCCGAGTGGGAGGAAGGCTGCTGCAATTTGCAAACCCCTGGCGGGAAGCAGTTCAGGACAAGTGGGTCATCTCTACGGTGTCCTCAGGCTACAAGCTAGAATTCAGAGAACTTCCGCCACTCCATTTTCTGAGAGTAAGAATTGCCAAAGATCCGAAAAAAAGAAGGCCTTTGTTTTTGGCCTTGGAACGTTGTCCCAAGGAGTAATCATAGAGTAAGCCCCAGAGGATCAGGGTTTTACTCAAACCTTTTCAAAACCAAACAGGGATGTCAGACCTATTCTAGGTCTGAATCAGTTTCTGAACATCCGCTCCTTTCACATGGAGTCTGTCCGTTCAGTTGTCTCCACCCTCCAGGGAGGAGAATTCCTGGCATTAATAGACATTAGAGATGCATATCTTGCTGTGGATCAGCGCCACTTCCAGTTTGTGGCCCTTCCTTTTCGGTCTGGCTACTGCAACTTGAGTGTTCGTGAAAATACTTGCCCCACCCCTGGCAAGGCTAAGGGCACAGGGCATTGCAGTAAAAGCCTATCAGGATGATCTGTTGCTCATAGATCAGTCTGCTGCACGATTGGACCACAATGGCACAGCACGGTGGAGTATTTAGAGTACCTAGGCTAGATCCTCAATCTGGAAAAATCCTCTTTACAGCCTCAGAAAAGGCTGGAATATTTGGGCATGATTATAGACACATCCCAAAGCAGGGTATTACTTCCCAAGCCAAAGGCAAAGGCCATAGAAGACTTGGTCCGAGTGATAAAGGCAAAAAGAAGGCATTCCATCCATCTATGCATGAAATTATTGGGAAAGATGGTAGCCTCATTCAAGGCTGTCCCTTATGCTCAGTTTCACTCAAGGCCATTACAGGGCAGAATTCTGTCTGCTTGGAACAAAGATGTTGTGGCCTATATCAATCACCAAGGGTGCACCAGAAGTCTGGATGCTCAAAGAGAGATAAATCACATATTGTCCTGTTCTTGCCTGTCTGCGGTCTTCAGTCCAGGGGTAGAAAATTGGCAAGCAGATTTTTAAGTCCAGGAGAATGGTCTCTAAACCCCAACATATTTCAAATCATATGACAGAAATGGGATACCCCAGATGTGGACCTGTTGGCTTCCAGGTTCAACCCAAAACTGCACAACTTTGTGTCAAGGACAAGAGATCCTTTTGCTCAAGGGTCAGATGCCCTGACAATTTCGTGGGATCAATATTCTCTGATTTATGCATTCCCTCCAGTTCCGCTTTTCCCGTGATTCCTTCAGAGAGTCAAGAGGGAAGGAAAGCCAGTGATTTTGGTCACCCTGGCTTGGCCCAGGAGACCCTGGTATGCAGGAATTTTAAGGATGGTAGAAGAAAGACCTTGGGCTCTCCCACTATGCTGCGGCCTCATCTGACTTTTTTACTTAAGGAGGTTTCTGGATTTCATCTGAATCAAGATATAGTTTACCGTCTTTTTTTTTTACACACTAGGGGCCAGATTCCCGTAGAATTGCTGCTGGCGTAGCGTAAGCCATTTACACTACGCCGCCGCAATTTAACAGAGCAAGTGCCGTATTCCCGAAGCACTTGCTCCGTAAATTGCGGCGGCGTAGTGTAAAAGGCTCTGCGTATCCCCGCGTAATTCAAATGGGGCGGCTTGTATTTAAATTAAGCGCACCCCCGCGTCGATAGAACTGCGCATGCGCCGGCCTCAAAAATAGCCCAGTGCGCATGCTCCAGCTCACGTTGGAAAAAGTGAATGAAACCGACGTGAGCGTCGTTTACGTAAATCCCTAATTCGCGAGCGACTTAGTAAAACAACGTAACCGACGGAAAAAGACGACGCTGACCGGACGCCATACTTAACATGGCATACGACAGAACTTCTTAAGGTTACCCCTCATATAGCAGGGGTAACCTTACGCGTACGGAAACGACGTAAACTACGACGGAGCGCCGTAAAAACTTTCGGGAATCGTCGGATTAGGCTCATTTGCATAGGCAAATGAGAAATCAACGTACAGGCCACCTAGCGGCCAGCGATGTCATTACATCTGCGATCCGACGGTGTAATTGTTTTTACATCTGTCGGATCTTCACTGTATCTATGCGTAAGTGATTCTAGGAATCACACACATAGATACCCAGTAAAAAAAAAAAACAGAGATACGACGGTGTTTCCTACGAAACGCCGGCGTATCTCTTTTGAGAATCTGGCCCTAGATGTTTTTAGAGCGGTAAATATCTGCAAGCTGCGGCTCAGATACGAAAGACTGATTGTCTGTTTATTCTGCCACAAGGCCCAAGAAAGGGCCAGGCAGCGTCAAAATCTACTATTGCATGTTGGATGCGACAAGTCATTATTCAGGCCTATGGTTTATAAAGAAGATTCCTCCTTTTTAGGTGAAAGTGCACTCGACTAGAGCAGTCGGTGCTTCATGGGCAGTGCATCACCAGGCCTCCATGGCTCAGATCTGTAAGGCTGCTACTTGGTCTTCGTCCATACATTTACTAAGTTCTATGAGGTAGATGTAAGAGGGTACGAGGATGCCGCCTTCGGGCGTACTGTACTGTAGGCAGCAGTATAGATCCTCTGGCCCAATGGAGGTCTGATTTCTGATCTGTGTCTCCCACCCCTCAATTTAAGCACTGCTATGGGACATTCCATTAAGTAATTCAGGCTTGGTGTCCCGTGATGTATGAGCAAGAAAATAGGATTTTTTAACCACTTAAGACCCGCGCCATTATGCAGGTTAAGGACCTTGCCCCTTTTTGCAATTCCGCACTGCTTCGCATTAACTGACAATTGCGCGGTTCTGCGACTTGGCTCCCAAACAAAATTGGCGTCCTTTTTTTTCCCCAAATAGGGCTTTCTTTTGGTGGTATTTGATCACCTCTGCGTTTTTTTTTTTGCGCTATAAACAAAAATAGAGCGGCAATTTGGAAAAAAATTCAATATTTTTTACTTTTTGCCAAAATAAATATCCCCAAAAAATATATATAAAAAAACATTTTAGGCCGATACGTATTCTTCTACTTATTTTTGGTAAAAAAATCGCAATAAGCCTTTATTGATTTGTTTTGCGCAAAAGTTATAGCTATTTTTTTTACTAGTAATGGCGTCGATCAGCGATTTTTTTGTGGCTGCGACATTATGGCGGACACATTGGACACTTTTGACACATTTTTGGGACCATTGTCATTTTCACAGCGAAAAGTGATGTAAAAATGCACTGATTACTGTAAAAATGACAATGGAGGTGAAGGGGTCAACCACTAGCGCTAAGGGGTTAAGTGTGCCCTAATTGAGTGATTCTTACTGTAGGGATCAGTGTTACTACCACACAAAAGAACGGGGAAGGTGTGTTTACACACACTTCTCCCCGCTCTTCAGCTCTTGTGACCCTGCGGGCACGGTCATGGAGCTTCGGACCGGGTCGCACGTAAACCAAGGCTGGACTCTTAAAGGCGACGTACAGGTGCATGTGTCAGGGAAGCATGAATCAGACGTACACAAACAGATAAATGAATAAGAAGGTTCTTTATTGAAAACCAAACAGCAAGGTCAAAGTCCAAACTGATGATCAAACAACCAGAAGAGTCGTCCACCAGTGCCAGGGTCGATAGCCAGGGATGAGAGTCAGCCAAGCCGGAGTCTGTAGCCAGGGAAGTGGTGAAACGAAGCTGGGAATCAGGAACCAGAAGGAACGTCAGTAAGAGCCTGGTCGGTAACCAGGAGCAAGCAGCACGATCACAGAAGAGGTGTCAGACGAAAGACCCAAGTAAGGAAATGCTGCAGCTGCCGTCTATATATATGCTGAGCAGCCAGCTCCTCCCAGTGGGAAGGAGGAGCCGCAGTGTGGCAGGTTACGAGAAACCCCATGAAGCAAGATGGCTACTAGCACATGTCAGTGATGAGAATCCTGCAAAGAGGTAAGACCATGACAGCATGCCTGTGCTCAGCCGTGCCATTCTGTCGATGTATATGTGCAGGAGGCGGTCCTTAAGTGGTTAATACGGCTTACTTGTAAAATGATTTTCTTGGGAATACATCATGGGACACAGAGCTCCCGCCCCTCTTTGGAGTTTAACACGGGACACTTATTGCTTTGCTACAAAACTGAGATACTCTCCATTTTGGGGGGTTATATAGGGGAGGAACTCAATTATAATTGGGTTTGTCAGTGTCCAACCACCTGTGGTGACTACGTAACCCATTAAGTAATTAAGGCTCTGTGTCCCGTGATGTATTCCCAAGAAAAGGATTTTACAGGTAAGCTGTATTAAATAATCCTATTTTTTATAACTTTTCCGTCTTTTTTAATTTATAAAGCAAAAAATTTAAAACCCAGAGGTGATTAAATACCACAAAAAAAAAGCTCTATTTGTGTGAAAAAAAGGACAAAAATGTCATATGGGTACAATGTGGCGTGAGTAATTGTCATACAAAATGTGAGAGTGCTGAAAGCAGAAAATTGGTTACGAAGGGGAAAGTGGTTAAAGCATACAATCAAAAGCTAAAATACTAAATTACAGTTTCACACATTAATCACAAGTGCATTTCAGTCAGAAAAACCTCAATATATGTGTTTCAGACATCACTGAATAAATAGGGCTTTATTTACCCAACTGAACTTTAAATTCACATACAGCAAAACACTTGGTTTTCACTGTCGATTACTTGCTTGTTCAATGCAGGGCAATGTTTTGCTGGCATGAGATGCACAGGTGTAAAATGCATCCAATGTGACATCTGTGAGGGTGCTTAACTCTGAATGTACCCAGGGTGAGTTAGGGGAAATGCATCCACCATGGGCGTCCGCTCCATAGGGCATGGGGGGTCGTTTGCCCCCCCTGGAATCGCCAGGGAGAGCCAGGAGTAGGGCTGAACTGGCCCTGGGGCCGTTTTAGGTATGTCATGGAGCTGGGTTTGTGTGCAAGGTCCCCCCCTAGTTTGCCCCTGTCTGATAGTCTTCTTGTGTTCTGCTTATCACACGAGCCAAACTAGGGGGGCGGGACCTTGCACACAGACCCAGCTCTGTGACATACGATACGAGCGCCAGAGGACAGAGGGCGGGGAGCGCAGTTTTATATTGTTTACCAGGCCTGTGCTTTGTTTGTGCCAACATCTGTTGCCACAGGAAACACTAGACTATTTTCTGATGTGTTTTTAGCAAGTCTGGAAATGCAGAGCAAACACAACACAGAGTTGTAGCCTACGGCATAGTTTCTAGTTGTCCCTTTTTAAGAGCGCCTGTCCCTCTTCTGGAATCAAATCCATTTGTCCCTCATTCCAAAAGGTTCCTCTTTTAGATCTGAAATAAATATACTGTCAATATAGTGTAGTGTTTCAGTCAAGAGAAAGGGGTGCTATGTAATGTAAAGTGGGGCAGTGATGCAGGGTGCTGTGTAATGTAAAGGGGGCCAGTGGTGCAGGGTGCTGTGTAATGTAAAGGGGTCCAGTGGTGCAGGGTGCTGTGTAATGTAAAATGGTCCAGTGGTGCAGGGTGCTGTGTAATGTAAAGAGGTCCAGAGCTGTCGGGTGTTGTGTAATGTAAAGGGGTCCAGAGATGCAGGGTGCTGTGTAATGTAATGGGGTCCATAGGTGCAGGGTGCTGTGTAATGTAAAGGGGTCCATAGGTGCAGGGTGCTGTGTAATGTAAAGGGGGCCAGTGATGCAGGGTGCTGTGTAATGTAAAGGGGGCCAGTGGTGCAGGGTGCTGTGTAATGTAAAGGGGTCCAGTGATGCAGGGTGCTGTGTAATGTAAAGAGGTCCAGAGCTGTGGGGTGCTGTGTAATGTAAAGGGGTCCAGAGATGCAGGGTGCTGTGTAATGTAAAGGGGTCCATAGGTGCAGGGTGCTGTGTAATGTAAAGGGGTCCATAGGTGCAGGGTGCTGTGTATGTAATGGGGTCCAGAGATGCAGGGTGCTGTGTAATGTAAAGGGGGCCAGTGATGCAGGGTGCTGTGTAATGTAAAGGGGGCCAGTGATGCAGGGTGCTGTGTAATGTAAAGAGGTCCAGAGCTGTGGGGTACTGTGTAATGTAAAGGGGTCCAGAGCTGTGGGGTGCTGTGTCATGTAAATGGGTCCAGAGCTACGGGGTGCTGTGTAATATAAAGGGGTCCAGAGCTTTGGGGTGCTGTGTAATGTAAAGGGGTCCAGAGCTGTGATGTGCTGTGTAATGTAAAGGAGTCCAGAGGTGCAGTTGTGGGAAGGGGGTACACAGTAGTGACAAAGAGATATTGAAAGATGCAGGGGGCACAGTGCAGTGTTTTTACATTTTAACCCCCACTAGCGGTCGAAGAAAGGGTAAAATGTGACTGTGTATCGCCGCTGCAGAAGCGCCCCCCCCCCACCCCCGAAAAAAATTCAGCAGACGCCCATGGCACCCACACAGATGTCATAATTTTTACACAGTGACTGTTCATGCAGCTGCATGTCCCACTAGACATCTATGTGACTGCCTGTACATCCCATGCCTGCAAAGCACAGCTCTACGTGGGACATGCTAGCAATTGGCCTTGTGAACAATGCCTATCTGTACAGGATAACTAAAACTATCTATTCCTTGCTATTCCTTCAAGACTGAGAATATTTAACAAGCCCTAATTCTCACTGAACTTTACCTGATTTAACAAAGGCTATGGTATACTGTAAGCAGACTGCCAATATGGATGTATTTCATGGTGCACCAACCTGCTGGTGCATTTGAACAATGTATTGGCATCCTTGTTAATGGCTTCCCATAGTCTATTTTCAAGCGTACAACTGCATTACACCCTACTCATGGCTAATTTGTGATAAATGTACCTAAATAACAGTCAGCATTCAGTTGGATTAGTTAACCACCATGATAAATATTGCTCCCTTTATTGCAAAAGAGAAAATTATTCTTACAACAATGCTATGTTGCCATAACTAGCTGTATAACAGAGTGTAGTTACATAGTAGGTGAGCTTGAAAAAAGACACAAGTCCATCAACTCCAACCTATGTGTGTGATTATATGTCAGTATTACCTTGTATATCCCTGTATGTTGTGGTCGTTCAGGTGCTTATCTAATAGTTTCTTGAAACCATTGATGCACCCCGCTGAGACCACTGGCTGTGGAAGGGAATTCCAAATCCTTGCCGCTCTTACAGTAAGGAACCCTCTACGTAGTTTAAGGCTAAACCTCCTTTCTTCTAATTTTAATGAGTGGCCACGTGTCTTGTTAAACTCCCTTCCGCGAAAAAGTTTGTATCCCTATTGTGGGGTCACCAGTCTGGTATTTGTAAATTATATCCCCTCTCAAGCATCTCTTCTCCAGAGAGAATAAGTTCCTCCAGACCCTTTATTAGCTTTATTGCCCTTCTATGTACTCTCTCCATTTCCAGTACATCCTTCCTAAGGACTATTGCCCAGAACTGGACAGCAAAATCCAGGTGCGTCCAGACCAGAGTCTTGTAGAGAGGAAGAATTATCGTTTTATCTCTGGAGTTAATACCCTTTTTAATTCATGGCAATATTCTGTTTGCTTTGTTAGCAGAAGCTTGACATTACATGCCATTGCTGAGCCTATCATCTACTAGGATCCCCAGGTCCTTTTCCATCCTAGATTCCCCCATAGGTTCTCACTGTATACTTACAGTGGGTTTAAAGATCGAAATTACGTCTTGGCTAAAAATGGGACATATACCCGGTCTTGTTTACCAGCTACTGTACGTGATCAAATTACATTTTATATAGGAATAATTATTTTTTCTTTGCCTCCAAATTTTAATTATCATCTGATGTTTGAGCTGTTCAATAAACTAGGAATCCACGATATCTGGAAGAACATCTTCTAATGACGCAGTATACAAGTGAAATGGGTGTCACTTGTAAAGCAGATGCTGCTGTGTGTCTAGGAATGAGTTATTGTCATATTATTCTCATTTTAAATCCAACAGTATGTAACCCTGTGGTCTACTAAAACAGATAATCAAATCTTTTGGCAAGTTATGAATTTCTGTGTTCTTCAGCAGCCTTGAGAAAGCTGATCTCCCATACTGGTGTCCACAAAGCTTTATCTTTTAAGGGCCCTGCCTCATTATTCAGATACACTCTTGACATGTGCCTGAAGTAAGTGTGGTCCCTCTTTTCCTGCATAATATGTTACTTATCTGTCCATCTGCCGCCTACTATCTACAAGTCCCTGAACTGTGGAGACCCCTGGCTGATAATTTCATGTTACACAATAAATTTTAAAGCATTTTATGTGACAATGACCTTGGTACCTAAAATTCCTGGTTTGCCACGTCTGTTCCCTCCAGGCCTCCATCAGAACTCTGTGTTACTTTTAAGCTATAATTGACATTAAGAAATTTCTAAGAAACAAGGGTGGTCCAATGTGCATTTTTGAAGTACTCTTACCATGTATTAGTGGAATCCATTTGAGTATAGAATAGAATAGAGTATAATTTATTTAATTGACTATGTTGTATTTTCAAGAACAAACCATTCATATATTAAAATGATTGGCAATTAACATCACATTCTGTATTCTACCACCAAAATAAGTATAATTATATGTAGCATATACTCATTAATATTCTATTATGACAGCAATAGAAATGATGACGGTGTAATGCATTAATTGCGTATGACCTGGGATAGAGAGACCTTCTCCTTCTTTTCTTTTTTTTGGACATTCTATTCATTGAGTTTAGTAGATTAACAAGTTCCAAAACAGAGCCATTAGGGCATTCTCTGGGCTCAAAAATAAATACAATACAACAATAAGTTACATCAACTCTACAGCTTTAAAGTAACACAGTATCGCATTCTATTTTTTTATAAATCCTTTATTTTATACGTTTTTTTTTTTCAAAATAACATCATTATCACATTAAATATGATTACATCCATATTTCACATTATCTAACAGTCTCTATTTATTATACCTCGTTCTTAATCAGATACCTGTCACAACATCGGTTCTCCCTCTCCCTTTCCCTACATACTCAAATATTTTCTACTCTTACTACCGCTACCTTATCCAGACAAGGTAAGAGAGAGAGGGAGAAAAAAAAAAAAAGGAAGAACTCCTGTTACCCTCCCACCTACCCCCCCTAAATATAAATAAATAAATAAAAAAAATCAAAGAACTTCCCCTCCCCACCCCCATGATTCTTAAGGATTTTGTTCCCCATACCTAATGTATGGGGTCCAGATCCTTTAATACTCCTCTCGCTCTCTCAGCCCCATAGTAAGATTCTCCATCTGCTGGATCTCTGTTACTCTACTCCAATGTAATCTTGTCGAGGATGCCGTACTCTTCCATAAAATTGGAATACAGGCCTTTGCTGCTGTAATCAGTTGCCTTAACAGATATTTATTATATTTTTCAACAGATAATGGGATATCGTGTTGCAAAAATGCTGCCGGGCTGACTCCCAAACTCACCCCAGTAATTTCTTTGATTATTTCAGAGACCATCTTTAGAGTTGAGCGGACACCTGGATGTTCAGGTTCGGACCCGAACTTTGAAAAAAAAGTTCGGGTTTGGGACCCGAACTTGACCCGAACTTTGACCCGAGCCCGAAACCCATTGAAGTCAATGGGGACCCGGACTTTTCACTACTAAAATGTCTCTAAAAAACTAAGGGAAAGGGCTGAAGGGCTGCACATGGCAGCAAAATGTCGGGAAGAGCATGGCAAGTACTTTGACCTAGGAGGAGGCGGTAAGGCTGGCCCGGTGTCTATTTTGCACAAGGTACGGACAAGTCCTCTGGGATCCATGCCTGGTTCATTTTAATGAACGTGAGCTTGTCCACATTGGCTCTGGACAGGCAACTGCGCTTGTCTACATTGGTTCTGGAGAGGCAGCTGCGCTTGTCTGTGATAACGCCCCCTGCCATGCTAAATAAACGTTCAGACAATACACTGGCCACAGGGCAGGCCAGCACCTCCAAGGCGTAAAGGGCAAGCTCAGGCCATGTGCCCAATTTGGAGACCCAGAAGTTTAAGGGGGCATAGCCGTCATTCAGTAGGTGTAGGCCTGTGCACACATACTGCTCCACCATGTTGCTTAAATGCTGCCTCATGCTAAAACATTCCATATCAGATGGTGGTGCTGTTTGTTGTGGCGTGCTGACAAAGCTTTTCCACATTTCGGCCATGCTAACCCTGCCTTCTGAGGTGCTGGCGGTGCCCCTGCTGCGTTGGCGACCTCTTCCTCCTCCTCTGCATTCGCCTTGTGCTTCCACTGTGCCCCCGCTGCCAGGTGGGAATTGCACCAGCAGTGCGTCTACCAGCAGTGCGTCTACCAGCGTGCGCTTGTACTCGCGCATCTTGCGATCACGCTCCAGTGAGGGAAATAAGGATGGTACATTGTCCTTGTAACGGGGATCCAGCAGCGTGGCCACCCAGTTATCAGCACCTGTTAAAATGTGCAAAACACGCCGGTCGTTGCGGAGACACTGCAGCATGTAATCGCTCATGTGTGCCAGGCTGCCCAGAGGCAACGAAAAGCTGTCCTCTGTGGGAGGTGTATCATCTGTGTCCTCTGTATCCCCCCAGCCACGCACCAGTGATGGCCATGAGCTGGTCTGGGTGCCACCCTGCTGTGAACATGGTTCCTCCTCCTCCTCCTCCATGTCCTCCTCCTCCTCATCCTCCAGAACTGTGCCCTTGCTGGACAATTGTGTACCTGGCCTTTGTTGGTGCAGGAACCCACCCCTGGAGCCGCTTGTGAATGACTGCCCTGAAAGCCTTGGAAATTATCCTGATTCCTCCTCCTCCTCCTCCTGTGCCACATTCTCTTCCATCATCGCCCGTAGCGTTTTTTAAAGGAGGCATAGAACTGGGATAGTCACGCTGAGAGCGGCGTCATCGGCACTGGCCATGTTGGTGGAGTACTCGAAACAGCGCAACAAGGCACACAGGTCTCGCATGGAGGCCCAGTTATTGGTGGTGAAGTGGTTCTGTTCCGCAGAGTGACTCAGGCGTGCATGCTGCAGCTGAAACTCCACTATCGCCTACTGCTGCTCACACAGTCTGGCCAGCATGTGCAAGGTGGAGTTCCACCTTCTGGGCACATCACATATGAGGCGGTGAGCGGGAAGGCCGAAGTTACGCTGCAGCGCTGCCAGGCGAGCAGCAGCAGGGTGAGAACGCCGAAAGTGCGCACAGACGGGCCGCACTTTCTGCAGCAGCTGTGGCATATCGGGGTAAGTTTTCAGGAACCTCTGTACCACCAAATTCAGCACATGCGCCAGGCAAGGGATGTGCATCAAACCGGCTAGGCCCAGAGCTGCTACGAGATTTCGCCCGTTATCGCACACCACCAGGCCCGGCATGAGGCTCACTGACGCCAACCACTCATCGGTCTGTTGTTCCATGTCCCTCAACAACTCCTGCGTGGTGTGTGGTTTTTCCCCCAAACAGGAAAGTTTTAAATACTGCCTGCTGGCGTTTACCCATGGCTGTGCTGAAATTGGTGGTGAATTTGTTACACTGACTGGATGAGGAGGCGGTAGAGGATGAGGAAGCGGAGTAGGAGGAGTTAGGAACAGGAGGCAAACTGAAGCGCCCTGCAATCCTCGGTGGTGGAAGGACATGCGCCAAACTGCTTTCCGCATCAGGCCCAGCTGCCACTGCATTTACCCAGTGCGCTGTTAGGGAGATATAACGTCCCTGAATGTGCTTACTGGTCCACGTATCCGTAGTTAGGAGGACCTTGGCACAGATGGCGTTGCGCAGTGCACACCTGATTTTGTCCCCCACTTGGTTGTGCAGGGAAGGGATGGCTCGCCTGAAAAAGTAGTGGTGGCTGGGCACGATGTACTGTGGGACAGCCAATGCCATCAGCCTTTTAAAACTCTGCGTCTCCACCAGACTGAATGACAGCATTTCAAAGGCCAGTAATTTTGAAATTCTGGCATTCAGGGCCAGGGATCGCGGGTGGGTAGGGGGGTACTTCCTCTTCCGCTCCAGTGTTTGGGAGATAGAGAGCTGAATGCTTCCATGGGACATTGTGCAGATGTTTGGTGACCTTGTGGTAGTGTTGCTTGCTGGTCCTCTAATTGAGGGGTGGCAGGTGGCACTGTCACTACAGAGGTGGATGAAGAGGCCGAGAGGCCCAAGACTGATGCAGAAGAGGAAGCAGGAGGAGCCAGAGACCTTTCTTGGTTTTTGAGGTTTTTGAGTCTACTCCACTGCAGCTCGTGCTTTGCACTTAGATGCCTGGTCATGCAGCTTGTGCTCAGGTTAAGCACGTAGCCAATCCCAGACGACGTCCGTGGTGACGAAACGCGTAGGCGTGGCTTGCTGTATCGACGCCATCACGCTGGTCCTATCGAGGAAGCTTGAACGAAAACGAGCAGGAGAGGGACGATCAGCCGCCGGCTTCACTATATTTGACACACTGCTGTATAACAACATATCAAATGTGAGTGCATCAGCTTTTATTTCTTTTACAATTAAAAACAAATCATTCTCTGGTATCACGCTATGGTCCTATTTCTCTCTCATTTTTTGTCAAACATCGCGCTATATTTGAGAAACACCGCAGTGACAGTACAGAGGGTCAGGAGGGAGACCTTAAACCCCCGCGCCCAGAGTGACCCACATAGCGGTCAACACACATGGTAAGGATACTACATCACCACACCTGGGTGTTTTCTGCGGTGGATTAAGTTCATTCTATCCCCACCCTACACACATGGATGACTAATTGGACTTTCTTTTGGGACTTTCTCTCTTTTCTTAATTGAATGGACAGCATTGAAGGACTTTTTTCACCATATGTATTTTCAGCACACTCACATTGTTCACGCACTACATGAGTGCTTTTCTTTGTTAATCACATTTATTCAATCATAGATGTTTATGTTAACTTTTTTGAGCCCGATCTGAACTTTTGATCTTAGCTCTTCCAATCATTAAGCGCCGTATCCTTTTTTCTTTCTTTCTGTTTAATTTTTTGTATCACAAATTATTGATACTGGCTGCTCTTATGATAATATCAAGTATTATTCTTTAGTTCACTCTTCTTAGTTTTGTCTAGCGCAGTGTTTCCTTCCGGATTTTTTTAAGCACGTTTATGCCTCACTTCAGGCTTTGATTGCACAACGTGCAAACCACTCGTGTCTTGTCATCAGCACATTGCATTGTGTGAAGAACTGCCACGCTAGGGAACTCCTTGGACCTGGCTTTGGTGTGCTCGGTCCCTTGCTGCGTTGGGCAGTAGCAGGCGTATTGTCTAGGGGACGGACGCTCTGCTTTGGCACTCTGCCCCCTCTTCTGCTGTGCTGGTGGCTCTGTGCGACCACCGCCTCTTCCTCCGAACTACATGGGTCACCTGCATGAGGTTGATTCCATGTCGGGTCGAGGACCTCATCATCCTCCACATCATCTTCCACCCAGTCTTCACCACTGCCCTCCTTGTCGGTCTGCACAATTACAAAAGCACCAGTGTTTCATCATCATCCAAGACGTGCTGTGATGGTCCCCCCATGTACTCATCTTGAAATATCTTGAAATATAAGTGGTTGGGCATCGGTGCACTCAATCTCTTCCACTTCTGGGGCTGGGCTGGGTGGATGGCCCTGGGAACACATTCTAACAGACTCATCAAAAAGCAGAAGAGACTGCTGCATGATTTGGGGCTCAGACTGCTTGGCTGATTTGCAAGGAGGTGAGGTGAAACACTGATGCTGGACATCGGCTGCAGGAGCCAACTCTGAACTTTCAGCACAAGACTGGTTGGGAGACAATGTGAAGGAACTGGAGGCACTGTCAGCAACCCAATCTACTACCGCCTGTTCTGCTCCTGGCCTCAACATTCATAGAGCTGAAATAGGCCCGACCAAATACCGCTGCAGGCCCTTTCGCCTACTCACACCTAAGAAAAGTGTTTCACTTGTGCGTGTAGCTGGCACAGATCGACCACGTCCTCTCCCTGTAACAGAGCGTGTGGGACATTAAATGAGGCGAGGACCAGGAGCAGTCACAGGCCTCCATCCCTGGGGTCATAAACAAGAAAAAGGGGAGAGGCGGGACTTTAAATGAAGCACACAGTTATCAGTGAGGGGTCAAGACAAGGTGCATTTATTGTATACCATACAAGTTCATACAGTTCAATAAATAATGGCACGGTAAAATTCATATATATACTGAAGGGAACATGATAATACATGACAGTGAGAGGGGGTCTACCCTACATATCCTGAGAACTTCCCATTGTAAAAATTCATTAAAACTCGTGGTCATCACAGACTGTATATATGAATCAAGTGAGTGGTACAGTCGATGTAAGCATTGCATGTACAGAGGCTCTACGCGTTTCGTGAAGTATTTATATTCACTCATCAGGAGCAGCAATGTCAATATCTGAAATAGAGTATGTAAGTTGAGGGGTTACTACCATGCAAAAAAGATCAAAGGTGGACATATGTCCCAAGGAGGGGTTGAAGATGGAAAAAGAAAAAGCCCTAATATTAGGGGTACTCACAATCAGCATGCGACAGTTAGCATATGAGAGCTGGAGACTCCCCGTAGGGCAGTCTGGTCCGGGAGTTGTGGAGACAAGAGGCGTGCAGAGGAACCCAAATATCCCAGCCAGAGGGGAGTAGTAATGTCTCAAAAAAAGAAAAACTTTTTTTAGAAAGTAATAAGGGGCAGCACCCCGGATATCTGTAAGATATGCAGGATTATGTAGAATTCGTAAATAAGCCAAGAGTAAATAAGTACTAAGTTGAGAATGAGTAGTAAAAAATGGAGAAGGAACAAACTATAATACCTGCAGATAATCCATGTAACACCCGGCTATAAGGTATAGAAAATATGGCCCTACTGAAGGAGAAGACCAAACATTGTGTGGTCTACCCTAGGTCTGGCTTAAATAGGTCCACACGCCAATAGCTCCATCGTCACGTGGGCGTGCATCATGAGGGGGAGGCGACAATGCCGTGTCGGAAAGCCGCACAGCGTTTGGCGCCAAGCCATCCCCAGGAGCCGCTGGTAGAATACACAGGTAGCACGATGACGCTCAAGAAGAGACGCCACGCACACGCTGGATGTGCCGTGACGTTGACGCACAGGGCATGCGCATCCACCCGTCCCCCAATGGAGAAGGGGAGGAAACTCAGCAATGTGCGTCACAACTCCCAGACGTGACGCGGGCCAACAAGGATCCGCAAATCCAGATCAAAGGGCGCTGTCATTTTTTACTACTCATTCTCAACTTAGTACTTATTTACTCTTGGCTTATTTACGAATTCTACATAATCCTGCATATCTTACAGATATCCGGGGTGCTGCCCCTTATTACTTTCTAAAAAAAGTTTTTCTTTTTTTGAGACATTACTACTCTGGAAATTCCCTCCCCTCTGGCTGGGATATTTGGGTTCCTCTGCACGCCTCTTGTCTCCACAACTCCCGGACCAGACTGCCCTACGGGGAGTCTCCAGCTCTCATATGCTAACTGTTGCATGCTGATTGTGAGTACCCCTAATATTAGGGCTTTTTCTTTTTCCATCTTCAACCCCTCCTTGGGACATATGTCCACCTTTGATCTTTTTTGCATGGTAGTAACCCATCAACTTACATACTCTATTTCAGATATTGACATTGCTGCTCCTGATGAGTGAATATAAATACTTCACGAAACGCGTAGAGCCTCTGTACACGCAATACTTACATCGACTGTACCACTCACTTGATTCATATATACAGTCTGTGATGACCATGAGTTTTAATGAATTTTTACAATGGGAAGTTCTCAGGATATGTAGGGTAGACCCCCTCTCACTGTCATGTATTATCATGTTCCCTTCTGTATATATATTAATTTTACCGTGCCATTATTTATTGAACTGTATGAACTTGTATGGTATACAATAAATGCACCTTGTCTTGACCCCTCACTGATAACTGTGTGTTTCATTTAAAGTCCCGCCTCTCCCCTTTTTCTTGTTTATCTCCCTGTAACAGGAGCTCCACCAGCAGCACCACGACCACGGCCACGTCCCTCATTTGACGTTTTCCTCATATTTCTCAAATGTAGGATCTTGCCCTAAATGTTTTTTTTTTAAATACAACAATAGTGACTTCCGGTTCCGTCGCTGCATGTGAGGGAAGCAAGCTCCGGAGGCTCCGCTCTGACATCCCAGAAATCGGCATACAAAGCCCCGGATTGCACCGCTCTCCACATCCCCTTGCTACCGCTGCCTCGGCGCATGGAAAGGTACCTCACGCAGCCGCGTACACACCATGGCTCCGGCACCACGGACATTCCAACGGAGCTCGCGGCCCCGTCCAACATGGCCGCCACGGCACAAGGCCCCCCTCCTGTACAGGCCTCGCAGCCTCAGGAGACGCACGGCTCTGGGGTGAGCGACGCCCCGTCATCCGAGGACATGGACACCGTGACCGCTAGAGGATTGGATCACGATAGTTCCTATGACAGGATCGCCAAGGCTGTTGCGGCGCTCCTCTCCCCCGCCATTGCTGCTGCCGTGGAAAAGCCGGTCACAGAGGGGATGCTCCAGATACACAAGGAGCTGGGTGACCATTCCCTGAGACTCTCCACAGCTGAACAACGTATTGCCTCGGTGGAGGATGATCAATACCACATGAGTGCCACGCTAGAACGATTCGTCCAGGACCAACAGCACCTCCATGAACGCATGAAAGACCTCGAGAATCGTTCCAGAAGGAACAATCTGAGGGTTATTGGCCTCCCTGAATCCTTCAAACCAAACTCCCTGATTGACTTTTGCTCCAACACACTGCCCGAGGCCTTGGGCCTAGGCCGCGGCTACACGGTGGAACGAGCGCATCGTATGGGCGCTGTGTCTGAAGATCGTGCCCGCCCTAGACCGGTGATTGCTAGATTTTTAAATTACGCAGATCGCACGGACATACTGCAGAGCTTCCGCAAGTCGCGCTCACTGGAGATCGGTGGCCATAAGATTCTGCTGTTTGCAGATTATTCAGCGGAAGTCTCTCGCAAACGAAAAGACTTCCAACCGGTCTGCGCAGAGTTGTACAAGAGAGGGATCCGCTTCTCGCTGGCATACCCGGCCATCCTGCGCTTGCAAACTCCTGATGGGCAGCAACTCTCTATCCAGTCGCTGGACAAGGCCCGGGCCTATCTACATTCACTGCCAGGGGACCAAGGCACAGCGCCCACATATGCTGACAAGGCGAAGCAGGGTCCAAGGGACCAAAGAAGCCCGAGGAAGGAGCCATCCAAGCGACTGAAATCTACACCTGTGCAAGACCACCTGGGATCCGGGTGAAGCCAGTACCTCCCGCATTACGGCTGTCAATGAGGTTGCACCCTGGTTGGCCTAGTTTTCCTTGACCCCCCTGAACTTGGTTCTACAGAAATCTGAGGAGTGGCCCCCCTAGTTTTGGTCTATTTTATTTTGTTTTATGAGACTATCCCTCTCCACCTTAAAGGCCACCTAGTCGCACTCCTCCCCACATAAGAGCGGGACTTCCTTCTTCCTTATGACTTTTTGCTTTTTGGTTATTTGTTCATGGCCAGCAATACGGGCTCTTAGCCGCCGGTATACATATTTGAGTGTGGCTGCGAGGCCGCCGTGAGATAAGATCCGTTGCTGTTTACTTTTATTATTGTTATGTGTTTTACTATGTTAACTCTTTCATTCTAGGTACCTGTTCCTTTATCCATGACATGTTTTCCCACTACTGGGTTGGACTTATGACATGGCCCCTGCCATGTTGGAAACCGCTTGGTTCTCCTGAATCCACTTATTCCTTGTTATCACTGCCATCCCATCTTTGAGGTGGTGCTGGAAATTGTATATAATACTTTGTTTGACGGTCAGGCGGCTCATCCGGACGTTGGAAAACATGCGGAAAAAAGAGAAGTCATGGCTTACTGTTTTTTGTGTTTCCCCTTTTTCCCCAGTTATTTACCTTTCTTCTTTGTTCCCTTTCTCCCCCCTTTGTGTGACCTTTTCTCCACTGAGAGGATGGTTCCCTCGACGCTCCCAACGACTTAACAGACACACAGCCCGCTCGCCGAGTCCACATGCTCATCTTTCGCCAGGTAAATTACATCTCATTACAATCCATCGAGTTATACTCACCCTTGTCACAGACTTGCATAGTATCCTGGAACGTTAAGGGGTTGCGCTCGCCTATTAAGAGAATGAAAATCCTTAGACATCTAAAACGGCTCAAAGCCGACATAGCCTTGCTACAGGAAACACACCTGGAAAAAAAAGATTTCTTCCGTTTGCAGAAGATCTGGGTGGGGCAGGCTCTAGGGTCAGCTTCCTCAGGTCGCAAAGCAGGGGTAATTATTTTACTGCATAAGAACCTAGTGTATGATATACTGTCTATAGACAGGAATGATGAAGGCAGGTGCATTTCCCTACACCTTAAACTCCCATCGGGTGAACTACGGATTACCAACATCTATGCCCCTAATCCCCCGGACCAAAGCTACTTTTCTAAACTAGCACCCCTGTTAGCCACTGAGGAACTCACACCCCACCTTGTGGGGGGTGACTTCAACTCCACTATTTGTGACATGGAGGATAGGTCCAAACCCCACTCACGAGCCCCAGCCGCTCGCTCAGATCGTCCGACTCTTCTGTCACATATGGTCCAGACCCTTGACTTGCTAGATATATGGTGGGTACAACACCCCATGGAGAGGGAATACACTTTCTTTTCTCCTGTGCACGGGTCTTTCGCCAGATTAGACTACTTTCTGAGCACCCACTCCCTGATGCCGAAAATAACATCCGCCCACATACACGACCTGGTGATCTCAGACCACTCCCCCATCTCGGTCTCCCTAAGCAATCTACAGCACCGCTCGGGGGTCAGGCAATAGGGGCGGACATTTATCGACCACTATCCTCGGAGTTTGTCAAACCCCTACACTGCACTTCCATGGCCTCCTGGACCAGGGACCTGCCCGACCAGATCGAAGTTGAGGATATCATAAGAGGCTATAGGACCACAAGGTCTATCACCCCCTGTGAAATATGGAGAGAAACGCAATTTAAGCTAATGCATAGGGCCTACTATCCGTTTTCCACCTCAAAATCTCCTGATATTGGTCCCGCTTGTCCTTGGTGCCTAACCCACAGGCCTACTTTGCTACACCGCCTCTGGACCTGTCCTCCCATTGATGCCTTTTGGGCCTCGATCCTTCGGTACGCACATGACATGACAGAACACCCCCTGAGGAATGATCCCCGCCTTCTACTGTTTGGGTGCCCTCCCCAATGCCTTGCATCGGATGAGGAGTTCATCATACTCCCCCAAGGTACTAAGCACTGAATCCTCCTTCTGCTTCTAGTGGCCCGCAGGGCCATCTTCAACCACTAGATATCTGCTACCCCCCCTCACTGGCTGAAACAATAAGACACATGAAGTCCTTACTATACAAGGAGAACCTGGACTTACAGTTATTTCCAACGCAATCGAGAGACAAGTTTGACAAGAAATGGGTCGCCTTTATTAGATTTAGCCTGTCTGAGACTGAGCAATAAGCTCTGCTCTCCTCACCCTTTGTTTTTGTTTTTATTTGAAACACCGGTCCAGACGGGCACCCCACACTCTTGGTTTTACCCCCACCTACGGCTCTTTGAACGGTAAACCCTGGCTGACACAGGAGTCCCACCCCCACAAAGCGAATAGTGCTTCTACTGGTCTCTATGCTACGTATACTGAATTTGGTTCCCCCAGCTGTGTCGCCCACTACATCCTATCACCCCTGATCGATCTTCTCGTTTCTCTCTCTCTTGGCCACTCTCCTCCCCCCTCCTCCATCCCCACTTCACTCTCCCCTCCCCTCACTACCCTCTTTTTTCTTTTCTCTCTCTTTTCTTTCCCCTCCCTTGCCTTTCCCTCCCTTATGTTTAATCAGCAACATATAGTTCCCGTAAACTGGTTAGATTCTATTTTTGGATCCAGTTAGCTCCTTGTCCCCTTCCTATTTTTGATTTCTTTAATTTTTGTGTGTTTTTATTATTTCTACTTATTCTCTAAATTGTCATCTCATACCATATGTATTATATGTATTTGCCTGTAATCCCAATAAAATGTTTTGGGGAAAAAAAAAACAATAGTGTAATATGGTGTAATATGCAGACATTCACCTATATATTTTTGTCCCTATAAGAAATAGCAGGAACCTGTCCCTAAGCAATGTACTGGACACACAAAGTATATCACAGGTGACAGGTGCAGTGCTGGTGAAATATGCAGAGTCACCTATATATTTCTGTCCCTATAGGAAATAGCAGGAACCTGTCCCTGAGCAATGTACTGGACACACACAGTATATCACAGGTGACAGGTGCAGTGCTGGTGAAATATACAGAGAGTCACCTATATATTTCTGTCCCTATAGGAAATAGCAGGAACCTGTCCCTGAGGAATGTACTGGACACACACAGTATATCACAGGTGACAGGTGCAGTGCTCGTGAAATATGCAGAGTCACCTATATATTTCTGTCCATAACGTAAATAGCAGGAACCTGTCCCTAAGCAATGTACTGGACACACACAGTATATCACAGGTGACATGTGCAGTGCTGGTGAAATATGCAGAGTCACCTATATATTTCTGTCTCTATAGTAAATAGCAGGAACCTGTCCCTGAGCAATGTACTGGACACACACAGTATATCACAGGTGACAGGTGCAGTGGTGGTGAAATATGCAGAGAGTCACCTATATATTTCTGTCCCTATAGGAAATAGCATGAACCTGTCCCTAAGCAATGTACTGGACACACAAAGTATATCACAGGTGACAGGTGCAGTGCTGGTGAAATATGCAGAGTCACCTATATATTTCTGTCCCTATAGGAAATAGCATGAACCTGTCCCTAAGCAATGTACTGGACACACAAAATGTATCACAGGTGACAGGTGCAGTGCTGGTGAAATATGCAGAGTCACCTATATATTTCTGTCCCTATAGGAAATAGCAGGAACCTGTCCCTGAGCAATGTACTGGACACACACAGTATATCACAGGTGACAGGTGCAGTGCTGGTGAAATATGCAGAGTCACCTATATATTTCTGTCCCTATAGGAAATAGCAGGAACCTGTCCCTAAGCAATGTACTGGAAACACACAGTATATCACAGGTGACAGGTGCAGTGCAGATCTCACAGAAAGAAACAGTGCTGGTGTAGATTTCTCAAGCAGGAGAATCCTATCTAACTCTGTCCCTCAATCAGCAGCAGCCTGTCCCTACCCTAGCTAAAGCAAAGTGACGAGCTGTGCTGTGTGCCTCTATCTGATATAGAGGCTGGTCACATGCTGGGTCACATGCTGCACTGGCCAATCACAGCCATGCCATTAGTAGGCATGGCTGTGAGGGCTTCCTAGTCACAGTGGTAAAACAAATGGCGATTCGCTGCCATGTAGCGTGCCGTAACATAGCCGAACTCCGAACCCGAACGTTTTCCAATTTTTCGGGTTCGGGTACAAAAAAAAAAACAAAGTCCGTACCGAACCCGAACTTTACAGTTTGGGTTTGCTCAACCCTAACCATCTTCCAGAATTCTTTTAATTTTGGGCAGCCCCAGAAAATGTGTATCATGGTGCCTTCTGCTCCCTGACATCGCCAACACAAAATCAATACTTGGGGGAAGATCCGGTTTAAAGGGGTGTTCCAGCCCTAAGTTGTGTTTATTAAAAGTCAGCAGCTACAAAAAGTGTAGCTGCTGGCTTTTAATAAACACTCACTTACCTGCTCCTGCGTTCCAGCGACGCGCCGACCGGGGCTCCGCTCCTCTGCCCCCCTCCCCGGCCGGCGTCTCCATCCTGACTGTGGGCACCCAGCCGTGACAGCCTTCGGCTTCACGGCCGGGCACCCACTGCGCATGCGCGAGCCGTACTGCGCATGCGTGCGCGGCGCGGCTCGCCGCTGATTGGAGAGGCGATCGCATGGGACCTGTCAGTGTCCCATGTGATCGCCTACAGGGAGGGGGCTGGTGTAGGCGATTAAGCTTAATCGCCTAACCAGCCCCTCGGCGGAAGCAGGAAGTGGGACAGGAAGTCCCACTCCTACTGAAGCCCCCACTCCCCCCCCAAAAAAATTACATGCCAAATGTGGCATGTATGGGGGTGAGGAGTGGATTGAGAAAAGGTCATTTTTTTGGGTGGAACACCCCTTTAATAGTACTGGGGTTCTGTTTCATTATTTTTTATTGAAATAGGAGTAAGAAAGACAGTAACATGGATTGTAAGATAAGACATATCAAACAACATACAATATTACGGAAGTGACAAAATAGTAGTCAGCACAAAACCAGTTATGGCATATCTGAGATACATGTTACAAAACACAGTAACTAAAACAAAGAACAAATTAGCCAAATCAGAGAACCAATTAGCTAGGTCAAGAAACAAAAAAAGAAAAAGAAAATCAAGGAACATGAAACAAACAAACAGCAGGTCTAGTTCGGAAAGGATTGAGATTACACATTCAGAAATTTGGATCTCAAAGTGAATCCTACAAACAAAATGAGAACATAGGAATCAATTACCGATCTTTGGCCCAGAGAACCCATAATTGCCACTGACGGTCAAAGAGATGTTTAGAGCCATATTTGTAAGCCAGTAAGTTATCGAACGCAAAGTTCGGTTTAACTATATCAATTACCTCTGATTCGTTAGGAGACAAGTTGGACTTCCATTTCCTGGCAATTAACAACCTAGCGGCTAGTAAGATGTGGGTGACAATTTTTCGGCACTCTAGAGGGAAAAGATCAATACCTAAGTTAAGAATTGCCAGAGCTGGGGAGGGCGTAGTGAGGATCCCAGTAATATCAGAGATGGTACAAAATACCTTATTTCAAAAACTGGTAAGGTGTTTACATGACCAAAAAACATGCATAATCTGGCCTACCCCCCACAGCCTCTCCAACAGCGTAGAGTGCGAGGATAACATTTTAGAAAGCCTATATGGGATAAGGTACTATCTCAAAGCAATTTTATGGGCTAGTTCCCAATGGTTAGCACATTTGGAGGCCTGGTAAATAGATTTGAAAGCTGCCTGCCATTGGTGGGTAGTATAGGATTCTCCAAGATCTGTTTCCCACCTCTGATAGGGGGTAGATTTATGGAAGATAAGTTTATCTTGAAGTAAATGGTAGAATAGAGAAGTGCCTTTAGTGGAGAGAGATAAATCTGTAAAGAAACGCCAGCTTTGTTTGCAAAGAGTAATGTTAGGGGAGGTAAAGGATTTTAAAAGATGAGAAAGTTGGAGATATAAATAATGGTCTGTAACTGGAATGCAGAATTCATCCTGGATCTTAGAAAAGGATTTTAGAGCATTCCCCTCCAACAATTGCTGTCTTTCCCAGGTTTGGAGGGAAGAATCAGGAATTAACAACTCCACGGTTCTCAACGGGATCGGCACAGAGACTTTCTGACTTTGGGGAGTACTGGGGTTCTGTACCACCTAGTCAGTATCTTATATCCCCCCTCCTGATATCTAGAGGCCATTGACGCCTTGTGTGTAAATAAGAAAATCATATTTTTCTGAGTCTCAGAGAATTTAATGCCCAAGTCCCTTTCCCAAGCCTGTACAAAGGCTAGTTCTTGTAGTGCTTCTGACTCAGTCAACAAGGTGTACATGCATGATAATGCATGTCTCAGAGGTTCTCCTTTTAAACATATCTCTTCAAACTTTGATAGTGCGCCTATCGCTTCCCTTTGTAGTTTCATTGAGCCCATAAAGGCTTTCAACTGGATTTGTCTCATTAGATCTAAGTTTCCCCCGAACACCTGTTCAATCTCGTCATTAGTCATCACATAATCATCTAGCGAGAAATGTGTTGGCCTACTGACTCCTTGCCGCCTTAGGTTATTAAAACATTGGTCTTTTAGACCAGGCTCAAAACTTGGATTGCCCAAGACTGGTGTCATAGGGCCAGCAAATTTCGACAACTTAGTTTTCTTAAACATCCTTTTAGTGGCTCGGAGTGTGGCGCCTATCATTGGGTGTTTCTTCACATTCTGGGGTATGTCTGAGGAATATTGCTTGTTTCTTGTTCCATGTCTATCCATGGCTTGGCTTTCTGGTGTGCGCACCAGTCTACTATACGTGCTAAGTGTGAGGCATCATAATAACTCATTGGGTCTGGGAATCCAACTCTTCCTCTCTCTTTCGATAGAGTCAGTATGTCTTTACGCACTCTTGCAGATTTTGCTGCCCAAATAAACGTGATAAATCTAGATCTCAGATCTCTCAGAAACCCCAACGGAAGTTTTATAGGTAAGGTCTGGAACAAGTACAGTAGTCTTGGCATTACGTTCATTTTTATTATGTTAATTCTACCAAACCATGTAAAGATCTCTTTATCCCACCGTTGCAAGTCTAGTTTAATTTGTTTTATCAGGGGTACAAAGTTCAATTCAAAAACTCTATTTCATTTGTTTGGTATCTTAGTCCCCAGATAGCATACATGGGAGCCTGTCCATCTAAAGTTGAAATTAGCTGCTAACTGCTGCTGCATACGGGTGTTTACCTCTACACCCATGGCCTCTGACTTATTGTAGTTCGCTTTAAAATTGGACAGATCCCCTTATTTTTTTATTTCCGCTAAAAGACATGGTAAAGATATTACTGGGGAGGTTATAGAGAATAATAGGTCGTTAGCATATGCCACTACTTTATATTTAACTCCCTTTATTGAAATACCTCTGATATCTGCATTTGCCCAAATAGATCTCAGAAACGGTTCCAGGGTGGGAATAAAAATAATCGGAGAAAGAGGACATCCTTGCCTCGTTCCGTTCCTAATAGAAAAGGGTTCTGACTTTATATTATTTATCTTTACCCTTGCCGTGGGGCAGGAGTATAGACTTGTGATCCAGTTCTGCATCCCCTTTCCCAATCCTATATGTTGTAGCGTAGCTCTTAAGAATCCCCAATCTACTCTATCGAAGGCTTTTTCAGCGTCTGCAGATATGAGAACTAATGGATGTTGAAAATGCTGAGATAGATAATGCTTAAGACTCTTTGCATGTTTTCTCTACCCTCTCTGCCCGGGCTAAACCCTACTTTATCCGGGTGTATCAAAGAGGTGATAATAGTGAAATTGGATGATAGCTAGCACATTGAGCGGGATCCTTTCCCTCCTTAGGAATTACTGCTATGTGGGGCATTAATGTTTCCGTAGGCATCGTATGTCCATTTCGAATCGCATTAAAGGCCGCCAAAAATGTGGGTGCTAATTTTTCAGAAAAGGTCTTATAGTAGAGTAATGTATACCCATCAGGGCCAGGGGCCTTTCCCGTTTTCAATGATTTAAGGGCCTCTAGGAATTCCTCTGTTGTAATTGGGCCATCTATATTCCCTGCACTTTCTTCAGATATCCTGGGCTTTCCTGAGGCCAACAGATACTCCTTTATCCTCTCTTCTCTACTGGGAGTTCCAAAACCTGATAGATGACTATCTAACTGATACGGACTAGAATAATAGTTTCTGAATGTCTCCGCAATTGACTGAGATGAGCTAACCACAATATCTCCTTGCGTTTTAATCTTTTCTATATGGTTCCGTGCTCTCGTCTCTCTGAGCGCATTTGCCAACATCCTGCTGGGCTTGTTTTCATATTCATAGTAGGCCCCTCTACATCGGCTCAATTTTGCTTTTGCTTGGTCCAATAATATTAAATTTAGTTTATCTCGCAAACCCACCAATTTTTCCTCGATCTGATGATTTCTTATGTGCCGTCTTGAGGGAGCAAATCTCTCCCAGCAGGGTATCTAGTTTAGTGTTCAGAGAGCGTTTTCTATGTGCTCCTAAAGATATGAGCACTCCTCTCAGATAGCATTTGTGTGCCTCCCATATACATAGTGGCATTAATTCATCTGAGTCATTAATTGAAAAAAAAGGCTCCTAGTTCCTGAGCTATCCGATTTTCATACTCTGGATCTTTTAGAAGTGTCTCATTTATCTTCCAGCTCCATTTATGGGGGCCTGTCTCACCCCATTCTATGCTACAGTTAGTAGGTGCGTGATCCGATAATGTGAATGACCCTATAGATGCCTACCACAGACACAGCAGCACACTCTGAGCTTCAAAAACATAATCAATTCTTCTATATGTCTTATGTTTTGCAGAAAAAAAACTGTAGTCTCTGTCATGTGCATGTAGAGTCCTCCAACTGTCTATCATCTACAAATCCTGCAGTAATCTCTTTGCTTTACGTAGTTTTATGCTGGATAGATGAGAAACGCCCTTTGATACATCTAGTGTGGGGTCTAACGCTATATTCAGATCACCACCCAATATTAATACCCCCTCTTTGTTTTGATGCACTACCTCTAGATATCTTTCCAACGCCGAGACTGGATCCTCATTAGGTAAGTATAGGTTTACCAGGGTAACCTTTTTCTCATTCAGCAACTCCTTTACTATAAGCAGGCGTCCTGCATCGTCCGTTATTACATTAGACTCTTTCCAGCGCATCTGCTTCGCAAACATAATTGCTACTCTGTTTGCCTTGGAAGCCTGCGAGGCACCATGATACACTGTAGGAAATCTTTGATTCCCCAATTTTGGAATTCTGTTGTTTCTAAAATGTGTCTCTTGTAAGAAAATTATTTGTGACTTAAGTCTACCTAACTCGGCTAACAATTTTGACCGTTTCTCTGGACTGTTTAACCCCTTTACGTTGTAGGAAGTTATATTTATCTTGGCCATTTTGTCCCCTTTCTTTTCATCATCCAATAAGCCGAGTATCCTATGGTGCTGAAGGATAGGCGAGGGGTGAGAGAAGGGGGGGGGGGGTCGGGGAGAAAGAAGAAAAAAAAGAAAAAGACCCCCGTATCTCAGGGTCTGGTTGCTCGTCCAAGACCCCAAGTATTTTTAGGAAAAAAACCTGTACTGGCAGGCCCTCACCAATTGTGAGACATCCTGCAAAAAAAAAAAAGAGAGATATATAAAAAAAAAACTCAACCCCCCCCCAAAAAGAAACTCCACAAAAAAAGCACCTCAGACTTTCCACAACTTAGAGAAGAGGCGCTATAAATGGGGAGAGTGTATAAGCAGTATGGAGTGTGCAAGCAGCACGGAGAGCTCCACTGCAGCATTTATCCGTGTGCACCCTGTGACTATCCTTAATTTCTTTCAACATATCCCCTCCTCTAATTCCTCTCTGTACATCCCACCTGGCCTTCGCGGCCCTACAAATGGAGAGAGAAAGGGATCAGGGCGGGCAAACATAAGGAGAAGAAACTCACAGATATTCCTAAACCCCCACATTTGCTGATATTTACATATTTCACTATTATTTACTAGCTGTCTCTGACTATGTCTCCTGCGTCATACAGCACTCACCCTTACTATTACTTACTGTTACCTATTATTACTTCTTAGAAATTACCCTGCCTGCTCAGAAAGCCCATTGGGAGGAGGGAGATTCCCATTCCAGCCAACTGAGTCCACGATCCTGCTTCCCCCATCCGAGTCCTTTCTCTGCCCTTCTCCTCCCTTCCCCCCACCTCATCTCAAATTCTGTGTCCATATTAGTGTATTGATGTACATGTGTCCACTATATTGTCCAAATCTACCTAATCTCAGGGCCACGACAAAAACAAAGAAGAGGCCCCTTCTCTTTAGTGCAGGTAGGTATAATCATCCACCCTGTTTGTGATTCTCCTAAAAAAAAAAAAGAAAATACTTCCCTACCCTTTTAATCAGTGTTTATTAGAAAAGTTTGCTATAGCTATGTGATTCTACTATTCCCCCTTAAAAAAATATATGAAATATGTATGCATATTCTCATATACACAGTTATACGCAATTATACCCCCTTCACTCCCCTTTGGTGTTTTTGGTGGTACCTCCCTACCCACCTATTTAACCCCTCCCCCAGGCCCCCAATCCCCTCCCACCCCATCTATAGCACCCCCCCCCAAAAAAAATAAACACAACCACAACACATCCTAAACAATAAGCATGCAGAAAATTACCCTTCCCCATCCCCCCCCCCCCCCCAGTGAGCCTCGGATATGACACTTATGACAATGTATATATGTACAGATATCAACTCAGCATATTGTATAATACTCTCCCCTCCCCCCTTTTTTTTTCTTCCAAAAAAAAATAAAAACACCACTATATCAAAACAGAAAAAATAAGAAAGAAGGAGAGAGAAAGAAAGAAACAAAAAAGGAGAACAGGTGTTCCCTTTAATTATCCCTTTCAATTGTCTATATATTAATTGTATGTTTAGACCAATTATTCAAACAAGACGTTATTTAGACCTGCCTCTGTTCTTCCCTATTCAGATTCCTCTAAAAAAAAAAAAAAATATCTCGAAAGTGAGGGGGTGACCCCCCCCCCTTTCCTTTGCTTCCATATTGCTTCCCTATTACTCCTTTTATTCATTTTTTTCAGATTTACAGAATTTTAGCTCTCAGCTTTACTGATAGAATAATAAATAAAAAATAATTAGCGCTGGAAACAAAATCCTTCTTCACCCCACGCTGAGGAAGTCCCGCCCATTGGGACGTAACGCGTACGAGGGGGAGGGGCCACATATGACGTCACCCGCCATTGCAATCCCATGTGTAATCTTAGCACTTGGATGCTCTGTGTTATGCCCGTACCCAGCACTCAGATGAGAGTGCTTTTACATGTGAGTTTTATCTGTTATCTTTCAATAAATTGTTGGCTGGCTTCAGAGAGCACTAGATCTCCTCTCTTCTTTTTTATGCCCTGATTGCCTTACCTTATCCTTGAATCTGCCGTTGTGCTACTGAGTCGTCACATCTGTTGCCGTTTCTCTGAGAGCAGGAAGCTCTCTGTCTTTATCATGCTGAGTGACCTATTGTAGGTCTAATTACTAAGGTGAGAGGCCATCTTTTCCATTCGGTGGAGGTTCTTCTGGACATCACATTTTGGATTATTTTGCACCTTTATATCGCTGGACTATTTATTTGCACATGAGCACTTTATGGACTCTTTTCTGTCATATTGATGTTATTTTATTACTTCACTGTTACTTAATTGATGTGTTTGCGCTGCACTATTATCTATTTAAGCTTTACTGATAGGCCAAAAAAAAGGGATCTCCTCCAAAAAAAATTGTTAAAAATAAATAAATAGGAAAACAAACAAAAACAAGGACATTCATTTTCTCCACAGGACTTCCTTTGCAGCTTGGTTCACCTCCTGTCCTTAATCCTCACTCCTGTGCTGGATAACGGATATATGTATTGTTGTTGGGCATCTTCTAACCTATATCTTCCTCTCCCTTATTCCCCTGGGGCTTCGCTATAGGGGGATTCTGCCCACTGTTGCAGGCATTTCCAGCCAGTTAGGGACTTCAATAGGTTCTGCACCCAGAAAATAAAAAAAATTCTGGTAATTGGGCGGGGTCTCTTAAATTAAAACTCCGCCCCTCTTTTTAACGATCATTGCCAAAGGGTACCCCCATCGATATGTAGCCCCCTTAACACGCATATAATCCAGCAGGGGCTTTAGCATATGTCGTCTAAAGTTAGTTTGCTTGCAGAGGTCAGGGTATATCTGTATCTCTCCGTCCTCCCAATTCAGTATTCCCTCTTTCCATGCAGCTCTCAGTATGTCTTCTTTGACCCTATAAAAGTGTACCCTACATACAACATCTCTAGGGTTAATCTGAGGAGAGTGTCAAATGGTAGGGACTTTATGCACCCGGTCTAGTTCAAGTGGGGTATCCGGGGAGTTTTTCAGTATTTTGTTTAAAATAGCCATAACCGTCTCTCTCAGAGCAGGCCCCTCCAAACTCTATGGTACCCCCTTTATCTGTATATTGTTTCTTCTGCTCCTGTTCTCGGCCTCCTCTGCCTGTAGTTGTAGCATAACCAGGTGTTGGTGCTGTTTCTTTAATTTTTCCTTCATAGTTTCCAACCTGGAGCCCATGGTATTATATTTTTCTTCCAGATTGCATTTTTTTTGGTCCCCCGTCACTACCTTGGAGCGTACCTTCTCTATTCCCTCTCTTAGTGCCACCGTTATGCTGATTACTAGCTTCTGTATGTCCTCTTTTGTGGGGTACACTTGTATAAGCTTGCTGAGCTGTCTGATATCAGGCTCTGCTTCTTGTTCCTGGATCTGTGTGTCCCGTGTATTAGGCAAGCATACCTGCTCCTCTTCCTTTCTGATTGTCTGGGTCTCGACGGAGGGCTCCACCTGTGCTGCTCCACTCCCTCTGGACATACCTCTTGTCAGCGCGGATGTCACTGCTGGGGCTGCAGATGAAATATCGGGTAGTGAATCCCGTCTCGCGGCCATGCTGGGAGCTGCGTCCTCCTGCTGTAGCAAGTCTCTTTTTACTGTAAGATTTCGGGTAATATATGAATGGCTGGGAGTGCACGGCACTCCTGAACTCCTTCCTGAGCTCTTCCCCCACCACGACATGAGCTGTATAAGGCAGGATAAAGCTTTCAATTTGTCGGTCTGCTGGAGGATGCACCACGGTCTCGCTAGGCTCTCCTCTCCAGGTTCCTAACTCCGCCATGCCTAGGCCACTCCCCCCTGAAAACGGAAGTCTGATCCACCAAGCGTTCTTGACTCCCAGTATCACATTCTCTATAAAATATAGGACTTTTGGAAGCATAATTTAGTGCCCAGGTGGTGTCCCCCCTTATCTTATATCACCTCTCTCTCTCACAGAGTCACATTCCAAGCCCTTCCATCATCATAATTTTTTTATCATTACTTCAAACATCAGCAAAACTATTACGTCAAACCTAGGAGATAAAAACTCTCTTAAAGGCTAACTCTGCCTTTTGCAACATGTTACCAGAATTTAGGGTGTAACACTTTGCTAAGCAAAACCCCACCCACAGAACCCCCCCTCAGGAAAGAGTGCAAGTGTTTGTCACCCTCCCAGCCACTGTCACTTTTGAAATCGGTGTGGCTGTGCATGGATTCACCAGCACAGCCATGTCATTCATTCACAGAGATCTGTAAATGAATGAACTACAAATCCTGTCTGCCACTATGGCAAATGGACTTGTAGGTATCAATTGTAGTTATTTATTTTTAAATATCAAATTTAAAGCTGCATGAATGCATTCTATTAGCAACACCCAACCAAAATTGAGTCTGTGTGTGGGTGCACAAGTCTAAATAATTTTGGCAGTACAAGTAGATGGCCAGATCTGAAAACTATACTTGATTAGCATCAGTCTCATCAGAGCAGATGCTGATCAAATAACACATACCATCAATATTGCTCCATTTTGAATTGCTGCGTGATCGCGCTGCTCCGCTCCAGGCACGGGAACCGCCCACAACCGTAGCGACATCGCTGTTTAAAAAGTGATCCTTTCTCCTCAGGTGAGCCTGTGAAACCCTGGAGAATGACCTGCAAGCGGAAAGAAACGACGAACTCGAAGAAATTGGATGACTTTTACCCGCCGAAGAGCCGAGGCCTACTCCAAAATGGCGCCGGCTCCTTAGCACCCTCTCCTAGCTCCTCGGACGGCTCCCGATCCAACGCATCGAGCCCCGCAGCTCCAACTGACCCAGCACAGGGATCGCTGGGGATGTCCACGCTGCTGGCCCGCAGCCCAGCCAAATCCAAATGGGGGGGGTGTAGTGCTGCGCTGTAAGGGAGAAAGTGGGGATGGGATAAATGAAGAGGAAGTGTGGCAAAAAACTAGATATGTGGAAAAAAGAAAAAAGGTAGGAATAACCTAACTATTATACATAGTAATGTCAGAAAATGACAGTGGTGTATATAAGAAATATATAGAACGTGCTAAATGTAGCCTATGACAGTGCAAAATAACATAGAAAGTGTAACTTCCTTATAACAATCTGGTGCACAAAGTGCCAGAAATAGCACACAACAGTGTTATTCAGGGTGAATGTCCATACAACAGGTAACAATGGGTCAATGCAATGTATAAATGCAATATGGAAATAAAGTTCAAAAAAGATTGCTGATGTAAAAGCCAAAATGCCGTGATGACCAGTTGCAGATGCTATTTCCAAAATAAGTAAAGATGTCCCCTTACCTTACTGCTGTAAGGTAACAGCAGAAAACAAAGCCCAGGAGCACTTTTCAGGTTGAGTCCACTTGTGGTGTCATCCAAATAGGTAAATGCGGTGAGAATGGGTCCTTCCTGGTAATCACCTCCAAACGATAATAGTCGCTCAAATCCAGGAAAAACTGGGTACTCACAAGGTTGAAATAAAAAACAGGCATAAAAACACAGGGCGTCCGCCAACGTCACCTCTGGTACCTCGTACGCGTATTCGTCACTCCACGTGACTTCCTCACGTGGAGTGACGAATACGCGTATGAGGTACCAGAGGTGACGTTGGCGGACGCCCTGTGTTTTTATGCCTGTTTTTTATTTCAACCTTGTGAGTACCCAGTTTTTGTTTTAATAAAACCCCCCTGTTTTAATGGTACTACACTATGGGCATTTTTTTGTTTTCCTGGATGTGAGCGACTATTATCGTTTGGAGGTGATTACCAGGAAGGAACCATTCTCACCACATTTACCTATTTGGATGACACCACAAGTGGACTCAACCTGAAAAGTGCTCCTGGGCTTTGTTTTCTGCTGTTACCTTACAGCAGTAAGGTAAGGGGACATCTTTACTTATTTTGGAAATAGCATCTGCAACTGGTCATCACGGCATTTTGGCTTTTACATCAGCAATCTTTTTTGAACTTTATTTCCATATTCCATTTATACATTGCATTGACCCATTGTTACCTGTTGTATGGACATTCACCCTGAATAACACTGTTGTGTGCTATTTCTGGCACTTTGTGCACCAGATTGTTATAAGGAAGTTACACTTTCTATGTTATTTTGCACTGTCATTGGTTTGGTAGCCGGCTTAGGCTACATTTAGCACGTTCTATATATTTCTTATATACACCACTGTCATTTTCTGACATTACTATGTATAATAGTTAGGTTATTCCTACCTTTTTTCTTTTTTCCACATATCTAGTTTTTTGCCACACTTCCTCTTCATTTATCCCATCCCCACTTTCTCCCTTACAGCGCAGCACTACACCCCCCCCATTTTTATCTGCCTTGGTTGATACACCAATCAGTGCAGCAGCTGTACCCACCCACTCCCCTCTCCCTCCCCCTCCCCCCGTTTATGATAAGCGCGGTAATATTCACCCTAACAAACACCAGCCAAATCCAAGCCTCGTCTGGAGGGGGACGCTGGGCGGATGAACGTAGGCCGCGTGTCTCTGGAGGACACGAGGGAGCTGATGGATCCCTTCACTGCGTTTCCTACCTTGGGTAAGGCGGTATCTGACACCACTCTCAAGGACATGCTAGTGTCCCTCCGTAGCTCCGTGCATGCAGACCTGCTGCAATGTATGCAGAACTTTATATCTGATATACGGGAGCTGGGAGGGCGGGTGGCCCATATTGAGGAGAAAATTTGGGACTTTGCAGCATCACACAATACTCTGATCGATGCTCATGCTGACCACTCTGATAAGATAGCCTGGCTAAGGGCAAAGGTCGCATATTTAGAAGACAGGTCGAGGAGGAACAATGTGAAAATTGGGGGGGGGTACCTGAGACTGTGCTCCTCGCACAACTTCAGTAGTATGCTAAAGATTAGGGATGAGCCGAACACACACGGGTTCGGTTCGCACCAGAACGTTCGAACAGACCGCGGAAAGACCGTTAAAAAAAATCATTCAGAACCCGGGTCTTGCCCCAGGGAACACGTTTATTCCGGAGCAGCCATTTTAATGATGCTTAAAGTGAAAAAAAAAATTCCTTTAAATATCACACCTGCTGGGTGTCTATAGTAGTGGCATGTGTTTAGAAATGTCCCTGCACAACATGAGAGGACTATAAAAAAAAAGTAATTAATACTGCTTGCGCACATGCTGTGTGACAACAATATGTCGAATATTTTAGCGGTGGTGGGGGCCATTATTGTTTTGTGAAAGAAAATTTTTAGAAAAAAGGGCACCCCTCAAACATACTGTAATTGAAACGCAACGAGGAGCCACGTGCAAAGTATTGCATCAAAAATTGTTATTAGGCGCCCCTGTTAAACAGGGGCAGAAAAATTGTGCCTTGGGCACAACACAACACTGCAACCCCTCCCAATAACTCCAATTGGAGCGCAACAAGGAGCCACGTGCAAAGTATTGCATCAAAAATTATTATTAGGCGCCCCTGTTAAACAGGGGCAGAAAAATTGTGCCTTAGGCAACATTTCTTACTAGCTATCAGCAAGAAAAGTGAGGAGGAGAAGGATATTCCATCAGCAGCACAAGAGGACTGTCACTCAGCATCAGCATACGCAGTCTAAAAGGGATCCGACATTTCAACAAAAAAATATTATTCAGTAACATCTCCACCTCCATGCTGCTGATACAATCATCCTCCTCCTCCTCCTCCTCCTTTTCCTGTGTGCTAGGTGGGCAAGCAGGCCCACTGTCTGGGTAAAGGGGGCCTTGAGAGGTAAGGAAGTCCTCCTCTTCCTCCCTCTGTTCTGCCTCAAGGGCCCTGTCCATTATTCCACGTAGCGTGTGCTCCAACATGTGAATAAGAGGGACAGTCTCACTGATGCATGCACTGTCACTGCTCACCATCCTCGTGGCCTCCTCAAATGGTGACAGGACAGTGCATGCATCCCTAATCAAGGCCCACTGGCATGGGGAAAAAAACCTTGCTCCCCTGACCCAGTTCTGCTGCCATATTGGCACAGGTACTCATTGATGGCCCGCTGCGGCGTGTGAAGCCGCTGCAGCATGGCCAACGTAGAGTTCCATCTGGTGGGCATGTCACAAATTAGGCGGTTCTTGGGCAGGTTGTATTCCCTTTGGAGGTCAGTCAGCCGAGCAGTGGCATTATATGACCTCCGGAAACGCACACAGACTTTCCTGGCCTGCTTCAGGACATCCTGTAAGCCCGGGTACCTGCCCAAGAACCGCTGCACCACCAAATTCAGGACATGCGCAAAACAGGGCACGTGGGTGAGTTTTCCCTGTCGCAGGGCAGAGAGGAGGTTGGTGCCATTATCGCTGACCACCATTCCAGGCTTCCCAGGCTTCAGCTGGCGTGGCATCAACCACCGATGAGCCTGACCCTGCAGAGCTGACAAAACCTCTTCCCCAGTGTGGCTCCTGTCTGCCAAGCACACCAGCTCTAGCACCGCATGGCATCTCTTGGCCTGCATACCTACGTAGCCCCTCGTACGCCTACGGAGCACGGCTGGTTCTGAGAAAACATCACCACAGGAAGCGGCCACAGAGGAAGAAGAAGAGGAGGGGGTGGAGGAGAGAGGTGTGTCACAAACGGTAGTAGTGTTTTGGAGGCGTGGTGGTGAAACAACCTCCAAAACTACTGGACCTTGCCCTGCGTCCTTCCCAGCTGCCAGCAGGGTCACCCAATGCGCCGTAAAAGACAGGTAACGTCCCTGTCCATGCCTGCTGGACCATGAGTCAGCGGTAAGATGCACCTTACCACTGACCGCCCTGTCCAGCGAGGCATGGACATTGCCTTCCACATGCCGGTAGAGAGCCGGAATCGCCTTCCGTGAGAAAAAGTGGCGTTTTGGTACTTGCCACTGAAATACTGCACATTGCACAAACTCATGGAAGGTAGCAGTTGAAGTGCTAGCAATTTCGCTAAGCTAGCATTCAACTGCTGGGCATGTGGACGGCTGGGATTGTACTTCTTTCGGCGCTGCAGCAGCTGGGGCAGGGAAATTTGCCTGGTACTATCAGTAGATTGCCCGCATGTTCTACTACTACTAGCTTGTGACACACCTATTTCTACACCTTCACTGCAGGCTTCAGAGAGGACTGGGGTTCTAGTGGGGTTGGAGGTCCCAGAAGGGCAAGGGGGGGTACGCGTTTGTCTTTGGTGTGGGTCTTTCTGGTGTGCTTGCCAACGAGCTGCATGGCAGGTCGACATATTGTTGGACAAGCATGTGGTAACCAGGCGGTTGATGTTTTGGCCATGCGAGATATGCTTGCGACATATGTTGCAAATAGCAAAGGTACGATCTAATGGACATGTTTCAAAAAAGGCCCACACCTAAGAACTTTTGCTGTACCGGTCAGACACAGCAGCGCCATGCACAAGCACCGTCGATGTGCACTGTAATGCAGTTGGTGTGCCCTTAAGCTGACCCCTGGAGGGCATCCTGCCTCTTTGGAGATGCCTGTGCCCCGTCCTCCTCCTCCTCCTCCTCCTTCTCCTCCTCCTCCTCTCTCCTATCAGGCACCCAGGTAGAATCAGTGACCTCATCATCCCCTCCCTCCTCATCACTGTCAAAAACCTGGCAGTATGCTCCAGCTGGGGGAACATCACTGCCAGATTGCTGTCCCTCTCGGCCACCCCCTCTCCCTGGACTCACATCAATGCCTTCCTCTATCTGTGTTCCATCATCGGAGCCTTCAAAACGCTGCGCATCTTCATTCAGCAGCATGTACCCAACACTGTGTTGAAACAGTTCGGGGGACTCCTCAGGAGGACACAGTGGGACTAGGGAAGGATTGTGTGATGGCATGGTACAGAGGGAAGAGGAAGCCTTGGCAGCTGCTTTGCCAGACCAGACAAACTAAGATCAGTCTGTGTGAGAGAGGATGAGGAGGATAAGGACGGCTTGGTCATTCAATCTACTATTTTGTCTGCATGTTGAGGCTCAACATGGCCAGCTACCGAAAAAAAAGGACGAGCGGCCACGTGCTGAAGAGGATGCACTGCGTCCACCACCAGCGTTGCCTCTAGATGCAGAAATCAGAAATAAACAGCAAACGTATAGTAAGATCAACTGTGTTTATGGGTAAAAACACAGCAAACTTATAGTAAGATCGACTGAGTTTATGGGCAAAAACACAGCAAACTTATAGTAAGATCGACTGAGTTTATGGGCAAAAACACAGCAAACTTATAGTAAGATTGACTGAGTTTATGGGCAAAAACACAGCAAAAGTACAGTACGATCAACTGAGTTTATGGGCAAAAACACACCAACCTTTAGTAAGATCGACTGAGTTTATGAGCAAAAACACAGAAAACGTGCAGTATGATCGACTGTGTTTATGGCCAAAAACACCGCAGACGTGCAACGTGCAGTATGATCGACTGTCTTTATGGGCAAAACAACACAGCAAATGTGCAACGTGCAGTATGATCGACTGTGTTTATGGCCAAAAACACCGCAAACGTGCAGTATGATCGACTGTCTTTATGGGCAAAACAACACAGCAAACGTGCAACGTGCAGTATGATAGACTGTGTTTATGGGCAAAAAACACAGCAAACTTGCAGTATGATCGACTGTCTTTATGGGCAAAACAACACAGCAAACGTGCAACGTGCAGTATGATAGACTGTGTTTATGGGCAAAAAACACAGCAAACGTGCAACGTGCAGTATGATCTACTGTGTTTATGGGCAACAAAACACAGCAAACGTGCAGTATGATCGACTGTGTTAATGGCCAAAAACACCGCAAACGTGCAACGTGCAGTATGATCGACTGTCTTTATGGACAAAACAACACAGCAAACGTGCAGTATGATCTACTGTGTTTATGGGCAAAAAACACAGCAAACGTGCAGTATGATCGACTGTGTTTATGGCCAAAAACACCGCAAACGTGCAGTATGATCGACTGTGTTTATGGCCAAAAACACTGCAAACGTGCACCGTGCAGTATGATCGACTGTCTTTATGGGCAAAACAACACAGCAAATGTGCAACGTGCAGTATGATCGACTGTCTTTATGGGCAAAAACACCACAAACGTGCAACATGCAGTATGATCGACTGTCTTTATGGGCAAAACAACACAGCAAACGTGCAACGTGCAGTATGATCGACTGTGTTTATGGCCAAAAACACCGCAAACGTGCAGTATGATCAACTGTCTTTATGGGCAAAACAACACAGCAAACGTGCAACGTGCAGTATGATAGACTGTGTTTATGGGCAAAAAACACAGCAAACGTGCAGTATGATCGACTGTGTTTATGGGCAACAAAACACAGCAAACATGCAACGTGCAGTATGATCGACTGTGTTTATGGGCAACAAAACACAGCAAACGTGCAACGTGCAGTATGATCGACTGTGTTTATGGGCAAAAAACACAGCAAACAGGCAACGTGCAGTATGATCGACTGTGTTTATGGGCAAAAAACACAGCAAACGTGCAACGTGCAGTATGATCGACTGTGTTTATGGCCAAAAACACCGCAAACGTGCAACGTGCAGTATGATCGACTGTCTTTATGGGCAAAACAACACAGCAAACGTGCAACGTGCAGTATGATCGACTGTGTTTATGGGCAACAAAACCCAGCAAACGTGCAGTATGATCGACTGTGTTTATGGCCAAAAACACCGCAAACGTGCAACGTGCAGTATGATCGACTGTGTTTATGGGCAAAACAACACAGCAAACGTGCAACGTGCAGTATGATCGACTGTATTTATGGCCAAAAACACAGCAAATGTATAGTACAGCACAATCTCCTGCCTGACAAAAACTAATAGCAGATCTAGCTAAGCTATACAGTGTATAAATATATGTACAACTCCTAAGGATATATATATAGGGCCAGATTCAGGTAGATGGGCGAATCTTTAAGTTGGAGTAACGTTTCTCATTTACGTTACTCCGGCGAAACTTTAGGAGCAAGTACTGTTATTCACATAGCACTTGCTCCTAAATTTGCGGCGGCGTAGCGAAAATGAGCCGGCGGAATTGGGTGGGTAGGGGGCGTGTATTATTATAACTAGGCGCAATCCCGCGGCGAACGTACTGCGCATGCGTCGACTGTCAGTGCGCATGCTCCAAATTCTTTCAGGGAACATCAATGACATCAATCCCCATTCACGGACGTTTTACGCAAACGACTCAAATTTTTTTTTTTCGACGCGATGACGACGGCCATACTTAACATAGGATACTCCACTAGGGGGCTGCTTTATCTTTACGCCGCGTATCTCTTACGCAAACGTCAGAAAGTCACTGCGTCGCGCCCGAATACGATCGTGAATTGCCGATTCTCGCTGATTAACATATTCTCAGCGTTAATCAGCGGGAGCGCCCCCAGAGCCATTTTTAAAATTGCAGTTCCGATACGACGGCGTAATACAATTACGCCGCTCGTATAGGAACTCCAACCCGGCGTTTCTTGTTTTCTGACTACAGAAAACAGAAACGCCGGCTCAAAGTGAGAGTTAGGCGGCGTACACACGATCGGACATATCCGATGAAAACGGTCCGCGGACCATTTCCATCGGATATGTCCGATCGGGAGTTTGATCCGATGGCGTGTACACACCATCGGATCAAATTCCCCGCCGCCGGACGGCGCGGTGACGTGGCGGTGACGCGGCGGTGACGTTGACGCCGCCGCGTCACCGCCACGTCACCGCACCAGGAAGTAAAACACTTCCGCGCATGCGCCGAATCCATTCGGCAGCGGCGCGGCGGCGGTGGGGGCCGACATGTCTGCTGGTAAGTGTACTAACCAGCAGACTTGTCGGGCGGACAGATTCCCACCGGATAGATTTCAAAGCTTGCTTTGAAATCTGTCGGGTGGAGAAATCTGTCCGCTAGCCCATACACACGAGCGGAGATGTCTGCTGAAACGGTCCATCGGACCGTTTTCAGCGGACATATCCCCTCGTGTGTACGCCGCCTTAGGCTGGAGTATCACTGATACTCCAGCCTAACTCTACCTGAATCTGACCCATATTCTCTACACACTGTAAAATCAACTATACTGACTACTAGCCTTCCTACTCTATCTATCTATCTATCTATCTATGTATCTATCTATGTATCTATGTATCTATCTATGTATCTATCTATCTATCTATCTATCTATCTATCTATCTATCTATCTATCTATCTATCTATCTATCTATCTATCTATCTATCTATCTATCCATCCATCCATCCATCCATCCACTGTGGGCCAGATTCTCAGAGACGTTACACCTGCGTAAATGGATATGAGCGGCGTAATTGTAAATGTGCGCCGTCATATCGATGCGCTGTAAACACAGAACCACATACGCCAGAAAATCTGCTTCTCCTGAGCGGCGTAAATGTTTTAAGCTAGCGCGGCGTAGGCGCATAGTTACCCATTGCGCATCTTCAGCTCCCATTGAATAATCATGCAAATATGCAAATGAGGGAGATGCGCCGATTCCCGAAAATACGCGTGTTCGGCGTAGGCTACGCATGGTGCGCGTAACACGAAAGCCTTGAGTAAACTTACCCCTCATAAAAGCAGGGGTAACTTTGCTCAAGACCGTGTGCAAGTCAGCTGGAGAGCAACTACAGCAGCACCATAACGGACGAGCTGAGCAATCACACTTACTGGACAACACATTCGTATGCCAACATGCCAGGGGCAGGCATGGTCCTAGCACTACTAATGTATGCAGAGGAAGAGGCGCATAGAAGGAGGAGGAGGAGGAGGGGGGCACGTGAGGCGGCGTACACACGACCGAGTTCCTCGGCAGAATCCAGCGAGAAGCTCGCTGGGAGACGTATTCTGCCGAGAAAACCGGTCGTGTGTACACTTTCGTCGAGCAAACCGTCGGGCAGCTCGTCGAGCCAAAATAGAGAGCATGTTCTCTATTTGCTCGACGGGAGTGGAATTTGGCTCGACGAGGTTATCGACGGGCTGTTTTCCCGACGAGAAGCTCGATCGTGTGTATGCTAAGAAAACCCGCGCATGCTCAGATAAAAGTAGGAGACTGGAGCACATCCTTGGTAAAAGTAGCGTTTGGAATGGAGATAGCACATTCGTCACGCTGCCAACATTATTGCATCGTTTAATTGCAGCGTTCTTTAACAAAAATTACAATTGCACAAAACTGGACCAGTGTATTTTAAATTTGCTGATGATATTCCCACAGAGTTCTTCTGACATAGTTTGTGAAACAACTAGATGATTAGAAATGAAAAAAATTAAATAAAAATGAAGATCCCAGGATTTGAAATACAGGACCAAAAAAAGAAAGAAAAATTAGATCTCATTTTTTTTGGTACTGTATTTCAAATCCTGATCTTCATTTTAAACATTTGTTTAAAATGTTATAATCATCAGGGGTGTCAAACTGGTGGCCCTCCAGCTGTTGCAGAACTACAAGTCCCATCACGCCTCTGCGTGCAGGACTCATGCTTGTAATCAGGGCCGCCATCATGAATTTTGGGGCCCCTTACACAGCTTCAGGCATGGGAGAAAATATAAATATATCTATTAAATATATATCTATATTTTTTTAAAAAAAGGGTGGTTGCCAACTGGGGCCCCGGGGACCTTTTTTTTTTGTTATAAAAGGAAATTTTTCAAAAAAGGGGGCATTCCATTCGGGACCTCTGGGCCCGAAAAAAAAAAAACCTCTGGGCCCTTAAAAAAATAAAAAAAAAATAAATAAAAAAATATATATAAAAAATAAAATAAAGATTTATATATATATATATATATATATATATAAAAGGAAATCAAAAACAAGGGGTTGCCTTCCAGGGCCCTGGGTACCTCTGGGTCCTTTATTAAAAAATAAAAATATAAAAAAGAATATATAAACAAAAATAAAAAACACAATTATAAAAAAAGGGAGTTTGACACATGGGGCCCTGGGGACCTCTGAGCCCTTTAATAAAAATACATCTATATAAAAAAAAAAAAAAAATTATAAAAATGTTTATCTAAAATAGAAAAAAGGATTGTCAACCGGGGGCCCTGGGGACCTCTGGGCCCTTTAATAATAATAATAATACTAAAAAAAATATATATATATATATATATCTAAATAAATAAAAGAAATAAAAAAATATATTTTTTTCAAAAAAAAAGGGGGGTTGTCATCTGAGGCCCTGGGGATCTCCAGGTCTCTGTGGACCTCCAGACCTCTAAAAAAAAAAAAAAATAAACATTGGCCCTTTAATAAATAAAAAATTACAAATTAATATTTTTATTTTATAAAAAAGGGCTTGTCATCTGGGGCCCTTGGTGGCCTCCGGGCCCCTTCGGACCCCTAAAAAAAAAAAAAATAGATATATTTATTTTATTTTTAGGGTGGTTCCCATCTGGGCCCCTGGGGACCGACCCCCGGGCCCCTTACAGGTGTAATGCCTGTACCCCCCTGATGGCGGCCCTGCTTGTAATTGTCAGTCTTGCAATGTCTCATGGGACTTGTAGTTCTGTAACAGCTGGAGGGCCGCCAGTTTGACACCTGTGATCTAGTTGTATTTGAGTGTCAAGTTACCCCCCACTGAAACATTATTGTTTGGTCTTATCTCATCTGTCCCTTTCTAATTACACCTTTAAAATGATTTAAAAACATAACCTGCCTTCTCACAAGCTACATTATTTTTTGGAGTAAAAACACATAGACAAGTATGAACTGTAAACTCAAAAATCACCATTTATTTTGGTTAAGGATTAGAATAAAAAATAAAAAAGGCAGCACTGGATAGCTTGCTGCCATTTGTGCACAGACAGGTGGGGCGTCATGTGACTGCTCAGCAGTTGGCTTCAAAATTGGGAAATTGAGAGGCTCATCCAGGAAGGAACGTGTCAAGGTCTTGGACTCCCAGAGGTCAGAAACTGGAGCAGGGCAGGCAGATGTCACAAAGTTGTGGGACTACAACAGACTGTCCTCTGGTACACCACCTGGAAGGAAGGGAGTCATCTTTTGGTTTTTCGCAAGGCCTTCCTTGGTGGATTCCCTCCAGCCTGCTCTCTGACCTTCTCTGCAGCCTTCTTAGCAGCCTTCCTCTTCTGCCTGGCTGGAGGCGGGGCCATGGAGGCAGTACTCATGCCAGGAGGAGGAGTAGCAGAACGTGGTGGAGGAGGAGAAGGAGCAGGAGAAATAGAATCAAGGGGAGGAGGAGAATGAGAAGGAGGAGGGGGAGGAGAAGGAAAAGCAAAAGAAGAATGTGAAGAATGAGTAGGGGAAGCAGTAGGGGCAGGGGGAAGAATGAGTAGAGGGAGCAGTAGGGGCAAGAGAAGAATGAGTAGGGGGAGCAGTAGGGGCAGGAGAAGAATGAGTAGGGGGAGCAGTAGGGGCAGGAGAAGAATGAGTAGGGGAAGCAGTAGGGGCAAGAGAAGAATGAGTAGGGGAAGCAGTAGGGGCAGGGGAAGAATGAGTAGAGGGAGCAGTAGGGGCAAGAGAAGAATGAGTAGGGGGAGCAGTAGGGGCAGGGGAAGAATGAGTAGAGGGAGCAGTAGGGGCAAGAGAAGAATGAGTAGGGGGAGCAGTAGGGGCAGGAGAAGAATGAGTAGGGGAAGCAGTAGGGGCAGGAGAAGAAGAAGAAGAAGAAGAAGAAGAAGAAGAAGGAGGAGGAGGAGGAGGTTGTGAGCGAGATGTTCTTCGGCGATGGCGATGTGAACAGAGCACCGTCTCCTCAGTGAGATGACCCCTCACCGCCTTATTGGCTAAGATGACGAGGAGTCCCTCAAAGAGGAGACGCTGGTCCTCACTCATGTGGTCCATTTTGGCCAGAATAAAGGTCAAAAAGCCCTCCTGAGAGGTGGCAGGCTGCTGGAGGCTGGCCTGTGCCTCGCGAATGAGGGCCAGTGAGGCCTCGCGAACCCTCATATCCCTCGCGGCCCTTCTGGGTTGAAGGCGTATTGGAGGCACCTGACACCTAGTACTGCTACTAGGCCCGGCCACCTCCTCCGAGCAACTTGGGCCTGCCACCTCCTCCGAGCCAATTGGGCCTGCAACCTCCTCTGAGCCAATTGGGCCTGCAACCTCCTCCGAGCCAATTGGGCCTGCCACCTCCTCTGTGCCACTCACCCTGCCCTCCTCCTGCCTGGTACTTTCCTGTACCTCCTGCTGGCTGATATCCTCCTGTGTATTAAAAAAAGGGACAGTTTTACTTTTGGGTTCCAAAACCACACACAATTTTCAGCTCATGACTGTTGCAAACTGTTTGTCAAGAAATTGATAAGCCAATCATTCTGACCCCTGCAGTTTGTATATTTTTTAACCACTTCTCTTCTTAATGCACCACTATAATACATTTAGATATTTAGATATAATATAAATTTAAACAAAAATACTCAAAATTTACTTCATTAATTTTGAAATGTATACCTATATCCAATTTTTTTTGGAATTTTACCCCTCCCTCTATTTTTTAGTTCCCTCTCTCACTAAATAATGGTGGGTGGGCTTATTAGTCCATCCAACACATTAAATCAGGGATCCTCAAACTACGGCCCTCCAGCTGCTGTGGAACTACACATCCCATGAGGCATTGGAAAACTGACATTCATTCACAGACATGACAAGGCATGATGGGAATTGTAGTTCATGAACAACTGGAGGCCCATAGTTTGAAGACCCATGCATTAAATGATATCTAAAAAATTATTTAAGCAGAATATAAACTTTAAATATACACTTTTATTCACTTATTAATATGATTTTTTTCACCCTTTTTTCCTCTCTCCTTTCTCCTTGCTTTCTCATCCCTCTCTACCCTCTCCTCTACTTGTGTTTTATCTCCCGCACACTCCCCCCCTCCCCTTCTCCACAATTCTTCTTCCATCTACCCCCGGGGACTGTACTCCTGAGGTCCTAGAGGTACAATAGGTGAAAATATAGTTTGGGAGCCCATCCTGTAGAAGATGAGTTTAGGATATTGAAATACCCATATTATCCATACTATAACCAACGTAGATTAACTTAATACACTGAGACCATTTTTGGCCTTTTTTGTATGTTAATGTATATATGTATTCTGTGTCCTTCAGTTTGTTTTTCTATGTTTCCTAAAAAATGTTTTTAGAACGTTTAAAAATAAAAAAAAAATTTACCTTAACATTAGTGGCCACTACTGACTAATGATATGTAAAACACATTAAGCTAGTCTTTTTTTTTATTCACCTTTAAACATCAAAACATCTATTTTCCAAAATTAAAACCACACACACACACATTTGCACATTGAAAGTACTATACCTGGCTCCAGACAGCCAAATCTGGCTCTTGCTCCAGGATGGAAGGCTGCTGAGAGGTCTCATCTAATGGAGGAGCATCAGGTTGCCTGGAGGGAAGTCTGGGGGGAAGGCTGGACCTCCCTCTTCCTCTTCCTCTTCCTCTCTGTCTTCTGGGGGGAAGGCTGGAAAGTGATGGCCTTACTTCCAAGTGGTCATCCAGAAAGGACAGTCTGTTGTAGTACCACAACTTCGGTACATATACCTGCCCTGCTCCAGCTCCAGACCTCATAGAATCTAAGACCTTGTTGCGTTCCTTCCTGTAGGAGCCTCTCAAAGTTCCAATTCTCACCTCCAACTGCTCAGCAGTCACATTATGCCCCACCTGCCTGCGCACAAGTGGGAGCAGGCTCTCCAGTGCTGCTGTCCTCAGTTCTTTATTTCGGGACCTAGGGTCTTTGGTGGCCCACAGCACTGTCTGCTCCCTCCATCTGTCTATGAAGACTTCTAGAAAATCCCTTTTGTTGAATCTATTCATTTCTGCCAGAAAAAAGAAAATGAAAAATACTATAATGTCAATCCACAGTCTTGAAACTCGAGTACTCTTTATCAACATCTAGCCCTTAAATGTCTTGACTTTCCTGAATAGGCCTCTGCTGCAGGGCCGCCATCATGATTTTTGGGGCCCCTTACACAGCTTCAGGCATGGGCCCCCTGGAGCAGAGAACCGGGGGGGGGGGGGGCTGCCGAATGAAATTGAGAAGGGGGGCTGCCACAGAAAGAAAAAGAGAAAAAGAGAGAGAGAGAGATATATATATATATATATATATATATATATATATATATATATATTTAGTTTAGTTTTTATTATTTTTGGAAAGGGTGGTTGCCATATGGGGCCCTGGGGACCCCCGGCCCCTTACAGGTGTATTGCCTCTACCCCCCTGATGGCGGCCCTGCTCTGCTGTCCCAAGTTCAAAGCCTACCTACACGCCTGTCGTGCAATCGTCTTCCTTCCGCACCCCGGTCGGACGTACGACACGTGTGTTCGAGCATTACATACACTCCACACACGTCTTCCGCCCATGATTATGAATTCGATGTTTCCCCGCCCCTTTCGTCGTGCAAACGACAAGGAGGAATTTGCATATCATGTGTTGGTCAAGTTCATAGGAAACAGATGACCAGTTGTGTGTAATGAGGCCTAGATCCCTTCACTCATTTGTGGATGAAACGTTAGAAACGATTTAGTTTGGGCAAGACTTTTAAAAGCGACCATTTTCAACATGTATTAAACCACATATTTTACAAATACATCTGTGAAAAACTATCTTGCCCCCACACCATACTTTGAGCAAAATGCTGTATCTAAACGCGGTTAGGTACGACAGCACTATAGATGGCCATTTCAGAAAATGTTTATTGTAACTTTCTCCTAGGTTATCATATTTAAGTAGCCCACAAACTCATCCCATCACTAATAAACTATAAAAAGGTAGTTACATACCGTCGTTGAACCCGACCGTTCTCTCCGCCGTCTTTAACAAACTGGGAATGCCACTTTCAATTCACGTGGTATCCCGTTATAGACGCGGATGTGCGACGCAACGCACGTCTCCCCACCCCTGACGTTCTGTGTCGTCCTTTCCCCGACCCTCTTTCATTATTTCTCCTAGGTTATCATATGATACATAGCTCAACAACTTCTACCATCACTAATAAACTTTAAAAAGGTAGTTACATACCGTCGTTGAACCCGACCGTTCTCTCCGCCGTCTTTAACAAACTGGGAATGCCACTTTCAATTCACGTGGTATCCCGTTATAGACGCGGATGTGCGACGCAACGCACGTCTCCCCACCCCTGACGTTCTGTGTCGTCCTTTCCCCGACCCTCTTTCATTATTTCTCCTAGGTTATCATATGATACATAGCTCAACAACTTCTACCATCACTAATAAACTTTAAAAAGGTAGTTACATACCGTCGTTGAACTCGAGCGTTCTCTCCGCCGTCTTCAACAAACTGGGACCGCCCCTTTCACTTCACGTGGTATCCCTTTATTCGCGCGCATGTGTGACGTTCCGCACGTTTCCCCACCCCTGACGTTCAGTGTAATCCTTTCTCCGCCCCTTATCCTTCATTTTATTTATCGGGGAGCCAACAAAAATGGACGCACAACAAGCAGGCCGGGCGGGAGAGAGCTCATCAAGGAGAAGGCGAAGCTTTAAAGCAACCAATATGACCTTCGAGGAGATGGTGGAGCTGGTCTCCATCTTTAAAAAGGAGGACTATGATGGCAGCCATGGACCGTACAAGCACCCCAATAAAGTAAAGGCGGAAATAATGGAGAAGGTGGTGAAGAGGCTCTTTCAAAAATTTGGGGTGCGAAGGAGCAAGGAGCAGATCAGAAAGAGGTGGTCGGATCTAAAACTGCGGGAGCCAGAGACCATGAGCAGGATCAGGAGAGTTTTAAAAAGTAAGTACATTTTTTTTTTTTTTTTGGCGCCATGTGCATTTTCTTGCAGGTTGTATTCATATTTTTTGGGACAAAGAATTGGTCGGAAAAGTCGTCGATTCTTTCGGAACGTCGACTCCTACGATCAAATATTGAACTATTTTTACAGGCCTGGACTTTCCATTTTTTTTTTTTTTTTTTTTTTTTTTTTTTATGGGTCCGGAGCTCCCCAGAGCCCTGGACAGCAACCCCTACTTTTTTCCTACGTTTTTATTAAAACCAAAAACTATGTTTTTTTTAAATATATATATATTTTTTTTTTATATATATATATATATATATATATATATATATATATATATATATATATATATATATATATATATATATATATATATATATATATATTTATTATTAATATTATCATTATTAAAGTGCCCAGAGGTCTCCTGGGCCCCCGGATGGCAACCCCACCGCCCTTTTTTTTTTTTTTTTTTTTTTTCAAATATATATATATATATATATTTTTATTTTTATATATATATATATATATATATATATATATATATATATATATATATATATATATATATATATTTATTATTAATATTATCATTATTAAAGTGCCCAGAGGTCTCCTGGGCCCCCGGATGGCAACCCCACCGCCCTTTTTTTTTTTTTTTTTTTTTTCAAATATATATATATATATATATATTTTTATTTTTATATATATATATATATATATATATATATATATATATATATATATATATATTTATTATTAATATTATCATTATTAAAGTGCCCAGAGGTCTCCTGGGCCCCCGGATGGCAACCCCACCGCCCTTTTTTTTTTTTTTTTTTTTTTTCAAATATATATATATATATATATTTATTTTTATTTATATATATATATATATATATATATATATATATATATATATATATATATATATATTTATTATTAATATTATCATTATTAAAGTGCCCAGAGGTCTCCTGGGCCCCCGGATGGCAACCCCACCGCCCTTTTTTTTTTTTTTTTTTTTTTCAAATATATATATATATATATATTTTTTTTTTTTTTTTGGTTATCATTAAAGGGCTCAGAGGTCCCCAGGGACCCATGTGGCAAACCCCCCCCCCCATTTATTTTAAAGCTTAAAAACATTTTGTATTTTTGTTTATATATATATTTTTTATTTTAAAAGGCCCGGAGGTTCCCCAGGGCCCCCCTTTGTTATGTATTTTTAAATAAATCTTTATTTTTTTTTATTTTTTTTTAGGGGTCTGGAGGTCCCCAGGGCCCCGGATGGCTACCCCCCTTTTATATATATATATATATTTTACTTTTTTTTCTCAATTTCCTTTTTTTTTTTAAAGGCCCCCTTTGCTTCTCAATTTCAGGCGGCAGCAACCCCCCCCCCCCCCCCAATTCTCTGCTCCAGAGGGCCCTTGCCTTAAGCTGTGTAAGGGGCCCCAAAATTCATGATGGCGGCCCTGTGCAGACCTCCCAACACACACTGATTCTGTGGGACTTTCCGCTTCTTCACGCAGTCCCGGGAAATGGTTATTTTTCCTGCACTGCAATAGGAGGCAGCACGGAAGCAGGAGGAACCGGAGCGGTGTGTGGAGGACTGTGGCTGCTGAAGGGAAGAAAGCCAACAGCCGGGCTAATGACAGTCTGTGGCCCTGGCTGTCGGCACAGATGAGAGGCACTCCCCCCCCCCCCACTCAACAACTTTGATTCCCCCCTCCGTCCAGGGGGCCCCTTCAACACTCAAGCCCAGGGGCCCCCACCACCCTAAGTCCTACCCTGGTTGTGAGCATGATATTTGGTCGTAGAAGTCGCCGTTCCAAAATAACGACAACTTTTCTGACCAATTGTTGTGCCCAAAACATTGATCTCACTAATGTTGTGCACTTTTTTAGTTTAAAGTGAGATCAATTGTGTTTTTAATGTTGATGTATTATTAAAGAACTTCTCTTACTGTAAAGACAATATACAGTAAAAGGAGAGTCTGCTCAGCAGTTGGTGACACATGTGGACTCATTTGCAGAATTGTTGCCCACAAGAATAATCCATTTATGGGTTCACACAGAGGAGGTGATCCAGTGTATACTTGGTTTGCCTACATGTTTGAAATTATAACAAAGGTACAAGAAATGTAAGAATTTTTTTAACGAATGCCTAGAATCCGGTGTTCTGCCTAGAGGGGGCTGTTCAAAACATCAATCGTCCCACAAATGGTCTAAACTAAAACAGATTCCTCTTTCAGGCCTCTTCATCTTTCCATTTTCTTTATTCTCGTAGGGCGGAATGAAGCTTCTACACAGGAGCAGCAAGGCAGCACCCAAGCCCCACCCCCGCGGGATGATGATGCCACTACATCCGGTAAAGTAACATATTAACACAGCTTCAGCTAATCTAGATGTAGGCCTGCTAAATTTTAATACCTGATTTGGTCATACATTTCAGGAGCTGGTGGCGGCTTGGATACCCACAGTGCTCATCTCCTAATTTCCCAGGTCCAGTCCTGCAGGGATGACATTGAGGATATGAACCACGAGATACGGAAAAAGACCAAAGAAGTGGAAACCAAATTAAAAAATATAATTGATGTTCTGGGGAGGGTTTGATTTTGAGGGTTTTAGTTTTGTAATGTTTGTTTTAAAAAAATTAAAAAAAAAGATATATACGTTTTAATCAAAAAGACCAAAAAAATAAAAATAAAATTAAATTATATATGTTTTAATCAAAAAGACCAAAAAAAAAAAAAAAAAAAATTATATATGTTTTAATCAAAAAGACCAAAAAAAAAAAAAAAAAATATATATGTTTTAATCAAAAAGACCAAAAAAAAATAAATAAATTAAATTATATATGTTTTAATCAAAAAGACCAAAAAAAAAAAGTTTATATTTTTTTAAATCAAAAAGCTAAAATCTTTTTCCAAAAATTGTACCAATTATTACCTCATTTCTGTTTGTTAAAAACCTAATTGTTGAAAAAGTAAAGATATTTTGAAATCTAAAAAAAAAGTGTGTGTGGTTTTGCTTAAAATACCAATAACTGTACATGTGATTTTTTAGGATGTCACCTAGGAAATTAGTTAAGGAAAATACACTTGACACTACATGTAGAAGAATATGAAAAAATATGAAACATTGAAAAACACAAGCGAGACATAAAAATTTGTGTATCAAGATTTAAAATATTTGGAAACAGAAATTAAAACACATTTGGTTGTGATGGTATGGCTCCCCTACCCATAAAGTACTGTACATATTTGTCCCTCACTTCACGGGCACTCTGGGGGGGCAGTCCTTGATGGGCAGCTTCAAGACCTGGCAATGTTTCCTCGGTTTCAAAAAGTCCAGCCTCGGGTCCAACCGGGGCAAGATATGTTGTTGATTGTCTTCGCAAAAAATTGTGAAGTATGCAACAAGCAAAAATAATATAGTTCCACTTGTACTCCGCCATGTGGAGAGAGGTCAAGAAAAGGCGGAACCGGCTGGCCATTATTCCGAAGGTGTTCTCCACCACTCTCCGGGCTCTGGCCAGCCGGTAGTTAAAGACCCTCCTCTCTGGGGTGAGGGTCCGCTGAGGGAATGGCCTCATAAGATGGGGTCCCAACGCAAACGCCTCATCAGCCAAGAAAACAAATGGCAACCCTTCAAGATTCTGGTCATCCGGTGGCAATGACAGATCCTCCTCTTGAAGGCGAAGCGCAAACTCGGTCTGCTTGAAGGCTCCCCCATCCGAAATCCGTCCATTCATCCCGACATCCACAAAAAGGAATTCGTACTGCGCTGACACCACCGCCATCAGCACAATACTATTGAACCCCTTGTAATTGTAGAACTGGGATCCTGAACGGGGTGGAGGCACGATGCGGACGTGCTTCCCGTCGATGGCTCCCCCGCAGTTGGGGAAGTTCCACCGCCTCTGAAAGTCCATGGCCACAGACTGCCACTCCTGTGGCGTGGACGGAAGCTGTGGAAGAAAAAAATTAATAAATAAAATTATACACAAAACATTGCAAGCGGATTATACAAAGACATTATAAGCATTAAAACATTTCTTTGAACTAGCATATTATACATAAATAGATTTAGTCAATTCTCACAGTAAACACCCCCTCTGATGTGCCAGTGCCCAAGTTTTGTGTGGGCCTAGATGAGTTTGGGAGTACACCAAAAAAACAAAAAAAAAAAATGTACATAGACTTTTAAAACACATTGGAGGGGAGGCCTAGATGAGTTTGGGAGTACACCAAAAAAACAAAAAAAAAAACTGTACATAGACTTTTAAAACACATTTTGGAGGGGAGGGCTAGATGAGTTTGGGAGTACACCAAAAAAACAAAAAAAAAAAGTGTACATAGACTTTTAAAACACATTGGAGGGGAGGGCTAGATGAGTTTGGGAGTACACCAAAAAAAAAAATAAAAAAAAGTGTACATAGACTTTTAAAACACATTGGAGGGGAGGCCTAGATGAGTTTGGGAGTACACCAAAAAAACAAAAAAAAAAACTGTACATAGACTTTTAAAACACATTTTGGAGGGGAGGGCTAGATGAGTTTGGGAGTACACCAAAAAAACAAAAAAAAAAAAGTGTACATAGACTTTTAAAACACATTTTGGAGGGGAGGGCTAGATGAGTTTGGGAGAAAAAAAAAAACAAAATAAAAAAGTGTACATAGACTTTTAAATCACATTTTGGAGGGGAGGGGGCAAACATTACAATGGATATAACACAATACATTGGGAAGTGACTAGGCTAGGTGCGTTTGTGCCCAGGATAGCATGCTGGGAGGTAAGTGAAGGGAAATAGGCATGTAGGCCAAAAAAGGGGCATCATTAAACTTTACAGCATGCATGGGGGCAGAGGGGACATTCACAGCATATTCCAAACGGTAATTATGGAAGAAGGAGATAAGTGCAATACATTAGCATACATTATATACATAAAATGAGATAGTAAAGGAGAAAACTTACCCTCATATACTCCTCCTGCAGAACCTGGATGATAGCAGAGCAGGTATCAGGAATAATAAGGCCCAGAGCCTGGGGGGAGATGCCCGTAGAGAACTTTAAGTCCTGAAGGCTTCTCCCAGTTGCCAGATAACGTAGGGTGGCAACTAGCCTCTGCTCAGCACCAATAGCCTCCCGCATAACGGTGTCCTGCCTGGTAATATAGGGGGACACCAAGGCCAACAGGTGCTGGAAAACGGGATCCGACATCCTCAGGAAATTCCTGTAATCTTCAGGATTATTTTCCTGAAGCTCCCGCAGCAAAGGCATATGTGAGAATTGGTTCCTACGGAGCAACCAATTCTTGGTCCATGAACGCCTCCTCACCCTGTTCATGGACTCGTCATCTAGGTCTAAAAGCAATAGACCTATAGACATGGCACGCACAGCACGAGCTCGCCTATGACGAGATGCCTGCAACATGGCTACAAGGTTAGAAACGAACGTCTAAACAGAATTGCACTAAACAGACCGCACTGAAGAACAGCAAGACCTATGAAGAACGACCTGAAAATCAAAAACGGGCGGACAGGACCGCAATGTAAAACAATACGACCTGACCGCACGCCCCGATAGCCAAGATACGAACCCACAAGTACAAACTGAACGGCAGAGATCGATCGGAAAAGCACGAAAACTGAGAAGCGCGAATCGTCACTCACCAAACTTTTACTAACACGCGTAAACACGAGATCAGCAAAAGGAGCCCAATGGGTGGCGCCAAACCAAACGTACGTCCCCTTTATAGTGCCGTCACACGTGGTGAACGTGAGATCGACGAGATTTGGACTTTGAACGTGTGTACGCAAAGCAAGCTCATCGAGCTGCTCGACGAGCAGAACGGGAAACTCGACGGGCGGAACGATGTGTTTGGCTCGACGAGTTTCTGGGTCGTGTGTACGCGGCCTGAGAGGATCTACCGAACGCGCATGAGCCTCTTTGGCATGGGTGGTGAGGAGGTGTCTCGCATCTTTAGATTCAGCCCTGCTGCCATCCTGGAATTAACCACAACCCTGCAGGATGACATCACCAGCCAGACACACCGCTCACATGCACTGCAGCCACTGGTCAAGGTACTAGCAACACTCCATTTCCTTGCCAGTGGATCATTCCAGCGTACAAGTGGATTTGTGGCTGGGATGTCACAAACCAGCATGAGCAGATGTGTGCACCAGGTAATCCCCGCAATCCTCAGACGCATGTCCCACCACATCATCAGACCCACCACTGAGCAACTGCGGCAGAAGGCAATGACAGATTTCTACAGACTTGCCAGATTCCCACGCACCATCGGGGCCATTGATTGCACACATGTGGCACTACAGGCCCCTCGTGCCACAGAGCACATTTACCGCAATCGGAAGCATTGGCATTCCATCAACGTACAGGTGATAGCTGATGCCAAATACCTCATATGGCACGTCCGTGCCAAAGACCCCGGATCCAGCCATGACAGCTACATATACCGTCAAAACACCATCCCAGCAGATTTTGAGCAGAACATATATGGGGACAGCTGGCTGGTTGGTGAGTAAAATGGCATGACTGTCCCCCCCATGATGCACACATCACAAGGGGCACATGCATGACTAACATCCTCCTGTCTTTTTACTTCCAGGTGATGCGGCATATGTACTTGGACCCCATCTCATGACTCCTTTCCGGAAACCCCAAACCAGAGGAGAGAGAAGATACAATGAAGCACACATCAAAACCTGTGCAGTGGTTGAGCGCACATTTGGCCTCCTGAAGTCCCGTTTCCGATGCCTAGATAGGTCCGGGGGTGCCCTGTTGTATTCCCCAAACTTTGTGTGTCAGATCATCGGTGCATGTTGCATTCTGCACAACTTTGCCATGAGAAAGGGCCTGCAGATTGCCCTACGTGATGACCTGACCCCCCAACCAGACAGCCCCCCCCTGCCAGAGGAGACCTCGTCTGCTGATGGAAGAGCAGTCAGGAGTTGCCTCGTGTTACGAATCTTTGACCGTTAAACACACACATTCATCATGGCACACAGACAATGCACGCATGCACACCACTGTGGTCCCTAGATCACACACCCAACATCCACATCACATTGGATTAGCCCAAGTCCATCATGCAGGACTTGGGAGCAGCAACTCCGCGTCAAGGCCCCAATGGTGTCGCTGTCCATTCACACATCATTCACACAGCCATGGAGATAACTTCTCCCCAACGGCCGAGGGTGACACCCCTTACTGGCAGGAGTGCCACCCCCACATTCACACACCATTCACACTGCACCGTGTGCAGTATCAATAAAAAAAGAAAAGCTCTTTACCAGAGCAAAAAATAACATAAAAAGCTCTACACCAGAGCAAAAAATAACATAAAAAGCTCTACACCAGAGCAAAAAATAACATAAAAAGCTCTTCACCAGAGCAAAAAATAACAATCAAAAAATTACTGGGCCTGGCGTGGGCTCCGCCTGGTGCCACGGCTTCTGCCCCTCACTTGCCTGGGGGCAGCCACAGGTGGGGGGGGTGGGGTATCAGGTGGCATCCCCACGTCTCTCCCTGGCTGCCTGCATGCCCTCCAAGGCGACCGCTATGTGGGTCTGCACAGCTGTCTGCTCCTGGACTGCAAGCCGCAGGGATTTGACCTCCCCCACAAGGTCTGAGGTGGTCGCCTGCAGCTCCCCCAGGCTGGTGACCGTTGCTGCGCTATTGCCAGCAACGTCTTGAATGGCATCCGTTATGGCATCCGAGGAGGCCAGGCTGTCGGCCAGGCGCCTCATCTCCCCAACAACCTCTGCAAGGTGCCGATTTTGCTGGTCCTGCTGCCTGGCCAGCTGTTCCGGCATGATCTTGGGAACACCCCTCGTCTTGCGAGTCGCCTTCCTGGGAGTGGCTGGGGACCTGGCATATGGGGAGGATGTTAAGGGGCCGGAGATGAGGGGGATGGAATCGGAGGGACAGGAGAGGTTGGCGGTGGACACTGATGGGCTGGAGATATATGGGGTGGTGGCTTTGGCTGGTCCGGGCAACCCATGGCCCTCCTCCAAAATCACATAGAGCTCCTGTTCCTGCTCGACAACCTCCTCCTCAACCACCTCCTTCGTAGAGGTGTGCCCACTTTCCTCCAACAAGGCCTCTTCCAGGGGGGCAGCCAGAGGGACTGGATGCTCGGGGGATGGAACCGGACAGGCCCTGACAGCAACAGATGGCCCCGCTCCCTCCTGCACATCTGTGGATGACACAAAAGATGCACATGTTGGTGGACCCACACACTTGGCACATGTTCCCTTCTACCCCCACACATGCAACACAACAGATAGTATATAAAACACACTTACCTGTCCTCATGGCTGGCTCAACAGACTCGTAGCCCCCGACTCCCTCCACCTGCTCCCTCTGCAGGCAGCGGGTGACCACCTTCTCCTCCTCAGTAAGGCGGATGGTACAATGTGGGCCCCCTCCAGTGCCCCTGGCATGCCGAGCACTCGTAGCCAGCTTGCCCTTCACTAGACGCCGCAGGTCATTCATTTTTTTCTGAATGTCCTGTGGTGTCCGGTCCTCGTGTGATAGGGCATTAACCTGACAAACCACCTTCATCATAATTTCTTTCCTACGTGACTTGCTGGTTCGAGCACTGTCAGCACCATGAAGCCCAGAATCATATTTCTCCATGGCCGCGATCACGATGGCCCTCTCCTCTGGTGAGAAATTCTTCTTCCTCCTTTCCTTCCCAATAGCAGACATGGTCCTGCAAAAGGTTTCCCAGGCCAAACCAAAAAATGGGAGACTTTTGCGCTGCACGGGCGCATGTGTGGGCGCATTATTTATATGATGGGCCGGCGAATCGTAGGGAGGCTTTGCGCATGCGCAGAGGGCATCCACCTCACGGCGCGGGTCATCCACGTCACGGCGCGGGTCATCTACGTCACGGCGCATGCTCCGTTCGTCCCATTGTTCATTTGCATGGGGTCACGCTTCATTAGAATGCATCACGCCCACTTCCCTCCTACTTTGGAGTTACACAGGCTTACGCCGATGAATTTCCGCTACGCAGGTGCATCTTGGAAGGCATTTGCTCAGAGAATACGGTACTTGCCTCTCCGCGTTACGTCGGCGTAGTGCATCTGAGATGCGCTACCCCTGCATAAATATGTGCGCATCTATGAGAATCTGGCTCTGTGTCTCTATCTATCTATCTCTATCTAACTCACTGTCTGTCTGACTTCTCTCTCTGAAAGCAAGCCGGAACACACTACAAGAGGCCGCCCGGGAGGCGGCCTTTTATAGTGTGGGGCGTGTGCTAAAGCCCTGAGCCCTAATTGGCCAAAGCACCCAGGCTTTGGCCAATTAGGTCTCTTCGTTTTTTGGGCGCTGTGATTGGCCAAGCATGCGGGGTCATGGTGCATGCTTGGCCAATCATCAGCGCGCAACGCCGCAGTGAATTATGGGCCGTTGCGCGTCATTCGAATTTGGCGCGAACGACCCGTTTTGTTTGAAGCTCATCCCTAGCCAGGAGATGTTTGGTGTTTGTAAGGAGTACAGTAGCTTCTATTTGTTTCCCGTTTGAGTGGTGTTCCTCTGACGACCAAGTTTTTAGCTGGTCTAAAATTGTTGCACGGTAATAAGCTTGGATGTCACCTAAACCGTCCTGTTGAACCAGGGTTAAGAGTATGGCTTTTTTCACCTCTGTGGCGTTTCTGTTGTTAGGTAAAGTTATTGATGATTCCCTGAAGCTTTCTTGTTTGAGCTTGTATGAGTGGGAGAGGTATTGTATGAAAAAGGTATAGGATGTGTGGAAAGGTATAGGGTATAGGATGTGCGGAAGCAGATACATTTTAGCTTGAATAATTCTTCCAGCCCAAGAAGCTGGAATATGACACAGTTGTTAGCCGTGTAAGCTTGCCCACAAGGTCTTCTACTGTAAGTTGGTCCTTAGTAAAATGTGGCTTGGGAAAATTAGTTGGATTCCTAAGTAAGGAAGGAGTTGGGAGCCCAGGCAAAGGGGGAATTAGAGGAGATGGTTTTAGTAGTTTGGTGGTCTAGGCCCAGGTTAAGCATTGTTTAAGCATGGTTTAGTTTATATAAGCATATTGCGCTGAATGAGTCTAATGCCCTGTACACACGATAGGTTAGTCTGATGAAAATGGTTCGATGGATTTTTCCATCAGTTATGCGATGAGGCTGACTGATAATCAGTCGTGACTACACACCATCAGTTAAAAAAACGATTGTGTTAGAACGCGGTGATGAAAACACAACGACGTGCTGAAAAAGTTCAATGCTTCCAAGCATGCATCGACTTGATTCTGAGCATGCGTGGATTTTTAACCGATGAACGTACCTACAGACTATCGTTTTTTTCTATAGGTTTTTTATCCATCAGATAATTTTAAAACAAGTTCCTATTTTTTTAACCTATGGATAAATAACCGATGGGGCCCACACATGATTGGTTTGGTCTGATGAAAACGATCCATCAGACTGTTTTCGTTAGACTAACCTATCGTGTGTATGCAGCTTAAGACTCGTTGGACTGCAGGTAGGGTCACTAGAGGATTAGTCAGGGCTATAATGACATCATCGGCATAAGGGCCCATTTTGTGGTCAGCATCCCAATTTTTTATACCTGAGATCGATGGGTCAGATCTTATGGTTTGCACTAAGGGTTCCATTATAATGGAAAATATTAGAGAGGATAGCAGGCATCACTGTCTGGTGCTATTGGTAATTTTAAAGGGGCTGGAGACGACACCAGAGGTCCAAATGCGCGCGTACAGGCCGAGTATGACTCACAGGAAGGTGCCAGACAATCCAAATTGAAGTAAAGCTTACATGTATGGCAAATAGACCCTGGCGAATGCCTTCTCTGCATCCAAAGACAGGAAGTGAGAAGGCATTCAACTGTGCTCTGCCCACTGTATTAAGTTGATAAAAACGTCTGGTGCTGTCTGAAGCCTGTCTACCCGGCACAAAGCCCACTTGATCAGAATGTATAATCTGGGGAATGACAACTGAGATGCGTTGTGCTAGGAGTTTGGCATATAATCTTGTACCCGTGTTTAGGAGTGAGATTGGTCGATAGTTGGCGGGGTTATCTGTAGATTTTCCCGGTTTAGGAATGGAGACTACTAATGCATCGAGGGATTCCTTGGGGATGTTACTCGTGGTTGCAAACTGGTTATACATGTTGCAAAGATGAGGGGCTAAAGGTTGGGCAAATCGTTTATCGTATTCATTGGGCAGACCATCAGGGCCTGGAGTTTTGTGTAGGGGTAAGTTTGTGGATTTCAGTGTGTGAGAAAGGAGCTGCAAGAAGGTTAAATTGCTCTGGAGAAATAGAGGGCAGGGAAATAGAGGATAGGAAATTTGAAATGTCTTTTTGTTAGGAGGGGGTAGGGGATCTGATTCTGTAAGGTTGTATAGTTTTGCATAGAAGGTGCTAAACTCATTGGCGATATTAAGATGGTTAGTTATGGGCTTGCCTTGGAAGTTAGTGAGAAACACAATTTTTTTGTTGGTTTTTAAATTGTTTAGCCATAAAGGCCCCTGGTTTGTTGGTGTTATGTCACACCAAGCCTCTTATACTATAGAGATAGACTTTCTTTATGTGTGCAGAGGTATCTCAGGTTTAACCACTAGTTCACTCTCAGATTCACAGAAAGTTTAGGGTTAATTCATCACAACCTCTGAAAGCAAGGGTGTGCGGCAACCGAAACGCTAGCCTATTGCGTCATAAGCTTAGCAGACTATTAGTAGGGTAGGATATATATATATATAACAGGTAGTTATCAGCAATGCAGGACTTTGTTATTGAAGGGGTTAATGGTGTTAGTGAGCAAAAAGAACTGAAGGTTAATGTTACTTCACATCAGCCTAGGAGGTAAAGCAGAGAGTCCCAATCACAACACGTAGCAGTGAACTCAGATGTTATGGGCTAGAAGCCATAAAGCTTGACACAAAAATAAGCAGTCTTTCAGGTACAAATACTTGCGGTTCAGCAGCCTTCAGTAGTGTGACTGGTGGAAGGGGATAATGCTGTCCTGTGCAGAGGAGTTGTTCCAGAGATTGCAGGGTGAAATGTAGAGTGAAGCAGGATGCCAGGACTGATTCCAGACTCTGAAGGTTCAGTCAGCCAGGGTAGGGAACTGCAGAGGGTAGTGTGCTTTACAGGCTCCTTCTGGGTGCGAGGTGTCTGTTACATGACGGCGAGTGTCTGAACAAAATAGCAGAACACCCTGCCGTCATCTCCGGTTGTTTAAATACCCGCAATTTGCGGGTAAGTGAAGGTGTGTGCTCGGCGCACTTCCGTGTTCAATGCTGGAACGCAAAGTCCGCGCACCGGAAGTGACGCGGAGGGGTGAATTACGGAGCGCAGCTGTCTGGTTTAGGAGCAGTTTCGCTAAAGAATCAAATTTAAGGAATGCAGTTTCGCTAAAGAATCAAATTTAAGGATTGCTATTACAGTTGGCTGCTGTGTAGGTTTGTAGTCTGAGCCGAATGTAATAATTAAAATTTTTGCAAAGATGACCACTGAGTTGGTATCTAAGATTTTTGAGTTCCGAAGAGATAGTGTCAGAGGGGGATTGTTTGTTCGTGAGCTTCAGGGTACAAATCTGTTTTAGGAGGGACTCTTTGATTGAAGAGTGCATGTTTTTGGAACAGGCCCCAAGTATTCTGAATCGAGCAGGCAAGCTTTGTGGGCGTTCCAAGTGATAAAAAAATAAAAAGAATGCAGCGCTAAAATTATTGTATAAAAATGCAATGATACACCAATGTGAAAACAAACTTCTAAGTCCAATCAAGGAAAAATGTGAAACACACTTTGCTAGGACCCAAGTAAATCACCAACATAAAGGAATTACAATTAAGAACTCCTGGAGTGAATTAATCTCAATAGTGAAAAGTTAATATGCTAAGCTAGACAAAAATACTAATCATTCGTGAAAAAGTGATTATCAACACAGGAAAATTGAATGAAAAATAAACAAAATAAATAAAAACAGAAAGTCACAATAATTAGAAATCTCTAATGGTGATCATAATGAGATCTAATAAAAAGTCCAGTGATAGTTCTTCATAAGTTGTGATGTGAAGAAAAAAAGGAAGAAAAAATGCCAGGTAAATTCCAATACTACTCAGATGAGGAGGAACAGGAAACACCATAAACATATGTGGTAAGATTGCCTGCTTACCGCAAAGAAAGACTGTTTTCCACCAGCCTTATGAAGCACAGGGACATCCGGTCTCCCCACAACCAAACAGCATGAATCCAAATTGACTTTCAGCAATGGCTCCAGGAAGGGTACATGGATGGTAAATAATAAAAAGGGAGACTCTCATAGCGTATAACGTATAAACAAAAGAGAGCTTTAATAGATAATGCACTTACATCTATTCGATGAAAAAACGGCATGTAACAATTTCGATCCAAGAACGGCATAAAACAATTTCGATCCAAGATCCGATACCTCTCGCTAGTCGACCGAAAAAACTCAGCCTGCGTACAGGACAGAACGTGCGTACAGGAGAGGTGAGTCGGGAGGAAGTAGTGAGGAGACATTGCTGAAAGAGGCAGCAGAGGAGTTCATACAGCAGCTTTCCCTCTTTCAAAATAGAGTTCGGGGCTATATAAACTCTGATTCGCCTTGTTGTCGACATCCGGCTAATCCCCCGTAGAAGTCCCATCGTGACGAAACGTACGTAGGGTGCCGTGACATCATCGCGTTCTGTCCTGTACGCAGGCTGAGTCTTTTCGGTCGACTAGCGAGAGGTATCGGATCTTGGATCTAAATTGTTTTATGCCGTTCTTGGATCAAAATTGTTACATGCCGTTTTTTCATCGAATAGATGTAAGTGCATTATCTATTAAAGCTCTCTTTTGTTTATACGTTATACGCTATGAGAGTCTCCCTTTTTATTATTTACCATCCATGTACCCTTCCTGGAGCCATTGCTGAAAGTCAATTTGGATTCATGCTGTTTGGTTGTGGGGAGACCGGATGTCCCTGTGCTTCATAAGGCTGGTGGAAAACAGTCTTTCTTTGCGGTAAGCAGGCAATCTTACCACATATGTTTATGGTGTTTCCTGTTCCTCCTCATCTGAGTAGTATTGGAATTTACCTGGCATTTTTTCTTCCTTTTTTTCTTCACATCACAACTTATGAAGAACTATCACTGGACTTTTTTATTAGATCTCATTATGATCACCATTAGAGATTTCTAATTATTGTGATTTTCTGTTTTTATTTATTTTGTTTATTTTTCATTCAATTTTCCTGTGTTGATAATCACTTTTTCACGAATGATTAGTATTTTTGTCTAGCTTAGCATATTAACTTTTCACTATTGAGATTAATTCACTCCAGGAGTTCTTAATTGTAATTCCTTTATGTTGGTGATTTACTTGGGTCCTAGCAAAGTGTGTTTCACATTTTTCCTTGATTGGACTTAGAAGTTTGTTTTCACATTGGTGTATCATTGCATTTTTATACAATAATTTTAGCGCTGCATTCTTTTTATTTTTTATGTCTTTTTGATTGTTGTACATGATTTTTGTGCCAGCTGCTTATTTTCAACCTTATCATTGGTAACCAATTCTGATTAGCGCAGCGCCAGCCCCTTGTGTTTTTTTTTCCATTGTTCCAAGTGATAGCATGATCGGTTACAAAGTTTACATTATGTTGGAAGTAAGTCTCAATCTTGGATTGTATTTGAGTCTCAAATGCAGAATTGTTAAGAAGGGAGGTGTTTAATCTTCAAATCGTGTGTCTGCAAATTTGGGAAGGGGAGGCTAGTTTGATTGTGAGCGGTGCGTGGTCAGACCAGGATATTTTTCCTATGTGGATTTCAGTGATGGTATTGATTGAAGTAGGTATTTATCTGTAATGAATAGATCAATCCGAGAGTAAGACTGGTGTGGGGAGGAGAAAAAGGTATAGTCTCTTTCCATATCGTGCAAGCATCTCAATGAATCATATAAATCCTCTTGCTTGAGTAGGGCAGATAATGTGGAAGGCCTACATCTTGATGTATTGGAAGTATCTAATGCAGGGTCAATTGCATCATTGAAGTCCCCACAGATTATTAAAGGAGGGGATCTGTACAGTGCTAGTTTGGTGAAGAGGGTGGCGTAGAACTTTTTTTGGCTGTGTTGGGGCATAAATATTGACTATGATGAGGGGGCGGTTATTAATTGTGGCTGACAGGATTGGATATCTCCTGTCCTCATTAGATTCACTGTGATGTAATGAGAAATGTACTGCTGCGCTTATAGCAATCATCACACCACTTTTCTTTTTTGGGGCATTCACAAAAAAAACCAGTGGGATATCTTTTGTGGCTGCATAGGGGTTGTTTAAGTTTAGAGAAGTGGGTCTCTTGTATGCAGAGGACATCTGCTTGTTGAGTTAATGCTTCTTTCCAAAGGAGGTTGTGTTTGAAAGGTGAATTTAGGCTTTTGGTATTTAAGGAGGTGAGCGTGAGGGTCAAGTTGGAGAGCTAGTTTCAGAGGCGCGAGCAGAGGGAAAGAGACTATGGGCCAGATTCAGGTAGAGTTAGGCTGGAGTATCAGTGATACTCCAGCCTAACTGTCGCTTTAAGCCGGCGTTTTTGTTTTCTGTAACCAGAAAACAAGAAACGCCAGGTTGGAGTTCCGATGCGAGCAGCGTAATTGAATTTCGCCATCGCATCGTTACTTCAAATTAAAAATGGCGCCGGGGGCGTTCCCGCTGATTAACGCTGAAAAAATATGTTAATCAGCGGGAGTCGGAAATTCACGATCTTTTTCGGGCGCGACGCAGTGACTTTACGACGTTTCCGGAAGCGATACGCGACGTAAAGATAAAGCAGCCCCCTAGTGGAATATCCTATGTTAAGTATAGGCGTCGTCATCGCGTCGGAAAAAATAATAATCGCGTCACTTGCGTAAAACGTTCATGAATGGGGATGTGACGTCATTGACGGTCACTGACAGAATTTGGAGCATGCGCACTGGGATGCATTGACACTCGACGCATGCGCAGTACGTTCGCCGCGGGATCGCACATAGTTTAAATAATACACGCCCCGTACCCGCCCAATTTGAATTCCGCCGGCTCATTTGCGATGCGCTGCCGCAACTTTAGGAGCAAGTGCTTCATGAATAACAGCACTTGCTCCTAAAATTTCGGCAGAGTAACGTAAATGAGAAGCGTTACTCCAGAGCAAAGATGCTCTCATCTACCTGAATCTGGCCCTATACCTTTCAGTGGTACTTGACAAATATGAAATCAAGTAAATCAATGCCATATTTGCAACAGACAAATATGTGTAGAGTACAATACAGTTACCAAAACACAAAAAAAATGCAATAGTGTGAAGTAATATACAGTGCTTGAATGAACCATATAAACAACAAGTGATACAATCTTGTGTGCCTAGCACACTTTAACCTGAAGGGTGGAGATGAAAGGGAAATGGGTATCGCCTCAGGAAAGGATCAAGTAGATAGAGGACCTTGGCTTAGGCATAGATCAGTGTTTTTCAACTGATTTGGTTGCCAAATTCCTAAAATCAGATGATGCACGAGAAGAACTTTTTTGTTCTGTGTCCTCAGAGGTGATCGGGAGGAGACCCCAGTTAGTCAGCTTCTTGTATTCATCCTTTGGAGTGAGTGTAGTCTTTAGATATTTAGCCAATGCAGAACCATCAGAACCAAAGGTCCACAGGTCCACAGATCCAATCTGGTCTTTAGATCTTTAGCGTGTATAGTCTATAGTATAGTGTCTAGTATGATGTTAGTAGATTGTTCTCGCAGCAAAACACCAGGTCCTCCAGAGAACGCATTTATTTCAACAACTTCAATACAGAATAGTCCAAAGTCCAGAGATGATACAAAAATCCAGCAGAGTGTAACACCATCGGCGTTACTTTGTACAGAACGAGCGCAGCTGTATCATCCTTAGACAGCTGCGCTCCATTCAGCACCCTGTTATCGACACTTTCGACGTGCCGTCGAATCCTGCGTCCCGTCCAGCATCCTGATTCCGTCATTTCCGACGTGCCGTCGAATCCTGCGCTCCACGCTGGAACGCGGAAGCGCGCCCAGCATGTGTCCCGCGACAGGCTGGCTATTTAAACCTCCTCTGATGGCGGCTCGGTGTCTGGTTATTGTAGTTGACGCTCGCCGCCATCTGAGACCCAAGACCTCCTCCAGAGTCCCACAGTTCCTCACCTTGTTAAGGAGATCACCAGGCTCACAGCACCAAGTCCTACACCACGGACCCTGCTACTATCTATGACTTGCTGCTTGGCCACAGAGCTGGCAATCTACAGAACCATAGAGGCATCCTGCACCTGCTACTAATCACTTTCCAGGAAGGAACTGCAGACCTGGTCACATCTAAACCGCAAGTACCCACAGCTTACTGTATCAAGCCTGTATACTCAGAATACTGTTCATCCTGGATTGCATACTATGATATGTTCTTGATTGCCTGATACCATATGTTTGTAGAGACTGAGACGTATTACGAGGATTCTCAAATAACCTATGGTAGATGCACCACACCATCAATAGGAGATATATCGCAGGAGGTTGTGATGAAATAACCCCATGAGCTCTGTTTAACATCATAGAGCAACCAGGTGGTTTAATCTGAGTATCCTCCAGAATAAATAATTACCATTCATCTCCTATTCATGGTGACGGCGTAGCCGTTACAGTATAACCAGACCTATATATATATTAGATGGATCCCGCTGATTTAGCGAATCATCTACTGGGACTCACTCAAAGGGTAGATACCCTAACTAATTCTTTTAATGAATTCCGCCTAGAAAATGAAGCTCTCCGCCAGCAGAACCTTGCTCAGGTTAGAGAGAGACCAGAACCCAAGGTCTGTACTCCAGAACCTTTCTCTGGCGATAGGAAACTTTTCCGGCAATTCATCAGCTCTTGTCGCTTGATGTTCGAGCTACGTCCCGGTACTTACTATACTGATAGGATTAGAATTCTCACCCTCATCTCATACCTCAGGGGTGAACCGAGAGTTTGGGCCGACGCCTATCTAGAAGAACACGGGGATCTCTTTGGAGCCCTGGACACTTTTTTCGCAGAAATGTCCCTCCTTTATGAGGATCCCAAAAAAACAGTTGACTGCTGAAAATTCCATCAGAAATCTCAAACAGGGGAAAAGACCAGTGGAGGACTACATTTCTGAATTCAAATGTTGGTGCCGAGAGACCCAGTGGTCAGATATCGCACTCAGGAACCAATTTCGGCTAGGCCTGACAGAAACTTTGAAAGACGAAATCGCACGTGTAGAACTTCCACCATCCCTAGAGGATCTCATGCAACTATCCATTACCATAGATCGACGTATTCGAGAGAGAAGAGCTGAACGTGCCAATGCGTTTTTTCCTTCACCTTTCAGGAGAGCCAGATCTCCCCCCAAGGAGCTTCCGATGGAACTTGGTGCGATTAAAGGTCCTTTAAGCACAGCGGAGAAACAACGCCGCAGAGACCAAAACCTCTGTATGTACTGTTCTGCTCCTGACCACGTTGTATCCACTTGTCCCCTTCTTAAGAGGAACTCGGAAGCTAAAGATCACCACAGAAACAAATTTAATTTCACTGGTACAATTTCTAATCGTTACATTATTATTCTTCTTACATTACAGTGGGAGCAAGAAAGGTTCTCCATTGAAGCAATGGTTGACACTGGAGCCTGTGGAAACTTTATTGACTCTAAGATTGTAGAATCTAATAAAATACCTTGTGTGATTAAGCAAACCCCTGTGTCACTCACTTTCATTGATGGTTCCAGTTCTCCCACAGGTCCAATTACATTCCAAACCTCACCCCTTTGGGTGACTTGCGCTCCAGGTCATACTAAGAGCCTCATTTTTGACGTTATCCAATCACCTCTATTTCCAATAATACTCGGATTACCTTGGTTACGTCTTCATCAGCCTACTTTCCAATGGTCTACTAGTTCCTTAACCTTACAATCCTCTTTCTGTAAAGAGAACTGTTATCCTAATTGTTCTATCTCTTTCACAGAGATCTACCCTCCTGATCTTCCACCTTATCTACATGATTTCGCAGACGTTTTTAGCAAAACCAAGGCAAACTTGCTCCCCCCACACAGGATCTATGATTGCCCCATAGATCTTATAGCTGACGCACCGATCCCAACTGCTCGGATTTATCCATTATCCCAACCTGAACTTGTACACCTCAAGGATTATATCGATGAAAACCTCAAGAAAGGTTTTATCAGACCTTCAACCTCTCCAGCGAGTGCAGCCATGTTCTACGTAAAAAATAAAGACGGCTCACTCCGACCAATTATCGACTACCGTGCACTCAATAGCATTACTATAAAGAACAGATATCCACTACCATTAATTCCAGAACTCATCGAACGACTCCAGACCTCAAAGATCTTCACTAAACTAGATCTGAGGGGTGCCTATAATCTCATAAGAATTCGATCTGGTGACGAGTGGAAAACAGCTTTTAAAACACGCTATGGCCTCTACGAGTACACCGTAATGCCCTTTGGGTTATGCAACGCACCTGCAACCTTCCAATATTTCATCAACGACATTTTCCGAGATTTGCTCGACGTTTGTGTTGTGATTTATTTGGATGACATTTTAATCTATTCAGATTCTCCCGAAGAACACATCAAACATGTACGCTGGGTTTTGGCCAGATTGAGAACACACTCTTTATATGTCAAACTTGAAAAGTGTGTTTTCAGTCAGCGCAGCATTTCTTTCCTGGGATATCTAATTACCCCAAACGGAATACAGATGGAATCATCAAAGGTACAGTGCATATTATCCTGGCCTGTTCCCCACTCCAGGAAGGCTCTACAACGTTTTCTCGGATTCTCTAACTACTACAGAAAATTCATTAAGGATTTCTCTACGATCGTGAAACCATTAAACAATCTCACTAGTAGTAAGACGCCTTTTTCCTGGTCTGATCAGGCACAGAAATCTTTTGACCTTCTGAAGCTCAGTTTCACATCCGCACCAATCTTACAACTTCCTAACCCACTTTACCATTTCACCTTAGAGGTAGATGCCTCGCATTTTGCTTTGGGAGCTGTACTCTCCCAACAAGCTTCATCATCTGAACCTCTACATCCGGTAGCCTTTTACTCCAGGACATTATTACCTGCCGAAAAGAATTACCCCATTGGGGAAAAAGAACTCCTTGCTATAAAGGATGCCCTAAGTAATTGGAGACATCTCTTGGAAGGTTCCAAACACCCCATTACCATCCTCACCGATCATCGCAATTTGCAACATTTGAGGGCCTGTAAAACCCTTTCTGCCCGCCAAGTCAGCTGGAGTCTATTCTTTGATAGGTTCGACTTCAACATCTCCTATCGTCCTGGTACAGAAAATGTCAAGGCTGACTCGTTGTCACGTATGCATGACAACCAGACAATTGAAACACCTCCCATTTCTATTATTCCACCTGATCGATTCATTGGAGCGTCTGTTCCTTTCTTGGATTTACTGATCCAATCTCTCCCTAGCGAGGTACCCCTAATGCCCCAGGGTCTCAAAAAGGAACCTAACGGGTTATTTACCTACAACAATAAGATCTACGTGCCCGCCTCTTTACAACCTCTACTTCTCAAACAACTTCATGATGCTCCTCTGGCAGGTCATCCAGGAATAAGTAAAACCATTCATTTAATTAAAAGAAATTACTGGTGGCCCAAGCTTTCACAGACAGTCAGTGATTATGTCAATTCCTGCGTGATATGTGCCTCCAACAAACATTCCAGGAAGCCACCTTACGGACTCCTTACTTCAATCCCAATACCTGAAAGACCCTGGGACGTGGTCTCTATGGATTTTATTGTCGATCTCCCCAGGTCTCAAGGTGCCAACACAATTCTAGTTACAGTAGATTTATTAACAAAGATGGCTCACTTCATCCCATTAAAAAGTCTACCAACTGCTCTAGAGACTGCACAAGCCTTCCTTCAGAATGTACTTAAGCTACATGGGTTGCCCTCCCAGATTATCTCGGACAGAGGCACTCAATTCATTTCTAAATTCTGGAGAGCCCTTTGCCAGGCCTTGCAAATTGATCATCGAATGTCCACTGCTTATCATCCGCAAACAAACGGACAAACAGAACGAGTAAACCAAACACTGGAACAGTATTTACGCTGTTATTGCACCCATCTACAGGACGACTGGCTTCAGTTTCTTCCTCATGCCGAATTTGCGTATAATAACGCTTCCAGTTCTTCCTCCGGATTCTCTCCTTTTTATGCAAACTATGGGTTCCACCCCAAATCTGCTCCAGTCTCCGTTCTCCCTAACAATGTTCCCGCTGTAGAACATTACCTCTCCACCTTGAAGAGGACCCTACGAATACTCCATTCTAATCTTACTACAGCACAACAAAGACAAAAAAAGTATTATGACTCCCGCAGAACTCCACCTCCTAAATACAAAGTTGGAGATTTGGTTTGGCTCTCCACTCAAAATCTACGTCTTAATATCCCTTCAAGAAAACTCGGTCGCCAATTCACTGGTCCATTCTCCATTTCACATATCATCAACAACAATACCGTTAAACTACTTCTACCTCCGGATTGGAAGATACATCCTTCTTTCCATGTCTCACTTATTAAGCCTTTCACTCCTAATCCGTTCCCTAACAGAGACCCTCAACCCCCTTCTCCTGTTGAGGTTCTCGGTGAGACTGAATATGAGGTACAGAAAATTCTAGATTCCAGGAGGCATGGATCTTCCCTGCAATATTTAATCCGTTGCAAGGGTTATAGCCATCTTGATGACTCCTGGGTAGATTCCTCCGACATTCATGCTCCCCGGCTCGTCAATCAATTCCACCGCAGATACCCTGATCGACCATCACCTTCTGGGTGTATATTTGGGACCCCCTTGAGGAGGGGAGTATGTAACACCATCGGCGTTACTTTGTACAGAACGAGCGCAGCTGTATAATCCTTAGACAGCTGCGCTCCATTCAGCACCCTGTTATCGACACTTTCGACGTGCCGTCGAATCCTGCGTCCCGTCCAGCATCCTGATTCCGTCATTTCCGACGTGCCGTCGAATCCTGCGCTCCACGCTGGAACGCGGAAGCGCGCCCCGCATGTGTCCCGCGACAGGCTGGCTATTTAAACCTCCTCTGATGGCGGCTCGGTGTCTGGTTATTGTAGTTGACGCTCGCCGCCATCTGAGACCCAAGACCTCCTCCAGAGTCCCACAGTTCCTCACCTTGTTAAGGAGATCACCAGGCTCACAGCACCAAGTCCTACACCACGGACCCTGCTACTATCTATGACTTGCTGCTTGGCCACAGAGCTGGCAATCTACAGAACCATAGAGGCATCCTGCACCTGCTACTAATCACTTTCCAGGAAGGAACTGCAGACCTGGTCACATCTAAACCGCAAGTACCCACAGCTTACTGTATCAAGCCTGTATACTCAGAATACTGTTCATCCTGGATTGCATACTATGATATGTTCTTGATTGCCTGATACCATATGTTTGTAGAGACTGAGACGTATTACGAGGATTCTCAAATAACCTATGGTAGATGCACCACACCATCAATAGGAGATATATCGCAGGAGGTTGTGATGAAATAACCCCATGAGCTCTGTTTAACATCATAGAGCAACCAGGTGGTTTAATCTGAGTATCCTCCAGAATAAATAATTACCATTCATCTCCTATTCATGGTGACGGCGTAGCCGTTACAGTATAACCAGACCTATATATATATTAGATGGATCCCGCTGATTTAGCGAATCATCTACTGGGACTCACTCAAAGGGTAGATACCCTAACTAATTCTTTTAATGAATTCCGCCTAGAAAATGAAGCTCTCCGCCAGCAGAACCTTGCTCAGGTTAGAGAGAGACCAGAACCCAAGGTCTGTACTCCAGAACCTTTCTCTGGCGATAGGAAACTTTTCCGGCAATTCATCAGCTCTTGTCGCTTGATGTTCGAGCTACGTCCCCGTACTTACTATACTGATAGGATTAGAATTCTCACCCTCATCTCATACCTCAGGGGTGAACCGAGAGTTTGGGCCGACGCCTATCTAGAAGAACACGGGGATCTCTTTGGAGCCCTGGACACTTTTCTCGCAGAAATGTCCCTCCTTTATGAGGATCCCAAAAAAACAGTTGACTGCTGAAAATTCCATCAGAAATCTCAAACAGGGGAAAAGACCAGTGGAGGACTACATTTCTGAATTCAAATGTTGGTGCCGAGAGACCCAGTGGTCAGATATCGCACTCAGGAACCAATTTCGGCTAGGCCTGACAGAAACTTTGAAAGACGAAATCGCACGTGTAGAACTTCCACCATCCCTAGAGGATCTCATGCAACTATCCATTACCATAGATCGACGTATTCGAGAGAGAAGAGCTGAACGTGCCAATGCGTTTTTTCCTTCACCTTTCAGGAGAGCCAGATCTCCCCCCAAGGAGCTTCCGATGGAACTTGGTGCGATTAAAGGTCCTTTAAGCACAGCGGAGAAACAACGCCGCAGAGACCAAAACCTCTGTATGTACTGTTCTGCTCCTGACCACGTTGTATCCACTTGTCCCCTTCTTAAGAGGAACTCGGAAGCTAAAGATCACCACAGAAACAAATTTAATTTCACTGGTACAATTTCTAATCGTTACATTATTATTCTTCTTACATTACAGTGGGAGCAAGAAAGGTTCTCCATTGAAGCAATGGTTGACACTGGAGCCTGTGGAAACTTTATTGACTCTAAGATTGTAGAATCTAATAAAATACCTTGTGTGATTAAGCAAACCCCTGTGTCACTCACTTTCATTGATGGTTCCAGTTCTCCCACAGGTCCAATTACATTCCAAACCTCACCCCTTTGGGTGACTTGCGCTCCAGGTCATACTAAGAGCCTCATTTTTGACGTTATCCAATCACCTCTATTTCCAATAATACTCGGATTACCTTGGTTACGTCTTCATCAGCCTACTTTCCAATGGTCTACTAGTTCCTTAACCTTACAATCCTCTTTCTGTAAAGAGAACTGTTATCCTAATTGTTCTATCTCCCTCCTGATCTTCCACCTTATCTACATGATTTCGCAGACGTTTTTAGCAAAACCAAGGCAAACTTGCTCCCCCCACACAGGATCTATGATTGCCCCATAGATCTTATAGCTGACGCACCGATCCCAACTGCTCGGATTTATCCATTATCCCAACCTGAACTTGTACACCTCAAGGATTATATCGATGAAAACCTCAAGAAAGGTTTTATCAGACCTTCAACCTCTCCAGCGAGTGCAGCCATGTTCTACGTAAAAAATAAAGACGGCTCACTCCGACCAATTATCGACTACCGTGCACTCAATAGCATTACTATAAAGAACAGATATCCACTACCATTAATTCCAGAACTCATCGAACGACTCCAGACCTCAAAGATCTTCACTAAACTAGATCTGAGGGGTGCCTATAATCTCATAAGAATTCGATCTGGTGACGAGTGGAAAACAGCTTTTAAAACACGCTATGGCCTCTACGAGTACACCGTAATGCCCTTTGGGTTATGCAACGCACCTGCAACCTTCCAATATTTCATCAACGACATTTTCCGAGATTTGCTCGACGTTTGTGTTGTGATTTATTTGGATGACATTTTAATCTATTCAGATTCTCCCGAAGAACACATCAAACATGTACGCTGGGTTTTGGCCAGATTGAGAACACACTCTTTATATGTCAAACTTGAAAAGTGTGTTTTCAGTCAGCGCAGCATTTCTTTCCTGGGATATCTAATTACCCCAAACGGAATACAGATGGAATCATCAAAGGTACAGTGCATATTATCCTGGCCTGTTCCCCACTCCAGGAAGGCTCTACAACGTTTTCTCGGATTCTCTAACTACTACAGAAAATTCATTAAGGATTTCTCTACGATCGTGAAACCATTAAACAATCTCACTAGTAGTAAGACGCCTTTTTCCTGGTCTGATCAGGCACAGAAATCTTTTGACCTTCTGAAGCTCAGTTTCACATCCGCACCAATCTTACAACTTCCTAACCCACTTTACCATTTCACCTTAGAGGTAGATGCCTCGCATTTTGCTTTGGGAGCTGTACTCTCCCAACAAGCTTCATCATCTGAACCTCTACATCCGGTAGCCTTTTACTCCAGGACATTATTACCTGCCGAAAAGAATTACCCCATTGGGGAAAAAGAACTCCTTGCTATAAAGGATGCCCTAAGTAATTGGAGACATCTCTTGGAAGGTTCCAAACACCCCATTACCATCCTCACCGATCATCGCAATTTGCAACATTTGAGGGCCTGTAAAACCCTTTCTGCCCGCCAAGTCAGCTGGAGTCTATTCTTTGATAGGTTCGACTTCAACATCTCCTATCGTCCTGGTACAGAAAATGTCAAGGCTGACTCGTTGTCACGTATGCATGACAACCAGACAATTGAAACACCTCCCATTTCTATTATTCCACCTGATCGATTCATTGGAGCGTCTGTTCCTTTCTTGGATTTACTGATCCAATCTCTCCCTAGCGAGGTACCCCTAATGCCCCAGGGTCTCAAAAAGGAACCTAACGGGTTATTTACCTACAACAATAAGATCTACGTGCCCGCCTCTTTACAACCTCTACTTCTCAAACAACTTCATGATGCTCCTCTGGCAGGTCATCCAGGAATAAGTAAAACCATTCATTTAATTAAAAGAAATTACTGGTGGCCCAAGCTTTCACAGACAGTCAGTGATTATGTCAATTCCTGCGTGATATGTGCCTCCAACAAACATTCCAGGAAGCCACCTTACGGACTCCTTACTTCAATCCCAATACCTGAAAGACCCTGGGACGTGGTCTCTATGGATTTTATTGTCGATCTCCCCAGGTCTCAAGGTGCCAACACAATTCTAGTTACAGTAGATTTATTAACAAAGATGGCTCACTTCATCCCATTAAAAAGTCTACCAACTGCTCTAGAGACTGCACAAGCCTTCCTTCAGAATGTACTTAAGCTACATGGGTTGCCCTCCCAGATTATCTCGGACAGAGGCACTCAATTCATTTCTAAATTCTGGAGAGCCCTTTGCCAGGCCTTGCAAATTGATCATCGAATGTCCACTGCTTATCATCCGCAAACAAACGGACAAACAGAACGAGTAAACCAAACACTGGAACAGTATTTACGCTGTTATTGCACCCATCTACAGGACGACTGGCTTCAGTTTCTTCCTCATGCCGAATTTGCGTATAATAACGCTTCCAGTTCTTCCTCCGGATTCTCTCCTTTTTATGCAAACTATGGGTTCCACCCCAAATCTGCTCCAGTCTCCGTTCTCCCTAACAATGTTCCCGCTGTAGAACATTACCTCTCCACCTTGAAGAGGACCCTACGAATACTCCATTCTAATCTTACTACAGCACAACAAAGACAAAAAAAGTATTATGACTCCCGCAGAACTCCACCTCCTAAATACAAAGTTGGAGATTTGGTTTGGCTCTCCACTCAAAATCTACGTCTTAATATCCCTTCAAGAAAACTCGGTCGCCAATTCACTGGTCCATTCTCCATTTCACATATCATCAACAACAATACCGTTAAACTACTTCTACCTCCGGATTGGAAGATACATCCTTCTTTCCATGTCTCACTTATTAAGCCTTTCACTCCTAATCCGTTCCCTAACAGAGACCCTCAACCCCCTTCTCCTGTTGAGGTTCTCGGTGAGACTGAATATGAGGTACAGAAAATTCTAGATTCCAGGAGGCATGGATCTTCCCTGCAATATTTAATCCGTTGCAAGGGTTATAGCCATCTTGATGACTCCTGGGTAGATTCCTCCGACATTCATGCTCCCCGGCTCGTCAATCAATTCCACCGCAGATACCCTGATCGACCATCACCTTCTGGGTGTATATTTGGGACCCCCTTGAGGAGGGGAGTATGTAACACCATCGGCGTTACTTTGTACAGAACGAGCGCAGCTGTATAATCCTTAGACAGCTGCGCTCCATTCAGCACCCTGTTATCGACACTTTCGACGTGCCGTCGAATCCTGCGTCCCGTCCAGCATCCTGATTCCGTCATTTCCGACGTGCCGTCGAATCCTGCGCTCCACGCTGGAACGCGGAAGCGCGCCCCGCATGTGTCCCGCGACAGGCTGGCTATTTAAACCTCCTCTGATGGCGGCTCGGTGTCTGGTTATTGTAGTTGACGCTCGCCGCCATCTGAGACCCTAGACCTCCTCCAGAGTCCCACAGTTCCTCACCTTGTTAAGGAGATCACCAGGCTCACAGCACCAAGTCCTACACCACGGACCCTGCTACTATCTATGACTTGCTGCTTGGCCACAGAGCTGGCAATCTACAGAACCATAGAGGCATCCTGCACCTGCTACTAATCACTTTCCAGGAAGGAACTGCAGACCTGGTCACATCTAAACCGCAAGTACCCACAGCTTACTGTATCAAGCCTGTATACTCAGAATACTGTTCATCCTGGATTGCATACTATGATATGTTCTTGATTGCCTGATACCATATGTTTGTAGAGACTGAGACGTATTACGAGGATTCTCAAATAACCTATGGTAGATGCACCACACCATCAATAGGAGATATATCGCAGGAGGTTGTGATGAAATAACCCCATGAGCTCTGTTTAACATCATAGAGCAACCAGGTGGTTTAATCTGAGTATCCTCCAGAATAAATAATTACCATTCATCTCCTATTCATGGTGACGGCGTAGCCGTTACAGTATAACCAGACCTATATATATATTAGATGGATCCCGCTGATTTAGCGAATCATCTACTGGGACTCACTCAAAGGGTAGATACCCTAACTAATTCTTTTAATGAATTCCGCCTAGAAAATGAAGCTCTCCGCCAGCAGAACCTTGCTCAGGTTAGAGAGAGACCAGAACCCAAGGTCTGTACTCCAGAACCTTTCTCTGGCGATAGGAAACTTTTCCGGCAATTCATCAGCTCTTGTCGCTTGATGTTCGAGCTACGTCCCCGTACTTACTATACTGATAGGATTAGAATTCTCACCCTCATCTCATACCTCAGGGGTGAACCGAGAGTTTGGGCCGACGCCTATCTAGAAGAACACGGGGATCTCTTTGGAGCCCTGGACACTTTTCTCGCAGAAATGTCCCTCCTTTATGAGGATCCCAAAAAAACAGTTGACTGCTGAAAATTCCATCAGAAATCTCAAACAGGGGAAAAGACCAGTGGAGGACTACATTTCTGAATTCAAATGTTGGTGCCGAGAGACCCAGTGGTCAGATATCGCACTCAGGAACCAATTTCGGCTAGGCCTGACAGAAACTTTGAAAGACGAAATCGCACGTGTAGAACTTCCACCATCCCTAGAGGATCTCATGCAACTATCCATTACCATAGATCGACGTATTCGAGAGAGAAGAGCTGAACGTGCCAATGCGTTTTTTCCTTCACCTTTCAGGAGAGCCAGATCTCCCCCCAAGGAGCTTCCGATGGAACTTGGTGCGATTAAAGGTCCTTTAAGCACAGCGGAGAAACAACGCCGCAGAGACCAAAACCTCTGTATGTACTGTTCTGCTCCTGACCACGTTGTATCCACTTGTCCCCTTCTTAAGAGGAACTCGGAAGCTAAAGATCACCACAGAAACAAATTTAATTTCACTGGTACAATTTCTAATCGTTACATTATTATTCTTCTTACATTACAGTGGGAGCAAGAAAGGTTCTCCATTGAAGCAATGGTTGACACTGGAGCCTGTGGAAACTTTATTGACTCTAAGATTGTAGAATCTAATAAAATACCTTGTGTGATTAAGCAAACCCCTGTGTCACTCACTTTCATTGATGGTTCCAGTTCTCCCACAGGTCCAATTACATTCCAAACCTCACCCCTTTGGGTGACTTGCGCTCCAGGTCATACTAAGAGCCTCATTTTTGACGTTATCCAATCACCTCTATTTCCAATAATACTCGGATTACCTTGGTTACGTCTTCATCAGCCTACTTTCCAATGGTCTACTAGTTCCTTAACCTTACAATCCTCTTTCTGTAAAGAGAACTGTTATCCTAATTGTTCTATCTCCCTCCTGATCTTCCACCTTATCTACATGATTTCGCAGACGTTTTTAGCAAAACCAAGGCAAACTTGCTCCCCCCACACAGGATCTATGATTGCCCCATAGATCTTATAGCTGACGCACCGATCCCAACTGCTCGGATTTATCCATTATCCCAACCTGAACTTGTACACCTCAAGGATTATATCGATGAAAACCTCAAGAAAGGTTTTATCAGACCTTCAACCTCTCCAGCGAGTGCAGCCATGTTCTACGTAAAAAATAAAGACGGCTCACTCCGACCAATTATCGACTACCGTGCACTCAATAGCATTACTATAAAGAACAGATATCCACTACCATTAATTCCAGAACTCATCGAACGACTCCAGACCTCAAAGATCTTCACTAAACTAGATCTGAGGGGTGCCTATAATCTCATAAGAATTCGATCTGGTGACGAGTGGAAAACAGCTTTTAAAACACGCTATGGCCTCTACGAGTACACCGTAATGCCCTTTGGGTTATGCAACGCACCTGCAACCTTCCAATATTTCATCAACGACATTTTCCGAGATTTGCTCGACGTTTGTGTTGTGATTTATTTGGATGACATTTTAATCTATTCAGATTCTCCCGAAGAACACATCAAACATGTACGCTGGGTTTTGGCCAGATTGAGAACACACTCTTTATATGTCAAACTTGAAAAGTGTGTTTTCAGTCAGCGCAGCATTTCTTTCCTGGGATATCTAATTACCCCAAACGGAATACAGATGGAATCATCAAAGGTACAGTGCATATTATCCTGGCCTGTTCCCCACTCCAGGAAGGCTCTACAACGTTTTCTCGGATTCTCTAACTACTACAGAAAATTCATTAAGGATTTCTCTACGATCGTGAAACCATTAAACAATCTCACTAGTAGTAAGACGCCTTTTTCCTGGTCTGATCAGGCACAGAAATCTTTTGACCTTCTGAAGCTCAGTTTCACATCCGCACCAATCTTACAACTTCCTAACCCACTTTACCATTTCACCTTAGAGGTAGATGCCTCGCATTTTGCTTTGGGAGCTGTACTCTCCCAACAAGCTTCATCATCTGAACCTCTACATCCGGTAGCCTTTTACTCCAGGACATTATTACCTGCCGAAAAGAATTACCCCATTGGGGAAAAAGAACTCCTTGCTATAAAGGATGCCCTAAGTAATTGGAGACATCTCTTGGAAGGTTCCAAACACCCCATTACCATCCTCACCGATCATCGCAATTTGCAACATTTGAGGGCCTGTAAAACCCTTTCTGCCCGCCAAGTCAGCTGGAGTCTATTCTTTGATAGGTTCGACTTCAACATCTCCTATTGTCCTGGTACAGAAAATGTCAAGGCTGACTCGTTGTCACGTATGCATGACAACCAGACAATTGAAACACCTCCCATTTCTATTATTCCACCTGATCGATTCATTGGAGCGTCTGTTCCTTTCTTGGATTTACTGATCCAATCTCTCCCTAGCGAGGTACCCCTAATGCCCCAGGGTCTCAAAAAGGAACCTAACGGGTTATTTACCTACAACAATAAGATCTACGTGCCCGCCTCTTTACAACCTCTACTTCTCAAACAACTTCATGATGCTCCTCTGGCAGGTCATCCAGGAATAAGTAAAACCATTCATTTAATTAAAAGAAATTACTGGTGGCCCAAGCTTTCACAGACAGTCAGTGATTATGTCAATTCCTGCGTGATATGTGCCTCCAACAAACATTCCAGGAAGCCACCTTACGGACTCCTTACTTCAATCCCAATACCTGAAAGACCCTGGGACGTGGTCTCTATGGATTTTATTGTCGATCTCCCCAGGTCTCAAGGTGCCAACACAATTCTAGTTACAGTAGATTTATTAACAAAGATGGCTCACTTCATCCCATTAAAAAGTCTACCAACTGCTCTAGAGACTGCACAAGCCTTCCTTCAGAATGTACTTAAGCTACATGGGTTGCCCTCCCAGATTATCTCGGACAGAGGCACTCAATTCATTTCTAAATTCTGGAGAGCCCTTTGCCAGGCCTTGCAAATTGATCATCGAATGTCCACTGCTTATCATCCGCAAACAAACGGACAAACAGAACGAGTAAACCAAACACTGGAACAGTATTTACGCTGTTATTGCACCCATCTACAGGACGACTGGCTTCAGTTTCTTCCTCATGCCGAATTTGCGTATAATAACGCTTCCAGTTCTTCCTCCGGATTCTCTCCTTTTTATGCAAACTATGGGTTCCACCCCAAATCTGCTCCAGTCTCCGTTCTCCCTAACAATGTTCCCGCTGTAGAACATTACCTCTCCACCTTGAAGAGGACCCTACGAATACTCCATTCTAATCTTACTACAGCACAACAAAGACAAAAAAAGTATTATGACTCCCGCAGAACTCCACCTCCTAAATACAAAGTTGGAGATTTGGTTTGGCTCTCCACTCAAAATCTACGTCTTAATATCCCTTCAAGAAAACTCGGTCGCCAATTCACTGGTCCATTCTCCATTTCACATATCATCAACAACAATACCGTTAAACTACTTCTACCTCCGGATTGGAAGATACATCCTTCTTTCCATGTCTCACTTATTAAGCCTTTCACTCCTAATCCGTTCCCTAACAGAGACCCTCAACCCCCTTCTCCTGTTGAGGTTCTCGGTGAGACTGAATATGAGGTACAGAAAATTCTAGATTCCAGGAGGCATGGATCTTCCCTGCAATATTTAATCCGTTGCAAGGGTTATAGCCATCTTGATGACTCCTGGGTAGATTCCTCCGACATTCATGCTCCCCGGCTCGTCAATCAATTCCACCGCAGATACCCTGATCGACCATCACCTTCTGGGTGTATATTTGGGACCCCCTTGAGGAGGGGAGTATGTAACACCATCGGCGTTACTTTGTACAGAACGAGCGCAGCTGTATAATCCTTAGACAGCTGCGCTCCATTCAGCACCCTGTTATCGACACTTTCGACGTGCCGTCGAATCCTGCGTCCCGTCCAGCATCCTGATTCCGTCATTTCCGACGTGCCGTCGAATCCTGCGCTCCACGCTGGAACGCGGAAGCGCGCCCCGCATGTGTCCCGCGACAGGCTGGCTATTTAAACCTCCTCTGATGGCGGCTCGGTGTCTGGTTATTGTAGTTGACGCTCGCCGCCATCTGAGACCCAAGACCTCCTCCAGAGTCCCACAGTTCCTCACCTTGTTAAGGAGATCACCAGGCTCACAGCACCAAGTCCTACACCACGGACCCTGCTACTATCTATGACTTGCTGCTTGGCCACAGAGCTGGCAATCTACAGAACCATAGAGGCATCCTGCACCTGCTACTAATCACTTTCCAGGAAGGAACTGCAGACCTGGTCACATCTAAACCGCAAGTACCCACAGCTTACTGTATCAAGCCTGTATACTCAGAATACTGTTCATACTGGATTGCATACTATGATATGTTCTTGATTGCCTGATACCATATGTTTGTAGAGACTGAGACGTATTACGAGGATTCTCAAATAACCTATGGTAGATGCACCACACCATCAATAGGAGATATATCGCAGGAGGTTGTGATGAAATAACCCCATGAGCTCTGTTTAACATCATAGAGCAACCAGGTGGTTTAATCTGAGTATCCTCCAGAATAAATAATTACCATTCATCTCCTATTCATGGTGACGGCGTAGCCGTTACACAGAGTAATTCAGATTTCTACCTGCGCCCCCATACTCATACAGAGAGAATACCTGGAGTACCTTCTCTCCTTGACCAGATGAACTGAATGTCAGCCTGTCTTAATCCTATATTGGTTTCATACTGGAGGGGGGTGGGAGGTCAACCAAATGTTGAAAAACATTAAAGGGAAAGGGGAATGGATGCAAACAAAGGGGACTTTAAATGGAGCATACAGTCTAAGGGAAAACCAGTTATCAATTAGTTGAAATCACAGTGATTTTATTCGGTACATTTGAACAAAAGTAAAACAGAGATTTATATACATATAAATATAGTATAATTGATAATATTCAGAACCATAAATACAATTGTAAAAAACAGCAAAATTTATAACGTTTGTAAGCTTCCCATAAGATTTAAGAAACAGTCTGCACATGCATGAATATTATAAAGCAATCTATAGGAACAACTATACTGAAAGTAAAATAACTTGGATATTGCCCGACCTGCGTCGGTATGACCCGAAAGGGACCCTGGGTATTGGTGTCCCAATCTTGAATCCACAAAACTGCATAGGATGAATTGTAAATAATGTAGATAACATAGAGGTGCAACCACGGCAAGTAGCTAGCTCGACGCGTTTCGTGGTTTGATAGTACCACTCATCAGGAGCGGGCTCGTGATGCATATCTAGGAAGAATAGGATAATATAGTATTTAGATTCATAGTTATTTAGCATGTGGCAGAAGATACAATTGCATATATAATAGGACAAACCACTCCCATAGTAAAACTTACAAACAGGCATGCTGTGTGAGGAGGTATAGCGTGGCCAATTAGACCCAGGAGTCCACCGGAAAAGTCTCCCACGGGAAATGAGGGAGCGTGTGCCAGGAGACGCAGCCCCCCAACAAAGCCCCTCCAACAAAGGCATGGATACTCATCGTAGAAGGGCAAATTCCCAGTAACTTTGGTAAAAGTGTACAATGCATCATGGGGACATCTATTGAGGGCTTCTGTGAAGATAATAAAGGTAGCGATGGTATAAGACTCCATAAAAACGGAGTAGGGTAACATAACAATAAATCTATAGGGGTAGAAGTCTACAATATAATAAATTAGTGTAACCCCCAATATCAAAATGTGTAATGGGACCGGATGGAAAGAGGTACCTTGTGACGAAGCATAGATGTTGCTCCTAAGCGATGCAGTAGGTGTAGGGGACTGGGAGCCAAGAGAGATCCAGCCAGTGGCGGGCTTAAGAGGGCACGGCCCCAGAACACACACCCCCAACACCACGTAGTGTGCATGTGGGTCAGGAGGTGCCGCCGTCTGGACGTCATAAACGTCCGACGGTTGGCGCCAAACACGGGACCCACGTGGTGCACGCAGTTGGAAAACACCGTCTAGGACGCAGCACACGCGACGGCATATGCGTGGTGTCGATGTGCGGCGCATGACACCCGCCCACCCCGACGTGCGGGGGAGGGGGGGCAATCAGTGGTGCACATTGCATTTCTCAAGGCTGACAAAAATATCCGGAAAGACATGGGTCCCAGTCCTGCATCTTCCACAAAAACACACAGCATATAACAGTGGCCAATATAGTCTGTAAGACGGGATAGGTATAACATCCTATGTGCAAAGATACTTCTAAGGGATATAACAACAGGACGGGAGGTCCAAGATAGAAAAGATTGGATTTGGCTATGTAAAAGTTCCATCAATAATAAACTTATACCATTTAACAATGCATGTGCTGATAACAGATAGTGCAAAAAACATAGCAGGCCTGCATGCTCCCATCCCTGGATTATTAGAAAATAAATGACAGAGTGGGACTTTATGTGGGGCCAAGGCAATAATAGACATGTACCCCCATCCCTGGCTGGGTTGAAAAACATTAAAGGGAAAGGGGAATGGATGCAAACAAAGGGGACTTTAAATGGAGCATACAGTCTAAGGGAAAACCAGTTATCAATTAGTTGAAATCACAGTGATTTTATTCGGTACATTTGAACAAAAGTAAAACAGAGATTTATATACATATAAATATAGTATAATTGATAATATTCAGAACCATAAATACAATTGTAAAAAACAGCAAAATTGATAACGTTTGTAAGCTTCCCATAAGATTTAAGAAACAGTCTGCACATGCATGAATATTATAAAGCAATCTATAGGAACAACTATACTGAAAGTAAAATAACTTCCATATTGCCCGACCTGCGTCGGTATGACCCGAAATGGACCCTGGGTATTGGTGTCCCAATCTTGAATCCACAAAACTGCATAGGATGAATTGTAAATAATGTAGATAACATAGAGGTGCAACCACGGCAAGTAGCTAGCTCGACACGTTTCGTGGTTTGATAGTACCACTCATTAGGAGCGGGATCGTGATGCATATCTAGGAAGAATAGGATAATATAGTATTTAGATTCATAGTTATTTAGCATGTGGCAGAAGATACAATTGTTTTCCAACTGCGTGCACCACGTGGGTCCCGTGTTTGGCGCCAACCGTCGGACGTTTATGACGTCCAGACGGCGGCACCTCCTGACCCACATGCACGCTACGTGGTGTTGGGGGTGTGTGTTCTGGGGCCGTGCCCTCTTAAGCCCGCCACTGGCTGGATCTCTCTTGGCTCCCAGTCCCCTACACCTACTGCATCGCTTAGGAGCAACATCTATGCTTCGTCACAAGGTACCTCTTTCCATCCGGTCCCATTACACATTTTGATATTGGGGGTTACACTAATTTATTATATTGTAGACTTCTACCCCTATAGATTTATTGTTATGTTACCCTACTCCGTTTTTATGGAGTCTTATACCATCGCTACCTTTATTATCTTCACAGAAGCCCTCAATAGATGTCCCCATGATGCATTGTACACTTTTACCAAAGTTACTGGGAATTTGCCCTTCTACGATGAGTATCCATGCCTTTGTTGGAGGGGCTTTGTTGGGGGGCTGCGTCTCCTGGCACACGCTCCCTCATTTCCCGTGGGAGACTTTTCCGGTGGACTCCTGGGTCTAATTGGCCACGCTATACCTCCTCACACAGCATGCCTGTTTGTAAGTTTTACTATGGGAGTGGTTTGTCCTATTATATGTGCAATTGTATCTTCTGCCACATGCTAAATAACTATGAATCTAAATACTATATTATCCTATTCTTCCTAGATATGCATCACGAGCCCGCTCCTGATGAGTGGTACTATCAAACCACGAGACGCGTCGAGCTAGCTACTTGCCGTGGTTGCACCTCTATGTTATCTACATTATTTACAATTCATTCTATGCAGTTTTGTGGATTCAAGATTGGGACACCAATACCCAGGGTCCCTTTCGGGTCATACCGACGCAGGTCGGGCAATATGGAAGTTATTTTACTTTCAGTATAGTTGTTCCTATAGATTGCTTTATAATATTCATGCATGTGCAGACTGTTTCTTAAATCTTATGGGAAGCTTACAAACGTTATCAATTTTGCTGTTTTTACAATTGTATTTATGGTTCTGAATATTATCAATTATACTATATTTATATGTATATAAATCTCTGTTTTACTTTTGTTCAAATGTACCGAATAAAATCACTGTGATTTCAACTAATTGATAACTGGTTTTCCCTTAGACTGTATGCTCCATTTAAAGTCCCCTTTGTTTGCATCCATTCCCCTTTCCCTTTAATGTTTTTCAACCCAGCCAGGGATGGGGGGAAAATGTCTATTATTGCCTTGGCCCCACATAAAGTCCCACTCTATCATTTATTTTCTGTCAACCAAATGTTCCCATTGAATTACTACCCCCCCCCCCCCTTCAAGTCTAATTACCATTAATAAATACTTCCTTATGTATGTAAGGAAGTACCAGGCCATCTCACAAACCTAGGTCGTCTTAGATAAGATTTACACATCAAAGGGTCCTCTGTATCTTTTGATCCTTTGGCCACAAGATTTGGTCAGCAAACTTCCTTTGATGTGTAACCTCGAATGCCTAAATACCATACCATACATACTGTATAACACAATATTTTAACCACTTAAGGACCGCCTACTGCACATTTACGTCGGCAGAACGGCACGGCTGGGCACATCAACGTATATATACGTTGATTTTAGTACCCAGCCGTGGGTCACGGGCGCGCGCCCGCGGACGCGCGCCCGCGACCCGGTCCGAAGCTCCGTGACCGGGACTGCGGGATTTGCGGACCCGATCGCCGCTGGAGTGCGGCGATCCGTCCCTGGAGCGGAAGAACGGGGAGAGCCGTGTGTACACACGGCTTCCCCGTGCTTCTCTGTGGCCGCAGCATCGATCGCGTCATCCCTGTAATAGGGGGACGCGATCGATGACGTCACACCTACAGCCACACCCCCTACAGTTGTAAACAAACACACATAGGCACACATCCCCTACAGCGCCACCTGTGGTTAACTCCCAAACTGCAGCTGTCATTTCCACAGTAAACAATGCAATTTAAATGCATTTTTTGCTGTGAAAATGACAATTGTCCCAAAAATGTGTCAAAATTGTCCGAAGTGTCCGCCATATTGTCGCAGTCACGAAAAAAATCGCTGATCGCCGCTATTAGTAGTAAAAAAAAAATTATTAATAAAAATGCAATAAAACTATCCCTTATTTTGTAAATGCTATAAATTTTGCAAAAACCGACCGATAAACGCTTATTGCGATTTTTTTTACCAAAAATACGTAGAAGAATACGTATCGGCCTAAACTGAGGAAAAAAAATGTTTTTTTATATATTTTTGGGGGATATTTATTATAGCAAAAAGTAAAAAATATTGCATTTTTTTTTAAATTGTCGCTCTATTTTTGTTAATAGCGCAAAAAATAAAAACCGCAGAGGTGATCAAATACCACCAAAAGAAAGCTCTATTTGTGGGAAAAAAAGGACGCCAATTTTGTTTGGGAGCCACGTCGCACGACCGCGCAATTGTCAGTTAAAACGAAGCAGTGCCGAATCGCAAAAAGGGGCAAGGTCCTTTACCTACATTTTGGTCCGGGTCTTAAGTGGTTAAATACCAACACATCTATATCAATATTACTACATATTCCCCCACTTGAGTCGATTCTAACTACTAGAACTGACTCATAATTCAAACAACAAACGTCATTATGGTTTAAGGTACTGGATGCTTTACAATGGCTCATATGAAATATTAAGTTGAGACTGGTTACATCTCTCTTCACCAACCTCTAAAATATCCCAATGAAACAATTATTAGATAATATAACTTTAGACCATGACTGGAAAAGGGTTCAGTAAACATAAGTAACCCGTATCCGTATAGCTGTTAGGCCTTATTTCAAAGCTTGCTCTTTCTTGAGTAAATCACATAACGATCTTGAATATTGTGCAAAAAATTAGCTGATGTCACCGTCCATTCTGACTTCATCACATCTCTCACCATCTCACTGAAAGTAAAGCTTGGTATGTTTTGGGAGGTCCAATCCACATAAGTCCAGGATTCTTTCATCTCCAGGCTCCAAGTTTTCATTTTTAAAGATGCTTTTACACAAACACCAGCAAATCCTGAAATACCACTTTTATCTTCATAGTAAGAAGAACCATAAATGTACCAGCAGTCCCTTTCAAGGTCAAAAAGCTTTGGATATGGCAGTAAAAATTCTGTGCTGCAAACTATTTCCTTGAACTTGACAGCTTCAATCATTAATCCACCAATCAGGATACCTGGTTCCTTTAACACCAAACCCTCAATATTCTCTGATAATAAAGCTGTAGTCCATCTGCTTCTTTCCATTTCTTATTTGAGCAATGATGACCTGTTGTGTCATTCGTTGATTGCCAGCAACGATTTGCATTCGTAATGTGCTGTAGGCCGACCCCTCATTGCGTTTAATAGAGCCGTTACTTGTATCATTCAGTCCATAATTCCACCAGAATGGTATGCCAACATATATATATATTCCCCCATGCGATGGTTTAGATATTATCAGCTTTACATCAGTGTTTATCAGATCTTCTGTCCAGACAATGCGGCAGTGGAAATTCTTGCCAGTATTTTTTATATGAAAGGTAGAAAGGTCTTTTTCATCCATATGTGTCACAGCCTTCAGCATATTATAAACAACTGATTCAACATGTTTCAAATCACGACTAGAGTGATGAATTTCACTCACCCCTCTTATAAATTTAGGAAAGCCACCCAACTTACTATATACTATATGCTATGTTAAGCAATTGTGCAGCATCACCTCAGATGTCAAATCTATTGATATCAATATGCATTATGTCATATGTACAGATGTTTTAAAATTATTTTAGGTTTAAATGCCTCACTCTGATTTTAAGATTAAGTTCAAGAAATAAAACATAATACAAATAAAAAAGCAAAATATATCGGGAAAAGGGAGAAAATGAAAAAATAGGGCATTGGGCAAGTCCATTGAAAAGAAAATGAAAAAAAAATAATGAAAAAAAAAAACTTGAATGTTCAAAAAAAAGTCCATTGCTTGTATGAATATTGAGAGATATTCACTTGTATAGTGATATATTGTCCATTTGTCCATTCAGTGTTTCTCCCCCACTAGCCAGCAATTACTCCTGCTGTTCACATGCAAACCAATATCTCCAGCCATGTACTGTATCTAAAAGACAAAAACTCTCAGACAAAACTCATTAGCAAAGTCCTTAAACAAAGTACTATTTACAGTCTACAGCAGGGGTGGCAAGCTCAAATTCATCGGGGGCCGCATCAGCAGTATGGTTACCCTCAAAGGGCCGGGTGCGCTACACATACAGTGCATGGGTCAGGATTGCGCCTAAAAATTTGCCGTCATGCCTTCAGAACGAGCGGAGGCGGCGGTGGAGGTGGAGACATGGCGTAGGAGGAGGCGGGCACCAGAGCGGCATTGTAAGCCGTCATGCCTTTAGAACGAGCGGAGGCGGCGGTGAAGGTGGAGAGGGGGCGTAGGAGGAGGCGGGCACCAGAGCGGCGTTGTAAGCCATCTTGGCTACAGAAAGGGAGGCGGAGACAGGGTAGAGGCGGAGACCAGAGTGGCAGCATAAGACGCAGCGTTGGAGGCGGGGTGGAGGCGGAGACGGAACGGCACAGAGTAAGCGGAATATGTAATGATTACATATTCCCCTTATGCAGAGGCGGCTCTAGGCTTTGTGCGGCCTTAGGCAAATATTAGACATGGGGCCCCATTCACGCCCAAAATGCGAAAAAAATTCAAGCGATAGAAATTAATTGTATAAATTATAATATTAAGAGTCTTAAATCCTACAAACTTTGGATTTACAGTGTCTAAAATTTTCTCTAACCAATTAATCTTTAATCTTTTATATATACTGTATATATTATCCACTCCATTTTTTTTTTAGAATGCAGTCCGGGTTTTTTTATCAACTCCAGTCCAGTTTTTTTTCAATTCCAATCCAGGTTTTTTTTTTTTTTTTTTAACTCTAGTCCAGTTTTTTTTTAAATCCAGTCCGGGTTTTTTTTTCCAACTCCAGTCCAGTTTTTTTTTTTTTTAACTCTAGTCCAATTTTTTTTTAAAATCCAGTCCTGGTTTTTTTAACCACTTCAATACCCAGCCATAGACAATTGACGGCCTGAGATGGGATCTACCATCCTAAGTGGCCGTCAATTGACGGCCTGGGCTTTGCGGGTGGATATCTGAATGATGCCTGCAGCCAGAGGCATCATCCAGAGGGGGCCCGGAGAACGAATCGTCGGCGTCGGCAGGAAGCATAGAGATGACTGGTGACCAGATGGTCACCAGTCATCTCTATGACCGTCGGAGGACCCGAGCGCGATGTGATGACGTCACGCCCGGGTCCCCGTAAGTAAACAAAGCCGCGATTGCGGCTGTAAGCCACCATTCATGAGATCGGTGAATTTTTTTTCACCGATCTCATGGTTTCCAGCCTGGAGGAGAGATGTGAGGTCTTATTGACCCCGCATCTCTCCTTAAAGAGGATCTGTCACACACATTTCCTATTACAAGGGATGTTTACATTCCTTGTAATAGGAATAAAAGTGGAGAAAAAATTTGAAAAAAAGTGTAAAAATAAATAAAAAATAAGTCAAAAAAATAAATAAAAGATAAAAAAAAAAAATTAAAACGCCCCTGTCCTCGATAGCTCGCGTGCAGAAGCGAACCCACACATAAGTCCCGCCGACATATGTAAACGCCGTTTAAACCACATAAGTGAGGTATCGCCGCGTGCGTTAGAGTGCCAGCAACGAATCTAGCACTAGATCTCCTCTGTAAATCTAAACTGGTAACCTGTAAAAAATAAATAAAGAGTTGCCTATGGAGATTTTTAAGTACCGAACTTTGGCGCCATTCCATGAGTGTGCGCATAATTAAAGCGTGACATGTTGGGTATCTTTTTACTCGGTGTAACATAATCTTTCACATAATACAAAAAAATTGGGCTAACTTTACTGTTTTGTTATTTTTTTAATTCATGAAACAATTTTTTTTACAAAAAAATGGCGTTTGAAAAATGATTGCGTAAATACTGTGCGAGATAAAACGTTGCAATGGCCGCCATTTTATTCCCTAGGGTGTCTGCTAAAAAAACATATATAATGTTTGGGGGTACTGTGTAATTTTCTAGCAAAAGAATGATGATTATTACATGTAGGAGAGAAGTGTCAGAATAGGCCCGGTATGGAGGTGATATAAAAGCCCGGTATTGAAGTGGTTAAAACTCCAATCCATTTTTTTTTTTAAATCCAGTCCGGGTTTTTTTTTCCCAACTCCAGTATAGTTCTTTTTTATGTCCAATCCGTTATTTTTTTCATCTTCAGTCCAGTTTTTTTTTTAAATCCAGTCCGTTTTTTTTCCCAATGTCAGCCCATTTTTTTAACTATAGTCCATTTTTTTTTTAAATCCAGTCCGGGTTTTTCTTAAACTCCAGTCCAGTTTTTTTTAAATCCAGTCCGGATTTTTTTTTTCAAACTCCAGTCCAGTTTTTTTAAAAATCCAGTCCGGGTTTTTTTTAAACGCCAGTCCAGTTTTTTTTAAATCCAGTCCGGGTTTTTTTTTTCCAAACTCCAGTCCAGTTTTTTTAAAAATCCAGTCCGGGTTTTTTTTCAAACTCCAGTCCAGTTTTTTTAAAAATCCAGTCCGGGCTTTTTTCAACTCCAGTCCAGTTTTTTTTTTTAAATCCAGTCCGGGTTTTTTTTTTAAAAACCCGGACTGGATTTTAAAAAAAAACTGGACTGGAGTTGGGGAAAAAAACCCGGACTGGATTTTTTAAAAAACTGGACTGGAGTTTGAAAAAAAAAACCCGGACTGGATTTAAAAAAAAACTGGACTGGAGTTGGGGAAAAAAAACCCGGACTGGATTTTCTTGAAAAAACTGGACTGGAGTTGAAAAAAAACCCGGACTGGAATTAATAAAAAACTGAACTGGAGTTGGGGAAAAAAAACCCGGACTGGATTTAAAAAAAAACTGGACTGGAGTTGGATTAAAAACACGGACTGGATTTAAAAAAAAACTGGACTGGAGTTGAAAAAAAAACCCGGACTGGATTTTTACAAAAACTGGACTGGAGTTGGGAAAAAAAAACCCGGACTGGATTTTTAAAAAAACTGGACTGGATTTTTAAAAAAACTGGACTGGAGTTTGAAAAAAAAAACCCGGACTGGATTTAAAAAAAACTGGACTGGAGTTGGGGGAAAAAAACCCGGACAGGATTTTTTTGAAAAAACTGGACTGGAGTTGAAAAAAAACCCGGACTGGATTTTTAAAAAAACTGGACTGGATTTTTAAAAAAAACTGGACTGGAGTTTGAAAAAAAAAAAACGGACTGGATTTAAAAAAAAAACTGGACTGGAGTTGGATTAAAAACACGGACTGGATTTAAAAAAAAACTGGACTGGAGTTGAAAAAAAAACCCGGACTGGATTTTTACAAAAACTGGACTGGAGTTGGAAAAAAACCCGGACTGGATTTAAAAAAAAACTGGACTGGAGTTTGAAAAAAAAACCCGGACTGGATTTAAAAAAAAACTGGACTGGAGTTGGGAAAAAAAACCCGGACAGGATTTTTTTGAAAAAACTGGACTGGAGTTGAAAAAAAACCCGGACTGGATTTAATAAAAAAAACTGGACTGGAGTTGGAAGAAAAACCCGGACTGGATTTAAAAAAAAACTGAACTGGAGTTGGGGAAAAAACCCCGGACTGGATTTTTTAAAAAACTGGACTGGAGTTGAAAAAAAACCCGGACTGGATTTTAAAAAAAAACTGGACTGGAGTTGGATTAAAAACACGGACTGGATTTTTACAAAAACTGGACTGGAGTTGAAAAAAAAAACCGGACTGGATTTTTACAAAAACTGGACTGGAGTTGAAAAAAAACCCGGACTGGATTTAATAAAAAAAACTGGACCTGGAGTTGGGGAAAAAAACCCGGACTGGATTGAAAAAAAAACTGGACTGGAGTTGAAAAAAAAACCCAGACTGGATTTATACAAAAACTGGACTGGAGTTGGAAAAAAAACCCGGACTGGATTTTTACAAAAACTGGACTGGAGTTGAAAAAAAAACCCGGACTGGATTTAAAATGGATTTTTAAAAAAACTGGACTGGAGTTGGGAAAAATAAAACCCAGACTGGATTAAAAAAAAAACTGGACTAGAGTTGAAAAAAAACCCGGGCTGGATTTAAAAAAAAAAACGGACTGGAGTTGAAAAAAACCTGGATTTAAAAAAAACTAAGATCAGGGTCCCTCAGGGAGTTTCTGCACATGGCAGAGATCCGTGGAGCATGGCAGAAGAGGAGGAGCCGGGGGAGGGCAGTATCTAGAGCCATCCACTGATCCTTGGACCTCGGGCAGTGCTCAGGCGATCAGTCTGCCCCTGGCCAGGGAAAGCTAGTTGCAGGCACTACGAGTACCCCTTACGAACAGCCGGAAGAACACAGACTGGGGACATTCCCTTCACTTCTACACACGTTAGGTAGATTAGACGGCTGCCTGGAAGCGCCTAATTAGAGAGCCGCCTCTGCCCTTATGTGCCGCTCCGTCTCCGCCTCCAGCCTCCAATGCTGTGTCTCAGGCTGCCACCCTTTCTACAGCCAAGACGGCTTACAATGACGCTCTGGCCTCCTCCTCCGCCCTGTCTCCGCCTCCACTGCCGCCTCTGCTTGTTCTACATTGTAATGCCTGCTCAGACTGGCCGCGATGAAACCTGGCAAAATTAGGTGGCTGCTGTGCGGGCCACATTACAAGGTCCCACGGGCCGGATTCGGCCCGCGGGCCTTGTGTTTGCCACCCCTGCTGTAGACCTTACCTTACACATGAGCCGTGTGTGTGGAACTGTATCGAACGCTTTTGCAAAATCCAAGTATACCACGTCCACTGCCACGCCTCTGTCCAGGGTTTTACTTACCTCTTCATAAAAGGAAATCAGGTTTGTCTGACAACTTCTGTCTTTCATGAATCCATGCTGTCTGCTGCTTTAATAGTTTGTTTCCAGCAAGAACTCATCCATGTGGTCTTTTATTAAACGTTCCAGTATCTTCCCAACTATAGAAGTTAAACTAACAGGTCTATAGTTACTCGGTAAAGACTTTGTTCCCTTTTTAAATATAGGCACCACATTGGCTCTACGCCAATCCAGTGGTACTATTCCTGTCATTAATGAGTCCCTAAATATTAGATACAGTGGCTTTGAAATTTCAGAGCTCAATTCTTTTAGGATCCGTGGGTGGATGCCATCTGGTCCAGGTGCTTTATCCACCTTTATTCTGTCTAAATATTTCTGGACCATATCACTTTTGAGCCATTGTGGATTTGGGGCTGTGTCACTCCCACCCCCATTATGGACATGAGCTCCCCCATACTCCATTGTATACACAGAGCTGAAGAAAGCATTTAATACATTTGCCTTCTCTGTGTCCTCAGTCACCCACTCTAGATTATTTTGTAAAGGGCCTACATGCTCAGACTTGACCTTCTTACTATTAATATATTTAAAGAATTTTTGGGGGTTTGTCCTACTATCTTTTGCAATCTGTCGTTCATTTTGAATTTTTGCATCCTCGATTTCCTTTTTACATATTCTATTATATTCTTTGTAACATTTAAACAACACTAGTGTTCCTTCATTTTTATATTTTTTAAAAGCTATTTTCTTATTGTTTATAGCTTTTTTAACTTTGACCGTGAGCCACATAGGTTTTATCTTTAGCCTTTTAAACGTATTGCCCATGGGAATATACTTTGCAGTGAGGTTCCAAAGAGTCTTTTTGAAGAATTCTCATTTCTGTTCTGTGTTTATCTGTGCCAATATTCCCTCCCAGTCCAAGCCCTGGAGAGCAGTCCTCATGCTTTGAAAATTTGCTCTCTTGAAATTAAGTGTTTTTATCTTTCCTGTATGTATTTCTTGCTTATAGTTTACATTAAACGAAATCATGTTATGATCACTGCTACCCAGGTGTTCCTTTATCTGAACATTAGTAATAAGCTCTGCATGGTTTGAGATTACCAAGTCCAACAGAACATCATTCCTAGTTGGGGCCTCAATAAACTGGACCATAAAATTGTCCTGCAATAGGTTTTTACATTTTTGTCCTTTAACTGTCCCAGAAATTCCATTATTCCAGTCAATTTCTGGGTAGTTAAAATCCCCCATTATTATCATCACCGTCCCAGCCCTTGCAGCCCTTTCTATCTGTGCAAGGAGCCGAGTCTCCACCTCCTCATTAACATTGGGTGGTCTATAACAAACTCCAATGATTAACTTTGAACTACGCACATCTGTATGCAGTTCCACCCATAATGCTTCAACTTCATCACACTCTCCATCAACCAGGTCCTCTTTCACGCTTGCTTTGAGGTCACTTCTCACATAGAGACAGACCCCTCCACCTTTCCTTTTTACCGAAAGAGAGCATAGCCAGGAATATTAATAGCCCAGTCATGTGAGGATTGAAGCCAAGTTTCAGCAATACCGATTACATCATAGCTCTCCTCATGCACCAGAGCTTCCAACTCACCTGTTTTGCTTGGAAGGCTTCTGGCATTGGTGAACAAACACTTGAATGTATTGTTACATTTTTCGCTGGTGTTTTTAATATGATTCATATGGTTTTAGTAGTGCAAATGGCACTATAATTTCCAATAGCTGTTTGCAACATGGGAACTTTCTTGTCACCTGCCATAACCCCCACCTTCATCTATCTCCATTAATGTCTGACCCCTAACTGACCTGTGTGCCCGATGTAATTCTAGTTCACCCTCCCCCCTCAAGTCTAGTTAACCCAAATCCCTAGAAACCCAAATCCCTCCTTCATACACCAGGTCTTTAGCCATGCATTCAGCTCTCTAATCTCCCCCTGCCTTTCCTGTGTTGCGCATGGCACAGGCAATATTTCAGAGAATATCACCTTGGAGGTCCTTCCCTTCATCTGGCAGCCTAGTTCTTTAAATTGATTTTTAAGGAGCCTCCACCTTCCATGTATACTGTCATTGGTTCCAACATGGACCAAGACAGCTGGGTCATGCCCAGCCCCTCCCAATAATTTATCCACCCGGTCCACCACATGCCGAACCCTGGCACCAGGGAGACAGCAAACCATTCGGTTGAGGCGATCCTGGTGACAAATTATTCTATCAGTCCTTCTTATTATAGAATCCCCTATTACCACCAACTGTCTAGGCAGGTAGCACTCCCCTCACCACTTCTACTAGATGGGTTGCTCTCCCGGCTGTTAGAGGTAGCAGTAACATCTAGGGCTGCCACCTCTGTGTTAGCCACCTCCACATCTTCACCCAACTTGGCAAATTTGTTTTGATGCACAAATACAGGATTGCCCTTCCTTGTCTGCAAGCCCCTTCCACTCCCTCTAACTACATTAACCCATCTTCCTATCTGATAATCCTGACTTGCCCCTCCACCCTGAACATTAACCCTACTAACCACCTGCTCAGCAAGCAGAGGACCCCTTTCAAGGTTGTCCTTTCTGCTCAGTGTTGCAACTTGCTCCTTCAGATCTCTAATGTGAGCTTCCAGAAGGGCAACCTGCTCAAATCTGTCACAGCGGTATCCATCCTGGAGCTGTTGCACCAAATTTGCACTGTGCACTGAGCAAAACCTTCAACCCTGCTAGCACACATTTCCCAGTTACAATATAATTACTTGTAGGAAGTTTAAGATGTTACTTACAGTTTAGAAGACTCCTGTCTTAACTTCTGTTTTCAACTCCTGTTTTCAACTCTTCCCACTTGTGTTTAAAAATCACACTTCTGTTCACCTGTTCACAATTAAACACTCCCACTTGCAAGCAGAAACAGTTAAAAGCAAACTCCTGTTTTTTAACTCTTTCCACTTGTGTTTAAAAATCACACTTCTGTTTAGAAAATCACATGTAAGCCAGCACCATCAATTGGGAGCCATATTGAGAAAGATAATGTTACGCCGACATGTCACACTTCAAAGTTGCGCCGGCTCGTGGAATGGAGACAAACTGTTACCCTTAAAAATCTCCATAGGCCATGTTTAAAATTCTACAGGTTGCATGTTTTTAGTTACAGAGCAAGTCTATAGCTAGAATTATTGCTCTCACTCTAATGATCACGGCGATACCTCACGTGTGGTTTGAACACCGTTTTCATATGCAGGCACTGCTCACATATGCGGTCGCTTCTGCTCACAAGCTCAGGGCCCCTCTCCCGCCGCTGATAAAAGAGGTCTCGTGGCGAATCCGCCACAGGGACCACTTTTATCTGAAAGCTGACAGCCCGCTTTTGAAGAGGATACTGGGATTATGGTAGCTAGCTGCTATCATAACAACGGTATTACTCTTCAAAGTAGCGACGTATAATGATGGCGGGCAGGCCGTAAGTGGTTAAACATGCATTTAAGCAGCAAGTTTGCAAGCACATATACTACGCACCTGCCTTCCAAGCAGTCAACAACACTTTAAAGCAAACTGTTATCCATCCAGGAGTGTATCAACTTACCGTTGTACAGTTCCCCCAGATAAGCAGTAAATATGCAGCACATAATCATGACTTGTCTGCCCCACAGTTATCCCATAGTAAGTACTCACGTTTTGTTAGTATTCATGGGTTGCTGTTATGTCTCCAGAGTCCCTGCTGACCGCACGGCAACATGGCCGCCCTTCCACTTCCTGCCTATATGGAAATAGGCCATACTGAGCAAGCCTGCGCTCTCTAGCCCAGATAACTAAAAGGTATACAGCATGATTAAATAGCACACTGTCCCCAGTGGACACTGGGAGAACAGACAGTCAGTCTTTTTTTTTTTTAAGAGAAACTGCAAAAATGCAGGAATTACCATTACTGCTGCAGGACTCTGAACATAACAGGAGTCCAATCTTCACCCATCACGGCAAGCTTGGTTATAAAAGACCTTCAGAGACTGGGTCCCCCATATCTGGGGTCCACTTCACTGGACCTGTATAGCACCCTACAGGAAAGCATCTTGGTCTGAACAAACACTAAATGACCATCCACCTAACAGACACTGGCAAAAAAACTGAGGTACTTTTTGCGTAACAGGGGTTATATAGGGGAGGACTTTTTGTTTAATTGCTTTACCAGTGTCCATTCACCAGCAGGTGGTGTATAACCCAGTTAGTTATTATGGCTGCTCTGTGTCCTGTGACATATGGTAAACAAAAAGGGTTGTGCTCACAGCAAAACAGGGGGTGTGCATTAGTGTCAGTTGAGGGCCTGGGTGCTTAGTAGGAGTATTTCTGTTCAGTGGGAGCAAAGGGAGAACATTGGTACCAGTGGGTGGAATTGGTACTCTGTGGAGGGGCATTGGTGTCCGTGGGGGATATTGGTGACCTGTAGGATCCTGGAATTGTGTTGAGATTCCCAGGACAGTCATGTGGAATCCAAGACTGTTAGGAGGCATGTGTATATAGCAGCATAAAGTAGAGGAGGGTGGAGTATAATGTTGAAGTGCAATAGTGCATATAGAGCAGGGGTGGCAAACTCAAATTCATCGGGGGCCGCATCAGCAGTTTGGTTGCGCTCAAAGGGCCGGTTGTATCTGCACTCCACCATAGTGTTCGGTCTGAGCAGTCTCCAAGTTTTCTTGCGCTGCATATGGACGCAGCGCAGGGTTCAGGAGTGCGAAGCACATTATTTCTAATATTACATTGTAATATAAAATGAAATCATTCGACTCACCATAATGCAGAATCAGTGGAAGCCCGGAGTCCCCCCTTTACATCAGGCGTCCCAACCAGCCGAGTCCCCCCTTTACATCAGGCGTCCCCACCAGCCAAGTCCCCCCTTTACATCAGGAGTCCCCACCAGCCGAGTCCCCCCTTTACATCAGGAGTACATCAGGAGTCCCCACCAGCCGAGTCCCCCCTTTACATCAGGCGTCCCCACCAGCCAAGTCCCCCCTTTACATCAGGAGTCCCCACCAGCCGAGTCCCCCCTTTACATCAGGAGTACATCAGGAGTCCCCACCAGCCGAGTCCCCCCTTTACATCAGGCGTCCCCACCAGCCAAGTCCCCCCTTTACATCAGGAGTCCCCACCAGCCGAGTCCCCCCTTTACATCAGAAGTACATCAGGAGTCCCCCCTTTACATCAGGAGTCCCCCCTTTACATCAGGAGTCCCCCCTTTACATCAGGAGTCCCCCCTTTACATCAGGAGTCCCCCCTTTACATCAGGAGTCTCCACCAACCGAGTCCCCCCCTTACATCAGGCATCCCCACCAGCCGAGTCCCTCCCTTACATCAGGCATCCCCACCAGCCGAGTCCCCCCCTTACATTAGGAGTCCCCCCCTTACATTAGGAGTCCCCCCGTACATTAGGAGTCCCCACCAGCCGAGTCCCCCCCTTACATTAGGAGTCCCCCCCTTACATTAGGAGTCCCCCACCAGCCGAGTCCCCCCCTTACATTAGGATTCCCCACCAGCCGAGTCCCCCCCTTACATTAGGATTCCCCCCTTACATCAGCCGAGTCCCCCACCAGCCGAGTCCCCCCCCTTACATCAGGCTTCCCCCACCAGCATAGACTCTCTCCGGTCTTCAAGAAAATGGCGGCCGGCTGAGACATTGTCTCTGCCCGGCCGCGGACCTCTAGCGGTGGCGACGGCGCTCTTCAAGAAAATGGCGGCCGGCGGAGACATTGTCTCTGCCCGGCCGCGGACCTCTAGCGGCGGCGACGGCGGCGGTCTTCAAGAAAATGGCGGCCGGGGGAGACATTGTTTCTGCCTGGCCGTCTAGCAATGTAAAAAAAAAAAAATCGGATGAGAGAGATCCCCCTGCTGACGGGGGCCGCCGCGCGGGCCACATCACAAGGCCTGGCGGGCCGGATTTGACCCGCGGGCCTTGTGTTTGCCACCCCTGGTCTACAGTTTAAAGCTAGTTCACCCCCACTGCTATAGAAATGTCATTTTCATTCAAAAACAGATCTGGACCTTTCAACTGTTCTAATAGTGTGTAATATTCTATTTTCATCTTATCATACTCAATTTTAAGGTGGTCATATTTCTGTTTTAACTGAGGAAATGGTATCCAGGCCTTTTTCTTATTATGATTTCGGCCAGCTCTGTTTTTCATATTAATATCACCTATGTTTGACCCAGAGTTCCCTCTCTTGTTGTGATCATTAGATATTATCTTCTGATCTTTCTGTTCAGTGTGTGCCCTAAACAATGTGGCTACATCAATTCTGACAGCTTGCTCGTTTGACTTTCTCCATAAATGATCCACTCTCAATAATACGTCTTTTAAATCATGAGGATTAGGGGTAACTAATAAAATATTTTGTTTGATATCTTCATGCAAAGCATCTAGAATCATACTGATATGTACCGAGCCTCCCCGCTCAAATGCCAGATTATTACCAACCAGTAATTCCATAATATTTGCTAACCTGTGCGACAATTCATAGGGAGATTCACTCTGCATTTGGTGGATCTTCCCATAAATCGCAACATCAGAACGCACTCCATACAAAACACATAATAATTCCAGTAATATGTCTCTTGTTCTCAGAGGCTGAATACAGATCTGTTTAATTCTCATCCAAAGACTATTCCCTATAGAATAGGTCACAAAACCATTTCAAAAATCTGTTTAAATCATGGCAAGGAACCATTTCTATTTCTTTAAGAATTGCATCTAGTTCTTTTGGTTTCAAATGCTTCATTACAAGCTGAACCTCCCCTGTATTATTATTATAAACCGTGGTGGTTACAGTGGGTGTGGCTGGCAATGAATTATCAGATTTAATATGAGGTTCTGTTTCATTTGATAGAAAGTTTGTGTTTGTATTTTGCTGCAGATTGCTGAATCCAAGATTCGATGCACATCTGCATTCCTGAGATCTCTTCTCTAATTCCATAATTCTTAATTTTAATCTCTCATTTTCCTCTGATAATTCATCACAACGTTTAGATTTCTCAAGCAAAGCTCCACCAATGGTAACTGCATGCAATTTTAAATTTACTGTCTCAGTGTCTGATTGGTTTTGTAACCTCTGACAAACCTTATGGGTATTATCAACTTCACTCTGTAACTGCGCAATTTCCATAACTTTATCATCAAAGAACTTTCCATTTTTAAACAGCAAGATAACAAGCCCTGCACGATACAACCCTTTCTTTTACTTTCTGAAATTTTGCTATCAAAAACACTTTTCTCTAAAAATTCCTTCATCACAGTCCACGTCTGCTTACATTTTTCTGGAATTTCATAAGGACCGCCATGACGCTTAATACATTTTGATACCCATCTGTTAACTTTATCAGAACTGACACTAGCTTCACACAGAGTAAGCATTTTGACTATATTATTAATAAATAAAAAAAGGAAATATTTTACTCACCGCATTTGAATCTTCACCTTGCCAGTTCCAGTCTTCTGGTACACGACAGTCTTTTCTTTCTTCAGTTTCCAGTCTCCAGAGAATAATTCTGGGGTTCCAAACTTGTTTAGTCTTGTATATCAGACTCTTATGTCACAACCAGACATAGAGTCACAGCACAGGTCTTTCTTCATCAGACTTCTTGTCCAACTCACAGGATTTCTGTCATCACGACTTCTGTTATTAAGTCCTGAAAATGCGCTTCTGGTCACTTGCACGGCACCAATGTAGTCTTTAGATATTTTAGCCAATAGACTTCATCCTTCATATCAATGTAGTGATATCATGTCCAGAGAAGGCATTTAATGGATCTTCCCATACAGAATAGTCCAAAGATGATACGAAAATCCAACAGAGTAATTCAGATTTCTACCTGCGCCCCCATACTCATACAGAGAGAATACAGGAGTACCTTCTCTCTGACAAGATGACCTGAATGTCAAAGCTGACTAACAGAATAAATATCCTTTTCACTGAATAGCTAACAATTTGATTGGTCGTCTTTGATCTGAAAGACAGGAACCACTTCCTGTCTTGCAGAGTGTCAGGTAATTGTTACTCCCAGCAGGAGTCACCAATTAGTATTAGGGAGCCAACTAGTATACATCCTTGCATACCAATTAGCTCTCTTTAATAAGTAATTAGATTACCTGTGGTCTGAGTAGTCTTGCTTCCTTATGTGTGCAATGTACTCTTTGACGTTAACAGGCCAGCTCACACACCTAGTAGTCTTGCATAAGATTAACACGTCAAAGGGTCTTCTGTACCTTTTGATATGTAAGAATTCAGCTGGCTTGGACAGTTCAACTGAATTCTTGGCCAATATGGTATTGCAATATAATATATTATGCAATACATAATATAATACCATATATAAAATACCTACACATCTATATTAATATTACAACATATTCCCCCACTTGAGTCGGTTCTAACTACTAGAACTGACTCATAATTCAAACAACAAACGTCATTATGGTTTAAGGTACTGGATGCTTTACAATGGCTCATATGAAATATTAAGTTGAGACTGGTTACATCTCTCTTCACCAACCTCTAAAATATCCCCATGAAACAGTTATTAGATAATATAACTTTAGTAACTAATTGTTACTCGCAGCAGGAGTCACCAATTAGTATTAGGGAGCCAACTAGTATACATCCTTGCATACCAATTAGCTCTCTTTAATAAGTAATTAGATTACCTGTGGTCTGAGTAGTCTTGCTTCCTTATGTGTGCAATGTACTCTTTGACGTTAACAGGCCAGCTCACACACCTAGTAGTCTTGCATAAGATTAACACGTCAAAGGGTCTTCTGTACCTTTTGATATGTAAGAATTCAGCTGGCTTGGACAGTTCAACTGAATTCTTGGCCAATATGGTATTGCAATATAATATATTATGCAATACATAATATAATACCATATATAAAATACCTACACATCTATATTAATATTACAACATATTCCCCCACTTGAGTCGGTTCTAACTACTAGAACTGACTCATAATTCAAACAACAAACGTCATTATGGTTTAAGGTACTGGATGCTTTACAATGGCTCATATGAAATATTAAGTTGAGACTGGTTACATCTCTCTTCACCAACCTCTAAAATATCCCCATGAAACAGTTATTAGATAATATAACTTTAGTAACTAATTGTTACTCCCAGCAGGAGTCACCAATTAGTATTAGGGAGCCAACTAGTATACATCCTTGCATACCAATTAGCTCTCTTTAATAAGTAATTAGATTACCTGTGGTCTGAGTAGTCTTGCTTCCTTATGTGTGCAAACAATGTACTCTTTGACGTTAACAGGCCAGCTCACACACCTAGTAGTCTTGCATAAGATTAACACGTCAAAGGGTCTTCTGTAACTTTTGATATGTAAGAATTCAGCTTGGACAGTTCAACTGAATTCTTGGCCAATATGATATTGCAATATAATATATTATGCAATACATAATATAACATCATATATAAAATACCTACACATCTATATTAATATTACAACAGTGAGGATAGGGACAGTTTGATGTTGGTGTGAGACCAGCAATTTTGTTGGGAAGCCCCATCTTAAAATATATTTTTTTCTGTTGCAGAATAGAGGTAATGGGGGTAAAAGCTCTGTGCATTTCCATTGTGGCAGGAGACAGCTTAAAGGAGTTGTAAATACATTTTTTTTTTGCCTAAAATTAATGTCTGCAAGGTAGACAGGCAGAATAGTGTAATGATTCTGTTAAAAAAACAAGTAAATACCTATTAAATTCCTTCAACTATATCACCTTCGGCGTTCTAGTTTCTGTTCTCTGATTCACTTCCTGGTTTGCATCACTTGTTCATGTAAGAACTACATTTCCCAGTATGCATTGCAGCACGCCCAGTAATTCACACCTCCTTGAAGTCTCCAACACGTAGAGAGCGTCCTGCCGCACAGATGTAGTTCCCAGGAAGGAGCAAGCACATTACTGACCACCGCAGTAAAGTCTCCCTTCACAGTGGCCAGTAAAATCAGACAAGAAGGAAGTGAACAGAACAGAGAAGAAATAGAGCAACTTCTGAGCAAAAACTAACAATGAGGAAGTGAAAAGAGGAATGTCTGCAGGTAAAGGATGCTTATTATGAAAAAATAATTTTTCCTTTACAACCCCTTTAACATTGGTGCATGGAGCCGTCATGGGTTTCGAAGATCTGGCAGAAGAGAGAATTTGCTCCTTGACATGGAAGAAATGGATTTTGGCCAAAATATCCCTGGGGATGTCATCTGGCAGGGGGATGGCTTAGCAATTCTATTGGCCCGATCGATCCGGTTGTCGAGAACGTTGAGGCGAAGTAGTAAGGTTGAAATGAGTTATTGCAAGTATGGCGTTATTTCATTCGGTTTGAACGACTCTGGGATTCTTCTGAATTCGATATTGTTCTACCTTGAGCAGTCTTCTAAATCTGCTAATTTCCTTTTAATGTGGCAGATTTCTTCCGTGTGGTGCTCGTGCGCGTCTAACAATTTGTTATGCGCTTTAGAATAATCTTGCAAATTGTCTTCCAGAGTATCTGTTCTTTCTTCTAGACAATCTATTCTATCATGCATCTGGGACATAAATATCTGCAGCTCCCAATGCAAATCTTGCTGTAAAGTGAGAAGCATAGATTTTAACATTGCCTTTGAGACAGTGTTGTCAGTGACAGGGATAGCTGCTAGGGAGGGAGCAATTTGGTTTTTGTGTGTCCCTGCAACAACAGAGGACCATAGTTGCTTTTACCTGAAGCTCCTTGTTTGGTGAGTTTACAGGGGAGGTAGCCAGCCTCTTACGCCTGTCTGCTTGTCTGCTTGGTGGCCTCCAGTACTGTCTCCCTGGCCAGTAGAGGGGTCTACTGGCAGGTGCAGCGATAATGTGGAGCTGGCAGTGTGGTGTGTGGTGCTGGAGCCGGCGCCATCTTGGAGTCTCTGCATGGTGGTGGCCGGGCGGGTAATAACCAGTCAGACGGTGGGGTACCGATGGGTTGACTCGCCACCTCGACATGCCCTTTTTTTTAAATTGTCTGTGATCAACAGAGGTGATCAAATACTGTACCACCAAAAAAAAGATCTATTTGTGGAAAAAAACAGCATCATTAATTTTTGGGTACAGAGTCGCATGACCGTGCAATTGTCAGTTAAAGCAACGCAGTGCAGTATCATAAAAAATGGCCTGGTCTTGAAGGGTGTAAAACCTTCTGGAGCTGAAGTGGTTAAGGATAAAACAGACATATAATAATGCATACAGTTCCCACACCAAACCTACACAGTCCCCCGCGCACGGTGAATGTAAACAACAAGACGTCCAAAGACGTCCACCCAGCACTTGAGAGCCGCGCTGTGGACGTCTTTCGTCTATAGCGCGGCCCTCTAGTGGTTAAAGGAACCTATTTAGAAAATAAAAAACAAACCTTTACAACCCCTTTAGTTTTTTGGCATTAATACATGTTCCCCAGGGCAATACCCAGGTCCCCATACCCTTTTTATGGCAATAACTGGCATATTAGCCTTTAATTTTTTTGCGCGTCGGAATTGCATACAGACGAGTGGATTTTCCAATAGGTAAATTTTCCGACGGAAAAATAGAGAACCTACTCTCAATCTTTTGTTGGCGGAAATTCCGACAGCAAAAGTCCGATGGCGCATACACACGGTCGGAATTTCTGTCCAAAAGCTCACGTCTGACTTTTCTTGTTGGAATTTCCGATTGTGTGTATGCGGTATTAGACTATTCAGGTGTTGCTAATTTCCAGACGAGAGAATTTTCTACATAATGAGCCTGGGTTCACACATATGCAAACACAAACTTTGCATGTGATTCACACTGCAACGCTGGTGCAGATCTGTGCAATGCGAAATCAGCCATATTTAATTTACTGGCCCCTTCCTTTTCTGAATGACCCAGTGAGTGATCTGTACGGATCATTCTATGTTTCCTATACTTTAGTTTGTAAATGAACAGGAAGCCGCTCAGCACAGAGCACTTCCGATTTATTCACTGTCCAGTCCAGCTGAGTTTGCAGAGAAAGGAACTGGGGAATCTCTGTCCTCACTCCTTTTCTCAAAAGTGAGAAATTAGAGGTCTGTTTAGACCCATTATATTTCAGCAAAGCCCCTTAAGGGGTTCCTAAAAAAAATAAAATAATAACAAATAAACAAATAATAAAAAATAATATTGTAAAAAATAATAGAAAATAACTGATGCCAATCTCTGCTCTACTGACACCATCCACTACTTTTCTGATATACATACATGTGTGTCCAGGGCTGTATCCTGGCCTAGGCCAACAAGGCCCAGGCCTAGGGCAGCACTTTGCAGGGGGGCAGCACGAAAAGAGTCCCCGCCGGCTTGCGCTACACTGTTAGGAAAATTAGTCTAGCGCCCCCATAAAGCCCCCGCGCTGCTTCTAGTATGCGGGCGGCCGACATTCCGCAACTGTGGGTTTTGTCATCCTGGACCACAAACCTTCCTCACTGTGCTATGTTTCTGCTGCACCATCTACTTAAAGTAGAACTATAGGCAACACTTTTACCATCCCTGTCCCATTGCGAAGATTTCCCTTCACTTCCTGCTTTATGGGCAACCAGGAAGTAAGAGGAAATCTAAGTAAATTAAGGGAATCCATTGCCCACCCCCCAGGCCCTCAGAACTAGTGTCCTCACTCGAAAATTTCAGGGCGGGTCTTAAACAACACAGGGTGTGGCCGTGACAGGAAGGGGTGGGTCACATTTAAATTAGGGGGTGCACAAGTTTAGTCAGGCCTAGGGCAGCACAAAACCGAAATACACCTCTGTGTGTGTCTGTGCTCTGAGGTGCACACCCTAATGCAATAGCCTGCCCACACCAATGAGGCTTGATGTGTTTAGTATCTATTTACCCAGTGTAACCCCTAACCTTTCGTATTTTACCCAAAAGTTTGGTGATAAAGTGGGGGTTATTTACTTAATAGTTAATTATCGCTAATTAGCACTCAAATTACCGCAATCGCAGTAATTAGCACCCAAACGGAATTCACAGAAGTGCTGTGGCAAAAATACTCCCAAAACTGAATATACTTTAGCTCTTAGACAACAGATATAGCCCAACCCCTTACTCTTGCTAGGACCTGGAGTATTGCACATGTAAATAATGTTTAGAGCATGATATGGTCGCCTAAATGATACTGAAATATGTGGTATATTGGGGTTGATTTACTAAAACTTGAGAGTGCAATTGTAACTTCCCCAAATAAATAGTTTTCATGTTGAGATTAGGGTTGAGCGAACCCGAACTGTAAAGTTCGTGTTTGTACCGGACTTTTGGATTTTTTGTACCCGGACCCGAACCCGAACAATTTGCTGTAAGTTTGGGTTCAGTTTTCGGCAATGTAATGGCGCGCTGCAGGGCAGCCAATCACCATTTGTTTTACTTGTGTGACCTAGAAACCATCACAGTCATGCCTACTAATGTCATGGCTGTTTATTTCCAGTGCAGCATGTGACCCAGCATGTGACCCAGCCTTCCAAACTTTTTAAACAAAGGGCCAGTTTACTGTCCTTCAGATTTTAGGGGCGCCGGACTGTGGTCAGTGGGAAAAAAAATGATAAGTTATAGTTCTGGTAGTCAGTAGGTAGTCAGCAGGTGGAATAGTGCCCCATAAAAGGTATTAGTTATAGGAATAGCGCCCCATTGTTGGTGTCATAGGGAGGAATAGTGTCCCATCATTGGTGTCAGTGGAAGAGATATTGTCCCATCATTGGTGTCAGTGGGAGAGATAGTACCCCATCATTGGAATCATTGGGAGGAATAGTACACCATCATTGGTATCAGTGGGAGGAATAGAGCCCCATCATTGGTGTCAGTGGGAGGAATAGTGCCCCATCATTGGTGTCAGTGGGAGGAATAGTGCCCCATCATTGGTGTCAGTGGAAGAAATAGTGCCCCATCATTGGTGTCAGTGGGAGGAATAGTGCCCCATCATTGATGTCAGTGGGAGGAATAGTGTCCCATTATTGGTATCAGTGGGAGGAATAGTGTCCCATCATTGGTGTCAGTAGGAGGGATAGTGCCCCGTCATTGGTGTCAGTGGGAGGAATAGTGCCCCATCATTGGTGTTAGTGGGAGGAATAGTGTCCTATCATTGGTGTTAGTGGGAGGAATAGTGCCCCATCATTTGTGTCAGTGGGAGGAATAGTATCCCATCATTGGTGTCAGTGGGAGGAATAGTGTCCCACCCACCATTGGAGCACAGGTGTATGAGGAGGAAGGTGCTTCTGGAGCTGCTCCCTGTGATCCGTGTCAGAGGGGAGTGGTGTGGAAATCTATCCCAGCTCTCCTGGCCCCTTTCTGGGGAAGCCATGGAGGGCAGCGGGGCCTCCCCTGTTGGAAGCTCTAAGCCATCTCCTGGGCCATCTGCTGACATGCCTGCCTCTGTACATGCCGATCTGTCTACCCCTGGTGAGGATGAAGGTTCGGAATCCATTTGGGAGCGAGTGGTGGCCAGGATAAAGGTCCTTAACAGGGAGAGGGACAAGTTGTACAAGTTGAGAGCAGAGCTGAAGTGCCTGTGAAGGTAACGTGAAGGTTTGCATAGTCTAAAACACGGATCCATGGATCAAGCCATTTCTTTTTACATCCCAGCAAGTGGTCTTTGGAGGTGACTTTAATACAGTAACTAGGCACATGGACAGGCTGGGATATGATAGCGTTTTTTTAAATAGTATGGTTAGGGATGCTGGTCTTGTGGATGTGCACATTAAGCACCTCCCGGATGACAACGGGTTCACCTTTCATCGTGGTAATAGTCAGAGTAGGATAGACAGTTTTTTTTTGAAGGAGGCCTCTGCTTTCTCACCCCCAGTGGTGCAGGCAGTAGAGTTCTCTGATCACTGTATGCTATCTGTGGCCCTGAATGCTTCAGACGCCCCTCAGAGGGGAAAGGGCATCTGGAGATTGAATTTGACTCTACTCAAGGAAGAACATGTTAGACAATCCTTTGAGGAATTCTTTCAGGCACAGGTGACCATCCTGGACTTTTGTAGCAGCAAGGCTGAGTAGTGGGAGCGGACCAAAAAGAGAATCGCTGGATTCTTCAGGGGCCAAGCCCTACATGACCTACCAACGTTTACGGAGGAAGCTGGATATTCTTGTCTCGAGAGGAGGAGATCCTGGGGCAATCTCCGAAGTGAAACTCCTTCTCAGGGAGTGTCAATATGACCGGCATGCCTCTTTGGTTCTGGAGAGGGAATATGGGAAGTACCACTTGTTAAATCGGTTGTTGGCCTTAAAGCGGAGGTTCACCCTAAAAAACAACTATGTACCATGCCATCCTGCATATTAGCGTCAGCTACAGTATGCCTATATTTTTTTTTTTTGCGCTGTACTTACAGATTAATCTATTCGTTTGTTTCAGGCTACCGCAGGGTAATAGGCGTTCCTATCAAGAGGGGAACATGATTGACGGCCAGCTATGACGCGTCACGCGTTCCGAAAATAGCCGGAGTAGACTCGGCTCTTCACGGCGCCAGTGCGCACAGACTAGGAGCTGACTGCGCAGGCGACTCGGCTCTTCACAGCGCCTGCGCAGTCAGCCCCTAGTCTGTGCGCAGGCGCCATGAAGAGTCGAGTCCTACTCCGGCTATTTTCGGAACGCGTGACGCGCCATAGCCGGCCGTCAATCATGTTCCCCTCTTGATAGGAACCCCTATTTCCTGCCCGGAGTCTGAAACAAAAAAAAAACGGATTAAACTGTAAGTACAGCACAGAAAAAATAAATAAAGGCATACTGTAGCTCACGCTAGTATGCTGAATGTCAGTGGAGACAAAGATTTTTTTTTTTTTTTAGGGTGAACCCCCTCTTTAACCACTTAAGACCCGGACCAATACGCTGGCAAATGACCCAAGGGGTTTTTGCGATTCGGCACTGCGTCGCTTTAACAGACAATTGCGCGGTCGTGCGACGTGGCTCCCAAACAAAATTTGCGTCCTTTTTTTCCCACAAATAGAGCTTTCTTTTGGTGGTATTTGATCACCTCTGCGGTTTTTATTTTTTGCGCTATAAACAAAAATAGAGCGACAATTTAAAAAAAAATGCAATATTTTTTACTTTTTGCTATAATAAATATCCCCCAAAAATATATAAAAAAACATTTTTTTTCCTCAGTTTAGGCCGATACGTATTCTTCTACATATTTTTGGTAAAAAAAAATCGCAATAAGCGTTTATCGGTTGGTTTTCGCAAAATTTATAGCGTTTACAAAATAAGGGATAGTTTTATTGCATTTTTATTAATTATTTTTTTTTTTACTACTAATAGCGGCGATCAGCGATTTTTTTCGTGACTGCGACAATATGGCGGACACTTCGGACAATTTTTACACATTTTTGGGACAATTGTCATTTTCACAGCAAAAAATGCATTTAAATTGCATTGTTTACTGTGGAAATGACAGTTGCAGTTTGGGAGTTAACCACAGGTGGCGCTGTAGGGAATGTGTACCTAATGTGTGTGTTTACTACTGTAGGGGGGTGTGGCTGTAGGTGTGACGTCATCGATCGCGTCCCCCTATTACAGGGATGACGCGATCGATGCTCCGGCCACAGAGAAGCACGGGGAAGCCGTGTGTACACACGGCTCTCCCCGTTCTTCCGCTCCAGGGACGGATCGCCGCACTGCAGCGGCGATCGGGTCCGCGAATCCCGCGGTCCCGGTCCTGGAGCTCCGGACCGGGTCGCGGGCGCGCGCCCGCGACCCACGGCTGGGTACTAAAACCAACGTATATATACGTTGATGTGCCCAGCCGTGCCATTCTGCCGACGTAAATCTGCAGGAGGCGGTCCTTAAGTGGTTAAGGACAGTACAGGTTCCTTGACAAAGTCCAGGTCAGGGATTCTGGAGGTCATGAGGTCCTTTTATGCCGACCTTGGGTCGGCATAAAGGAAAGAGCTTGACCGTGACAAGATGGAAAGCTTTTTGGACTCTACTACAGGTCTAAATGGTGGAGATGTTCCATTAATAAATTTGACAGAAGAGATCACAGTTGAAGAGGTGATGAGGGCAATTGAACAGCTTGCCATCAAAAAGTCACCCGGACCAGATGGCTTGACGGCTGAGTTTTACGAAGCCTTTAAGTCTATTCTGGCCCCACATTTGGTACAGGTTGTCTTGTTGAGGGGGTGCTTTCCCCTTCCATGAGGCACTCGGCTGTGATTCTTCTTTCAAAGGGTAAAGGTCCTTCGATGATTGAGAGTTGGCGCCCCATCAGCCTTCTTAATGTCGATAGAAAGATACTGGCGAAGATTTTTTTTTGGCGCCTATCGTCAGTAGCAGAGTCTTTGCTTTTTCGCCATCAGCACTGTTTGGTCCAGGGTAGGAGCACCTTCACAGCGGTTTTAGGTGTCTGGGAGGCCTTGGAGCTGTGCAGGGCTGCAGGCTGGGGAAAGTATTTGCTGACTTTGGATCAGGCAACGGCTTTTGATCGTGTTAACCATGAGTACCTGTGGTTGCTCCTTAGTAAGTAAGGTCTGCCGGGTGGTTTTGTTGATTGGCTGAAAGTCTTGTATAAGGGGGCAGAAAGCTTCCCTCTTGTTAATGGTTGGGTTGGACAGTCCTTTGGGGTTGGCTCCGGGGTGCGCCAGGGTTGTCCCCTGAGTCCCCTGCTCTATGTGTTTGCAATCGACCCCTTCATCAGGAGGCTAGAGAGCGGCATGTTGTGTGGGGTACCAGTGGGGCTCCCGGGTGAGCCGCCATTGAGGGGTGTTGCTAATGCTAATGCTCAATTCACTGGGACGGATGAGGCGTAGGAGGTGGTCTCTCTGACATCACGGTATTCTGAAGCATCAGGCTCCAAGATCAATCAGGAAAGGAGCAAAGTTTTCTGGATGGGAAAGGAAGGTGAGGGGTTTGATCTCCCGGACACCTTTCCAGTGCCCCAGGAAAGAATTAAGATACTAGGCATTGAATTTGGACCCGGCAATTATGGCCTCAAAAACTGGGAAGGCAGACTGGAAATTGACAATGCTAAGGTGGTCAGCTGGAAGAGATGGAAGTTATCTATGAGGAAAAGGGTTGATCTGATTAAGACTTACCTGATTCCGATCTTCTTGTATGTCAGCTTTGTCTGCATCTTGCCAGTGTCTCTCTATGCTAGGGTCAGTAGTGTGTTCTTCCAGATGCTGTGGGGGAACAGACTGAACCCTATCAAGAGGAATGTCACCTACCTATCCAGGAGGGAGGGTGGCTTAGGTATGGTCAACCCAGTTCTTTTCTTTTCACTGCTATTTCTCAAGTTTAACATTGGTAGTATGCTTGCAGTGGAACCTCCTGGATGGGCAGGCATATTTAGATCTTGGTTTAGCCTTTTCTATGACTTTGGGAAGAAGGTGGCCAAGTGAAGAATCGCAGGGGTCATTGTGGTCAGCTACCAGCCTATGTAGCTCCGTGCCTGAAGTTACTGCGGCAGTGGCGATTGTCAGCTGAAGATGTAAGATCGGTTCCGAGGAAAGTCCTTATGACTCGAGTCTTGAGCAAAGTCTTTCATGGCCCACTGGCCTTAAGGGATTGCCCAGGCCATGTTTTGTGGGCGGGGTTGAGGTTGATTAATTTGGATAGAATATCCCCTAAATTTAGGGATCTGGCCTGGTTGTGCTTCCATGTTCGGGGCAATTTGAAATTCCGCATTGGGATGGATCGTAGCTGTCCTCGAGAGGAGTGTGCAGATGAAGAGGAGACTATGGACCATTTTCTGCTCTGTTGCCCTTTTAAAATAGAAGTGTACAAACAGGTGGGGCAGGCGCTCGGTGTTCCTGTCCTCTTCAGGCTGGGTTATGCTGAGCAGTGTTGTAACTAACGGCGTTTAAATAAACTCCGTTAGGTAACGATGCCCCTTTTGAGGGTAACGAGTAATCTACCAGATTACTCTTCCCCTCTCGGCAACGCCGCTCCCATTACTGGGGAGGCGTTACCGTAATTACTTACCTCCTGTGTCAGCAGCAGCCATCAGCCATCCATTATCAAAAGCTTCGCCTCCTCCTCAGGCTGTTTCGGCAGAACAGTAATTTTCCCAGCAGTGCCTCTGTTTAGTGCCTCTGTTTATAACGGATGCCTTCTCATCCTCAGCCTCTGCTTTAGATGATGAGAAGGCATCCATGATATGCTGAACACTAAACAGAGGCTCTGCTGGGAAAATTAGTGTTCAGCCTATCACGGAACAGCCTGAGGAGGAGGCGCGGCTTTTAAATAATCGAGGATGGCAGCCGACGTCTGACATGTGGAGAACAGAAGAAGGTAGGGAGATCGTCGTCGAGGCATTTTATAGGCACAGTGAGGCATGTATGATGGCACAGTGACTCACTGTGCCATCATACATGCCTCATGCCTCACTGTGCCTGTAACATGCCTCATGCCTCACTGTGCCTGTAACATGTCTCGTGGTCATGCCTCACTGTGCCTGTAACATGTCTCATGCCTCACATGCCTCACGGTGCCTGTAACATGCCTCATGCCTCACTGTGCCTGTAACATGCCTCATGCCTCACTGTGCCATAATACATGCATCATGCCTCACTGTGCCTGTAACATGCCTCATGCCTCACTGTGCCTGTAACATGCCTCATGCCTCACTGTGCCATCATACATGCCTAATGCCTCACTGTGCCATAATACATGCATCATGCCTCACTGTGCCATCATACATGCCTCATGCCTCACTGTGCCATCATACATGCCTCACTGTGCCTGTAACATGCCTCACTGTGCCTGTAACATGCCTCACATGCCTCACTGTGCCTGTAACATGCCTCACTGTGCCTGTAACATGCCTCACATGCCTCACTGTGCCTGTAACATGCCTCACTGTGCCTGTAACATGCCTCACTGTGCCTGTAACATGCCTCTCATGCCTCACTGTGCCTGTAACATGCCTCATGCCTCAAAAAAGTCAGTTACTTTGCTGAGTAACTAATTACTTTGCCAATGTAGTAACTCCGTCACTAACTTAATTACTTTTTCGGACAAGTAATTTGTAACTGTAACTAATTACTTTTTTAAAGGATGATGAGCAACACTGATGCTGAGTGGGTGTGCGGAGCATTCAGTACCGGTGGAGTTTTTTGTTTGGATACACTTTTTTTATAGTTAGCCTAGTGGTCCGTTATTTCACCTGGAACGCACGGTGTCAGGTCAGCATTCGGCAAAAAATCCTTCCTGTTGAGGTGGTGGTGTATGACATTCTGCACAAGGTGGGGAAGATTCTGGGGCTTGAGAGAGACAAGCGGGGTCAGGGGGCTTGGCTGAAGGTGTGGAGGGGTTTCAAGCCTCCCTGACTGCCAGGAGTCTCTTTCCCGGGTGTGGCTGTCTGTCTCTTATCACCCTAGATTATTATTCTTGATATATTTTCGATAAATGGCTGTGTACATAGGTGACGGGTTGTGCCTCGTAGGCCCTCTCTGCTGCTTTGTGTAAATAGTTTTGTAAAAATGTTTTGGTAGTGGTGTAGAAATTGTATTTATTCTGAACCTGGATGTGTATTCCTTTGCTTTCTGTTTGAAGTTTTGTACTATAGTTTTGTTTTTTACTTTTGTATAAAATTGGTTGCTTGATTCTTTTTAATAAAAGATCAATAGTGTCCCATCATTGGTGTCAGTGGAAGGAATAGTGCCCCATCATTGGTATCAGTGGGAGGAATAGTGTCCCATCATTGGTGTCAGTGGGAGGAATAGTGTCCCATCATTGGTGTCAGTGGATGGGAATAGTGTCCGATCATTGGTATCATTGGGAGGAATAGTGCCCCATCATTGGTGTCAGTGGGAGGAATAGTGCCCCATCATTGATGTCAGTGGGAGGAATAGTGCCCCCTCATTGGTATCAGTGGGGGAATAGTGTCCCAACATTGCTATCAGTGGGAGGAAAAGTGCCTCATCGCTCGTATCATTGGGAGGAATAGCGCTTCATATCTGTAGGAGGAATTCCTAAGGGCCAGATAAAGGCATGCAAAGGGCCGCAGTTTGGAGACCACTGCTTTAGGGGAAGGTTCCTGCTTGTCAAGGTTATTTTATTTTTATGTATTTTATGTTACTTTAAGTTATTTCCCTATCCACATTTGTTTGCAGAGTACTTGCCATGCTCTTACCAACATTTTGCTGCCATTTGCAGCCCTCTAGCTCTTTCCATTACTTTTTTAGAGACATTATAGTAGTCAAAAATTCGGGCCCCATTGACTTCAATGGGGTTCGGGGTCAAGTTCGGGTCCCGAACCCGGACTTTCTTCCGAAGTTCGGCCGAACCAGTCGAACCCGAACATCCAGGTGTCCGCTCAACTCTAGTTGCGATGAAATAAATGTTTCTCTCAAAAACAAATTGTCCTTGCAGCAATGTTGCTTCTTCTTCATTCTAGTTTTTATGAATGCTAGAATGTGGAATGTTTTCATGTTTTGGTAAATTATATTTTTCTCTGTATCCCTAACTTGTTGCTGTTCGCACCAGAACCGCCGAACAGACCGACCTTTCGAGCGAACATTTAGAACCCCATTGAAGTCTATAGGACTCGAACGTTCGAATTCAAAAACGATCATTTTAAAGACAAATATTCAAGTTATTGTTGGAAAACGTATTTGAGAACCCGGGTCTTGCCCCAGGGAACATGTATCAATACAAAAAAGTTTAAAAAACGGTAGTTTTTTCAGGAGCAGGACTCCTGAAAAAAAGACAGTATTTAAAAAAAAATTCCATTGATACATGTTCTGTCGGGCAAGACCCAGGTTCTCAAAGACGTTTTTACAGGCAAACTATAGACACCCATCAGGTACAATATTTTAAGGAATTAAAAAAAAAAAAAAAATCATTTAAACATTATTAAATCACTGCTCCAGGAGCAGTGATTTTAATGATGCTTAAATAATAAAAAAAAAAAATGAAAAATTCCTTTAAATATTGTACCTGCTGGGTGTCTATACCTGTGATAACATCTTTAAATAGCACAATCACCTGCCTGCCAGTAAATTAGGAATAGCTGATCCAGCTAAGCTATACAGTGTATAAATATATGTACAACTCCTAGGGATATATATACACACTGTAAATTAAGCTAAACTGACTAGCCTGCTCGATCTAGCTAAATAAAAAGACTATGGGCCAGATTCATGAAGAGTTAGGCTGGCGGATCCAGTGATCCGCCAGCCTAACTGTCACTTTAAGGCGGCGTTTCTGTTTTCTCTAACCAGAAAACAAGAAACGCCGGGTTGGAGTTCCGATGCGATCGGCGTAATTGAATTTCGCCATCGCATCGTTACTTCAACTTAAAAATGGCGCCGGGGGCGTTCCCGCTGATTAACGCTGAAAAAATATGTTAATCAGCAGGAGTCGAAAATTCACGATCGTTTTCGGGCGCGACGCAGTGACTTTACGACGTTTCCGGAAGCGATACGCGGCGTAAAGATAAAGCAGCCCCCTAGTGGAATATCCTATGTTAGGTATAGCCGTCGTCATCGCGTCGGAAAAAAAACAAATCGCGTCGTTTGCGTAAAACATTCATGAATGGGGACGTGACGTCATTGACGTTCACTGACAGAACTTGGAGCATGCGCACTGGGATGCATTGACACTCAAAGCATTCGCAGTACGTTCGCCGCGGGATCGCGCATAGTTTGAATACTACACGCCCCGTACCCGCCCAATTTGAATTCCGCTGGCTCATTTGCGATGCACTGCCGCAACTTTAGGAGCAAGTGCTTCATGAATAACAGCACTTGCTCCTAAAATTTCTGCAGCGTAACGTAAATGAGAAGCGTTACTCCAGAGCAAAGATGCTCTCATCTACCTGAATCTGGCCCTATCTCTCTGTCTCTTTGACTGCTCTCATTAACAACCGCAACACACTACACAAGGCCGCTCTGTTTTTTTGCGCTCTGTGATTGGCCAAGCATGCAGGGTCATAGTGCATGTTTGGCCAATCATCAGCGCGCAATGCCGCAGTGAATTATGGGCCGTTGTGTGTCACACGAATTTGGCGTGAATGACCCGTTTTGTTCGAATTTCGTCGAACGTACGAACAGACAATGTTCGAGTCGAACATACGTTTGTATCGAACGCGGAGCTCATCCCTACTCCTGGCTAATGTATTTTAGATTAATCCAAGCACTCATAGAAATTACCCATTAATATAGGCACCTAATCCCAGATAGAAATGTTGATTTTGAGACAGAAAAGAGGAGGGGATATTTTACGGTGCAGTAGGTAAAGCAGTAATGATGAGAAAGTGTCTTAAAATAAATTACAAAATAATTTTATTAAATACAAAATATATATAAAATCATGATCCAATCAGAGTTATAATTATATGGTGGTCAATATTAAACATGATTGTAGTTTAAAACACATAGTGATCGCATATTTCCAACATGTTTCGGGATTATCTCTTCTTCAGGGGAAGGCAAAATCCATTCAAAAATGTTTATAACTAAATGAAAAAAATAAAGTTTTGAATGGCCAGGGGATAATCCAAAGGAAGGGGGCAGACTAGACATGCTTATCCACAGACCACGCAATGCTGGACGCTCTGTGATTCCCATCAACATGGAGAAATATGCAGACCCTGTGTTGGATCGAATACACTGTTCCGAGCGCGGTCACAAAAAGAGGCTAAACGAGCCCAATGAGTGGCTAATGGATGAGAAGAAAAAAGACATGGTACAGAACCATAAAAGAATGTCAGGATGCAATCCAATATTTAAAATCGATCCAAGGGGGCCAATAAATTGGACCACATAGGTTAATACCAAATAGACAGTCTCTTATGGATAATACTTACAGAGAGAAGCATAGGTACATGAAGGTAGAAATAGGACGCAAATGCAGCGTCAATGATTCTTCCTCAGAGTCCTATGTAAAATGCAGAAAGAAAAGAAAGACCGTCAAAAGAAGAAAATATAATAATTAAAGAGAAGGTAAATACTAGTAATAAATTGACTACCACTAGTCCTCCCAAGTGGCAGAGAATGGAAAAATAGATGCCATGATTTCAATGAAAACAGGAACCCAATAGTCTAATTCATTATGCTGTGGCAAAGGCTTATTTACTCAATAAGCAGTGGGGAAACATTAGATTTAGCAAAAAAAATAAAAAAAAGAAGAATTTATTTCATAAGATGTCCTTAAAAAAGTTCTGAAATAGACCAGGTCTCCAATTTCACAGTATTAGGTACAACTTCTTTATTAGACGTTCACCAAACACAATCCAATGTCACAGGGATTAGTTTTATAAGGTAAAAAAGGAAAGAAAAACAAAAAAATTCAAAAAAAAAAAGGAAGAATAGGGAAACAGACATGCAGATTGTCCCTAGAAATATGGCGGCCAAATTTGTGATATCCACACATCAGACCAGCAGGTTATCCTTAAAAGAAGTCAATGATGTCAAAACGCCAATAAATTGCTTACCAAGACATTGTATTATGTAGCTCAGGTCCGTGCGCTCCATCGGCTCACCGCTCTCTGCACAAATCGACAAGAGAGCTGGTTTAAATAGCCTCTAAACCCGGCGTCCGACGTCTGACATCATCGTCTCCTACATTGTTCAGAGGCCAATGTGATCAGCTCTTTCAATTAACAAGTATAGTTCAGAATCAAAAAAACGAGGAATAGACTTTATATATTTCCTAGGCGATATGGTGAATAATTATTATTGTTTCATTTTAAGTAATCCAAGCCATATTTTCTTGTTCACCTGTGCCCCTAACAGACACAGGTTCACTTAGATATAAGAGGTGCATGGGAAGCTGAAGCAAGGGTTTCCCAACATCTTCAGGGGATTCTGGGTTCCACCAGCCCCCCCCCCCCCCACCCCTGCCCAAAGTGATTACCGTCACATCTCTCCCCTTTCGGTAGCAGACTAATACAAGAAGAGACCAAAGACGGGTTGACTTCAAGGTTAGTCTGTAGTTTCAGTCCCCCAATGCCTTTACCCACACAGTACCCCAAACAAATTGTTCCCAACAGACTATTACTCACCCAGCCAACCTCTGCCTCTCTCATAGAACATGTGTAAAACAAGGGGGGAGGGTTGGGACTTTGAATGAGATGTGTTTTATCGCATAAAATATTTCCATAGTAGCCAGGCTCAAGGTTACGAAAAAAGCACTAAACCAAATTGATCTGTCTAACTGTATGCAATTAAAAACAGAGGTTTAGTTACATGCATTTGCAAATACCTGTTTTAAGCTACAATGCCAACGCCAAGGCACTCCGTGTATTGCAGTCCTAGCTATGATTTTAACTAGTTACCGACCGCCTACGGTCGTTATACGTCGGCACTTTAAAGATGGATATCTCGGTAACGGCAGCAGCTGCAGTAGGCGGTCCTGTCAATGATAACGGCGGTCTCCGCGGCAGATTTGCCGCAAGATCTCAGTTATCGGTAGCGGGAGAGGCCCCCCTCCCACCGCTCTCCCACGCCCTCCGCCGCTTACCTTAGCCGTCGGTAGCGGCGGAGGCGTTCGGGTCCGCTCGGCTGCTGTGTGGGGATGCGAGTGAGGCCAACATGTCGCCCAACCGTCCCCAAAGCTCTGCTGGTTGAAAGTGACATCAGAACGTCAGTCCCGCCCAGCGTCTTAAAGAAACATTTTTTTTTTTTCATTTGAAAAAATGACAATTTCAATTTTTTATTTTTTTTGCATTTATGCCTAAATATGAGATGTGAGGTCTTTTTGACCCCAGATCTCATATTTAAGAGAACCTGTCATGCTTTTTTCTATTACAAGGGATGTTTACATTCCTTGTAATAGGAATAAAAGTGATATTTTTTTTTTATTTCAGTGTTAAAAATAAATCCGAAAACAAAAAAATAATTTTTTTAAAGCGCCCCGTCCTGACGAGCTCGCACGCAGAATGTGAACGCATACGCATATGAAAAAGGTGTTCAAACCACACAAGTGAGGTATCGCCGCGATCGTTAGAGCGAGAGCAATAATTCTAGCCCTAGAACTCCTCTGTAACTCAAAAAATGCAACCTGTAGAATTCTTTTAAACGTTGCCTATCGAGATTTTTAAGGGTAAAAGTTTGACACCATGCCACGAGCGGGCGCAATTTTTAAGCGTGACATGTTGGGTATTATTTTACTCGGCGTAACATTATCTTTCACAATATGTAAAAAAATTGGGCCAAATTTATTGTTGTCTTATTTTTTTATTTAAAAAAGTGTTTTTTTTTTCCAAAAAAAGTGTGCTTGTAAGACCGCTGCACAAATACAGCATGACAAAAAGTATTGCAATGACTGCCATTTTATTCTCTAAGGTGTTAGAAAATATATATATATATAATGTTTGGGGGTTTTAAGTAATTTTATAGCAAAAAAAAAATGTTTTATTCTCGTAAACACAGAATCTGAAAAACAGGCTCGGGGCTTAGGTGGTTAAAGCCTCCTAATAAGGAGCACAGATGTGCTAATCAATAGGCAGGGGACAGGTGGTAACCAAAACCTATAGTTTGTCTGGCAAAAAAGAGCACTGGAAAAACAAAATAAAAACAGGAGTGGAACCAAGACATGCCTACCAAACCAAAACACCACCAGACTTGTGCGGACCACATCAAACTTGGGTCAGCTAGTCAAAGAATGACAATGCATAGATTAACTGTTGGTGGTAGATCTGTGGAGGCAATTTGTTCCATTTCTGAAAACACATCTCCATCCCTGAATAGTGTTTAAAGGGGGGGTGTGGTAGTGTCTATCACATGCCTCATTCAAAGTCCCAACCCTACCCCCCCTTTAAACACTTTAAAAACCAGTGCTCTTTTTTGCCAGATAAACTATAGGTAGGGGTGGGTGGGTAGGGGTGGGTTTTGGTTACCACCTGTCCCCTGCCTATTGATTAGCACACCTGTGCTCCTTATTAGGAGGCTTTAAAATCATAGCTAGTACTGCAATACACGGAGTGCCTTGGCGTTGGCATTGCAGCTTAACACAGGTATTTGCAAATGCATGTAACTAAACCTCTGTTTTTAATTGCATACAGTTAGACAGATCAATTTGGTTTAGTGCTTTTTTGGTTGGCAACCTTGAGCCTGGCTACTATGGAAATATTTTTTTATATTCCATATTTATATTTAATCGCATACTGTGATAAAACGCATCTCATTCAAAGTTCCAACCCTCCCCCCTTTTTTTACACATTTGCAGGGATGGAGGCCTCATCCCTACTCTGGGGTTGGAAAACAATTTCCCTTGTGTCTACCAGCGACCTGAAGGGCTCCAATCCAGATCTGCACCCGAATCTGCTGCTTGATCTCCAGTTACTGATTCACAGACACAGACCTGGGGATTGCTGAAAGGGCATTCCGCAGCAGGCCTTGCAACTCTGATGGCAGATACATCTCCTCTTTTGCTATCTTTTAGGCACCTAGTTGAACTCTTAATTGCCTGAAATCGGCTCTGTTACATGTAGATCGCCAGTACTTTCCAGATTCTTAGTAAATGACCCACAGTGTGTTTGTTTGCACTAAAATTATTTTAGTTATATTGTTTTCCCAGAAATACGGTGCCTCTGCTTTCAGAAAATATAAACTTATTCAGGGTTTTAAAGCAATTTCTAGAAAAACTGCTGATTTTAACATGTGTGGCTAAAGGTGTTAAGTAAGTAGAAATAAATTAAAATATAGAACATTGTAGTATATTTAGCACAAACAAATAGCATCTAGTAAATACAGCGTATTGCTCTGTACACTACACATTCAAATTATAATTTTCACAGCATTGGGAAATGCACATGTTAATATAAATGCAGCAGTATTAGAGACGCTTATAACCTAAACAAAGAATATTTGTTAGAGAGAGAGGCAGTTTATCTGCATGAAGGTCACAGAAAGAGACTTTGATGAAGCAACCTGACAAGAGTCTTCTTTTAGGGACCTTGGACTTGATAATGGATGTCATGCAATGTACTATACCAGGAGGTAGTGCGGTTTCTTCTACAGTATGTGTGATTGACAGATCACTCAGAAATAGCAGGAAGCTAACAAACTGCAGTCCCTACTACAAAGTTATTTTTCAGCTCCTTGACAAAAGGTGTGAGGCAATTTGCATTAGTAAGGTTTGTTAGTAATGTAAGGTTTTGCCTCATATTACAAAATGGTTTCTAAAGCTTCTAAACAAAATGAAATCCATGTTTAATTTATTATTTACTTAGGATTTCTTTTTACCTGTATCTCTATTATGCCAATTTGTTCAGCATAATTGAAAATGATAAAAAAAGTTCTTTATATAAGTTCACAATTTATAAATAATGTTTTTACTCCAACATTTATGTTGTTTTATGAAAATATAACTGACAGAGAAGCTGCCATCGCTATCTATTACATGTTAGGAGCTATATAACTTAAAAATAAATGTAAATTTAGGCATGCATATATGAAAAAATACCATAATTGTAACTTGCACAGTATAATGTAATTGAAATCTCTATATTATATTGCTACTGTTTGTAGTTGCATAGATACATTTTAAATTGTATCTAAATCCAAGAGGAAATTGTAATATTTTGCAGTTAACCAGTTATTAAATGTAGTAAGTGGCTAATATAGTTATCTTTTTTTATTCTTTTCCCATTTATTTTCACCTGGTGATCCTGCCAGTATAACATTTCCTCTCTTGGGAACTATATCTATGGTGGATTGGGTTTTTTAGAACAGTAAGGCCGCGTACACACGATGAAATCTGTCTGCTGGAAACGGTCTGTTTCAGCAGACAGATTGGATCGTGTGTACGGGCAAACAGACGGATTTGGCCACCCGACAGATTTCAAAGCATGCTTTGAAATCTGTCGGCTGGCAACCCGTCCGCCCGACATGTCTGCTGGTTAGTACACTAACCAGCAGACATATCTGCTCGCACATGCGTCGAATGGATTCGATGCATGCGCGGAAGTGTTTTACTTCCGGGTGCGGTGACGTGGCGGCGTCAACGTCACCGCCACGTCAGCGCGCTGTCTTCCGGCGGGGATTTTGGTTTGATCGTGTGTACACGATCAAACCAATACATCCCAGCAGACAGATCTGTTCAAATCGGTCTGTCCGACCGTTTTGAACAGATGTATTTGCTTGTGTGTATGGGGCCTAAGGCCTCGTACACACGATCAAATCTGTCTGCTGGAAACGGTCTGCTAGACCGTCCCAGCAGACAGATTTGATCGTGTGTACGGCCGAGCCGACGGATTTGGCCACCCAACAGATTTCAAAGCATGCTTTGAAATCTATCGGGTGGGAATCCGTCCGCCCGACATGTCTGCTGGTTAGTACACTTACCAGCAGACATGTCGTCCCGCACCGCCGCCGAATGGATTCGGCGCATGCGCGGAAGTGTTTTACTTCCTGGTGCGGTGACGTGGCGGCGTCAACGTCACCGCCACGTCACCGCCACGTCAGTGCGCTGTCTGCTGGCGGGGATTTTGGTTTGCTCGTGTGTACACGCGAGCAAACCAAAATACTAGCAGACAGATTTGTTCAAATCTGTCGGACAGACAGATTTGAACAAATCTATTGCCTCGTGTGTACGAGGCATAAGAGTCTTAATTCCACGTACACACGATCATTTTTCAGCATGAAAAAAAGACGTTTTAAAAAAATGTCATTTTAAATGATGGTGTGTGGACATCACATCATTTTTCGTGTTCTGAAAAACAATTTTTTTTTTTTTTTTTGAACATGCTGCATTTTTTAATGATGTTTTAAATGATGTTGTTTTTCGGGTAAAAAATGATCGTGTGTGGGCTAAAATGACGTTAAAAACTTGCGCATGCTCAGAAGCAAGTTATGAAACGGGAGTGCTCATTCTGGTAAAACTACCATTCGTAATGGAGTAAGCAAATTCATCACACTGTAACAGACAGAAAAGCGCAAATCTTCTTTTACTAACAGGAAATCAGCTAAAGCAGCCCCAAGGGTGGTGTCATCCACATGGAACTTCCCCTTTATAGTGCTGTCATACATGTTGTACGTCACCACGCTTTGCTAGAACATTTTTTAAAACGATGGTGTGTGGGCAACGTCGTTTTAATGATGAAGTTGGAAAAAACAATGTTTTTTCTAAATGCCCAGTAATGTTTTTATTTTTATTTTTTCATGCTGAAAAATTGTAGTGTGTACGCGGCATAAGACTACAGAAGATCTGTCCCTCTTCATAACAGAGCTGAACTGAGCAGGTCTGAAAATAATAGCAGCATTGGATTTCTAAAAATAATTAACCGGTATATTTCCACACTAAAAAAAGAGAGCAAATAATGGATGCTCAGTAGGTTCTGTAAATGGGGGTTATTTACTAAAGGCAAATCCACTTTGCACTACTAGTGCAAAGTGCACTTGAAATTGCACTGAAAGTACACTTGGAAGTGCAGTCGCTGTAGATCCAAGGGGGACATGCAAGGAAAATAAAAAACAGCATTTTAGCTTGCACATGATTGGATGATAAAATCATCAGAGCTTCCCCTCGTTTCAGATCTACCCCACAGATTTACAGTGACTAGACTTCCAAGTTCATTTTCAGTGCAATTTCAAGTGCACTTGTAGTGCAAAGTGCATTTTCCTTTCGTAAATAACCCCCAGTGAGTCTTTACGTATTTAATATATATAAAAAAAGACTACAAATGTATCATTTACAAATTGAACAACCCAAGGGTTCCTTATCTCCAGATGTTCAACCTTTCTGTCACCTCTTCAGCAAATAATAGGGTGTTTCAAACATGGTTCCAAGGTATGACATGTATATGTCCATATTACTGGTCAATGACCGGGCCAGTTTTTGCGATTCGGCACTGCGTCGTTTTAACTAACAATTGCGCGGTCGTGCGACGTAGTTCCCAAACAAAATTGACGTCCTTTTTTTGCCACAAATCAAGGTTTTTTTTGGTGGTATTTGATCACATCTGCGTTTTTTGCCAGAACTCTTGAACATCACAACATTTTGGACCCGAACCTTATTAAAATCTATGGGACCCGAACTTAAAAAATCAAAAGTCCCCATTTTGAAGACTTTTATGCAAGTTATTGGCCATAAGGGTATGGGTACCCAGGTACTGCCCTGGGGGAATATGTATCAATGCATTTTTTTTTTTTTTACAGGAGCAGTGATTTTAATAATGCTTAAAGTTCAACAATAGAAATGAAAAATTCCTTTAAATATTGTGTCTGGGGTGCCCTTTAGTCTGCCTGTAAAGTGGCTGATCTGTACCATGTATGGAATCTGCTGCAGCAAAACTGACATTTATAAAGAAAAAAAAAATACATTAATTGCCAGCAATACAACACCATTGCTGGTAATAAAATGGTGCAGAGGTCCCCCTCAATCCATACCAGGCCCTTCAGGGCTAGTGTAGATTTTGAGGGGATCCCCATGTCAATTTAAAAAAAAATGGTGTGGAGTCCCCCACAAAATCCATATCAGACCCTTAGCCGATTATGCAGCCTGGCAGGTCAGGAAAGGGGGGGGGAGCGAGTGCCCCCTCCTAAATGATACCAAGCCACATGCCCTTAACATTTAAATTTTTTAATTAAGGAATTGTCAAAAACTGCCTTCTGTCTTTATTTATTTTTGACACTTTTTTGATGAGAGGGGACGGGTACAATGTACATGGCGAGGCTAGGATCTGGGGGTTCAAGATTACGATAAGCCCACAGACCCTTACAAACACCACCCAGGGTTGTTGGGCAGAGACCCTTGTACCCATCAACATGGGGGCAAGGTCCCCCTCCTCCGTCCACAGATTGTTCCCGATAGGGGTGGACGGTCTGAGAGGGGCCCTCTTTTAGTTCCCATCTGCGGAGCTGAAATCCACTCTCGATGCTACCGCAGGAGTAACAGGGAGAGAGACAAGACAGACCCTCTATTCCCCCCCCAATACCCTTGTACTGACAATGTCTATGCTGTCTCTTGCTCCGAGCTTCATTCAATAGCATTGTTTTATATCTGACGACTAATGTGTTTCTCATGTCTTTTTCTGTTTGTTGGAGATGCTGTTACAGATATTAACTTCTGCTCCAAACGCTGTTCATATTCGTCATGTAACCCTTGTTTTGATTTATTGTATGTAACTCTTTTCCTTATATACTCAATAAAAATTGTTTAAAAAAAAAAAAAAAAAAAAACATGATGGCAAGGTGCTTTGGGGCGGGGACTTATGGTCCAGCAGGAATGGACAGGGACGTTACCTATCTTTCACGGCACATTGGGTGACTCTGCTGGCAGCTGGGAAGGATGCAGGACAAGGTACAGTAGTGTTGGAGGTTGTTTCGCCACCACACCTCCAAAATGCTACTAGTGGTGATTCTGACACACTTCTCTCCTCCACCCCCTCCTCTTCTTCCTCCATTGCCTCTTCCTGTGCTGATTTGTCCTTGGAACCAGCAGAGCTTCATAGACATTCAAGGGGCTATGCAAGTACGCAGGCAAAAAGATGCCATGCGGTGCTTGAGCTGGTGTGCTTGGGGGACAGGAGCCACACTGGGGCAGAGATTCTGTCAGCTCTGCAGGGGCAGGCTCAGAGGTGGTTCATGCCACGCCAGCTTAAGCCAGGAAAGATGGTTTGCGACAATGGCACCAACCTTCTCTCCGCCCTCCGACAGGGTCAACTGACCCATGTGCCCTGTTTGGCTCAAGTCCTTAACTTGGTGGTGCAGCTATTATTGGGCAGGTACCCAGGCTTACAGGAGGTCCTGAGGCCGGCCAGGAAATTCTGTGTGCATTTCCGCCGGTCATATAATGCCAGTGCTCGGCTGACCCCCAAAAGGAATACAACCTGCCCATTAACCGCCTAACCTGTGACATGCCCACCAGGTGGGACTCAACGTTGGTCATGCTGCAGTGGCTGCACACACAGCAGAGGGCCATCAATGATTATCTGTGCCAATATGTTTTTTTTCCATGTCAGTGGGTCATGATCAGGGATGCATGCACTGTTCTGTCACCATTTGAGGAGGCCACAAGAATGGTGAGCAGTGACAGGGCATGCATCAGTGACACTGTGCCTCTTGTCCACGTGTTGGAGCACACACTGCATGGAATAATGGACAGGGCACTTGAGGCAGAACAGAGGGAGGAAGAGGAGGACTTCCTTACCTCTCAAGGCCCCCTTTATCCAGACAGTGTTCCTGCTGGTCTGCCTATCACACAGGAAGAGGACGAGGTGGAGGAGGAGGAGGAGGGGAGGAGGATTGTGTCAGCATCGAGCTGGAGCCTAGCATCAGCAGCAGTGTTCAAGGGATCTATTACATTATGCAAAGAAAATTCTACTGCGCTGCTGCGAGTGTTGGAATGTAACCAATAGAACTATGAACTGAAGCCGCTGTATCTAAAGGTAACAGGCCGCTAGTGAATATGTAAAAAGGTGATAAGCGCTAAAGTATATGTGAAAGGTGTACAAAGATGTATACGTGCAATATAAATCAAATCAAAATCAAACAAAGTCACACAAAGTGCTGAGCTGGTGGGTGTGAAACAGACTAACACAATAAATGTTAGTAGCTACACCCTAAAAACTGGGTGAGCAATGTGTAACAAAAATAAAGTCTATGGTGAAGAGACACGATGGGTTAAGGTTGACTGGTGGGTCTTCTGTGAGGGGTAAACTCATCCAGAAAACGATCTCATATTGCCCTTACCCTTTAGGGTGATGGTAACAGTGCAGTCGGTAGGCAATGGTTGTTCCTTCTCTTGTATTCTCTATGGGGTTTCCTGACGCTGTATATACAGTGGTCGTCCGTGGTGTAGGTCCAGAATCTAGCAGCTCATGATGCCAAGTCAGAGCGTGGGATAAAGGATACCAAAATAGTGAAGCCCGTTTAACAAGAGGGGGGTTTAATAAAAAATAAGCCTCTTACATGAAAGTAGTAAAAACACGCCAAACAAACAACTGAATACAGAGCACGGCAAATACAAACGCCGTCTTGCGTCTGTTAGCCTCTGGTTGGCTGTGAGTGTCACGTGGTCGCACTTCCTACGTCGTTACGTCACGGTCTCGTGACTACTTCAGGGATCACAAGACCGTGACGTAATGACGTAGGAAGTGCGACCACGTGACACTCACAGCCAACCGGAGGCTAACAGACGCAAGACGGCGTTTGTATTTGCCGTGCTCTGTATTCAGTTGTTTGTTTGGCGTGTTTTTACTACTTTCATATAAGAGGCTTATTTTTTATTAAACCCCCCTCTTGTTAAACGGGCTTCACTATTTTGGTATCCTTTATCCCACGCTCTGACTTGGCATCATGAGCTGCTAGATTCTGGACCTACACCACGGACGACCACTGTATATACAGCGTCAGGAAACCCCATAGAGAATACAAGAGAAGGAACAACCATTGCCTACCGACTGCACTGTTACCATCACCCTAAGGTAAGGGCAATATGAGATTGTTTTCTGGATGAGTTTACCCCTCACAGAAGACCCACCAGTCAACCTTAACCCATCGTCTCTCTTCACCATAGACTTTATTTTTGTTACACATTGCTCACCCAGTTTTTAGGGTGTAGCTACTAACATTTATTGTGTTTGTCTGTTTCACCACCCACCAGCTCAGCACTTTGTGTGACTTTGTTTGATTTTGATTTGATTTATATTGCACATATACATCTTTGTACACCTTTCACATATACTTTAGCGCTTATCACCTTTTTACATATGATCTATTACATTAAATTAAGGAAAGCTAAAAAACTTTTACAAGAATTACAATTGATTGATAGTTAGAGGGTGGCTCATTCACAGGAGAGGGATTACACATTCTTTGCGGCTAGATATGGGACATATACTAGAATTGATTACATACGAATTCCTCAAAACCTAGCGACATCCATACTGGATGCTTCTATTGGATCCTTCACGCTATCAGACCACGCTCCAACAGACTGTACATTAAAATGGGGAGTGGAGGAGAAGAAAGAGTGGCACTGGAAGATAAACGAGACCCTACTAAAAGACAGTGGCCCAGATTCACAGAGTGATTACGCCTGCGCAACAGGAGATGCGCGTGCGTAAGTCGAAATGTGCGCGTGCGTTTCGATGCACGGCATCCCCAGAATGAGATACGCAAAAAATTTACTTTTTTTTGTCCCGCGTAATTTCGTTAGACTGGCGCATCCGTCCGCGCAAAAGTGCGCTAGACAGACCATTGATTTGCTAGTCAAATATGCTAATGAGGGACTTACGGGGATCCACAAAAGAACGTTGGGGCAGCGCAGGCGACGCAGTGTGCGCAACAGCAAAATGTCCTGTCTAAAATTAGACCATATAAAAGCTGGTCTAAAAAGAGAAAAAAAGTCTACTTGTTAGATAAAGCAACACTGTTAGTGAGGAGCTCAGCAGTCACACGTGCTGCACAACAATCTGTATGCCAACATGCCAGGGGCATCGTCGCACATAGCTATACTACTGACTTTAGATGAACAAAGAAGGATGAGGGCACGGAGGATGGCACGGGAGAGGATATACTGCACCCGCATAGACCTGTGTGGCATGAGTGATTCTGAGGTGTTTCGCATCTTCAGATTCACCCCTCATGTCATCCTGGAATTAACCACAACCCTGCAGGAGGACATCACCAGCCCAACACACCGCTCGCATGCAGTGCAGCCACTGGTCAAGGTCATGGCAACACTCCATGTCCTTGCCAGTGGCTCTTTTCAAAGAACAAGTGGAGTGGTGGCTGGGATGTCACAGTCCTCCATGAGCAGATGTGTGCACCAGGTTGTCCCTGCAATCCTCAGACGCATGGCCAACCAAATCATCAAACCCACCACTAAGGACCTGCGACTGAAGGCAATGACAGATTTCTACAGAATTGCCAGATTCCCACGCACTGTGGGGGCCATTGATTGCACACATGTGGCACTCCAGCCCCCCCAGGAGACAGAGCACATGTACCGCAATCGGAAGCATTGGCATTCCATCAATGTACAGGTGATAGTCGATGCCCAAGGCCTCATATGGCACGTCCGTGCCAAACACCCAGGGTCCAGCCATGACAGCTACATATACAATCAATGCCACATCCGAATGGAATTCGAACAGAACATGTATGGGGACACCTGGCTGGTTGGTGAGTGACATGGGAGTCAGGCATGACTATCCCCTCCCATGATGCACACATCACAAGGGCCACATGCATGACTAACATCCTCCTGTCTTTTCCCTTACAGGTGACTCTGCATATCCACTGGGACCCCATCTCATGACTCCTATCCGGAACCCCCAAACTCCAGGAGAGGAAAGATACAATCAAGCACATGCCCAAACACGAGCAGTGGTGGAGCGCACCTTTGGCCTACTAAAGTCACGTTTCCGATGCCTGGATAAGTCTGGGGGTACCCTCTTGTATTCCCCAAACTTCGTGTGCCAGATCATCGGTGCATGTTGCATGCTGCACAACTTCGCAGTAAGAAAGGGCCTGCAGATTGCCCTACATGATGACCTGATCCCTGAACCAGACAATCCCCCCCTAACCGAGGCTACCCCGTCTTCTGAGGGAAGAGCAGCCAGGAGACAACTCACATTGGGCATCTTTGCACGTTAAACACACACATTAATCATGGCACAATGAGAATGCATGCATGAACACCACTGTGGTCCCCCACATCCACATCAAATTGGATTGGCACCAGTCCACCATGCTGGGACTTGTGAGCAGCAACGCCACGCCAAGGCTCCAATTATGTCACTGTACATTCATACACCATTCACACGGACCTGGGGATCACTTCTCCCTGGTCCTGGGGAACCCTACTTCACCAAAATTGAGGGCGACACCCCTTTTCCGGCAGGAATGTCCCCCCCCCACATTCAAACAGCATTCACAACCCAAAAAATTAAAAATAAAAAAAATTACCTGCAAAAGCAAAAATTTTCCAGCAAAAAAAAATAAAAAAAAATTAAAAAAAATAAAAAACAGCAGGAAAACAAACGAACAGAAATATATCAATCAAACAAACAGTCTCTCAAACACTTATCAAAAAACACTTTCAAAGATCTACTAACAAACACTTGATCACACAGAACACTAATCTGACAACTACAAAACACACCGCAACGAACAACAGGACAAAAGCACTAGGTTAAATGGGAAGGGACAAAGGGATGTACTTTTGCAATGCAAGTGCGTTTGTGTGTGTCTATTTATGCTGTTTGCGTAGTTCACAACGTTGCCCTAGTCCATTTCCTATTTCACTGATTGCGCCGCTCCTGAGTTGTGAGCATGCGCACAGCGGAGCTGACATGGTCTCCTTCAAGCGCGCATGCGCGAGCCGGCCGGCCCTTCATTTGCATGGGGTCACGGCTCATTTCAATGTAACACGCCCACGTCCTTCCCAATTTGTATTACTCCTCCTTACGCCTCGGAAAAAACGTTACGCATGCGCAATTTCCTGCGCAAAAGCTACGAGAATAGGGGGATTACGCGGCAAAATTGCGCAAGTCTAACGTAAAGGCGGTGCGCTACGCCGGTCCAATAATGCGCAGATGTACCTGAATCTGGCCCAGTATATATGCAGATAAAATAAGGGAGGAATTAGAATTCTTTTTTGCGACAAATGACACAGATGAAATAACTCCCTTTTGTCTGTGGGAAACGCGCAAATGTGTAATCATAGGTAACCTTTTCGCAATGGGAACACATAGGAAAAAGAAATTAAACAAACAAATAGAAATACTGTTTAAACGCATTGGGGAGTTAGAAACTGTACATACAAAATCCCAGGCTCTTTTATCTAATATATCCTTATGCTTGTAATCTTGAATTTCCAAATAGAAAACAAAAAATCCCAGGCTCAACTAATAGAACAAGAATTAGACTAAGCCCGAGAAAAATTGAATCTTTTGTTGATAGAAAAAGCCAAAGCTAAATTAACAAGGGGGAGGCGAACATTCTATGAGTATGGGAATAAACCAGGTAGAATACTAGCAAACGCCCTGAAAAAAGCCCAGATACGTAGCCACATTCCACAGATTAAGTTAGCTAACAATGAAATGGTTAATACCCCACAAGAGATCGTGAAGTGTTTCAAGAAATACTATGAGAAACTATATCAGTTGGAGGATAAATCTTCCTTGGAGAAGGAAAAAGAGAAACTAGAAAAAGCTAGGGAATACATCAAAGATACCCAGATGCCAATAATACCAGATGATATGGCAAGAAAATTAGATGAGCCGATTACAACAGGAGAGTTTTTGGAAGCTATAAAAGTATTAAAACTGGGCAAAGCACCAGGCCCAGATGGATTCACTATAACATATTACAGGAAGTTTGCCGACAAATTGGCACAAAGATTTACAGTGGCCTTTAACTCCTTGAGAGAAGGAAAGAAAATTCCAGAGGAAACGTTGGCGGCACATATAGTAGTTATTCCAAAAGAAGGGAAAGATCCCTCGTAATGTGCCAGCTATCGCCCCATTTCACTGCTGAATGTGGACTTAAAAGTATTTACTAAGATTCTTGCCACAAGGTTAGTAGAACATATTCCAGATCTGATACACCCAGATAAAGTGGGGTTTATACCAAGGAGAGAGGGGAGAGAAAATGTACAGTGAGTTGTAAACGCGATACACCTAAGGCCCCATACACACGAGCGGACAGATTTGTTCAAATCTGTCCGTCCGACAGATTTGAACAAATCTGTCTGCTGGGATTTTGGTTTGCTCGCGTGTACACACGAGCAAACCAAAATCCCCGCCAGCAGAGAGCGCGCTGACGTGTCGGTGACGTGGCGGTGACGTTGACGCCGCCACGTCACCGCACCAGGAAGTAAAGCACTTCCACGCATGCGCCGAATCCATTTGGCGGCGGTGCGGGACGACATGTCTGCTGGTAAGTGTACTAACCAGCAGACATGTCGGGCAGACGGATTCCCACCCGATGGATTTCAAAGCATGCTTTGAAATCTGTCGGGTGGCCAAATCCGTCGGCTCGGCCGTACACACGATCGAATCTGTCTGCTGAAACGGTCCGGCGGACCGTTTCCAGCGGACAGATTTGATCGTGTGTACGAGGCCTAAGGGTCCTTTCACACGGAGCAGACCGTTTTTCGGTCCGCTCCGTGTGTCCGTCGGCTCAGCGGGGAATCCGAAGCTCCTGGACCGGGACCGCGGGGTTCGCGGACCCGATCGCCGCTGGAGTGCAGCGATCCGTCCCTGGAGCGGAAGAACGGGGAGAGCCGTGTGTAAACACGGCTTCCCCGTGCTTCTCTGTGGCCGTAGCATCGATCGCGTCATCCCTGTAATAGGGGGATGCGATCGATGACGTCACACCTACAGCCACACCCCCCTACAGTTGTAAACACAACACATAGGTCACACATCCCCAACAGCACCACCTGTGGTTAACTCCCAAACTGCAACTGTCATTTCCACAGTAAACAATGCAATTTAAATGCATTTTTTGCTGTGAAAATGACAATTGTCCCAAAAATGTGTCAAAATTGTCCGAAAGTGTCCGCCATAATGTCGCAGTCACGAAAAAAATCGCTGATCGCCGCTATTAGTAGTAAAAAAAAAAATTTTATAAAAATGCAATAAAACTATCCCTTATTTTGTAAACGCTATAAATTTAGCGAAAACCAACCGATAAACGCTTATTGCAATTTTTTTTTTTACCAAAAATACGTAGAAGAATACGTATCGGCCTAAACTGAGGAAAAAAAATGTTTTTTTATATATTTTTGGGGGATATTTATTATAGCAAAAAGTAAAAAATATTGCATTTTTTTTAAATTGTCGCTCTATTTTTGTTTATAGCGCAAAAAATAAAAACCGCAGAGGTGATCAAATACCACCAAAAGAGGGAGCTGTGGTGGCTCAACGTGATTGGCACTGCGCTGACAAGCCATTCACCTCTGCAGCCAAGGGTTCGGATCCCGGTCTCGGCTACATGTGAATTGAGTTTGGTGGTCTCAGCCCGGCTCCCGGTGGGTGTGCTATGCAAGGTACGCCTGTGCTTAGTACGCCCACCCCCCCCCCACAAAAAAACCACCACACTTGCACGCACACGAAATTGGTTTAAAACACATGCACTTTGGCCATGCGGTCTCTTAAAATAAAGAGAGGCGAAGGACCTACGGGGCTGGCTGGGTGGGCTAGGCCCCCTCACTCCCTCATAGGGGGAGTCCCTCTGCCCCATTGGGGTCCCGTTGGGCCCCAGTTGGGCTCCCAAGAGGAGCAGGTAGGGCGGGGTGAGTGGGAGGCCCCCCTTCACACCCGCCATTGCCACCAGGGGCATGGAGAAGGATGGCGATTGCCTCCGGGGGGAGGGTCTGCCTACTCCCAACTCCTGCAGTCCGGCTCCTCTCTCTCGAGTTCACGCACAAAAAATACACTTTAAAAAAAAAAAAAAAAATACCACCAAAAGAAAGCTCTATTTGTGGGGAAAAAAGGACGCCAATTTTGTTTGGGAGCCACGTCGCACGACCGCGCAATTGTCAGTTAAAACGACGCAGTGCCGAACCGCAAAAAGGGGCAAGGTCCTTTACCTGCATTTTGGTCCGGGTCTTAAGTGGTTAAAGATGAATGTGCTCCCAAAAATTTTGTATCTAATACAAGCCCTAGCAATTAAAATCCTACAAAGTTTTCTAAGAGAACTGAGATCAAGATTCTTGAAATTTATATGGGCAGGGAAACCAGCAAGGATAAGTGGGGCTATTTTATCATTACCTAAGGGGGAAGGAGGGATTGGATTTCCAGACCTGATAAAATATCAGGAAGCATCCCACTTAGCTAAAGTGGTGGTGTGGTGCGGGCGGAACAAAAAACACTGGATAAAAATGGAACAAGCGACAGTTGAAGTACCATTAGAAGGCCTCGCTTGGATTCCAGATAGCGAAAAGACAGCAGAAGTAAAGAAACATCCAATGATAGGTGCCACTATGCAAATAACTAAAAAGATTTTTTTTTAAACGAGTATGTCTAAACACCCAAGTCCGTTAACTCCGATTCTGGGTACTAAGGCTTTTAAAGCAGGCATAATAGACCCAATGTTTATAGCCTTGCAACAGAGGGGTATCAGTAGGATCATTCACCTCTCAAAAGATAAAAGACAAGGAGCGAGATCGAAAAAGAAGCTATACCAGAATTAGATTTCCTTAGGCTGCTACAACTAGAAGCATTCCTCCGGATAAAGGCAAACACATATACAGAAGTTAGAAATCCGTCTAAATTCGAGCAGATATGCCTAGAGGGGGACCCAGTAAGACATTCATTGTCCTATTTTTATGCAACATTAACCACTTGAGACCCGCGCTATAGACGAAAGACGTCCACAGTGCGGCTCTCAAGTGCCGAGTGGATGTCTTATGTGCATTACCCGCGCACGCCACTGGGAGCCGATGCGTGTGCCTGACGGTCACGATGTCCGCCAGGTACCCACGATCGGCGGTGACAGCAGAGATATGGAGCTCTGTGTGTAAACAGGGAGAGAGGACACCGATCTGAGTCCCTTGTACATAGGGACACAGCATCGGTCACCTCCCCCAGTCAGTGCCCTCCCCCCACACAGTTAGAACACACCCAGGGAATACATTTAACCCCTTCCTCACCCCCTAGTGTTAACCCCTTCCCTGCCAGTCACATTTATACAGTAATTAGTGCATTTTTACAGCACTGATCGCTGTATAAATGTGAATGGTCCCAAAATTTTGTCAAAAGTGTCCGATATGTCCGTCGCAATATCGCAGGCCTGACAAAAAAAAATGCAGATCACCAACATTACTAGTAAAAAATGTAAAATAAATCATAAATCTATCCCCTATTTTGTAGGCGCTATAACTTTTGCACAAACCAATATACGCTTATTGCGATTTTTTTTTTTTTTTTTTTAACAAAAATATGTAGAAGAATACATATTGGCCTAAACCGAGGAAGAAAAAATTGGGATATTATTATAACATAAAGTAAAAAATATTGTGTTTTTTCAAAATTTTCTGTCTTTTTTTTTTTTTGTTTATAGCGCAAAAAAAAAAAAAAAAATCGCAGAGATGATCAAATACCACCAAAATAAATCTCTATTTGTGGGAAAAAAATTATAAAAATATAATTTGGGTACAGTGTTGTATGACCGCGCAATTGTCATTCAAAATGCGTCAACACTGAAAGCTGAAAATTGGTCTGGGCACGAAGGGGGTTTAAGTGCCAAGTAATGAAGTGGTTAATTAACTTGGACACACCACAAAAATTTACATTTACACAAGCCTGGGAGAGAGATCTGGGATTAATATTTACCCAAGAACAAAAGGATAGGATTCTGCGGTTTACACACAAGGCATCTACTGTATAGCAAGTGTATTGCCCCCCCCCCCCCTTATTTGGCGGGGTGTTACGCTAAAGTTAGTGGGGAATGGGAGAGTTAAGTTGCTCCCACTCACAAATTGGTTAAGTTCAGTTTAGAACTGCTTTCTAGGTCAGTCTGCATGCTAGGGGAGGTGTTCTTACCCCTTGGTGACAGTTGACGCTAGAAGGGGTTCTGACAGACCCACTTTCTCCCAGAATCCAATCAGACTAGGATCTTCCCTCTGGACATGCTGGCGGGAGAGTATATCTGTGGCAGATGCCTGAGAGAAGGGTGCGACATTCTATGAGGGGCCCGCGTTCCACGTGCGGCATCCACCTTCGGGGTGCGTGCATCCATGGGCCCCGCCATCGAGGCCTGCCTGGCCGAAGCTACGCACCAAGCAGAGCTTCACCCTGACATCAAAGGGGGCCCCAGCGGCTTGCTGGGTCCCAGATCCTAAGCTGGGAGCTGTACAGTGGGGGATTGGCTCAGGAGACCCAAAGGCAGAGGTTGTCCGCGAGGCCTAGGCGAACCACCGGGGATCCGGTCATCACTACATGACAGGTACGCTTTAACTGTCCTCTGATGACTCTAGAGAGTGACTTACTGGGAGGATCCATTAGTTCTACCCTTTGAAAAGTATGGAAATTCCTCAGGCCTGTGGCAGAGGCCCTAATTCCTCCCAGTGACTATTGCAAGTGACCTTCCGGCTGCCAGGCCCAAGTTAAACGCCTGTCCGCTGGGGAAACCGGGCACTTGGAGTGGAGCATTTTTGTGATTTGGTTGAAGCACCTCACTTTGGAATTTTTTTTGGACATTTCTTCAGGTCTGCATGTCATAGCTGTATTGCTATGTGCACAAAGACTTTTTTTTCACATTGCATGAGGTCATCCATACGCATATAATATATTTAATATATATTTTTTCACATATTTATTGTGGATTGGAATTTCATGCACCAATTGCACAGAATTTTTACAATATTGATTTGCATTGTTACAGCATTTATTTCCTACTTATTATTTATTATCACTGGATTTCATGCATTATATTTTATTTATTATTTGCCATTAGTAAGCGCCCCAACACCTTACCTTTTAACCGATCACAGGGTGTGCCTATCCACCGACTCGGTCGATTGACTGACCTTCATAAAAATGAATCAGTCTTAAATCACCACCAGCTACCAAGCACCTGAAAATTGCCGCCATTCCTGTGGAAAAAAAGTTTTTTGTACTTACAGTTTTGGTGTCTTGCGCGGCGTCCATCGGCGGCTTCGGGTGTCCTCTTCGTCCGGTCCGGCGTCCGTCTGCGGCTTCGGGTGTCCTCTTCGTCGGGTCCGGTGTCCTCTTCGGCGGGTCCGGCGTCCTCGCGGCGTCCTCCTCGCTTTCCCGCGCCGAGTTTCAAATACTCCGCCGGCATATACCGAGCGCAGTACACTCGGGTATAGTCGGGCAGACTCGGCTCCTCTCGCGCTGACGTCCTGGACGTACAGGACGTGAGCGCAAAAGGAGCCGAGCCTGCCCGACTATACACGAGTGTACTGCACTCGGTATATGCAGGCACAGTACACTCGTGAATAGTCGGGCAGGCTCGGCTACTCTCGTGCTCACGTCCTGTACGTCCAGGACGTCAGCGCGAGAGGAGCCGAGTCTGCCCGACTATACCCGAGTGTACTGCGCTCGGTATATGCCGGCGCAGTATTTGAAACTCGGCGGGGGAAAGCGGCTATCGCCGTATACTGCGCACCCACGATTTTGCCCTTTTTTTCAGGGCAAAAAAGTGCGCGGTATACGCCGATAAATATGGTAACTGAATGTTTTTTTAATGAATGAATGAAAACTTATATAGCGTGGCACATACGAACTAAATCGCCTCGGGGCGCTTGTTGTTCCTGTCTCCTTTGATATCAAAAGAGATGAGTCTTGATCTTTCTCCTGAATGCTAAATGATTCTCCTCCAACCGAATGCTGGTTGGTAAAGTGTTTTATAGTCTGGGACTTTCAAGACTGCCTATGCTGATGCTGAGTGACTATCCTGTTATGCTGAGTGACTATCCTCTTCCTCCTCAATGATCATGCTTATAACTTGTAATAACATTTTTGGTTCAGGGCACCGCCACCAGTGGCTAAGGCCCAATTTTTCTGCCCCTGTTTAACAGGGGTGTGTAATTACAATTTTTTGACGCAATACTTTGCCACAGGGCTCATTCCTGCGCTCCAACTAGAGTATCTGTGAGGGGTTGCTGTGTTGTGGAACCAGTGCCTAAGGCCCAATTTTTCTGCCCCTGTTCAACAGGGGCATGTAATTACAATTCTTGATATAATAGTTCACAGCAAGGCATTCCAGCGCCCACCAAGAGTAACTGTGAGGACTTACAGTGTTGTGGCACCAGCACCACCACCACCAAAGGCCCAATTTTTCTACCACTGTTCAACAATGGCATGCAATTACAATTCTTGATATACTAGTTCACAGCAGGGTGTTCCAGCACCCACAAAAAGTAACTGTGAGGGCTTATAGTGTTGTGGCAACACCAACACCTAAGGCCCAAATTTCTGCAGAGTGTATAGGGCAAGCCCCTACTTTCAAACTTCCAACTTACAAACGACTTCTACTTGCAAACGGAAGGAGACAACAGGAAGTGAGAGGAAATGTACCCCTAGGAAGGGAAATTCTTTCCTGTAAGAGTTCCTTGTTTCCCTAAAAAAAACAAAATTTCAAAATACAATTGTCATTGGGACAGAAAGTGAGATGCAATCTTTTGAACAGGTGCACAGACAGCAAAACAAATGCTGTCTGTGCTATCTTGTAGATAGATAGATAGATAGATAGATCATGCTGTCTGTGCCCTATGTTTTCCGAAAAGCTTAAAAATAGATTTTTTGGCTGGAGCTACACTTTAAAAATGTACCAGCTCAAAATTACAAACAGTTTCTACTTAAGAGCAAACCTGCAGTCTAGGGATGAGCCAAACACCCCCCCATTTCGGTTTGCATCAGAACCTATGAACGGACCGAACTTTCACGCAAACTTTAGAACCCCATTGAAGTCTAATCAAAAGTGCTAATTTTAAAGGCTAATATGCAAGTTATTGTCTGAAAATGGGTTTGGGGACCCGGGTCTTGCCCCAGGGAACATGTATCAATGCAAAAAAAGGTTTAAAAATTGATGTTTATTTGGGAGAAGTGATTTTAATGATGCTTAAAGTGATTTTTTTTAAAATATTCCTTTAAATATCGTACCTGCTGGGTGTCTACAGTATGCCTGTAAAGTGACACGTTTTTGCCATATTTAGTCCCTGCACAAAATGAAATTTCTATAGGAAAAATATAATTTAAAGTGGCTTTAATGTGATGTCTGGTCCCTGCAATATGGATGAAAATCATTGAGAAAAATAGCATGGGTTACCCCCCCCCCACATCATTACCAGCCCCTTTGGGTCTTGTATGGATATTAAAGGGAAAAGGAAAAGCGTTTTCTTGTGTAAAAAAAAAAAAAAGGAAAGGCGTGGGGCTCCCAGGCCCTATATACTCTGAACAGCAGTATACAGGTGGTGCAAACAAGACAGGGACTGTAGGTTTGTTGTTAAGTAGAATCTGTTTGTAACTTTGAACTGGTACATTTTTAAAGTGTAGCTCCAGCCCAAAAATCGATTTTTAAGCTTTTATCACGTATACTCCTATGAGTAGGAGCGTGCTGCTTTAGCTCCAGGCAGGTGTAGGCAGCAGGCTAGCAGGCAGGGTCTCTCCAGCCCAGCTCCAACCTCAGCTTCAGCCCGCATCTGGATCCGGATCCCCTCCAGCCTTTTCTCCAGCAGACTCTTCCCCTCCTTTGGGCACCATCTGACCAGCTGACAGGTAAAACCTATAAATATGATATGCTGCGCTGCATAAATTGATACATCAATAATGAATGTGATACAAATGATGAAAGTGAATAAACATCGAATACAAATAATTATTACTTAATATAAAAAAAAGTGTAAATAAAGAACCAACACCAAGTGCTCCAGTGTATAACAAATGACATCAAAGGAAGCAAAACTAAAGTAAATGACAATATTGAAAAAGTTCATAAGGTGTTAATATTCAACTCCAAGATAAGTCTCAATTTCAGTGAGTTCAGAAGAATGTCCCAGAAAAAAAATTGTGGTTCTACAGGACAGAAGAGAGCCTCCACCTCCACCTCTTATAAAGAATCTGCTTACCAGATGAATGAATGAATGAATGAAAAACTTATATAGCGCGGCACATGCGAACCAAATCGCCTCTGGGCGCTTGTTGTATCAGTCTCTCTTGACATCAAAAGAGCAGAGTTTTAATCTGTCTTCTGAAGGTCAGGTGGTTTTTCTCCAACCGAATGCAGGTTGGCAAAGCGTTCCAAAGTCTGGGACCCTGGACCGCAAACCTTCTTTCTCCTTTGGACTTGAGTCTGGCTTTGGGTACTTTGACCAAATTTTGGTCACTGGATCGCAGAATGCGATTGGGATTGAGGGGTTCTATTTTATCGCAAAGATATTGCGGGGCTTTCCCATGGATGCATTTATGAGTCAGACAGAGAGCTTTAAAAGCAATTCTGTCTTTTACTGGCAACCAGTGAAGGGATCTCAGCGACGGTGAGATTGATTCCCAGGGTTTTTTCCCAGTCACCAGTCTGGCGGCCGTATTTTGTACGACTTGCAGACGTGCGATTTGGTACTTTGGGAGTCCGAGGTAGAGGGCATATGCATAGTCCAGTCTGGAGTTCACAATTGTTCCCACCACGACTGGCAAATCTTCTTTGGGAATGAATGGAATAAGTCTGCGGAGTAGGCGCAGCAGATGGTGAGATCCGCTGACTACTGACCCTATTTGTGTGTCCATTGTCATGTGGGTGTCAAAAATGATCCCGAGACTTTTGACTTTGGCGCTAGGGGAGATGATCTGGCCCAGAATGGGTGGAGGTGTCCAGGTTGTTGCCAGTTGACTCTTGCGACTGGCCTGAAACAGAAGAAGTTGTTGAGTTTGAGATAAATCCTAGTCATCCAGTTTTCAATCGAAGAGAGGCAATTCTCTAAGCTGAGATGATGATCCTTTCTATTGCAGATGCGAAAATACAGTTGCGTATCGTCTGCATATGAGTGATAAAGTAGTTGTTGACTACTGATGACTTCAAAGAGAGGTCGAAGATAGATGTTGAAGAGCACCGGTGACAGAGGTGAGCCTTGGGACTCCACATGACACCGTGCGTTTTCCAGAAGTGAACGGTCCCAATTTCACCGTTTGAGATCGGTTTCCCAAAAAGGAGGAAAACCATGGTAAATCACCCTCTGTGACTCCGGCTACCTCATTCAGCCGAGTCAGTAGCAGTTTGTGATCTACGGTGTCAAAGGCTGCGCTTAAGTCCAGCAGAACCAGGAGACAAGATTCTCCTTCGTCTGCGGCCTCCAGAACGTCGTCCCATATTTTGAGCAGTGCTGTTTCCGTCCCGTGTCCGGGACGGAATCCCGATTGCAGTGGATCGAGTAGGTTGTGGGTATCTAGATGCTGTTGCAGCTGTTGTACCACCACTTTCTCCATTACCTTGGAGAAAACGTTTAGCATTGTTATGGGACGGCGGTGATTTGGATCCTTGGGATCCAGGGTAGGTTTCTTCAAGATGGGCTGGATTGTGCCCTCTTTCAGCAGGGAGGGCACTATGCCTTCCTTAAATGACTGATTTATAAGCTGCGTAATGGGAGGTGCCAGGATATCGGCACATTCCTTTAGCAGCTTAGTGGGGATGATATCATTAGGCGAAGTGCTGTTACGCAAAGCGCTGATGATATTTTCTGTGGCATCGATGGAGATAGGTTCCAGCGTGAAATTTGTTGGTTGTAGCCTGTTCCTCCGGGTGCTGTGTGGTAGCTCAGGGGTATTGTTTTGCGGAATGCTTTCCCGGATTCCCTCAATTTTATTGATGAAGAAATCCGACAATTCATCGCAAAATTCTTGGGTGTCTGCGTTGGGGGCTTCAAGACAGTCTGGATTCATGGTCTGCGAGACCAGCTTGAAGAGATCCCGGGGGCGGTTTAAGGCGCTGTTGATAGCCATGGAAAAATAGTTTTTCTTGGCTTTGAAGATTTCTATGTGATATCTTCTTGTTGCTGCTTTGTAGAAGGCGAGGTTCGCCTCGGAAGCGTTTCTTTTCCAGGCGGCTTCTGCCCTTCTACGCTCTTGCTTCAGTAGCGATAGCTGGTTGTTGAACCAGCCTGCCTTGTTTTTCCGGGTAAGGACTTTGCGTTCTGGTGCTACTAAGTCGGCTGACTGTAGTAGGGCTGCGTTTATGGCGTCCAGTATGTCTGCGGCCGTTTGACCTGGCTGAATTGTTTTAATTTTATTTTCCAAGGTAGATTTGAAGAGTTCCGAATGGAGCTTCTTCTGAGATCTAGACCAGTGTGTTGTCACTGGCTTGGGTGTTTTTATCAATAGGGCAGTATTGGAAATTATGAATTTAATTGCATGGTGATCTGTCCATGGCAATGGTTCATTTTCCAAAATACTTACTTTCAGATTTTGTCTGAAGATAAGATCGAGTGTGTGACCTGAAGCATGTGTGGGCCCACATACTAGTTGCTGAAGGCCTAATCCTTCCAGATGGTCGATACAGGCGTCGGCCACAGGGTCTTGTGAGGAGTTGGCCCAGAGATTGAAGTCCCCGAGCAGCAAAAGGTGTTTGCTGGTTATGGCGTAAGTGGAGATGAACTCTGACCATGAGGGTAAAAACTGCGATTTAGGCCCCGGTGGCCTATAGCAGAGCGGAATACGGACGGTCTCCTGGGGGTTTGTTTGCAGTTGCAGAGTAAGGGTTTCCATAAATGGAAGCGAG